>LR738713.1:819463859-819538750 GCA_902687465.1 Secale cereale | reverse complement strand
ATTTAGGGGTTTCATATATTGTTAATTTAGGGTTAATTTAAGTGTCCTCTCTTATCTCCGTGCTTGGTCGACGCTACGTACTATATATATACGTATAGATCGGAGGACTCGACACGTTAGCTAGTAAGCAAATGAAGGAAACCATTAAGTACAGAAAATCGACCTCTCTCCTTCTCCGAGAGAGATTGGTCGAACAACAATTTTTCGTATATCTATCCGACGCTACTGCCTACATACATACAATATAAGATCTCTTACTACAATTCCCAAACATCTTAACTCAATTTCCAGATGGTGTTCTTCGGCTTTATTGATGACGTGATCAAGAAAGAATCCCGCCAATTCCTCTTGAATTGCCCGTATGCGATCTTGTGGTAGGAGTTCATCCCGCATCTGCCACATCTAATTTGAAGAAGGAGGTCAATACATACACACACACACACACACACACACACACACACACACACACACACACACACACACACATATATATATATATATATATATATATATATATATGTATATATGAACTAAACTCAACAGAAATGATGGTAATAAAATAAAATTGTGAATATTCTTGCTTACGCACATCAAATTGTCTTTTAGAGTAGCCCCGCCTATTCTTGGCTGTTGCGTTGTAGATGAACTCGCAGATGTAGTATCCACAGTAATTATTCCCGGGTTCCTGCCACAAGCACTTTACAAGAAATAGAGGTCAATCAAACTGATAATGAATCATTATAAATGGCATTGATGAAAGTATAGCTAGAGTCAACAGGAGATGCGCAGAACTAGCTAGCTAGTAGTACTTACTTTCGGGTAAAATCCATCGCAGTTCCTGCGGCAGTGCCGGAACTTTTTTGGGGAATTCTTTCCAAACCCTGCGAGACAAAGAAAACAATTACTTTATATTAGGAAATGAACAAAGTTGCCGATATGGTGCGGTGATGATCGATTGAACTTACTTGTTGAGCATTTTAGACATGTCCGCAAAGGTCTCGGGATCTTTTCGTCTAGAGTCTAAGACGGTTACTAGTCCCTCCTCAAGCTTAATCTCTAGGAGAATATAGTGGAACCTGCGCACGCATGCATACAACTCATCAATTACATTAATTACTATAACCTCGAGTAATATATAATTAAGGGAAACCGAATATGCACAAGACAGTAACACTCACTGGAAGTTGTAAGGAAAGAGTATTTTATCTTTGTTTTGATTTATTATCAATGATTGTAGCAAGTTGGCCTCGGCTTCTTTGGCATGAAGTTGAACCTGATATTCATCTATGAGATTTGTGTTAATGAACCCAATATCATAGATATCAGCTTTTCTACATTCGACGATCTTCAATCTGCATAATATAGTGAGGATAATTATATATACTTGCAATGAAGTATACTTGCAATGAAGAGCTGAGCTACACATAGAGACTTAATTAATGACAGAACTAGTACTTACAGACAGTAGCAAGTGATCGTTGGTTTATCGAGGGCCTTCTGATTGAAAAACTGGAAGAACTCCTCAAATGTAATAGACAACATATCAATTCCAACGAGGTCGTGGTCCTCTTTAACTTTCAGCATCAGAGTATCTTGGCCACCAGAGTCTCTGCATGTTTCCATGTACCAGTCATGCAATCTTCGCATCATCGTGGTTAGAGTTCTGACATCTTTGATGAGAGGCTTCCCATACCGGTATTTGTGATCGTCCACCTCTAACACATCAAGAACTACATCATCGGTCAGGTAATCTGCAAGATTGGTACCGGGCGCCATCCCCGGATGATTAGGGACGATGTCGCTAGGCACCTTGAGCGGGGGGCACGATTGGTTCTCTTGTTCGCCGAGCTGGGGAAATTTTTCCCACTTTTTTTTGTGCTAACCTGTGATCACTGCAAGTACTTACCAACCGCGATGCTTCGACATATGAATTTTGAATAATGCGCTCATAGTTGGTTTTCGGCGGAGACGGTGGTGGTTTCTTCAGGGCATCAATAGTGCGCTTCACTCTCGCCGGATCTATCTTCTGCTTTGGAGGTGGAGGTTTCTTTGCAAAAAAGTCCTTCACTTCGGCTTTACAGATCTCCGCGTTCTCCTCGTCGGTCCTCTCGTATGGTAACTTCTCTAAGGGCCTGAGAGATGGACCATATCTGTATTGCCTCCTGCCTCTGGTTGTACTGCTAGACGCCTGAGCAGTCCCAGTGGCTGCCTTCTTTTGTTGCTTACGAGGCGGAGAAGGAGGCGGGGGTGCTACCACGCGCTGGAGCAGCAGGAGCATCGGTGGCTCTCTTCACGCCTTGCTAACGAGGCGGAGGAGGAGGCGGGCTGCTCGGATGCGCCGACGCAGGCGGAGAAGGAGGCGGGCTGCTCGGACGCGCCGGTGCAGGCGGAGATGAAGGCGGGCTGCTCGGACGCTCCGGCGCAGTCGGAGAAGGAGGCGGAGTGCCGCCACGCGCCTGATCACCCGGAGAAGAAGGCGGAGTGCGCTGATCCCTTTACGGAGGAGGAGGCGGAGTGCGCTTACTCGCCGGAGGCGTCCTGTTCACAAGGTTGATGAGGTCCTTCCGCCATAGGCATGGAGTCTTCAGAGAAGAACCCAGCCGAGTCTCCCCTTCACTGGTAGGGTGGTCAAGCTCGAGATCCTCAAACCCCTCCGTTATTTGATCCACCATCACCCTAGCATATCCTTCTGGAATCGGACGGCAGTGAAAAGTTACGCCGGGTTCAGAAGGAAAAAACAGACCCTACAGCCGCCTTGACTTTGAATTGCATCCATTGCATCATAAGGTGGCAATGTTGAGACTCCATGATAGCATCCATGGGTAGCTAGCAGGAGCCGTGAAGACAGGCTCCTCAGGCAGCTCGGTGGAAGCCTTGCTGCTTTTCTCCTGAGATAGCGGGGTAGCTTCGGGGGTAGCTTCGACAGGTTGCTTGCTGCGAGCTACTTCTCGTTCGTCCTCTAGCGCTTTTACTCTTGGTTGCAGCGCGTGCAAAGTGGTATCATCCACTTTCTTCTTCCTCTCCCGACATTTGTAACCGCTTGCGTCGGGAAACCCGGCCTTCCACGAAAGGGAGCCTGGCGTGCCTCATGTCCGTCCAGGGTGCTCAGGATTCCTGAGGGCCATTGTGAGCTCGTCATTCTCTCTGTCGGGAACAAACGTCCCTTGCTGCACTGCTTCGATATAATATTGAAGATTCTTGATGGGTACTACAAGTTGCTCCTCCGTCCAAACGCACTTCCCTGTTACAGGGTCCAAGGTTCCCCCAACTCCGAAGAACCAAGTCCTTGAACGGTCTGGCCAGTATAATGTCTGTGGTTCGACCCCTTTAGCAAGCAGGTCATTCTCGGCCTTGGCCCACAACGGCCGGGCTTTGAGGTAGCCACCTGATAACCCACAAGTGTAGGGGATCGCAACAGTTTTCGAGGGTAAAGTATTCAACCCAAATTTATTGATTCGACACAAGGGGAGCCAAAGAATACTCTTAAGTATTAGCAGCTGAGTTGTCAATTCAACCACACCTGGAAACTTAGTATCTGCAGCAAGATAGTTTATTAGCAAAGTAATATGATAGTGGCGGTAGCAACAATAAAAGTAACGATAGTATTTTTGTAGTTTTTGTGATAGTAGCAACGAAAAAGTAAATAAGCAACTAGCAATATGGGAAAAGCTCGTAGGCATTGGATCGGTGATGGGAAATTATGTCGGATGCAATTCATCATGTAGAAATTATAACCTAGGGTGACACAGAACTAGCTCCAGTTCATCAATGCAATGTAGGCATGTATTCCGAATATAGTCATACGTGCTTATGGAAAAGAACTTGCATGGCATCTTTTGTCCTACCCTCCCGGGGCAGCGGGGTCCTATTGGAAACTAAGGGATATTAAGGCCTCCTTTTAATAGAGTACCAGACCAAAGCATTAACACATAGTGAATACATGAACTCCTCAAACTATGGTCATCACCGGGAGTGGTCCCGATTATTGTCACTTCGGGGTTGCCGGATCATAACACATAGTAGGTGACTATAGACTTGCAAGATAGGATCAAGAACACACATATATTCATGAAAACATAATAGGTTCAGATATGAAATCATGGCACACGGGCCCTAGTGACAAGCATTAAGCATAGCAAAGTCATAGCAGCATCAATCTTAGAACATAGTGGATACTAGGGATCAAACCCTAACAAAACTAACTCGATTACATGATAGATCCCATCCAACCCATCACCGTCTAGCAAGCCTACGATGGAATTACTCACACACGGCAGTGAGCATCGTGGAATTGGTGATGGAGGAAGATTGATGATGACGATGGCGACGATCTCCACTCTCCGAAGCCCCAAACGGACTCCAGATCAGCCCTCCCGAGAGAGATTAGGGCTTGGCGGCGGCTCCGTATCGTGAAATGCGATAATTCTTTCTCCAGATATTTTTTATATTTTCCAAAATAAATCTCCGTGGAGTTTCAGGTCATTCCGAGAACTTTTTATTTCTGCACAAAAACAACACCATGGCAATTCTGCTGAAAACAGCGCTAGTCCGGGTTAGTTCCATTCAAATCATGCAAGTTAGAGTCCATAACAAGGGCAAAAGTGTTTGGAAAAGCAGATACGTTGGAGACGTATCAACTCCCCCAAGCTTAAACCTTTGCTTGTCCTCAAGCATTTCAGTTACTAAACTGAAAGTGATAAAGAAAAACTTTGACAAACTCTGTTTGCTCTTGTTGTTGTAAATATGTAAGCCAACATTCAGGTTTTCAACAAGATCATGAACTAACCACATTCACAATAACTTTCAGGTCTCAAGACTACTCATATCAATGGCATAATCAACAAGCGAGCAATAGTAATAAACCTCGGATGACAACATTTTCTCAAAACTGTCATGATATGATATATCAAGATGGTATCTCGCTAGCCCTTTCTAAGACTGCAAAACATAAATGCACAGCACCTTTAAAGATCAAGGACTGACTAGACATTGTAATTCATGGTAAGAGAGATCCAGTCATGATCATACTCAATGCAAATAAATAGTAATACATGCAATGACAGAAGTGCTCTCCTACTGGTGCTCTTTGATAAGAGGATGATGACTCTGCATAAAAGTAAATAGATAGGCCCTTCGCAGAGGGAAGCAGGGATTTGTAGAGGTGCTAGAGCTCAATTTTTAAATAGATATGAATAACATTTTGAGCGGTATACTTTCATTGTCAACATAACAACCAAGAATCTCGATATCTCCCATGCTACGCACATTATAGGCGGTTCCCAAACAGAATGGTAAAGTTTATACTCCCCCAACCACCAACAAGCACACTCTGCGGCTAGCCCGAAACAACGGGTACCGTCCAAACCAGCAACAACCCTGGGGGAGTTTTGTTTAATTATTATGATTTTGAGCATGGGACTGGGCATCCCGGTTACCAGCCATTTTCTCATGAATGATGAGCGGAGTCCACTCATCGTGAGAATAACCCACCTAGCATGGAAGATATAGACAGCCCTAGTTGATACATGAGCTGTTCGAGCATACAAAACAAAATTTCATTTGAAGGTTTAGAGTTTGGCACATACAAATTTACTTGGAACGGCAGGTAAATACCGCATATAGGAAGGTATGGTGGACTCATGTGGAATAACTTTGGGGTTTATGGAAGTGGATGCACAAGCAGTATTCCCGCTTAGTAGAGGTGAAGGCTATAAAGAGACTGGGAAGCGACCAGCTAGAGAGCAACAACGGTCATGAACATGCATTAAAATTAATCAACAATGAATGCAAGCATGAGTAGGATATAAATCACCATGAACATAAATATCGTTGTGACACCCCGAGACCGATGCGCCAGGTGTCAGCCAGTTATTCGTCGTCGTTGCCATGTCATCTACTTGCGTGTTGCATCTTGCCATGTCATCATGTGTGTTGCGTCAGCATGTTTTCAAAACTTGCATCCGTCCGAGTCCCCTCGTCCTTTCCGTTGTCCGTTCTAAGCCCAGACACACTCACACGCGCCCGCGGCGCCTCCGAATATTTATTTTATGAGTGGTCGGAAAATGTTCTCGGAACGGGATGAAACTTGGCGTGTGGTCTTATTATAGTGTAGACAGGCCTCCTGCCAATTTTCATCGCATTCGGAGCTCGTTTGATAGCCCAACCGTTAAACTATAGCGACACTAGTAGCCGGTATAATCATCGGACGTTTTCGGTCTCCGAAAACCCCCGCGGGCCTCTCTCCTCTCCTCTCATCTCAGCCCCCCTCCTCTAACACAGCCCACTAGGCCTGCCTAACCCCCCTCGCAACCGGAGCCGTCCGATTCGATCGGAGGGTCCAAAAATCACCCCTAGACCCAAACCCTAGCTAAAACTGCTATATATGGACACCCCCACGTCCAAAAATGGCCTTCTTCCTCCTCCTCCTCAATTTCCGCGCAGCCCCTCTCCACCGCCGCCACTTGGCGCCGCCAAGTCAGCCACACCCCGCCGCCGCGGGCCCGCGAAGCCCTCTCGTGGCCCGCCGGGCCCGTCCGTGCCGCCGCCGTGGGCCGCGCCCCGCGCCCCTGTGCCCAGCACCTCCGCGCTCCTCGCTCCGCCGCCCTCGCGCATACGCGCCGCCGTCGCCCCATCAGCCTCCGCCGCCGGTGCCCGCTCTGCTGCCAGCCACCTTCGCCCGCCGCCGTCGTGCCTTCACCGCCACCGTGCCCCGCAGACCTCGCCGTGACCCCGCCGCCTCGAGCTCTGCCCAGCCCCGCCATCTTCAGATCCGCCGTCTTCGATCCCGCCGGCGACGGATCCAGCGAGTCGCTGGCCGGATCCACCCTGCGCCCCCATTCCCAGGCCTCCTCCGCCCTTCTCTGTCGTGCCCGGCCCTGCCTCGCGCCGCCATCGGTGTCCACCGTCGTCAGCGTCGCCGGCTGCGCCGGACGTCCGATCGAGCCGGACATGTCCGCCTCCGTTCCTTGTGTGTGACTACCGGTGGGCCCGCGAGCCGCACCGACGGACATGTCCGTCGGGTGCCCGGACATGTCCACCTCCTCCTCGCTCGTGTCATTTCCAAGTGGGCCCCGTGCGTCAGCACCGACGGACGTGTCCGACCTGGTCCGGACAATGTCCACCCCCGAGAGGTTGCTTTTTCTTCTAAGTCCCCAAAACTTCATATTCTGATGCATACTTTGTGATGTTGTAACTTTGTGTGTGTATGTCCAATTTGAGTGTATGATATATCAAAATGATCGTCGTGATGTGCTCTTCATTTGGTTCCAATGTCACATGCTTGTTTGAGTTCATCTATATGCCCTAATCTCTGTTGCAAGAGTGCTATATGTTTAAAACTGCTATTAACTATAATTTTGTTGCATACTTGTGATGCTTGTAACTTTGTGCATGTTTTTCCAAATGGAGCATATGATATGTCAATATGTTCATTGTGAAGTGCTCTACATGTTGGTTGTTGTAGCATTCATGTTAGGTGCCATATTGCCATGTTAA
The DNA here is from genome assembly GCA_902687465.1 of Secale cereale. Taxonomy (NCBI): domain Eukaryota; kingdom Viridiplantae; phylum Streptophyta; class Magnoliopsida; order Poales; family Poaceae; genus Secale; species Secale cereale. The sequence goes on along the minus strand of LR738713.1, from coordinate 819,531,256 downwards.
TATCTGTTGCAAAAGTGTATGTGGCTGTTAAGTGCTGGAACTTGTTATGAGATGCTGATTTCACTTGCTCTTTGCTATTGATGTGTTTGTCTTTCATGCCACATGTCTATGTGTTTTAGAAGCACAATCATATGGTCTTTGCTGTGATGCAATCCACTTTCCATGATATGCCTTGAGGTGACTTAAACAAGCTTGTAAACATGCCATGTTGTTGTTGCTGTTTTATACTTAGTGAAAAAACTACTAAGTCTGGAATCTGTTAAACATGATGCTATGTTTGCTTGATGCCCTAGTCAAATCCATTCTTGCTTTGGAGTGGCCAATGATTATGTCTTGTTGTCCATGTTATGCTCTATCCATTCATGCCTTATTTTGCATATATGGACTGCTGTAGCTTATTTATATCTTGCCCTCAAGTTGCTATAAATTTTACCCGTCAGATTTTAATCAGCATGATCAATTTGGTGAAGCTTGTTGTTATTGATCCATGCCTCCCATGGAGTTGCTCCAATGGAGTTTTTTGATGTATGTTATGTCTACTACATGTCCATGGTCTTTATATGCTTAGTAGAGTTGATATGCTTGTTGTTTTGTGCCTCCGAAGGCAGCATCGTGATGATGTTTTTGCCTTCCCAGATTTTGACTAAGTCTGGATAAATTTATTGCAACTTTCCATGCTTGTTTAATTGTGTTCCAGCAAGTTTTTGGGTGTGTTCTAAGTTCATGCTTGTTAAGTATCATGTCTACTTCACATCCATGCTTCTTGTTATCATGTTTGAGTGTTGTATCATATATTTACCTTGCTCCAAAGTTGCTATGTGGCTGTTAACTTCAGCTTTGCATTGTAACTTGTTTTGCTCGTATCTTCTAGGCCATAGCTCCGAATTAAATGAAATTTTATATGAAACTTGACTAGAATTTCGTGTAGATCATCATGGTGCATGTTAACTTGCTGTTTAACAACTTTAACTTAAGGTTTGTTCAGATCTGGACCAATTTCAAAATATGCATATGAGGGCTTACCGGATTTGTTATGTGTTGATTCCGGCCTCATTTAAACTTGTTGGGTGATGTTGTTCTTGTGTGCTTCATCCCTTGCCATGAATTGCATCATATAGACTTGTCTTGCATCATACTTGGTTGAGCATATTGTCTTGTTCTTGTGTTGTGTGTTTATCGTGTTGTGCCTTCTTCCCGTTAGTTCTTTCCCGTTGCGTTCGTGAGGATTCGTTCGTCTACATGTGGTTCATCTTCGAGGCTTCTTCTTCGTCTTGTTCATGGATCCGTTCTTCTTCCTTGCGGGGTCTTAGGCAAGATGACCATCACCTTGGATACCTTTACTATCATTGCCATGCTTAGTTGTCTCGATGCTATCGTTACATGTCGCACCACCCATCATTTATTGTTAGCCCCTCTCCTTGTTGCCATGAAACCTCTAACCTTTGACACCTTCCCAGCAAACCGTTGTTTGGCTATGTTACCCGCTTGCTCAGCCCCTCTTATAGCATTGTTAGTTGCAGGTGAAGATGAAGATCGTTCCTTGTTGGAACTTGTTGTTGGAATATCACAATATGTCTTATATATATTAACACACCTATATACTGGGCATGGGTGGAAGGCTTGGCCTTTTGCTTGGTGTTTTGTTCCACTCATGCCACCTCAGGAGCCGATAAACCGGCATTATGTTCCTTGATTTTGCGTTCCTTACACGGTTGGGTATATGGGGACCCCTTGACAGTTCATCTTTGAATAAAACTTCTCCAGCAAGGCCCAACATTGGTTTTAATTTGCAACATAATAAAAACTTAATTACTTAATTAATTGCTAGGGAGTTAGCGCTACCCGAGGATTCTTTCTACATAGCAGGGGGGCCAGTGCTGATGGTGTTGGTCCCAAACGGGGGTTATGCGGGGCCACCACGAGGAAACTCGAGGATTGGTTTTACCTGTAGGATCGCCCATCCGGTCGTGGCCTGAGACGAGATACGCGCGGCTACTATCAGGGTGTCGACACACCTGGAGGTCTTGCTGGACTTGTTTTACCATTGTCGAAATGTCTTGTGCACCGGGAACTCCAAGTCTGATCGGGCCTTCCCTAAGATAAGGGGTAATATTATTATTACTTCTGCTGATCGTGAGAGCTTGTGATGGGCTAAGTTGGGACACCCCTGCAGGGTTTTGATCTTTCGAAAGCCGTGCCCGTGGTTATGTGGCAGAGTGGAATTTGTTAACGTCCGGTTGTAGAAAACTTGACAGAGGATCCGAAATAAACACACAACTATGTGAGTAACCGTGACTGTCTCTTTTCACTTTGAGAAGAGAACACGGTGGGGTTATGTTTGACTCGTAGGTAGTTAAGGATCTTTAGCGATCATTACTAGTTTGCGACCGTTTGCGTAGATGCTCATCTTATTCTTGTACTCGTAAGTTAGCCACCATACATTTTGCTTAGCCGCTGCTGCAAACCTCACCACTTTACCTCCTCCTACCCAGTTAAGCTTTGCTAGTCTTGTTACCCATGGTTATGGGATTGCTGAGTCCTCATGGCTCACAGATACTACAACAACAGTTGCAGGTGCAGGTTTCTGATGACTTGACGTGAGAGCGATGTTACCTTTTGTTGGAGTTCTTTCTTCTTCTTCTTCTTCTTCTTCTTCTTCTTCTTCTTCTTCTTCTTCTTCTTCTTCTTCTTCTTCTTCTTCTTCTTCTTCTTCTTCTTCAGTCTTGGGTTAGGTTCCGGGTCGGCAGCCTGGGATAGCAGACGGATGTCAATATGCTTTTCATGTTTGCATCCATAGTCGGATGCCTTGTATTGATGATGTTGTATTCTTGTGACTTGTATGAATTGTTGTATCCCCCATGTATGTATGTAATGGTACGATGTAATGATATCCATCTTGCTAAGCGCCCGAAATGCGGTTGTGCCCCAATCACGTAAGTGTCACGTGATCGGGATAGAATCGCATCTTGGGCCTGACAAGTTGGTATCAGAGCCTCGACCGACCATAGGAGCCCCCTTGATTGATTGTAGAATGGCCGTTGTCGAGTCTAGCAAAAACTTTTTCGGAGTCTAGTTATATCGGAGAGTAGGAATTCTTTTTACTCCTCAGTCCCTTCGTCGCTCTGGTGAGGAATCTTGACGTAGGTGTTTTGAATTACTCCTCTCCCCCTTCAATTTTTTTAGGATCACGCGGTTAGTTTTCGTTTGTTGCGTTGTCAGTTCTTTCATCTGGTGCATCTCTCGTCAAGTCGATTGACCCTCCCCATCTGTTGCTTCGATCCTCGATTCTTTCCAACCGATGTTGTTTCCCCTTCTGAAGTTTTCTTTCTTTTTCCCACCCGCCCACCCTTTTCTTCTCGGAGCCGGAGTCCTTAATCGAGTATCATCCTACTCGTGTGAGTCTTGCTTTCTTTCATCAATTGTTTCAACTGGTGAATTCTCGTCTCGTCGTCATTATTCATCTGTTTTTCTTCTCTGGTGGATTCAATTCAAGTTTTCGGTGTTGATCTTATTCTTTTCCTTGGCTCAATTGTTTCCTCTTGCTCGTTCGCTTCCCACCATTTAATTATTCCGGAGTTCCGAAGAAATCTCAGGAGATTTGTCTGTGTTCCAATTAATTCGAGGTTGTCACCCCATTTGAGTGTTTCAATTGTTCCGGTGCACCGTTTCTCACTTGAATAATCCTTTCCAACGGTGATTTCTCTTCGGTGGGCTCATAACCCACAGGTCTTTTCCCAGGATCTTACCCGACTCTTCTAATTTCCCGGAGTGTTCCAAATTCTTTTCAAGTGTGACGTAAGTATGGACTCCATCAGTCATATGCCTTCTACATGATCGCTTTTAATTCTTTTCATCGTTGGTTGAACCTTCCCCTTTTCATTCGCCCGGAGTATCTCAACAATTTTGGTGGTGTTTCTCGTCGTCATGTGAAGATCGAAGCAAAGTTTGACTCTAATTCTTGTCCGTTCTCTCGACTGTTCGTCATTCTAGCTTCATGATATCCTCTTTAGTGTTCCGATTCATGTCAAATTATTTCTTCAACCATCCGGAGTAGTTCATGAATTCTTTTCTTTGTGTTCCTCCGAAGGCCACCATTTCAGAAGATTTCTTCGTTCTCAGTTTTCAACTTCGTCCTCCAAATATTCTTCATCGATGCCTCTTCATTCGATTCACATTTGTCCAGTGCTTCGTTCAAGTATTCTTAATCAGTTCACGATATCTTCATTCTCGTCATTCAAATTTCCTCAAGTGCTTTATTCATCCCGATGATTCATTCTCTTTTCTCGGTCAATTTCAATTCCTTACGGTGGTTTGTTCTGTTTCATCACTCGATTTTATTCTTCCCGGTGGTTCGTCCCTTTTTCTTCACTCGGCTTCAATTTTTACGGTGGTTCACTCAAGAGTTCTTTTCCGGTGTTATCATACCAATCCATTCATTTTTATTCCAATCCTACCGGTGTTTCATGAATATTTTCGCAAGTTCGCGATATATCCAGCTTTAATCTTTTCAACGAGAATAAGTAGTATACGAATCCATTTCTTTCATCAATTTAATAGATGAAGGATGAGTATACCATAATTCTTATTCCTTTTTCCTCAAGTTGGTTAATCCCTTCATTCGGAGTTTATTCTTGATGAATAAATTCTAGTCCCAAGTATTTTCATCTTTTATTTTCCAGAGTTCAAAGTTTTCTCGGCTATCTCGCTGGAACCCCCATCTAAATCATCGCAATGCTTTAGTCGTATTCTCTTCATCCGTTATCATCATCCTTTCGTTACCAGAGTTCTTCTTGGTGATTCATCGTGATTCAAATCATCCTTCAAGTGTTCTTTAAATTCTTCTGGAGCAGCTCAACCATTCTTATTATTACCTCTCGAGTGCAATTAATTTTCCGTATTCTTTGAAGTGGAGTTTTGCATTTCTTCCTTCACCTCATCTCTTCAATCTTTTGGTTGCGGCATATTTCGCCTCAACTTTTGGGGATGATTTTCATAAGCCCACAACAAGCTTATTCTTTTGTGTTGATTTTCTCAACAATTCCGTTGAAGCCTTTCTCTTGATGATTTTCTTTCAAATTCTTTCGTGATGGAAGTTGTCATCTTCTATTCCGTTCTTTTCATCCAAGTCTTTTAATTCTCCCGGAGGCAATTGTGTTGTTCCTCTCGTCATATGTTATTCCTTCTTCTCGAGTTTATGTTCTATCCCTTCCATTTTCAGCCGGAGTGCTGCCTGAATTCCTTTATTTCAGTTCCTTTTTCTATTTCGTTTAACCGGAGTGGTTGCAATGTCTCTCTTGTCATTAAGATCTTGGTTCTTGTCGTATGCCTTGGTTCCTCTTTTACCGGAGCTTCTCAACTCGTTCATCTTCATTACATTCTTTCGTTCAAATGGCTCAACCTCTCAAGGTTCTTTGGTTTCACTCTTTTGTCCTTGAAGAACTTTGTTCTTCCTTTTCCTTCCATCTCGTTCCTAAGATCTCGGGACGAGATCTCTTGTTAGTAGGGGAGTGTTGTGACACCCCGAGACCGATGCGCCACGTGTCAGCCAGTTATTCGTCGTCGTTGCCATGTCATCTGCTTGCGTGTTGCATCTTGCCATGTCATCATGTGTGTTGCACCAGCATGTTTTCAAAACTTGCATCCGTCCGAGTCCCCTCGTCCTTTCAGTTGTCCGTTCTAAGCCCAGACACACTCACACGCGCCCGCAGCGCCTCCGAATATTTATTTTATGAGTGGTCGGAAAATATTCTTGGAATGGGATGAAACTTGGCGTGTGGTCTTATTATAGTGTAGACAGGCCGCCTGCCAATTTTCATCGCATTCGGAGCTCGTTTGATAGCCCAACCGTTAAACTATAGCGACACTAGTAGCCGGTATAATCATCGGACGTTTTCGGTCTCCGAAAACCCCCGCGGGCCTCTCTCCTCTCCTCTCATCTCAGCCAACCTCCTCTAACACAGCCCACTAGGCCTGCCTAACCCCCCTCGCTACCGGAGCCGTCCGATTCGATCGGAGGGTCCAAAAATCACCCCTAGACCCAAACCCTAGCAAAAACTGCTATATATGGACACCCCCACGTCCAAAAATGGCCTTCTTCTTCCTCCTCCTCAATTTCCGCGCAGCCCCTCTCCACCGCCGCCACTTGGCGCCGCCAAGTCAGCCGCACCCCGCAACCGCGGGCCCGCGAAGCCCGCTCGGGGCCCGTCAGGCCCGTCCGTGCCGCCGTCGTGGGCCACGCCCCGCGCCCCTGTGCCCAGCACCTCCGCGCTCCTCGCTCCGCCGCCCTCGCGTATCCGCACCGCCGCCGGCACCCACTCTGCCGCCAGTCGCCTTCGCCCCGCCGTCGTCGTGCCTTCACCGCCACCGTGCCCCGCAGACCTCGCCGTGACCCCGCCGCCTCGAGATCTGCCCAGCCCCGCCATCTTCAGATCCGCCGGCTTCGATCTCGCCGGCGACGGATCCGACGAGTCGCCGGCCGGATCCACCCCACGCCCCCATTCCCTGGCCTCCTCCGCCCTTCTCTGCCGTGCCCGACCCTGCCTCGCGCCGCCATCGGCGTCCATCGTCGTCAGCGTCGCCGGCTGCGCCGGACGTCTGATCGAGCCGGACATGTCCGCCTCCGTTCCTCGTGTGTGACTGCCGGTGGGCCCGTGAGCCACACCGACGGACATGTCCGCCGGGTGCCCGGACATGTCCATCTCCTCCTCGCTCGTGTCACTTCCAAGTGGGCCCCGTGCGTCAGCACCGACGGACGTGTCCGACCTGGTCCGGACAATGTCCACCCCCGAGAGGTTGCTTTTTCTTCTAAGTCGCCAAAACTTCATATTCTGATGCATACTTTGTGATGTTGTAACTTTCTGTGTGTATGTCCAATTTGAGTGTATGATATATCAAAATGATTGTCGTGATGTGCTCTTCATTTTGTTACATTGTGACATGCTTGTTTGAGTTCATCTATGTGCCCTAATCTCTGTTGCAAGAGTGCTATATGTTTAAAACTGATGTTAACTATAATTTTGTTGCATACTTATGATGCTTGTAACTTTGTACATGTTTTTCCAAATGGAGCATATGATATGTCAAAATGTTCATTGTGAAGTTCTCTACATGTTGGTTGCTGTAGCATTCATGTTAGGTGCCATATTGCCATGTTAATCTCTGTTGCAAAAGTGTATGTGGCTGTTAACTGCTGGAACTTGTTATGAGATGCTGATTTCACTTGCTCTTTGCTATTGATGTGTTTGTCTTTCATGCCACATGTCTATGTGTTTTAGAAGCACAATCATATGGTCTTTGATGTGATGCGATCCACTTTCCATGATATGCCTTGAGGTGACTTAAACAAGCTTGTAAACATGCCATGTTGTTGTTGCTGTTTTATACTTAGTGAAAAAACTACTAAGTCTCGAATCTGTTAAATCTGATGCTATGTTTGCTTGATGCCCTAGTCAAATCCATGCTTGCTTTGGAGTGGCCAATGATCATGTCTTGTTGTCCATGTTATGCTCTATCCATTCATGCCTTATTTTGCATATATGGAATGTTGTAGCTTATTTATATCTTGCCCTCAAGTTGCTATAAATTTTACCTGTCCGATTTTTATCAGCATGATCAATTTGGTGAAGCTTGTTGTTATTGATCCATGCCTCCTATGGAGTTGCTCCAATGGAGTTGTTTGATGTATGTTATGTCTACTACATGTCCATGATCTTTATATGCTTAGTAGAGTTGATATGCTTGTTGTTTTGTGCCTCCGAAGGCAGCATCGTGATGATGTTTTTGCCTTCCCAGATTTTGACTAAGTCTGGATAAATTTATTACAACTTGCCATGCTTGTTTAATTGTGTTCCAGTAAGTTTTTGGGTGTGTTCTAAGTTCATGCTTGTTAAGTATCATGTCTACTTCACATCCATGCTTCTTGTTATCATGTTTGAGTGTTGTATCATGTATTTACCTTGCTCCAAAGTTGCTATGTGGCTGTTAACTTCAGCTTTGCATTGTAACTTGTTTTGCTCGTATCTTCTAGGCCGTAGCTCCGAATTAAATAACTTGTTTGTTCAGATCTGGACCAATTTCAAAATATGCATATGAGGGCTTACCGGATTTGTTATCTGTTGATTCCGGCCTCATTTAAACTTGTTGGGTGATGTTGTTCTTGTGTGCTTCATCCCTTGCCATGAATTGCATCATATAGACTTGTCTTTCATCATACTTGGTTGAGCATATTGTCTTGTTCTTGTGTTGTGTGTTTACCGCGTTGTGTGCCTTCTCCCCGTTAGTTCTTTCCCGTTGCGTTCGTGAGGATTCGTTCGTCTACATGTGGTTCGTCTTCGAGGCTTCTTCTTCGTCTTCTTCATGGATCCGTTCTTCTTCCTTGCGGGATCTCAGGCAAGATGACCATCACCTTGGATACCTTTACTATCATTGCCATGCTTAGTTGTCTCGATGCTATCGTTACATGTCGTGCCACCCATCATTTATTGTTAGCCCCTCTCCTTGTTGCCCTGAAACCTCTAACCTTTGACACCTTCCCAGCAAACTGTTGTTTGGCTATGTTACCCGCTTGCTCAACCCCTCTTATAGCATTGTTAGTTGCAGGTGAAGATGAAGATCGTTCCTTGTTGGAACTTGTTGTCGGAATATCACAATATGTCTTATATATATTAACACACCTATATACTGGGCATGGGTGTAAGTCTTGGACTTTTGCTCGGTGTTTTGTTCCACTCATGCCACCTCAGGAGCCGATAAACCGGCATTATGTTCCTTGATTTTGCGTTCCTTACACGGTTGGGTATATGGGGACCCCTTGACAGTTTGTCTTTGAATAAAACTTCTCCAGCAAGGCCCAACATTGGTTTTAATTTGCAACATAATAAAAACTTGATTACTTAATTAATTGCTAGGGAGTTAGCGCTGCCCGAGGATTCTTTCTACATAGCAGGGGGGCCAGTGCTGATGGTGTTGGTCCCAAACAGGGGTTATGCGGGGCCACCACGGGGAAACTCGAGGATTGGTTTTACCTGTAGGATCGCCCATCCGGTCGTGGCCTGAGACGAGATACGCGCGGCTACTATCAGGGTGTCGACACACCTGGAGGTCTTGCTGGACTTGTTTTACCATTGTCGAAATGTCTTGTGCACCGGGAACTCCGAGTCTGATCGGGCCTTCCCTAAGATAAGGGGTAATATTATTATTACTTCTGCTGATTGTGAGAGCTTGTGATGGGCTAAGTTGGGACACCCCTGCAGGGTTTTGATCTTTCGAAAGCCGTGCCCGCCGTTATGTGGCAGAGTGGAATTTGTTAACGTCCGGTTGTAGAAAACTTGACAGAGGATCCGAAATAAACACACAACTATGTGAGTAACCGTGACTGTCTCTTTTCACTTTGAGAAGAGAACACGGTGGGGTTATGTTTGACTCGTAGGTAGTTAAGGATCTTTAGCGATCATTACTAGTTTGCGACCGTTTGCGTAGATGCTCATCTTATTCTTGTACTCGTAAGTTAGCCACCATACATTTTGCTTAGCCGCTACTGCAAACCTCACCACTTTACCTCCTCCTATCCAGTTAAGCTTTGCTAGTCTTGTTACCCATGGTTATGGGATTGCTGAGTCCTCATGGCTCACAGATACTACAACAACAGTTGCAGGTGCAGGTTTCCGATGACTTGACGTGAGAGCGATGTTACCTTTTGTTGGAGTTCTTTCCTCTTCTTCTTCTTCAGTCTTGGGTTAGGTTCCGAGTCGGCAGCCTGGGATAGCAGATGGATGTCATTGTGTTTTTCATGTTTGCATCCGTAGTCGGATGCCTTGTATTGATGATGTTGTATTCTTGTGACTTGTATGAATTGTTGTATCCCCCATGTATGTATGTAATGGTACGATGTAATGATATCCATCTTGCTAAGCGCCCGAAATGTGGTTGTGCCCCAATCACGTAAGTGTCACGTGATCGGGATAGAATCGCATCTTGGGCGTGACAATCGTGGAGGCTATGTTGATTTGTTTCAACTACATGCGTGAACATGTGCCAAGTCAGATCACTTAATTCGTTCAAAGGAGGATACCACCCCATCATACCACATCACAACCATTTTAATATCATGTTGGCACGCAAGATAGACCATTATAAACTCTCAGCTAATTAAGCATGGCATAAGCAGCTATGATCTCTGATTGTCATTGCAAGCATGTTTCATTCATAACAAGCTGAATCAGGAACGATGAACTATCATATTTACAAAAACAAGAGAGGTCGAGTTCATACCAGCTTTTCTCATCTCAATTAGTTCATCATATATCATCCTTATTGCCTTTCACTCGCACGACCGAACGGTGTGGATGATAATAATAGTGCACGTGCATTGGACTAAGCTGGAATCTGCAAACATTTAATACAAGATAGAAGACAAGGTAATGTGGCTCAAGGTTAAATCAACAATAAAGCATATGAGAGCCACTAAGCAATTTCAATCATGGTCTTCTGCTCTTAACCCCCAAAGAAAAGAAAAAGAAACTATTTACATGGGAAAGCTCCCAACAAGCAAAAGAAGAATGGGAAATCTTTTGGGGTTTTATTTTTAATTACTACTACTACAAGCAAGAAAAGTAAACTAGCTAGAAGCTACAACTAATATATTTTTGTTTTTCTTAAGGTTTTTCTAGCACACGAGAAAAAGACTAAGAAAAAGAAACTGAAACTAAACATGGATGGTACAATGAAAGAGTGTGAGCACCGACAACTAGAATAAGTGTGAACATGAGTGTAAAGTCGGTGAGAAACACGTACTCCCCCAAGCTTAGGCTTTTGGCCTAAGTTGGTCTATGGCCACGGATCGAAGCTACTCCCTCCAGTGTACTGGGATGTATCCTCTGGTTGCCACTGGTTGGCGAGCTCATCCAGCTCCCACCCATAAACAGACTGGCGGTAAGGATCAAGTGGTGGCTCTGGCTCAGGCTCTGGAGCTTGTGCCTGGCCTTGGTACTTATAGAAGGCATATGATGTTGTCGGAGATATTGACCATGGGTACCCTCGGTGACCACCCTCGGTATTTCATAACAAATAAACAGCCGCCTGGTCCACCGCGGCCGTCTGCTCATCGGGCCGCCTCCTAGGGTAGCCTGCCCTAGGAGCCGGCTGCCAGCAGGCGGCAGGGACCCAACAGGCGGCGACACCAACACCACCAGCTAGCACACGGTCCCATATCCCTCCCTCGGGATGCGTGCTGGGGGACCCCCACGCGGCTGGGGCGTGGCTACAGGTGAACATGTCCTTAGAAGATCTGTAAGGGCGTGGCTACAGTGAACGTGTACCTTATGAATATCTCCTAAGCGACGGGTCACTGTAGCCACGCTGCTCGTGACCAAGCATCGGTCAGAGGAGGCCATGATCCCACTACTCACAGATGGCAGGGCCAGCAGGCGGCTGGCCCCATTGGTCAGCGAGTAGCTCATGAACGAGCCGCCCCTGGTAGACGGCCAGGGGAGACGGCCGCCTGGTAGCAGGCGGCAATTCTCACCCTAGAAGTCCGAGCCTCATCAAGATGACAAGATAGGGCGTGGCGGCAACGTACGGCGGGAGACGGCGGCACTGTAGCCACTTCCCTCCTGACGAGGTTGTCGTCAGTAGAGGCGCATCTATAGTGAAAGACAATCACATAGGGCCCGCAGGCCGCGGGCCCCAGCAGGCAGGCAGCGAGGCCGGCGCCAGAAGACACTGACGGCTGGGAGCCACACCGTCAAGATTACCATTGCACCCCTGGGGGGTAGGCCTATATAAACCCCCCAGGGTCCTCCATGAGGAGGGGTTAGAAGGTTACGAGATTAAACCCTAGAAAAGAGATAGGAGGTGGGCTAGCCTTGTTCATCTTCTCCCTCTAGACCGCACAGCTCGAGGAGCAACCTTGTAGCTACCATAGTGACATCAGTCATGATGCGGAGTCCCCGCAGAGCAGGACTAGGGGTGTTATCTCCTCGGAGAGCCCCGAACCTGGGTAAGATCCGTAGGCGTCCTAAGTTCCGCTTCATCCCGCTTCCCGAGCCCGGCGACGTTCTTTTGACCCCATGCATGATAAGCCATCCGTTGGCATATGTCGTCCCAAAACCCTGACATTTGGCGCCCACCTTGGGGCTAGGTGCACCGTCGTCCGGAGACATGTTCTGGACGGGAACCTTGTTCCTTCCTGGCGAGAGTAGCCAGCCCGGCACGCCCGCTAGCGTGGAAACCGGGATGCTTCGCGGCGCTGAGGCCGCATGCGCCGTGAGCGGGCTCGCTGATCTGCTCGGCGGCGTCCGCATCCATGACGAACCCTCTCCGGCGGCCGAGTCAGTGGCACTGGAGAGCTTCCTCGTCGAGCTCCTCGACAAGCTCCACATCGTCGATGAGCGTGCCTCTGACGTGGAGTCAGTAGGCTCTTCTGACCCACCGGTAGACATGATCGTCGACCTCGGCGCGGGGCCCGTCGACTCCTTCCCCGAGCACATGGAGATCATCACGACCCCCTCCCCGTTCTTCCAGTCGGCAGCACCATCAGCACCGTCACGGAGGTGCTCGTCACCGACCACGGCGAACCATCCAGCAGGGCGGGCCCAAACCCGCTCGAGGCCGCTCTGCAGCACCTCGCCGCTCCTGTTGCGGCGGGGGCAGACAGCGAGGCGTTGGAGGCGCTCCGCGTTTTGCTCCTCGATAGCGGCAACAAACTGGCCGCCTCCCGACGCCTCACTGAAGCGTACCGCTGCGAGATGCACCATGCCATCTGTGGCATGCCGGCTGCTGGCGAGCCTAGCCGAGCCAGCGCCGTCCGCGATCACGGCGGGCTGCTAGCAGACATGCTGGGGGCCTCGCGGCCTGTGTACCTCACTCCGTCGGAGAACCTAAGGGCTGCCCAGGCGGCAGTCGATGAGATGGGCCACTTAGAGGGAGACGAGCTTCGTTGCGTGACTCAGCACGCCCGCCAGCTCCTCGACGTTGCTGCCACGCAGTAGGAGGCCCGTCGCCGGGTATCAGAGGCCGGCGCGCACGCAGACAACCACCCTTTTCGGCGGGAGCAAGGAGCCACGTCTCGCTCTCCAACAGTCGGCGCCACCAACCGGCGAGACTTAGAGTCCGCTGCCATCCGCAGCCGGTAGACTCGCGTCACCATCGAGCGCGACGAAGACGGCCGCCCAAGGGCCGTAGAATGGCGAGGGGAACATCTGCCTCCTCCCAGGCGGGAGAGGCGCGTGTCTCCTCCGCCTGTTGACCACCCCTCTCTGGTGGGCCGTTTGGGCCGCCGCGAGGGGATTGGGGAGAACGACGCCCGCCACCGCCTGGACCGTCTGGCTCGGTCCCAGGCAGTTGAAGAAGAAGATGACCTCGGACCGGCTTGTTTCGGCCCTCGCATCCGCAACGAGCCTTTTCCCAAGGGCTTCTCGCTCCCCCGAGACACCCCCAAGTACAACGGATCAGTGAAACCAGAGGACTGGCTGGTGGATTACTCCACAGCCGTCAGCATAGCTACCGGCAACAGACTCGTGGCGGTGAAGTACGTGCCCCTCATGCTCCAGGGCACAGCTCGGACCTGGCTGAACAGCCTTAAGCCCAATAGCATCAATGGCTGGCTGGACTTCACCGACGCCTTCACTCGCAACTTCACCAGCACCTACAAGCGTCCTCCCAAGCCGCGTCAGCTCTCCCTGTGCGTCCAAGTCCCAGACGAGTCGGCCCGCGATTATCTGACGCGCTGGGCGGAGCTGCAAAACTCTTGTGAAGGAGTGCATGAGGTACAAGCCATCGAGTATTTCACGGCAGGGTGCAGAGAAGGCACCTTACTCAAACACCGGCTCCTTTGTGACGAGCCGGCCACGTTGGATGAACTGCTGAGCATAGCAGACAAGTACGCCACCGCTGACTCCTCCATGAAGACCGAGATGCAAGTGGATGCTTCTGGCAAGATGACTCCTCCAACTTCCAAGACACCGACAGGAGAGTCCAGCCGGCGCCAGCAGACAAGCGACCAAAAGTGCAAGGCCCACGCGCCGGCTGCCAACAGCCGGCTGGTGGCAGCAGTCGACGGCCAGCAGCCAGAATCTCAAGCAGGACCCAAGCGCCAGAAGGGCGGCAAACCGGCATGGCAGCCGGCCTTCTCCTTTGACCAAGCTCTGGACGCCCCCTGCAAGTTCCACAGTGGCGCGAAGCCTTCCAACCACACAACGCGAAAGTGTCATTGGCTCACAAGAATTGCGAGGGGAGAAGCTCTGCCACCGCCGCCTGCTGGGCAGCCGGCCCCGCCTCTTAATCCGCCGGCTGCCCGCCCTGGCGGCCAGGTCCAGGACGAGTTCCCAGAAGAAAACGAAGCCTACGTTGTCTTCACCATCCAGACAGATGATAGGCACAGCCGGCGCCAGCAGCGCAGAGAAGTCAACACTGTTGCCGTCAAGGACCCGGGATTCATGCATTGGTCTGAAAGGCCTGTCAGCTGGAGCCGAGAGGATCACCCGGCTGTCATGCCGTCGCCAGGGGCCTATGCCTTGGTCCTGGACGCCACTCTCTCCACTGACAGGCGGGCATGTCGTTTCTCCCGGGTGCTGGTAGACGGCGGCAGCAACATCAACATCATGTACCGTGACACCATGGAAAAGTTGGGCATCAAAGAAAAGCAACTTCAGCCTACCAGGACCGTGTTCCATGGCATTGTGCCAGGTCTCTCTTGCTCACCGATCGTCAAGGCCAGGGTCGATGTCCTGTTTGGTGACAAGATGCACTTCCGGAGGGAGCCGGTCTGGTTTGAAGTGGTGAACCTGGAAAGTCCCTATCACATGATCTTGGGCCGGCCAGCTCTTGCAAAGTTCATGGTAGTCCCCCATTATGCCTACCTCAAGATGAAGATGCCGGGCCCCAAAGGAATAATCACCATAGCCGGGAACTACGAGAAGTCCATTGCATGCGCAACCGCCAGCAGCCGCCTGGCAGAGTCCCTTGTCGTGGCTGAGGAAAAGCGCCATCTGGAGCGGCTGGTGGCAATGGCTGGCGAGCAGCCGGCCATACCAGCCGATCCCAGGGAGGCGGAGCCACAAGGCTCATTCCAGCCAGCCAAGGAAACAAAGAAGATTGCCTTGGACCCATCTCACCCAGAGCGATTTGCTGTCATAGGGTCAAGCCTAGACAGCAAATAGGAAAGCGAGCTCGTCGATTTCCTCCATGAGAATCGGGACATCTTTGCGTGGTCCCACAAGGACATGCCGGGTGTCCCGACGGATTTCGCCGAGCACAAACTACACGTGAGAGAAGATGCAAAGCCCGTCAGACAGCCGATGTGCCGCCTGCCAGAAGAAAAAAGAAGGGTCGTTGGGGAAGAAGTTGCCCGCCTGCTAGCAGTCGGCTTCATCATGGAAGTCTTTTATCCCGAGTGGCTTGCGAATCCAGTCCTAGTGCTGAAGAAGAACAACAAATGGCGCATGTGCATTGACTACACCAGCCTCAACAAAGCTTGCCCTAAAGATCCGTTTGCTCTGCCATGAATAGATCAAGTGATCGACTCCACAGCCGGATGCGAGCTGCTTTCTTTCCTTGATGCTTATTCTGGGTACCACCAAATCAAGCTTGATCCAGCCGACAGCCTGAAGACCGCCTTCCTCACGCCATTTGGGGCCTTCTGCTACCTAACCATGACGTTCGGCTTGAGAAATGCCGGCGCCACCTTTCAGCGTTGCATGCAAAAGTGTCTCCTCAAGCAGCTTGGCAGGAACGCCCACGTTTACGTGGACGATATCGTGGTGAAGACGGAGAAGAGAGGAACCCTTTTGGAGGATCTCCAAGAAACATTTGAGAACCTGCGCCGCTTTCGGATTAAGCTAAACCCGGAGAAATGCGTCTTCGGGGTACCAGCCGGCCAGCTCCTTGGCTTCCTGGTATCCCAACGCGGCATCGAGTGCAACCCTGCGAAGATCAAGGCCATTGAGAGGATGGAACGACCGACCCGTGTGCGGGATGTCCAGAGGTTCACGGGGTGCCTGGCATCTCTCAGCCGTTTCATCAGCCGGCTGGGAGAAAAGGCACTCCCCCTGTACCAACTGATGAAGAAGACTACATGCTTCGAGTGGAAAGACTAGGCAGACAAAGCTTTCCAGCTGCTCAAGCGACTGTTGTCCACCCCGCCTGTCCTGGCGGCACCAGCAGACAAGGAACCCATGTTCCTTTACATAGCCGCCACTAGCCGGGTGGTCAGCACTGTCATTGTGGTCGAGCGCCCAGAGGACGGCAGAGCCTTGCCCGTCCGGAGGCCCGTCTACTACTTGAGCGAAGTGTTGTCAGCATCCAAGCAGAACTACCCCATTAGCAGAAGATGTGCTACGGCGTGTACTTCACCGCCAAGAAACTCAAGCAGTACTTCCAAGAGCATTCTGTCATGGTCGTCTGCACGGCCCCGCTTGCTGAAATCATGGGCAACAGAGATGCCTCAGGAAGAGTGGCCAAGTGGGCCATTGAGCTGGGCCCCTTCACCATCTTCTACCAGCCACACACCACCATCAAGTCACAGGCATTGGCCGACTTCCTCATCGACTGGGCCGAAACCCAGTACCTGCCGCCTGTTCCAGACTCAACCCATTGGAGGATGCACTTTGACGGGTCAAAGATGCGCACCGGCCTGGGAGCCGGCGTCGTCCTCACCTCTCCCAAAGGCGACAAGCTCAAGTATACCCTGCAGAGCCACTTCGCCGCCTCCAACAACGTAGACGAGTATGAGGCACTTATCCATGGGCTCCGGATGGCCAAGGAGATTGGCATCCGTCGAGTGCTGTGCTATTGTGACTCAGACTTGGTTGTCCAGCAGTCGTCTGGGGACTGGGACGCCAAGGACGCAAACATGGCAAGCTATCGTTTCCTTGTCCAGCAGATCAGTGGATACATTGATGGCTGCGAGTTCCTCCACGTACCAAGAACCGACAATATGCAAGCCGACACCTTGCACGAATCGGCTCCACCCGCCAAGCAATACCAGCCGGCGTATCTCTTCAATGCCTGCTGATGTCTACACACGCTTCTATTCTTGTAGACTATGTTGGGCCTCCAAGCGCAAAGGTTTGTAGGATAGCAGCAATTTCCCTCAAGTGGATGACCTAAGGTTTATCGAACTCAGGGAAGTAGAGGTTGAAGATGGTCTCTCTCAAGCAACCCTGCAACTAAGATACAAGAAGTCTCTTGTGTCCCCAACACACCTAATACAACTAGGAGTTGTATAGGTGAACTAGTTCGGCGAAGAGATGGTAAAATATGGATTATAGGAGTGGCAAAGCAAAGTAATATAAATCTGTAATAAAAAGTGCAGCAAGCAAACAAGTGGTAAACATGAACACAAATGGTATTGCAATGGTGGAAACAAGGCCTAGGCTTCATACTTTCACTAGTGGCAACTCCCAACAACATTAACATATTCTATCACATGATATTTCCCATAAAACATGCAATGGAGACGCACTCGGAGGTCATTCCTTTGTGGTCAAGAGAGGACGAGAATTATGTAGGGCTACAAAAGCACACCTCTAGGTTCGTAGTTCTCTATCTATGGATTTCCCAATGTCACCGCGGCCATCCAAAGAGAGTACCACAATCACCACAACATATCTCAAGGATAGTCAAAGACAAGCACCAAGAGACTCTCAATCTTCAATCAACACACAAAAGAGGAAATCACTCATGAAAATATTCTTCTAATCCATGTCCAATAGACCGCTGTCACCTTGGTCTCGGGGATTATACTAGATAAAGACAAGTGGGTACATCAATCCAATACATAGAGGAAGGGGAAATATCATGGGATCACCCTAGATTAACATAGCCTATGATCACAACGAAGATCAGATCATGGGAGAGAGAATTGACCACATAGCTACTGGTAGAAACCTCAGCCCCGAGGAGGAACTACTCCCGCATCATGGAGGGAGGGAGAAACGTCGATGGAGATGAATCCGGGGGCACTTCCCCGTCCCGGCAGGATGCCGGCACATGAATTCTGGTCCCCCGAAACTTGGTGGCGATGGCGGCGGAGATCGGAATTGCTTCTGGAGAAAAGGGTTCTGTCCTCGAGGGTTTCGGGACGCGAGGAATATATATGCGAAGGGGGGTCACCAGAGGCGGAGAGGGGGCCCCAGGCGCCCCCCTGGCGCGGCCAGGGGTGGGGCCGCGCCGGGTGGCCGCCTGGGCCACTGATACGTCCAAAACGTACCTATAATTTCTGCTTGCTCCATGCCTCTTTTGTGTGATATTGCTATGATATTTATGCACTTCCATACACTTTTGATCATATTTGGACTAACCTATTAACTCAGTGCACCCCAGTGCCAGTTTCTGTTTTCTGCTGTTTTTGTATTTCAGGTTTTCCCATTACTTAAATTGCCAGAAAAAATCCGGGAAAAATATATAAAAAATCAGCGTTCCGGAAGCTTCCACGCGGCAGAAGTGGGACCAGAGGGGAGCCAGGGGCAGCCCAGGCGACCTGCCCCCGCGGCCCCCCTCCTGGCCGCGCGCGGGGGGGGGGGGGCCTGGGCCCCCCTTACCTCCTCTGGTGACCCCCTTTGGCATATATTTACACCGCGTCCTGAAACCCTCGAGGACGGAACCCTTTTTCGCGATCTCATATCTGTTCCGCCGCCGCCACGCTTCCAAGATCGGGAGCACCAGGAGAACTCTTCCCGGCACCCTGTCGGAGGGGAGAACCACCACCGGGAGCTTCTTCACCACCATGGACGCCTCCCGGATGAGTTGTGAGTAGTCTCCCTTGGACCATGGGTCCATGACCAGTAGCTATGTGATGTTCTCCTCCCCTCTTTGTTCTTCATCGATTAGACCTTGTGAGCTGCCCTACATGATCGAGGCACATATGTAATCCTTATGTTGTTGCTATGATGAGTTTGCTGGGATCCGATGGATTATGAGATTATGTTCAGATTGTGTGTGAGTAATATATTTGATTCACCTCTTTTATATTTATGTTCTTGAGTAATTCTTGCATGTTCTCCGTTGCTGTTTATTGCTTTGGCCAAGTAGTAGGTAGTAACTCCAAGAGGGAACGTTATGCTTGATTGTGGGTTCATGCCCCTCGATGACTAGCTTGAGTGACAGAAACATGAGTCTAGGGGATGTGTTGTTGCCACAAGGGGGAAAACAACGGTGCTTGTACTTGCGGGTGCAAGGATTGTTTACTTTACGCAAAGTTCTTTTAATGCAGTTGTCTGTTGCTTTGAGTTTACACTATGGGTGGGACTCGCAACTTAATACCAGCGAGATGTTCTGGATAGATATCTCAAGGTGGATGATTAGTAGTAGATGCAGATGGATTTCGGTCTACTTGCCTTGGCGTACCGCCCATGCTTTTGAGCCTCTACCTTTCTTTGCAGCATAGTTAGCATTGGTTTGCGCACATAATCCTGTCAATTGCCCAGCTGTAATTTGTTTACCTCGCTTAGTTGTTTTATCATCTTTTGGGAGAGAGACATCACTAGTGAACATCATGGGACCCCGGTCCATATTACCATCACTGATCACACCCGCTATTTACTTTACTGTTCTTATTTCCTAGTTGCAGTCATACCTATCACTATTATCTCTTGCGTTTGATCCTTTGTAATCGACAAGGCCGGAGGGATTGACAACCTCTCTGTACTCGTTGGGAGCAAAGTTATTTGTATCTGTGTGCAGGTCATGTCAAGCAAAAGTCTCTGGCACTATTGACACCTTCTTGTTGACCCTCGGAGTCTCACGGGATTCGATCCTTGGTATCTTTGCCAAGGGAAAACTACCGCTACGCTACATCTCAAACCTTCCACTTGGGGTAACCAACGAGGGGCGAGAAGCCATCAAGCAAAGTTTTCTGGCGCCGTTGCCGGGGACTCCACTCTTCAAGATAGGGGAGTTGCACGCTATCTTTTACCTTTGCTTTTTAGTCTTGTTAGTTTACCTTTCAGTTTTCGCTTTAGTGTCTTCTATCAAAAATCACAAAAATATTTATCTTGCTTTTAGTTGGCATTATGTCTTGTCCTTTTGCCTTTGGTGAGGCAGAAGTGCTCACCTTTAAACAAAGAGGTGGGAAAGTCTAAAAGATGCTTGGTATAGAATTAATGATTCTCAAAAAAGAGCCACCAAGAAGCAATCTACTACTATCCTGCTTAGAAATTTTTATGTCAGAATTACTACTTGGAATAGGTTTATTCTAGATTCTGCTATCAATGGGAATTTCCTAGAGGCCCCAGTTTGGGAATCTCTTTGTATTATTGAAAATCTTGTTGGAAATCCCCCTGTTGTTAGCATTCAAGAGGACATCACCCTAGCTCACATTATGAAAAAACTTGAAAAGATAGAGCTAGAGATGCCAAACATTAATAAGATAAATGAGTTGGATCATAAGATCCAAGGGAATTTGAATAGGCTTGATAGCTCCATGCATAAAATTCTCAAAACTTTGGAGACCATCAAATTCCATGACTTGGATTCTTCTAGGATAGACAAGATTGAGGAAATCTTTGACACTTTAGGAACTACTTTCTCCTCAATCAAAACCAAGAAGGTAGAAACTCCGACAAAGAAGGAGCCTAAGTTCGTTTACATTCCAAAGGCTCCTCGTTCCAAAAGTAATTCACTTATTGCCAAAGGGGTTGAAACTGGGAAGACTTTGGAAGAAACACCTCTCTTTGATAAATTTATAAATGAATCTTCCATTGACTTTTTACCTTTTGGTCTTCTCCCTAGAAGTATCTCTATTAGGCCTTTATTTGAAAGTCCTCTTAAGACTAGTTGTACTATTGAAGAGCTTTTTGATGATCTTGATGATGGTTCAATTGATACAACTTGATCTCTTTGCATTATGCCTAGCTTAAAGGCATAAAAGAAAGCGCTTTTGGGAGGCAGCCCACAATGAATAAAGTTTTATTTTGCTTTTGTTGTGTCTTCATGTTTGTTACTATAGTAGCATCATCATTGTATCTTTTCTTTTCAGCTTTGTGCCAAGTGTAGCCTCTGATTGCAAGAAATTTCAAAAGTTGTGACGTGCTGTCCAGGAAACAGATTCTATCCTTGGATAGAAAAATTCGTATAAAATCACCAGATCATCTTTTTGGTTTGAATATTTTCAACAGCGTGCTCTATACAATTGTCTTTCGGGCGTCTGTTCTGAGTTTTTTTATTTGAGTTGCAGAAGTGCCCCGAAAAAATTATTTACTACCTGCTGGTCTGTTTTTCACAGATTCTGTCCTGTTTTGCCTTTTCTTCGTTTTGCAAACCTTGAGCTTGCTTTTTCTTTGCAAAAACCTTTTGGCAATCTTGAGAAACAGTAGATCTTCAAGATTATCCTTATTTCCAGCAAGGAAAAATTATTTTATTATGGGTACTAACCTCGCTAATCAGATTATGATGAGTTATGTATGAAGGGAGTTTTCAAGTGTGCGAGGGAAGATGATAAAAAGATTCAGGAGTGTCAAACGCTCAAGCTTGGGGATGCCCCCGTGCACCCCCAAGAAATATTCAAGAAGACTCAAGCGTCTAAGCTTGGGGATGCCCCCGTGCATCCCCTTCTCCATCAACAATTATCAGTTCGTCTTTCGTTCCACTATATTTTAATCACTTCATGCGTTATGTGCTATGCTTGGAGCGTCTTGCTTTTAGTTTTCTTTAGCTTTGCTTGCTGTTCATAACGAGTTAGAACCCAACTTTCTTTGTGTGGGAGAGAAACACGCTCCACTTCAACCTAGAACACAACATAGGATTTTCATGTTTATCTTTGCTGTGTATGTTCTTTGTCTTTCAATAGCTACTGTCATGTTTAGCTCTTAGTTTTCATGCTTTTCTTTTTAAAGAGCTTTTGTTTAGTTGGTTGCTTCTGGAACTCTCTTGAGTTATCATGCTTATCTTGTTAAGAGAGTTGGCCTCTGTGGCACTGGTTGATATGTCTATGATAAAAATGCTATGTGCATAATGGTGCTCAGTAGTTCATGTTTTCTTATGGTTAGTCTCAAATAGCTGGTGGTTCTTAATGTATTATTGAAGTACCAGCATGATTTGTTTGCCTATGATGTGGTATGGTTTAGTGATATCTTCCTCCAAGAATTTATTTTGATTGACTTGGCATATGCTCACGCATATTTAAGACTGTAAAGAAAGTCTATCAAGCCTTGATGATCTTTAATTTCTGAGTAGCGATATAACTTCCATGCCCGATTCAATGTTGCTTTGTCGCTCTCCATGATTATGGCCGTCATTGCTCTCTTAGTTGGTCGCTCCCAGTCTTTTGCTAGCTTTCACCTGTACTAAGCGGACTGACTGCTTGTGCATCCAAAATCCTTGAAACCAGTTATGCCATATGAGTCCACCATACCTTCCTATATATGGTATTTACTTGCCATTCCTAACGAAGACTTTCTTGTACCATCTCAAAATTATTCAAAAGCATTTCTCTTTTGTGCCTCTGTTTTAGCTCATGAGGAAGTAGTAGTTAATTCATGATCTTTTTAAGTTGGACAAGTTTTACCCCGGGATTGCATGTCTAAGCTGCAAACCCCTAATACGAGAAGGAACTCGCATGAGTGTGCCCGGCTCATAAAAAAATACAACAAACAAACCCTCCTTCACGCTTTGTTCATGAGAAATCAGAAAACTTTTGGCAGTGATAAACAAAGGAGATTAAGGGGATGTGATCGTCCCCGTGCGGGAGCCGTTCCTCGAAACTTGTCCAGCTCGAGAAGTAATTGAGTTATCTACTAGCATTCATTGACGAAATATGCATCTCCCAAAAATCATTTTTACCTCTGTTTTTAAAAACCAAGAGCTCTGGTACATGTTTAGTCTTTGCTTCCAACCACGGGTTTTCAACCTTGCCATCAAAATCCACGGTTCGAGAGTCTCCACCTTCTTTCTTCAAAGCACCAACTATTGAGAGCATGATTGTCATTCTGAGTGTAATGTGCATTGTCCCAAAATACCATTGTCTTCTGCATGATTATGATATCGTTTATTCTGAAATCATTGTATCTAGTCGTCACTTAAATTTCGGAGGTGCTCCTGCATTTATGTTTTGCTTCACTAAAGGGGGCAAGCGAGGTATCACTTTGTCATGTTTGCACACCATGCTCACAACAAATCTATTGGGCGTTTCAGTATCATATTGTAAAACTTTCAGTTCTTTGTGATATTATCATGAGGCAACTTAATTACTAAAGATTCATTATCTCAGTAAGTATTTGTCATGTGACTGTGAAAAGTTCTTATATGGTTGATAGCATGTCACCACATAAATTATGCTTGTTATAATTTAACTACTCGAGGACGAGCAGGAATTAAGCTTGGGGATGTTGATACGTCCAAAACGTATCTATAATTTCTGCTTTCTCCATGCCTCTTTTGTGTGATATTGCTATGATATTTATGCACTTCCATACACTTTTGATCATATTTGGACTAACCTATTAACTCAGTGCACCCCAGTGCCAGTTTCTGTTTTCTGTTGTTTTTGCATTTCAGGTTTTCCCATTACTTAAATTGCCAGAAAAATTCCGGGAAAAATATATAAAAAATCAGCGTTCCGGAAGTTTCCACGCGGCAGAAGTGGGGCCAGAGGGGAGCCAGGGGCAGCCCAGGCGGCCTGCCCCCGCGCCCCCCCTCCTGGCCGCGCCGGGGGGGCGCCTGGGCCCCCCTTACCTCCTCTGGTGACCCCCTTTGGCATATATTTACACCACGTCCCGAAACCCTTGAGGACGGAACCCTTTTTCGTGATCTCATCTCTGTTCCGCCGCCGCGCTTCCAAGATTGGGAGCACCAGGAGAACTCTTCCCGGCACCCTCCCGGAGGGGAGAACCACCACCGGGAGCTTCTCCACCACCATGGACGCCTCCCGGATGAGTTGTGAGTAGTCTCCCTTGGACCATGGGTCCATGACCAGTAGCTATGTGATGTTCTACTCCCCTCTTTGTTCTTCATCGATTAGACCTCGTGAGCTGCCCTACATGATCGAGGCACATATGTAATCCTTATGCTGTTGCTATGATGAGTTTGCTGGGATCCGATGGATTATGAGATTATGTTCAGATTGTGTGTGAGTAATATATTTGATTCACCTCTTTTATATTTATGTTCTTGAGTAATTCTTGCATGTTCTCCGTTGCTGTTTATTGCTTTGGACAAGTAGTAGGTAGTAACTCCAAGAGGGAACGTTATGCTTGATTGTGGGTTCATGCCCCTCGATGACTAGCTTGAGTGACAGAAACATGAGTCTAGGGGATGTGTTGTTGCCACAAGGGGGAAAACAACGGTGCTTGTACTTGCGGGTGCAAGGATTGTTTACTTTACGCAAAGTTCTTTTAATGCAGTTGTCTATTGCTTTGAGTTTACACTATGGGTGGGACTCGCAACTTAATACCAGCGAGATATTCTGGATAGATATCTCAAGGTGGATGATTAGTAGTAGATGCAGATGGATTTCGGTCTACTTGCCTTGGCGTACCGCCCATGCTTTTGAGCCTCTACCTTTCTTTGCAGCATAGTTAGCATTGGTTTGCGCACATAATCCTGTCAATTGCCCAGCTGTAATTTGTTTACCTCGCTTAGCTATTTTATCATCTTTTGGGAGAGAGACATCACTAGTGAACATCATGGGACCCCGGTCCATATTACCATCACTGATCACACCCGCTATTTACTTTACTGTTCTTATTTCCTAGTTGCAGTCATACCTATCACTATTATCTCTTGCGTTTGATCCTTTGTAAACGACAAGGCCGAAGGGATTGACAACCTCTCTGTACTCGTTGGGAGCAAAGTTATTTGTATCTGTGTGCAGGTCCTGTCAAGCAAAAGTCTCTGGCGCTATTGACACCTTCTTGTTGACCCTCGGAGTCTCACGGGATTCGATCCTTGGTATCTTTGCCAAGGGAAAACTACCGCTACGCTACATCTCAAACCTTCCACTTGGGGTAACCAACGAGGGGCGAGAAGCCATCAGCCACCCCTGGCTCCCCTCTGGCCCCACTTTGGTTTTTCTCGAAGCTTTCTGTACGCTAATTTTTCCTGTATTTTCCCGGAATTTTTGGAGCACTTTTAATATGGGGGAAATCTGAAATAGAAAAACAGCAGAAAACAGGAACTGGCACTGTGGTGCACTGAGTTAATAGGTTAGTCCAAATATGATCAAAAGTGTATGGAAGTGCATAAATATCATAGCAATATCACACAAAAGAAGCATGGAGCAAGCATAAATTATAGATATGTTTTGGACGTATCAACATCCCCAAGCTTAATTCCTGCTCGTCCTCGAGTAGGTAAATGATAACAAGCATAATTTCTGTGGTGACATGCTACCAACCATATAAGAACTTTTAAGTAAAGCAATCAAGGCATGTAATTCAATTCAAGTCATAACAAGCAAGAGTCTATATTAGCATTGTAACAAGCAACATAAGAACATAAAGGTGCAAGAGCTCTCGCTGTCTGTGACTCGAATGTCCCCAAATGGTGTTTGCGTGCAAGAAAGGGGATAGGGATATACGAGAGAGTAAAACATAGTTTTTGTATTGTTGGGAACTTAATCTACTAAAGTTTCACACTTGGTCTTCTTTGGAATCTTATCTTGACTCATTCCCAGACCGTCAGCCAGGTACAAGTCAAAATGATCCACTCCCTTTCGATATTTTGAGCACTCATGCAATGGACGAGCGTAAGCAAGAAAGTCGACACTTAGGATGGCAAAGAGAGAAAAATGATGAAGGGGGAAGACAAAAAAGGTGTGAAAGGCTCACATCAATGAGGACAATCATAGGCGAGAGAAAGCCAAATGATAGATATGATATGAGGAGTAGGGATTGCCATGCAACGAATGCACATATGAGCTAAGGTAAGCTCTCCAATGGAACTAGTGGGGGTGCATCCAACTTGCTTGCTCAAGAAGACCTAGAGCTCTTTTGAGGAGGCTCATCATTGGAATTGTTGGGGAACGTAGTATTTTAAAATTTTCCTACGATCACGCAAGATCTATCTACCAGATGCATAGCAACAAGAGGCAAGAGTGAGTCTACGTACCCTCGTAGACCGAAAGCGGAAGCGTTAGAACAACGCGGTTGATGTAGTCGTACGTCTTCACGGCCCGACCGATCAAGCACCGAAACTATGGCACCTCCGAGTTCTAGCACACGTTCAGCTCGATGACGTCCCTCGAACTCTGATCCAGCCGAGTGTCGAGGGAGAGTTCCTTCAGACGACGACGTGGTGACGATCTTGATGTTCTACCGTCGCAGGGCTTTGCCTAAGCACCGCTACAATATTATCGAGGAGAACTATGGTGGAGGGGGGCACCGCACACGGCTAAGAGATCAAGAGATCAATTGTTGTGTCTAGAGGTGCCCTCCTACCCCCGTATATAAAGGAGGGAGGGAGAGGCTGGCCCTAGAGGGGGCGCGCCAAGTGTGGGGAGTCCTACTAGGACTCCCAAGTCCTAGTAGGATTCCCCTTTCCTTTCCGGAGTAGGAGAGAAGGAAAGAGGGGGAGAGGGAGAAGGAAAAGGGGGCTGCACCCCTTGTCCAATTCGGACCAGAAGGGGGGCGCGCGCCTCTTTCCTTTTGGCCTCTCTCCTCTATTCCCGTAACTCCCCAATACTCCGAAAATACCCGAATCACTCGGAACCTTTCCGATGTCCGAATATAGTCGTCCAATATATCGATTTTTACGTCTCGACCATTTCGAGACTCCTAGTCATGTCCCCGATCTCATCCGGGACTCCGAACTCCTTCGGTACATCAAAACTCATAAACTCATAATAAAACTACCATCGAAACCTTAAGCGTGCGGACCCTACGGGTTCGAGAACTATGTAGACATGACCGAGACACGTCTCCGGTCAATAACCAATAGCGGAACCTAGATGCTCATATTGGCTCCCACATATTCCACTACTAGAAAACAGGCTATTAGTGGCGCACCTATTTTTGCTATTAATGGCGCACTATAGATGCGCCACTATTAACACGCCACTAGTAAAAAATAGTAATGGCGCACCTCTGGTGCGCCACTACTATGTGCACTACCAATGGCGCACCAGGTAGTGCGCCATTACTAGCTTACAGGTGCTCCACTGATATACCAATAGGGTGCGCCATTGCTATACACATCGTGTGCGCCACTGCTTACCGAATAAATTTAAAAGGCCACGTGGGCCTGGGTGTGGCAGGCGGTGGATCTGATTTTTTTTAGATGCGGTGGATCTGAGTTGACCGGACGCGCTCGTCCACAATCTAAATGAAAAAAGGCCACTTTATTCTATTACAAATCAGAGTTATTACAGGACCTAAATGAAAAAATACAACCAAAGTTTCTAAACTTTGCAGCTAGGACCCTAAAAAAAAGAAAAAAAGCAATCAAGTCCTTTTGACTCGGTGGCGCCGGCGTTGTTGCCCGGACGCGCTCGTCCAAGATCTGGTAGGAGGCGAGGTTGGCGGTCAGTGCGCAGGACTCGACGGATTGGAAGCTGCTTCTTTTCCTTATCCGGGGACCTTGACGAGCACTTGAGCGGCAGAGGAAGGGAAACCCCACTCCATGGCGTCGGGCGCATGGAGTCCTGGTCGTCGTACTTTCCCGTCCTCGTCCGTGGAGAGCGCCTGCTGCTCCAGATCGACTACAGCAAGGATAAAAAGATGGAATCAGATAGAGAATGGGGGGGGGTTGGATCGAGGGAAGGCAGAGCCACCTGGGGTCGTCGCTACAAGTTGGAGGTGGTGGCCCTGGCAGCTGTGCCGTGGATCCGCCGAGGTCGCCGCAGTTTATGGCGGATCACGACCAACCGGACTCGCCAGAGCCACGCCGGCGACGCGAAGACCGAAACCCTACACGCGAGGGAGAGGAGAGAGGGCTCGGCTCTGTTCTGCCACGGGGGGCTCTCTCTCTTCTTTTTTTACTTTGTTTTTTCACATCGGCTCTTCTTCTGGTTGTGGTGGGTGGCAGGGTGGGACCGGGCATGTGCGTGGTGCGGTGGGTGGCAGGTGGGGCTGGGCATGTGCGAAAACTAGTAATGGCGCACCGTGGGTGTGGTGCGCCATTACTAGTGAAAACTAGTAATGGCGCACCACACCCACGGTGCGCCACTGGTAAGCTTGGGAGGGCTGGTTACTGTTCAAAAACATAGTAGTGGCGCACCCCACACCTGGTGCGCCACTAGTAATGTCACTATTAGTGGAGCACCTGTTTGTGGTGCGCCACTGCTATATAGTAGTGGCGCACCACATCTCTGGTGCGCCACTAATAGTGATATTACCTATAGCCTTTTTTCTAGTAGTGTTCTACGAAGATCTTTATCGGTCAAACCGCATAACAACATACGTTGTTCCCTTTGTCATCGGTATGTTACTTGCCCGAGATTCGATCGTCGGTATCTCAATACCTAGTTCAATCTCGTTACCGGCAAGTCTCTTTACTCGTTCCGTAATACATCATCCCGCAACTAACTCATTAGCTGCAATGCTTGCAAGGCTTATAGTGATGTGCATTACCGAGTGGGCCCAGAGATACCTCTCCGACAATCGGAGTGACAAATCCTAATCTTGAAATACGCCAACCCAACAAGTACCTTCGGAGACACCTGTAGAGTACCTTTATAATCACCCAGTTACGTTGTGACGTTTGGTAGCACACAAAGTGTTCCTCCGGTATTCGGGAGTTGCATAATCTCATAGTCATAGGAACATGTATAAGTCATGAAGAAAGCAATAGCAGTAAAACTTAAACGACCATAGTGCTAAGCTAACGGATGGGTCTTGTCCATCACATCATTCTCCTAATGATGTGATCCCGTTGATCAAATGACAACTCATGTCTATGGCTAGGAAACATAACCATCTTTGATCAATGAGCTAGTCTAGTAAAGGCATACTAGGGACACTCTGTTTTGTCTATGTATTCACACATGTACTAAGTTTCCGGTTAATACAATTCTAGCATGAATAATAAACATTTATCATGACATAAGGAAATAAATAATAACTTTATTATTGCCTCTAGGGCATATTTCCTTCAGTCTCCCACTTGCACTAGAGTCAATAATCTAGATCACATCACCATGTGATTAACACCAATAGTTCACATCACCATGTGACTAACACCCATAGTTCTCATCGCCATGTGACCAATACCCAAAGGGTTTACTAGAATCAACAATCTAGTTCACATCCTCATGTGATTAACACCCAAAGAGTACTAAGGTGTGATCACGTTTTGCTTCGTGAGAGAAGTTTATTCAGCGGGCCTGACACATTCAGATCCGTATGTATTTCGCAAATTTCTATGTCTACAATGCTCTGCATGGAGCTACTCTAGCTAATTGCTCCCACTTTCAATATGCATCCAGATTGATACTTAGACTCATCTGGATTATTGTAAAGCTTGCATCGGTGTAACTCTTTACAACGAACTCTTTATCACCTCCAAAATCGAGAAAACATTTCCTTAGTCATCCAGTAACTAAGGACAATTTTGACCGCTGTCCAATGATCTACTCCTGGATCACTTTTGTACCTCCTTGCCAAACTCATGGTAAGGTACACAACAGGTTTGGTACACAGCATGGCATACTTTATAGAACCTATGGCTGAGGCATAGGGAATGACTTTCATTCTTTCTCTATCTTCTGCCGAGGTCGGGCTTTGAGTCTTACTCAACTTCATACCTTACAACTCAGGCAAGAACTCCTTCTTTGACTGATCCATTTTGAACTACTTCAAAATCTTATCAAGGTATGTACTCATCGAAAGTCTTATCAAAAACATCTTGATCTATCTCTATAGATCTTGATGCCCAATATGTAAGCAGCTTCACCGAGGTCTTTCTTTGAAAAACTCCTTTCAAACACTCCTTTATGCTTTCCAGAAAATTCTACATCATTTCCGATCGACAATATGTCATTCACATATACTTATTAGAAAGGTTGTAGTGCTCCCACTCACTTCTTGTAAATACAGGCTTCACCGCAAGTCTGTATAAATCTATATGCTTTGATCAACTTATCAAAGCGTATATTCCAACTCCGAGATGCTTGCACCAGTCCATAGATGGATCGCTGGAGCTTGCACATTTTGTTAGCACCTTTAGGATTGACAAAACCTTCTGGTTGCATCATATACAAGTCTTCTTTAATAAATCCATTAAAGAATGCAGTTTTGTTATCCATTTGCCAGATTTCATAAAATGCGGCAATTGCTAACATGATTCGGACAGACTTAGGCATCGCTACAGGTGAGAAAGTCTCATCGTAGTCAACTCCTTGAACTTGTCGAAACCCTTTTGCAACAAGTCGAGCTTTGTAAACAGTAATATTACCGTCTGCGTCGGTCTTCCTCTTGAAGATCCATTTATTTTCGATGGCCTGCCGATCATCGGGCAAGTCAACCAAAGTCCACACTTTGTTCTCATACATGGATCCCATCTCAGATTTCATGGCCTCAAGCCATTTTGCGGAATCTGGGCTCATCATCGCTTCCTCATAGTTCGCAGGTTCATCATGGTCTAGTAACATGATTTCCAGAACTGGGTTGCCGTACCACTCTGGTGCGGAACGTACTCTGGTTGATCTACGTCGTTCAGCAGAAACTTGATCTGAAGTTTCATGATCATCATCATTAACTTCCTCACTGATTGGTGTAGGAATCACTGGAACAATTTTCTGTGATGTACTACTTTCCAATTCGGGAGAAGGTACAATTACCTCATCAAGTTCTACTTTCCTCCCACTCACTTCTTTCGAGAGAAACTCCTTCTCTAGAAAGGATCCATTCTTAGCAACTAATATCTTGCCTTCGGATCTGTGATAGAAGGTGTACCCAACTGTCTCTTTTGGGTATCCTATGATGACACATTTCTCCGACTTGGGTTCGAGCTTATCAGGTTGAAGCTTTTTCACATAAGCATCACAGCCCCAAACTTTAAGAAACGACAACTTTGGTTTCTTGCCAAACCATAGTTCATAAGGTGTCGTATCAACGGATTTAGATGGTGCCCTATTTAACGTGAATGCAGCTGTCTCTAAAGCATAACCCCAAAATGATAGTGGTAAATCGGTAAGAGACATCATAGATCGCACCATATCCAATAAAGTACGGTTACGACGTTCGGACACACCATTACGCTGTGGTGTTCCGGGTGGCGTGAGTTGTGAAACTATTCCACATTGTTTCAAATGAAGACCAAACTCGTAACTCAAATATTCTCCTCCACGATCAGATCGTAGAAACTTTATTTTCTTGTTACGATTATTCTCTACTTCACTCTGAAATTCTTTGAACTTTTCAAATGTTTCAGACTTGTGTTTCATTAAGTAGATATACCCATACCTGCTCAAATCATCAGTGAAGATCAGAAAATAACGATACCCGCCGCGAGCTTCAACACTCATTGGCCCACATACATCAGTATGTATGATTTCCAACAAATCTGTTGCTCACTCCATAGTTCCGGAGAACGGAGTTTTAGTCATCTTGCCCATGAGGCATGGTTCGCAAGCACCAAGTGATTCATAATCAAGTGATTCCAAAAGTCCATCACTATGGAGTTTCTTCATGCGCTTTACACCAATATGACCTAAACGGCAGTGCCACAAATAAGTTGCACTATCATTATTAACCTTGCATCTTTTGGCTTCAATATTATGAATATGTGTATCACACGATCGAGATCCAACAAACCATTTTCATTGGGTGTATGACCATAGAAGGTTTTATTCATGTAAACAGAACAACAATTATTCTCTAACTTACATGAATAACCGTATTGCAATAAACATGATCAAATCACATTCATGCTCAACACAAACACCAAATAACACTTATTTAGGTTCAACACTAATCCCGAAAGTATAGGGAGTGTGCGATGATGATCATATCAATCTTGGAACTGCTTCCAATACACATCGTCACTTCATCCTTTAACTAGTTTATGTTCATTATGCAACTCCTACTTCGAGTTACTACTCTTTAGCAACTGAACCAATATCAAATACCGAGGGGTTGCTATGAACACTAGTAAAATACACATCAATAATCTGTATATCAAATATACCTTTGTTCACTTTGCCATCCTTCTTATCCGCCAAGTATCTAGGGCAGTTCCACTTCTAGTGACCATTTCCTTTGCAGTAGAAGCACTTAGTTTCAGGCTTGAGTTTAGCTTTGGGTTTCTTCATGGGAGTGACAACTTGCTTGTCATTCTTCTAGAAGTTCCCCTTCTATCCCTTTGCCCTTTACTTGAAACAAGTGGTCTTGTTAACCATCAACACTTGATGCTCTTTCTTGATTTCTACCTTCGCCGATTTCAGCATCGCGAAGAGCTCGGGAATTACTTTCGTCATCCCTTGCATATTATAGTTCATCACGAAGTTCTACTAACTTGGTGATAGTGACTAGAGAACTTTGTCAATTACTATCTTATCTGGAAGATTAACTCCCACTTGATTCAAGCAATTGCAGTACCCAGACAATCTGAGCACATGCTCTCTCCTCCATCTTGTAGGCAAAGTACTGTCAGAGGTCTTATACCTCTCGACACGGGCATGAGTATGAAATACTAATTTCAACTCTTGGAACATCTTATATGCTCCGTGGTGTTCAAAACGTTTTTGAAGTCCCGGTTCTAAGCCGTAAAGCATGGTGCACTTAAACTATCTAGTAGTCATCATACCGAGCTTTTGTCAAAACGTTCATAACGTCTACATCTGCTCCTGCAATAGGTCTGTCACCTAGTGGTGCATCAAGGACATAATTCTCTGTGCAGCAATGAGGATAATCCTCAGATCACGGAACAATTCCGCATCATTGCTACTAACATCTTTCAACTTGGTTTTCTCTAGGAACATATAAAAAATAAACGTGGAGCAACATCGCGAGCTATTGATCTACAACATAGATATGCTAATACTACCAGGACTAAGTTCATGATAAATTAAAGTTCAATTAATCATATTACTTAAGAACTCCCACTTAGATAGACATCCCTCCGGTCATCTAAATGATCACGTGATCCAAATCAACTAAACCATGTCCGATCATCACGTCAGATGGAGTAGTTTCAATGGTGAACATCTTATGTTGATCATATCTACTATATGATTCACGCTCGACCTTTCGGTCTCCAGTGTTCCGAGGCCATATCTGCATATGCTAGGCTCGTCAAGTTTAACCCGAGTATTCTGCGTGTGCAAAACTGGCTTACACCCGTTGTATTTGAACGTAGAGCTTATCACACCCGATCATCACGTGGTGTCTCGGCACGATGAACTTTCGCAATGGTGCATACTCAGGGAGAACACTTATACCTTGAAATTTAGTAAGGGATCATCTTATAATGCTACCGTCGAACTAAGCAAAATAAGAAGCATAATAAGATAAACATCACATGCAATCAAAATATGTGACATGATATGGCCATCATCATCTTGTGCTTTTGATCTCCATCTCCAAAGCACCGTCATGATCACCTTCGTCACCGGCGCAACACCTTGATCTCCATCGTAGCATCGTTGTCGTCTCGCCAACTATTGCTTCTACGACAATCGCCACCGCTTAGTGATAAAGTAAAGCAATTACATGGCGATTGCATTTCATACAATAAAGCGACAACCATATGGCTCCTGCCAGTTGCCGATAACTTTACAAAACATGATCATTTCATACAAAACCGTATAACTCATCATGTCTTGACCATATCACATCACAACATGCCCTGCAAAAACAAGTTAGACGTCCTCTACTTTGTTGTTGCAAGTTTTACGTGGCTGCTACGGGCTTAGCAAGAACCGTTCTTACCTACGCATACAAAACCACAACGATATTTCGTCAAGTATGTGCTGTTTTAACCTTCACAAGGACCGGGCGTAGCCACACTTGATTCAACTAAAGTTGGAGAAACTGACACCCGCCAGCCACCTGTGTGCGAAGCACGTCGGTAGAACCAGTCTCGCGTAAGCGTACGCGTAATGTCGGTCCGGGCCGCTTCATCCAACAATACCGCCGAATCAAAGTATGACATGCTGGTAAGCAGTATGACTAGTATCGTCCACAACTCACTTGTGTTCTACTCGTGCATATCATCTACGCATAGACCTGCCTCATGATGCCACTGTTGGGGAACGTAGTATTTTAAAATTTTCCTACGATCACGCAAGATCTATCTACCAGATGCATAGCAACGAGAGGGAAGGGTGAGTCTACGTACCCTCGTAGACCGAAAGCAGAAGCGTTAGAACAACGCGGTTGATGTAGTCGTACTGTTGGAGATATGCCCTAGAGGCAATAATAAAAGCATTATTATTATATCTCCTTGTTCATGATAATTGCCTGTTATTCATGCTTGAATTGTATTGTACGGAAACAGCGATACATGTGTGAATACACAGACCACAATGAGTCCCTGGTAGGCCTCTAGTTACCAGCTCGTTGATCAACAGATGGTCACGGTTTCCTGACCATGGACATGAGATGTCAGTGATAACGGGATCACATCATTAGGAGAATGATGTGATGGACAAGACCCAAACTTGAGCATAACACGAGATCGTATAGTTCGTAATGCAAAAGCTTTTCGGTGTCAAGTATTTATTCCTTAGACCATGAGGTTGTACAACTCCCGGATGCCGTAGGAATACTTTGGGTGTGCCAAACGTCACAACGTAACTGGGTGGCTATAAAGGTACGCATCGGGTATCTCCGAAAGTGTCTGTCGAGTTGGTACGAACCGAGACTGGGATGTTGTCACTCCATATGACGGAGAGGTACCTCTGGGCCCACTCGGTAAGACATCATCATAATGAGCTCAATGTGACTAAGTAGTTAGTCACGGGATGATGGATTACGGATCGAGTAAAGAGACTTGCCATAACGAGATTGAACAAGGTATCGGGAATACCGACGATCGAATCTCGGGCAAGTACCGTACCGATGGACAAAGGGAATAACATACGAGATTGAGTGAATCCTTGACACGGTGGTTCATCCGATGAAGATCATCGAGGAACACGTGGGAACCAACATGGGTATCCAGATCCCGCTGTTGGTTATTGACCGGAGAGTGGTCTCGGTCATGTCTACGTGTCTCCCGAACCCGTAGGGTCTACACACTTAAGGTTCGGTAACGCTAGGGTCGTAGAGATAAATGCACGTGGAAACCCAAAAGTTGTTCGGAGTCCCGGATGAGATCCCGGACGTCACGAGGAGTTCCGGAATGGTTCGGAGGTAAAGATTGATATATAGGAAGTCCAGTTTCGGCCAACGGGTGATCTCCGGGGGTCACCGGGAGCGTCCCGGGACCACCGGAGGGGCCCCGGGGGTCCACCGGGTGGGGCCACCCATCCCGGTGGGGCCCCTAGGCCGCAAGGGGAAGTGTCCAGCCCTCAGGGCTGGCGCACCACTTGGGGGCCCACCTCCCCATGCGCCTAGGGTTCAAACCCTAAAGGGGAGGGGGGCTCCACTTGCCTTGGGGGGCAAGGAACCCCCCCTTGGCCGCCGCCCCCTTGCAGATTGGATCTCCAGGGGGTCCAGGCGCACCCCCCTGGTCCCTATATATATGTGGGGAGGGAGAGGGCAGCCGCACCCAAGCCCCTGGCGCCTCTCCCCCTCCCGTCACACCTCCGTCTCCTTACGCAGGGCGCCCGGCGAAGCCCTGCAGG
Source organism: Secale cereale (assembly GCA_902687465.1). NCBI lineage: Eukaryota > Viridiplantae > Streptophyta > Magnoliopsida > Poales > Poaceae > Secale > Secale cereale. The sequence goes on along the minus strand of LR738713.1, from coordinate 819,495,603 downwards.
ATTCTCCACTGCATCCACCACCACGCCGTCGTGCTGCTGGATCTCCGACGACCTCTCCTCCCCCCTTGCTGGATCAAGTAGGAGGTGACGTTGCTGTACCGGACGTGTGTTGAACGTGGAGGTGCCATCCGTTCAGCGCTAGATCATCGGTGACGAAGAACGCGAAGAGTACGACTACTTCATCCACGCTTCTTCGAAAGCTTCCGCTCGCGATCTACATAACGGTATGTAGATGCACTCTTATTTGCTCGTTGCTAGATGTCTCCTTAGTTGGATCTTGGTGAAAGCGTAGAAATTTTTTGAATTCTACTACGTTCCCCGACAGTGGCATCTGAGCCTAGGTTTTATGCGTAGCATCTTGCACGAGTAGAACACAAAGCAGTTGTGGGCGTATGATCTTGTTCAACTTTCTTACCGTTACTAGTCAATCTTGATTCGGCGGTATTGTGGGATGAAGCGGCCCGGACCGACCTTACACGTATGCTTACGTGAGACTGGTTCCACCGACAGACATGCACTAGATGCGTAAGGTGGCTGGCGGGTGTCTGTCTCTCCTACTTTAGTCGGATCGGATTCGATGAAAAGGGTCCTTATGAAGGGTAAATAGAAGTTGACAAATCACGTTGTGGTTTTGGCGTAGGTAAGAAACGTTCTTGCTAGAAATCCTATAGAAGCCACGTAAAAACTTGCAACAACAATTAGAGGACGTCTAACTTGTTTTTGCAGCATGTGCTATGTGACGTGGTATGGCCAAAAACGAAGATGTGATGAATGATATATGTGATGTATGAGATTGATCATGTTTTTGTAATAGGGAATCACGACTTGCATGTCGATGAACTTGACAACCGGCAGGAGCCATAGGAGTTGTCTTAATTATTGTATGACCTGCGTGTCACTAAATAACGCCATGTAATTACTTTACTTCATTGATAAACGTTAGCTATAGTAGTAGAAGTAATAGTTGGCGTGACGACTTCTTCAAGACACGATGATGGAGATCATGATGATGAAGATCATGGTGTCGAGCCGGTGACAAGATGATCATGGTGCCCCGAAGATGGAGATCCAAGGAGCAAGATGATATTGGCCATATCATGTCACTTTAATTGATTGCATGTGATGTTTATCATGTTTATGCATCTTGTTTACTTAGAACGACGGTAGTAAATAAGATGATCTCTCACTAAAATTTCAAGTAATGTGTTTCCCCTAACTGTGCACCGTTGCTAAAGCTCGTTGCTCCGAAGCACCACGTGATGATCGGGTGTGATAGGTTCTAACGTTCGCATACAACGGGTGTAAGACAGATTTACACACGCAATACACTTAGGGTTCACTTGACGAGCCTAGCATGTACAGACATGGCGTCGGAACACGGAAGACCGAAAGGTCGAACACGAGTCGTATAGAAGATACGATCAACATGAAGATGTTCACCGTTGATGACTAGTCCGTCTCACGTGATGATCGGACACGGACTACTTGATTCGGATCGTGTATCACTTAGATGACTAGAGAGATGTCATTCTGAGTGGGAGTTCATTAAAATTTGATTAAGATGAACTTAATTATCATGAACTTAGTCTAAATTCTTTACAATATCTCTTGTAGATCAAATGGCCCACGCTCCAGTTTCCCTCAACTTCAACGCGTTCCTAGAGAAAACCAAGCTGAAAGACGATGGTAGCAACTATACGGATTGGGTCCATAACCTGAGGATTATCCTCATAGCTGCCAAGAGATCATATGTCCTAGAAGCACCGCTAGGTGATGCACCCGTTCTCCCGGCGACCCAAGACGTTATGAACGCCTGGCATTCGCGTTGTGATGATTACTCCCTGGTTCAGTGCGGCATGCTTTACAACTTAGAATCGGGGCTCCAAAAGCGTTTTGAGCACCACGGGGCATATGAGATGTTCCAAGAGCTGAAAATGGTTTTCCAAGCTCATGCCCGAGTCGAGAGATATGATGTCTCCGACGCATTCTACAACTGTAAGATGGAGGAAAACAGTTCTGTCAGTGAGCACATCCTCTAGATTTCAGGATTGCACAACCGCTTGTCTCAGCTAGGAATGAATCTCCCAGATGAAGCGGTCGTTGACAGAATCCTCCAGTCGCTCCCACCAAGCTTCAAGAGCTTCGTGTTGAACTTCAATATGCAGGGGATGGAGAGGTCCATCCCCGAGGTGTATTCGATGCTGAAATCAGCGGAGGTGGATATCAAGAAAGAACATCAAGTGTTGATGGTCAATAAAACCACTAAGTTCAAGAAAGGCAAGGGTAAGAAGAACTTCAAAAAGGACGGCAAAGGAGTTGCCGCGCCTGGTAAGCCAGTTGCCAGGAAGAAGCCAAAGTTTGGACCCAAGCCTGAGACTGAGTGTTTTCATTGCAAGGGAACGGGTCACTGGAAGCGGAACTGCCCCAAATATTTAGCAGACAAGAAGGCCGGCAACGTCAAAGGTATATTTGATATACTTGTTATTGATGTGTACCTTACCAGCGCTCGTAGTAGCTCCTGGGTATTTGATACCGGTGCAGTTGCTCACATTTGTAACTCAAAACAGGAGCTGCGGAATAAGCGGAGACTGGCGAAGGATGAGGTGACGATGCGCGTCGGGAATGGTTCCAAGGTCGATGTGATCGCCGTCGGCACGCTGCCTCTACATCTACCCTCGGGATTAGTTTTAAACCTGAATAATTGTTATTTAGTACCAGCTTTGAGCATGAACATTGTATCTGGATCTCGTCTTATGCGAGATGGCTACTCTTTCAAATCGGAGAATAATGGTTGTTCTATTTATTTGAGAGATATGTTTTATGGTCGTGCCCCGCTGGTCAATGGTTTATTTTTGATGAATCTCGAACGTGATGATACACATATTCATAGTGTAGATGCCAAAAGATGTAAAGTTGATAATGATAGTCCCACATACTTGTGGCATTGCCGCCTTGGTCATATTTGTGTCAAATGTATGAAGAAGCTTCATGCTGATGGACTTCTGGAGTCTCTTGATTATGAATCATTTGACACGTGCGAACCATGCCTCTTGGGCAAGATGACCAAGACTCCGTTCTCTAGAACAATGGAGCGAGCAACCAACTTATTGGAAATCATACATACCGATGTGTGCGGTCCAATGAGCGTTGAGGCTCGCGGAGGCTATCGTTATGTTCTCACCCTCACAGATGACTTGAGTAGATATGGGTATATCTACTTGATGAAGCACAAGTCTGAGACCTTTGAAAAGTTCAAGGAATTTCAGAATGAGGTAGAGAATCAACGAGACAATAAAATAAAGTTCTTACGATCGGATCGTGGGGGTGAATATTTGAGTCATGAATTTGGCACGCACCTAAGGAACTGTGGAATTGTTTCACAATTGACACCGCCCGGAACACCTCAACGGAAAGGTGTGTCCGAACGTTGAAATCGTACTCTGTTGGACATGGTGCGATCTATGATGTCCCTCACCGATTTACCGCTATCTTTTTGGGGTTATGCTTTAGAGACTGCCGCATTCACTTTAAATAGGGCTCCGTCGAAATCCGTTGAGACGACTCCGTATGAACTTTGGTTTGGCAAGAAACCGAAGCTGTCGTTTCTAAAAGTTTGGGGTTGCGATGCTTATGTCAAGAAACTTCAACCTGAAAAGCTCGAACCCAAATCGGAAAAATGCGTCTTCATAGGATACCCAAAGGAAACGATTGGGTACACCTTCTACCACAGATCCGAAGGCAAAGTCTTTGTTGCCAAGAATGGATGCTTTCTGGAGAAAGAGTTTCTCTCGAAAGAAGTGAGTGGGAGGAAAGTAGAACTTGATGAGGTGACAGTCACCCCTCCTGAAAGTAGCACAGCGCAGGAAATTGTTCCTGAGGTGCCTGCACCGACAAGGGAGGAAGTTGATGATAATGATCATGAAGAAACAGATCAAGTTACTACTGAACTTTGAAGGTCCACGAGGGCACGTTCCGCACCAGAGTGGTACGGCAACCCTGTCCTGGAAATCATGTTGTTAGACAACGGTGAACCTTCGAACTATGAAGAAGCGATGGCGGGCCCAGATTCCAATAAATGGCTTGGAGCCATGAAATCCGAGATAGAATCCATGTATGAAAACAAAGTATGGACTTTGGTGGACTTGCCTGATGACAGGCACGCCATAGAAAACAAATGGATATTTAAGAAGAAGACAGACGCGGATGGTAATGTGACCATCTATAAGGCTCGGCTTGTCGCTAAGGGTTATCGACAAGTTCAAGGGATTGACTACGACGAGACTTTCTCTCCCATAGCGATGCTGAAGTCAGTCAGAATCATGTTAGCTATTGCCGCATTCTATGATTATGAGATATGGCAAATGGACGTCAAAACAGCATTCCTTAATGGCTTCCTCAAGGAAGAGTTGTATATGATGCAACCGGAAGGTTTTGTCGATCCAGAGAACGCTAACAAGGTATGCAAGCTCCAGCGCTCGATTTACGGGCTGGTGCAAGCATCTCGGAGTTGGAATATTCGCTTTGATGAGGTGATCAAAGCGTTTGGCTTTATACAGACTTATGGAGAAGCCTATATTTACAAGAAAGTGAGTGGGAGCTCTGTGGCATTTCTCATATTATATGTGGATGACATATTGCTGATGGGAAATGATATAGAATTCTTGGAAAATGTAAAGGCCTACTTGAATAAAATTTTTTCAATGAAGGACCTTGGAGAAGCTGCTTACATATTAGGCATCAAAATCTATAGAGATAGATCGAGACGCCTCATTGGTCTTTCACAAAGTACATACCTTGACAAAATATTGAAGAAGTTCAATATGGATCAGTCAAAGAAAGGATTCTTGCCTGTTTTACAAGGTATGAGATTGAGTAAGACTCAGTCGCCGACCACGGCAGAAGATAGAGAAAAGATGAGTGTCATTCCCTATGCCTCAGCCATAGGTTCTATCATGTATGCCATGCTGTGTACCAGATCTGATGTGAACCTTGCCATAAGTTTGGTAGGGAGGTACCAAAGTGATCCCGGTACGGAACACTGGACAGCGGTCAAGAACATCCTGAAGTACCTGAAAAGGACTAAGGATATGTTTCTCGTTTATGGAGGTGACGAAGAGCTCGTCGTAAAGGGTTACGTCGATGCTAGCTTCGACACAGATCTGGATGACTCTAAGTCACAAACCGGATACGTGTATATTTTGAATGGAGGGGCAGTCAGCTGGTGCAGTTGCAAGCAAAGCGTGGTGGCAGCATCTACATGTGAAGTGGAGTACATAGCTGCTTCTGAAGCAGCGCAGGAAGGAGTCTGGATGAAGGAGTTCATCACTGACCTAGGAGTCATTCCAAGCGCGTCAAGCCCGATGACTCTCTTCTGTGACAACACTGGTGCTATTGCTATTACCAAGGAGCCCAGGTTTCACAAGAAGACCAAGCACATCAAGCGCCGTTTCAACTCCATCCGGAATTATGTTCAGGATGGAGATATAGATATTTGTAAAGTGCATACGGATCTGAATGTCGCAGACCCGTTGACTAAACCTCTTTCACGGGCAAAACATGATCAACACCAGAACTCTATGGGTGTTCGATTCATCACAATGTAACTAGATTATTGACTCTAGTGCAAGTGGGAGACTGTTGGAGAAATGCCCTAGAGGCAATAATAAAAGCATTATTATTATATCTCCTTGTTCATGATAATTGCCTGTTATTCATGCTTGAATTGTATTGTACGGAAACAGCGATACATGTGTGAATACACAGACCACAATGAGTCCCTGGTAGGCCTCTAGTTACCAGCTCGTTGATCAACAGATGGTCACGGTTTCCTGACCATGGACATGAGATGTCAGTGATAACGGGATCACATCATTAGGAGAATGATGTGATGGACAAGACCCAAACTTGAGCATAACACGAGATCGTATAGTTCGTAATGCAAAAGCTTTTCGGTGTCAAGTATTTATTCCTTAGACCATGAGGTTGTACAACTCCCGGATGCCGTAGGAATACTTTGGGTGTGCCAAACGTCACAACGTAACTGGGTGGCTATAAAGGTACGCATCGGGTATCTCCGAAAGTGTCTGTCGAGTTGGTACGAACCGAGACTGGGATGTTGTCACTCCATATGACGGAGAGGTACCTCTGGGCCCACTCGGTAAGACATCATCATAATGAGCTCAATGTGACTAAGTAGTTAGTCACGGGATGATGGATTACGGATCGAGTAAAGAGACTTGCCATAACGAGATTGAACAAGGTATCGGGAATACCGACGATCGAATCTCGGGCAAGTACCGTACCGATGGACAAAGGGAATAACATACGAGATTGAGTGAATCCTTGACACGGTGGTTCATCCGATGAAGATCATCGAGGAACACGTGGGAACCAACATGGGTATCCAGATCCCGCTGTTGGTTATTGACCGGAGAGTGGTCTCGGTCATGTCTACGTGTCTCCCGAACCCGTAGGGTCTACACACTTAAGGTTCGGTAACGCTAGGGTCGTAGAGATAAATGCACGTGGAAACCCAAAAGTTGTTCGGAGTCCCGGATGAGATCCCGGACGTCACGAGGAGTTCCGGAATGGTCCGGAGGTAAAGATTGATATATAGGAAGTCCAGTTTCGGCCAACGGGTGATCTCCGGGGGTCACCGGGAGCGTCCCGGGACCACCAGAGGGGCCCCGGGGGTCCACCGGGTGGGGCCACCCATCCCGGTGGGGCCCCTAGGCCGCAAGGGGAAGTGTCCAGCCCTCAGGGCTGGCGCACCACTTGGGGGCCCACCTCCCCATGCGCCTAGGGTTCAAACCCTAAAGGGGAGGGGGGCTCCACTTGCCTTGGGGGGCAAGGAACCCCCCCTTGGCCGCCGCCCCCTTGCAGATTGGATCTGCAGGGGGTCCAGGCGCACCCCCCTGGCCCCTATATATATGTGGGGAGGGAGAGGGCAGCCGCACCCAAGCCCCTGGTGCCTCTCCCCCTCCCGTCACACCTCCGTCTCCTTACGCAGGGCGCCCGGCGAAGCCCTGCAGGATTCTCCACTGCATCCACCACCACGCCGTCGTGCTGCTGGATCTCCGACGACCTCTCCTCCCCCCTTGCTGGATCAAGTAGGAGGTGACGTTGCTGTACCGGACGTGTGTTGAACGTGGAGGTGCCATCCGTTCGGCGCTAGATCATCGGTGACGAAGAACGCGAAGAGTACGACTACTTCATCCACGCTTCTTCGAAAGCTTCCGCTCGCGATCTACATAACGGTATGTAGATGCACTCTTATTTGCTCGTTGCTAGATGTCTCCTTAGTTGGATCTTGGTGAAAGCGTAGAATTTTTTTGAATTCTACTACGTTCCCCAACACGTACGTCTTCACGGCCCGACCGATCAAGCACCGAAACTACGGCACCTCCGAGTTCTAGCACACGTTCAGCTGGATGACATCCCTCGAACTCCGATCCAGCCGAGTGTCGAGGGAGAGTTCCGTCAGCACGACGGCATGGTGACGATCTTGATGTTCTACCGTCGCAGGGCTTTGCCTAAGCACCGCTACAATATTATCGAGGAGAACTATGGTGGAGGGGGGCACCGCACACGGCTAAGAGATCAAGAGATCAATTTTTGTGTCTAGAGGTGCCCTCCTACCCCCGTATATAAAGGAGGGAGGGAGAGGCTGGCCCTAGAGGGGGCGCGCCAAGTGTGGGGAGTCCTACTAGGACTCCCAAGTCCTAGTAGGATTCCCCTTTCCTTTCCGGAGTAGGAGAGAAGGAAAGAGGGGGAGAGGGAGAAGGAAAAGGGGGCTGCACCCCTTGTCCAATTCGGACCAGAAGGGGGGCCCGCGCCTCTTTCCTTTTGGTCTCTCTCCTCTATTCCCGTAACTCCCCAATACTCCGAAAATACCCGAATCACTCGGAACCTTTCCGATGTCCGAATATAGTCGTCCAATATATCGATTTTTACGTCTCGACCATTTCGAGACTCCTCGTCATGTCCCCGATCTCATCCGGGACTCCGAACTCCTTCGGTACATCAAAACTCATAAACTCATAATAAAACTATTATCGAAACCTTAAGCGTGCGGACCCTACGGGTTCGAGAACTATGTAGACATGACCGAGACACGTCTCCGGTCAATAACCAATAGCGGAACCTGGATGCTCATATTGGCTCCCACATATTCTACGAAGATCTTTATCGGTCAAACCGCATAACAACATACGTTGTTCCCTTTGTCATCGGTATGTTACTTGCCCGAGATTCGATCGTCGGTATCTCAATACCTAGTTCAATCTCGTTACCGGCAAGTCTCTTTACTCGTTCCGTAATACATCATCCCGCAACTAAATCATTAGCTGCAATGCTTGCAAGGCTTATAGTGATGTGCATTACCGAGTGGGCCCAGAGATACCTCTCCGACAATCGGAGTGACAAATCCTAATCTTGAAATACGCCAACCCAACAAGTACCTTCGGAGACACCTGTAGAGTACCTTTATAATCACCCAGTTACGTTGTGACGTTTGGTAGCACACAAAGTGTTCCTCCGGTATTCGGGAGTTGCATAATCTCATAGTCATAGGAACATGTATAAGTCATGAAGAAAGCAATAGCAGTAAAACTTAAACGATCATAGTGCTAAGCTAACGGATGGGTCTTGTCCATCACATCATTCTCCTAATGATGTGATCCCGTTGATCAAATGACAACTCATGTCTATGGCTAGGAAACATAACCATCTTTGATCAATGAGCTAGTCTAGTAGAGGCATACTAGGGACACTCTGTTGTGTCTATGTATTCACACATGTACTAAGTTTCCGGTTAATACAATTCTAGCATGAATAATAAACATTTATCATGACATAAGGAAATAAATAATAACTTTATTATTGCCTCTAGGGCATATTTCCTTCAGGAATATACAAGCCAAGTTCTATAGTGTGAAGGTCCCCACATAGCTATATGCATAAACGATAATCTCTATGGAGTACAAGGTATAAGATGGAGTACGAGTGTGGATCTCTCAAAAAGAATAGTAGTGTGCCCCCTTCTCTCTTTTTATTTCTTTTTCTCTTTTTTTTCTATTTTTTTATTTTTTTGTGGCCACCATGGCTCTTTCTATTTAACTCTCATTTGTCCTCTTTGGGATCTTTTGATTTTGTCCTCTTTGGGATCTTTTCCTCACTTTAGGGGCAACACTCTATATATTACAAGAAGTATAGAATATCTTTCACACTTTACAAAAGTACTCAACATAAAGAAAATGAAACTATCATGATGTATGCAAATGTATGCCTCTGCCAATGTAGCAGGATATGCAATGATACTAGCGCGTCATGTAGCAATGATTAGGGCAAGGCCCAACTAGCATGCGGCTCATCGATCAAGCAAAAAGCATGTATGACACGAAGATCAAGTCATGAGAAGGTGGATGTTGCATGGCAATGTATCTCGGAAAGGCTATGGAAATGCCTTAATAGGTAGGTATGGTGGCTGTTTTGAGGAAGGATATAATGAGGCTTATGATGACAGAGCGTATCGTGCCAAGGATTTGGATGCACCGGCGAAGTATGCGCCAACTCTCGAGGTGAGAAAGGGCAATGCACGGTACCGAAGAGGCTAGAAAAATATGGCTAGGTGGAAGCGTCAACTTTCGAATACTCACATTAGTCCGAAGAACTCATGCACTTATTATCGGTAACTCTCAATCTAATTAGGAGGTTCACAAAGAGACAAGTACCCCGAGGAGGAGTGTATGGGGGGTTTGGTTATCCTTGCGCATCCTCGGCTCATGGTACGTGAGTGTACTCTAATATTCGATCCCTCCAAAGATTAGTGATCCATCTAGTAGCTAAAGTTCTCAACTATTTTGTAGGTTTTCGAAAATAAACACGGATTGCCCAAAATACGACATCTATCACTAATAGGCTAAAGCTCTTGACACCAAAAGTTCAGACATTACTCATGGCAATACCTCAAAACTATTGCAAGTTACTACTGAAATTAAATAGCAACCTCAATTACCTACTTTAAGTTAAGACACACAACTCAGTGCAACAGACAAACTCTCTTAAGAAGATAAACATGGAAACTCAAGAGAGTTCAGCAACCAACTAAACAAAAGCTCTTTAAAAAGAAAAGCATGAAAACTAAGAGCTAAACATGACAGTAGCTATGGAAAGACAAAGAACACACACAGCAAAGATAAGCATGAAAATCCTATGTTGTGTTCTAGGTTGAAGTGGAGTGTGTTTCTCTCCCACACAAAGAAAGCTGGGTTCTAACTTGTTATGAACAGCAAGCAAAGCTAAAGAAAACTAAAAAGGAAACTAAGAGCAAGACGCTCCAAGCATAGCACATAACGCATGAAGTGATTAAAATATAGTGGAACGAAAGACGAACTCATAATTGCTGATGGAGAAGGGGATGCATGGGGGCATCCCCAAGCTTAGACGCTTGAGTCTTCTTGAATATTTCTTGGGGGTGCACGGGGGCATCCCCAAGCTTGAGCGTTTGACCCTCCTAAATCTTCTTTTATCATCTTCCCTCGCACACTTGAAAACTCCCTTCATACATAACTCATCATAATCTGATTAGCGAGGTTAGTACCCACAATAAAATAATTTTTCCCTACTGGAAATAAAGATAATCTTGAAGAGCTACTGTTTCTCAAGATTGCCAAAAGGTTTTTGCAAAGAAAAAGCAAGCTCAAGGTTTGCAAAACGAAGAAAAGGCAAAACAGGACAGAATCTGTGAAAAACAGACCAGCAGGTAGTAAATAATTTTTTCGGGGCACTTCTGCAACTCAAATCAAAAAACTCAGAACAGACGCCCGAAAGCCAATTGTATAGAGCACGCTGTCAAAACAATTCAGATAAAAAAGATGATCTGGTGATTTTATTCGAATTTTTCTGTCCAAGGACAGAATCTGTTTTCTGGACAGCACGTCACAACTTTTGAACTTTCTTGCAATTGGAGGCTAAACTTGGCACAAAGCTGAAAAATAAAGATACAATGATGTTGATACAGTAGTAACAAACATCAAGACCACTAAAAACTGAAAGAACAAACTGAAAGCAAAGATAACAAGGGTTGTCTCCCTAGAGCTCTTTCTTTATAGCCATAAAGATAGGCTTAAGACTTTAATGATGCTCTCGTAGGAATAAGAGTTGAAGAACAAAAGAGAGCATCAAGAAGCAAATACCAAACACATTTAAGCCTAACATGCTTCCTATGCATAGGAATATTGCAATAGAATAATTCATTGAAGCACAAAGCAATAAGCATAGGAAGACAAAACAAGTGCAGCTTCAAAACCTTCAACATAAAGAGAGGGAACTTGATATTATTGAAATATCTATAAGCATATGTTCCCTTCTCATAATAATTTTCAGTGGGATCACGAATAAACTCAACAATATAAGCATCACATAAAGCATTGTTACCATGATCCACATGCAAAAAGGTACTCTTACTCTCCACATAAGCATAATCTTTCTCACTGGTAATAGTGGGAGTAGGACTATCATAAACAACTTGAACACTATAGATTAATTGTGTATTAGGAAGATGGCGTTCAACAAGGGAGTAATTCCCTCCATGATTATGACAAGTTTCATAAGGATAATTTCTCCGTATATCATACGTACCTTTATAATCACTATAGATTGGAGTTATAACATCATCATAGTAGAGAAGAGCATTATCATTGCTAGCAACTATATTTGTAAACATGTTGTCTTTATTCTTACTAGCAAAAGAATTATCAATTATCACATCACTAGTGGGTAAAGGATTTGCAATCCTATTATCCCCAAGCTTAGAGCTTTCCATATCATCACTTTCAGAGTTGGTACCAAAAAGATTTTCAAGATCATAAGTAGCATTATCATCATTTTCCCAATCACAATAAGTAACATGCATATCATAATCAAAATCATCTTCAATAGTACCTACGGACGTATCATCAAGATGATAATTAAGGCAATAAACTTCACCTTCTTCTTTAAACTTACAACCGTTAGGATAAAAGTTGATGGGAGGAATATGCTCAGGCCAGGTTGATACCCATTCTTCTTCCTTCTTGCTCCTCTTCCTCCTCCTCTTCTTTTTCTTCTTCTTCACCTTAGGAGGGAGTGGTTGGAGATGAAGCTTCTCCACATATCCTGGTTTATCATTAGAAACAATAGGGGAAACTTGGGAGAAACTCTCCTTTTTATTAGCAGAAATATAAGAGACATTTTTATACTTTGGTAAAGTTCCCTCCTTTCTAATCTTACTTATGTAATCATTTTTATGGCAATTAACAACACAATAGAGATGGCAATTTTGCACAGTGTTTTTTATTCCTATGGCATTAACATCTAGCCAAGAAGTCTTTTCTGATAACTCTTCACACATCAAAAATAACATAAGCTCATCATAAAGATCAGGGGTGATCATGTTATCACACAACTGGTTAACAGTTATGTTTTGAAAGTGCATGCATTGAAAATTAAAGTGACCCTCTATACAGCAAAGTTCACAAGTAAAAGGATAAAGGTCACACAATTCTCTAGCAATTTCATTTAAATCTTTGACCCAAGTGATTGTTCTTTCATGCTTATGTTGCTTACAATACTTCTCTTCTTCAATCATAGGCCTTTCACAAGGTCTATCCACTCCACAAAAATTAACATGCTTATATAAAACTTCATTTTTAGGAATTGGATCATGCATGTTGCAATCATCATGAACAATTTCATTTTCTTTGCAAATCTCTTTAAAAGGTTCATGATGCTTGACCCAATCCTCCTTAGGCATATTAAGATGTGAAGCAAAAGATTTGAGGAAATCAACAAGGATTTGAGAATCAAGCCCAAACTTAGCACTAAACTTATTAAAACTTGTAGTTTCAACAAAGGACTTAATGCAATCATACTCATAAATTATACCTGACTCTTTACCTTTGTCGATCTCCCAATCTTCAGTGTTGCGTTGAATTCTTTCAAGGAGTTCCCATTTAGCATCAATCTTTTCGTTTGTGAAAGAACCCATAGAGGAAGCATCGAGCAAATCTTTATCCTGTCGAGAGAGCCTCGCATAGAAATTAGTAATAATCATATCTTTGGCGAGCTCATGGTTAGGACATTTTAGCATTAACGTTTTCAGTCTCCCCCAAGCTTGAGCTATGCTCTCTCCGTCATGAGGATAGAAATTATAAACATAATTCCTATTCTCATGGACTTCATGAAGAGGATAAAACTTGGAGTAAAAGAGAGACTGGATCTCTTCCCAATCCAGCAGGCGAGAGTCATCTAGTAGCCTATACCATTCCAATGCTTTTCCTTTCAGTGACAAGGCAAATAATTTCCTCATGACTCCATCTCTTGTCGAACCTGAAATCTTAAACAACTCACAAAGTTCTGTAAGTTTCAACAAATGAATACTAGGATTGACTGTCCCATCATAACAATCATTCCTAATTATTTCAGTTATCTCAAGGGGTATTTGGAACGGGATACATTCAGTAGGTGGAGGAGACTTCTCTACCACGGGTGTGGTAAAGCAGCCTTCCCCAAGCAGCGAACTAAGAGTGCGGTTTTCCATAAACATAACTAGTGAAACTAAAAACAAGAAACGAAAAGATTTAATTGCAAGATCTAAAGATATACCTTCAAACACTTACTTCCCCGGCAACGGCGCCAGAAATAGCTTGATGTCTACACACACTTCTATTCTTGTAGACTATGTTGGGCCTCCAAGCGCAGAGGTTTGTAGGACAGCAGCAATTTCCCTCAAGTGGATGACCTAAGGTTTATCGAACTCAGGGAAGTAGAGGTTGAAGATGGTCTCTCTCAAGCAACCCTGCAACTAAGATACAAGAAGTCTCTTGTGTCCCCAACACACCTAATACAACTAGGAGTTGTATAGGTGAACTAGTTCGGCAAAGAGATGGTAAAATATGGATTATAGGAGTGGCAAAGCAAAGTAATATAAATCTGTAATAAAACATGCAGCAAGCAAACAAGTGGTAAACGTGAGCACAAATGGTATTGCAATGGTGGAAACAAGGCCTAGGCTTCATACTTTCACTAGTGGCAACTCCCAACAACATTAACATATTCTATCACATGATATTTCCCATAAAACATGCAATGGAGACGCACTCGGAGGTCATTCCTTTGTGGTCAAGAGAGGACGAGAATTATGTAGGGCTACAAAAGCACACCTCTAAGTTCGTAGTTCTCTATCTATGGATTTCCCAATGTCACCGCGGCCATCCAAAGAGAGTACCACAATCACCACAACATATCTCAAGGATAGTCAAAGACAAGCACCAAGAGACTCTCAATCTTCAATCAACACACAAAAGAGGAAATCACTCATGAAAATATTCTTCTAATCCATGTCCAATAGACCGCTGTCACCTTGGTCTCGGGGATTATACTAGATAAAGACAAATGAGTACATCAATCCAATACATAGAGGAAGGGGAAATATCATGGGATCACCCTAGATTAACATAGCCTATGATCACAACGAAGATCACATCATGGGAGAGAGAATTGACCACATAGCTACTGGTAGAAACCTCAGCCCCGAGGAGGAACTACTCCCGCATCATGGAGGGAGGGAGCAACGTCGATGGAGATGAATCCGGGGGCACTTCCCCGTCCCGGCAGGATGCCGGCACAGGAATTCTGGTCCCCCGAAACTTGGTGGTGATGGCGGCGGAGATCGGAATTGCTTCTGGAGAAAAGGGTTCTGTCCTCGAGGGTTTCGGGACGCGAGGAATATATATGCGAAGGGGGGTCACCAGAGGCAGAGAGGGGGCCCCAGGCGCACCCCTGGCGCGGCCAGGGGCGGGGCCGCGCCGGGTGGCCGCCTGGGCCACCCCTGGCTCCCCTCTGGCCCCACTTTGGTTTTTCTCGAAGCTTCTAGTACGCTGATTTTTCCTGTATTTTTCCCGGAATTTTTGGAGCACTTTTAATATGGGGGAAATCTGAAATAGAAAAACAGCAGAAAACAGGAACTGGCACTGTGGTGCACTGAGTTAATAGGTTAGTCCAAATATGATCAAAAGTGTATGGAAGTGCATAAATATCATAGCAATATCACACAAAAGAAGCATGGAGAAAGCAGAAATTATAGATACGTTTTGGACGTATCACCTGCGTAGGCCGTCTATCAAGCATTCACAAGAGTCGGAGTCAATCTTCATACCAGCCGACCCTGGAGCAGGCGGCCTCGCAGCTTCGGCAGCCGGCCCAGAGACTGCTCCAGCAGGCGGCCTTGACACTCCAACTCCAACAGACGGACCACCTGTAGCTATGCCGGTTCCTGGCCCGAGGACTGCTCCAGCAGGCGGCCAAGAGGCGCCCGCTCCAGTAGAAGGCTCGGGGACTGCTCCAGCAGGCGGCCAGGAGG
The DNA here is from genome assembly GCA_902687465.1 of Secale cereale. NCBI lineage: Eukaryota > Viridiplantae > Streptophyta > Magnoliopsida > Poales > Poaceae > Secale > Secale cereale. The sequence goes on along the minus strand of LR738713.1, from coordinate 819,480,203 downwards.
CACCCGTCCCAGCAGGCGGCTCGGGGACTTTGGATGCACAGCAGACGGCTCAACCCAGCCCTCCGCCTCCCAGCCCAACCACCCTGGTCTCTCTGGCCGAAGCAACAGGAGTCTCAGCGCCGTCTTGGGCACAACCAATCCTCACATTCCTGCTCAAAGGAGAGCTGCCAGCAGAAGAAACTTTGGCACGACAAGTTCAACGCCGAGCCTCAGCATACACCATAGTCAACAAAGAGCTTGTCAGAAGAAGTGCAACGGGCGTCTTCCAGTGTTGTGTAGAAGCAGCAAAGGGGATGGCTATCCTGAAGGACATTCACCAAGGGGAATGCGGCCACCACGCAGCCTCAAGGTCCCTCGTCGCCAAAGCTTTCCGCCACGGTTTCTTCTGGCCGACCGCTTTGGACGATGCCAAAGATTTGGTGAGAAAGTGCAACGGCTGCCAGCGCTTCAGTTCCAAACAACACTTGCCGACTTCTACACTCAAGACTATTCCGATCACTTGGCCATTTGCCGTCTGGGGCCTGGATTTGGTAGGCCCTTTCAAGACTGCCAGAGGAGGCTTGATACATTTACTCGTGGCAATAGATAAATTCACCAAGTGGATCGAAGCCAAACCAATCAAGAAACTCAATGGCCCAACTGTTGTGACATTCATCGCAGACATCACAGTCCAGTATGGTATACCACACAGCATAATCACCGACAACGGCACAAATTTTGCCAAAGGCGCACTTCCTGTTTCTGTGCAACACAGGGCATCCGACTGGACCTAGCGTCTGTTGCCCACCCACAGTCCAACGGCCAAGTCGAGCACGCCAACGGCCTTATCCTATCCGGCATCAAGCCCCGGCTGGTCGAACCTTTAGAGCGATCAGCCGGCTGCAGGATCGAAGAGTTGCCGTTTGTCCTGTGGAGCCTCAGAACCACTCCTAACAAATCCACCGGCTTCACTCCTTTCTTCCTCGTATATGGGGCCGAGGCCGTCATCCCAACGGATGTTGAGTTTGACTCGCCTCGTGTCACCATGTATACAGAAGCAGAAGCCAAAGAAGCACGCGAAGATGGCGTGGACCTGCTGGAGGAGGCCCGGCTGGTAGCACTCAGCCGCTCCACCATCTACCAGCAGGGTCTCCGCCGCTATCACAACCGGCGAGTCAAGCCACACTCCTTCCGCGAGGGAGACCTTGTGCTCCGGCTGATCCAGCGAACAGCCGGACAGCACAAGCTCTCGGCTCCTTGGGAAGGACCGTTCATCGTCAGCAAGGTACTAGGCAACGATGCCTACTACCTCATTGATGCCCAGAAGCCAAGAGCACGCAAGAGAGACGACTCAGGCAAGGAGTCAGAGCGCCCATGGAACACAAACCTTCTTCGTCGCTTTTACAGCTGAAAGACAGTATTTGTCGTGCTATCTAAAAATATTTTGAGAACCAACGGGACCCCCGAGGAGTTCTCGGGGACTGCCCAACCCTTTATCTATATGATAAGAATTATGCCTGTAAATGATTATTGTTCACTCCCTTGTCCGGCACCGGAGCCTAGCAGACGGCCCGGGGACTGGCCGCCTAGCCCTATGTCTAAGAAATTCTCCTTAAATAGTCAGACAAGTAATGTGATGGCATCCAAGCCCTCTCCCGCATCAAGTCACAGACTCGCAGAACGCGGCTGTCCGACTGGCAGGAGCTAAAGGCAAGAAATGGTGCCCACATGAAAAATGGCTAAGGAAAAAAGACATAGGGCCAGCAGGCCCTTCACATGAGCGGCCGGCTGTCAAACAGCCGGCCAGCCGGTTCTGGGCTTAGCCAAGGCACCTTCCAGAGGGCAGAATACTTGCCCACCCTGAAAACAGCCAAGTCCCTGACCCAACCACAGAACCACAGAGTGGCTGTCTGGCTGGCAGGGCGGCAGTTAAAGGAGACGGCAAAAGGAAAATCACCACAAGGAAACTAGGGCAGAGCTAATCCTAGGACTCGGCACAATTGCATAACAACCATGCAGCATTAAAAAGAATATTTACATCCAAAAGGCCTCAAGGGCCGCCTTGCAGTAACAACTTACTGATACACCCAGCGGGTGGAATTGTTCGGGTTAACCCTACAAGTCTTACAGGGAAACAGAAGAAACAAAGGAAAAAACTTAAGGCGCAGTAGGCTGGGCAGGCACCACGAGGGAGCCGGCTTCCGGGGAGGCCGCCTGGTGGGTCTCGGTCTGACCGCTTCCTGCGGCAGGCGGGGCCATCACTCCTGGTCTGCTTGTCGAGGACTGGTCAGGCTGGCGGCTGGCTGACGGGTCCGCCTCCTGGGAACTGGCCTCCTCGTCGCTGCCTTCCTCCTCGTCGTCACCTTCACTGGAGGCGATCTCCTCGTCCGGCTCCTCCGACGCCACCAGGTCCAGCCCGAAGTTGCAGGCGGCACCACATGGCCCCTGTCGTCCAACTCCGGGACGAAGACGGAGGTGTCGGCGTATTCGGCAAGGGCGGCGGCGCGTTGGATGAGCTCCTTCTTCTCCATGGCCAGCTCAGGCTGGGCCTCCGCACGGAAGGTCTCCAGTTGTTCAAGGCTCAGGCCAGGATACCAGCTCTTGATGAATTCCAGGGCGGTCCGCGCGCCAGCCCTCGCTGCGGAGCCCTTCCGGGACTCGAAGCGTTGGCCGGCCGCCTCTAGCCAGACGGCCGTCCGACTGGGAGTGCGGAGTGCTGGTACACCTGGCCAGAGGGCGGCCAGGACCTGGGCGCCAGCACGCTGCAGACGGCGAAGCAGACGGTGGATCGGTAGGAGACGCACCTGAATGGCAAGAAGCTCCTCGGCCGGGGTCCTAGGCGCGTTGGGTGCGATCGCCCGGCCCGCCTGGCGCCTCGCAGCACGCTCAGCCTCGATAGCCTGGGTGGCGGCCACAGAGTAGCCCGGGAAGAACTCTGCCAAAACTAGAAGAAGGATCAGAAGAAAAGAAAGACGGCTGTTACAGACGGTAGATACAAGATGAAAGGGTAGACATCTCACCGTCAACCATGTCTCCAATGGCTACGTAGCCATCTTGGAGAGCCGCCTCCTTCTCGGCCCAATTCGAGCGCTCGGTCTCGAATTCGGCCCGCAGAAACTACTCGGCATCTGACATCTTCCCAAGCTCGACCTTGTGGGCCGCCGCCTGGTCCGTCAGCTCCTTAGCCAGGCGGTCGCGGTCCTGAGCGGCAAGACCACGCTCCTGCTCCTTTGCAGCCAGCTCCGACTGGGCCTCGCCCAACTGGTTGCGGAGGTCGGCTGCAACCGCTGGCAAGGAAGGAAGAAAAACAACAAATGTCAGCGGCAAACAGATAGCCTTGGAGTTCCAAGCCGCCTGCTCAGCAGCCGGCTCGGAACTCGGGGACTACACCCAGCGGGTGCGCTGACGCGCCCCCGCAAGGAGAAGAGGAGGCACTCACGTCGGTTGTCTGCCAAGGCAGCCTGCAGCTGCGCCAACTCCTGGCGCTGAGCGTTGTAGGAGGCCACGCGGAGGTTGTGGTACTCCTGCAACAAGACGCAAGATCAGCCCATGACAAACACTTTGGAGTTCCAAGCCGCCTGCTCAGCAGCCGGCTCGGAACTCAGGGACTACACTCAGTGGGTGCGCTGACGCGCCCCCACAGAAGAAATTGAAGGAATAAAAACAGAAGAACACGAAGCACACGTACCCGAACGGAGGACCGCGTGGCGACGAACTCCTGCACCGCCGTCTGCAGGACGTTACCCAAGGAGTTGAAGTGGTCGAGGACGTCCCGTGACGCGACGATCCACGCGCCGCCACCTCCGGGCCTCCAACTTGACGGTGCCGCGCTGGTCGCCTCATTCTCCGGCGCGGACGAGCTGGCCCCGCTGACCTCCACCTGCTGCGGCATGGAGACCGCCCTCGCAAGGCGCCGGCGGGCTGGGGCTCGGGGGGGCGGTTGCGGGCTAGTCATCAGCATGCCCCCAATTGGCGGCACCTCCGTTCCCGCTGGCCAGCTGCCCTGCTCCCCAGCAGGCGGCGCAGGGGGTGGTGGCGGCGTCTCCAGGATGACGCAGTCGTCCCCCCTATCGCCTAGAGCCGGCTGCTCGTCAGCAGCCGGCACCTGGGTTGATGGCTCCAGAGACCCTGACTCCGGGCGGACGATGTGGCCCGCTGGCTGCTGAGGGCCCGTTTCCCGCTCTCGGACTCGGAGGGCATCTGCCTGGGCCTTCTTGCGGTTTCGGCCTCCGCCTGGGCATTCCTCTCCGTCGCCTCCCGGAGCATGGCAGCTGGGTCCACACGAGGGGCGCAGGAGGGGCATCCGTGCCTCCCACAACAGAGCCCGCTGGCACCCGCGAGAGGGAAAGCGGCGCGCTAAGCGGATATCCCAAAGAAGCGGGAGTCAATCAAGAGGGGATCAGCTGAGAAAGATGAGTATCACACAAAGAAGGAATGCAGAGCGCTTACCCGGGCACAATCGGCCTGGCCTTGGGCATCTTCGGCACGTTTGCCCTGGCGGCCGCCTCTCGACGCCTCGTGGCGGCGGTCGACAGCCGAAGCTTCTTGGGTGGGGCACCAGTCGGCCCTGATGAGGACCGCCATTTCCCACCGCCGGCTGTGCCAGACGGCCCGGCCTGCTGGCTGGCGCGGACGGGTGCCTCCTCCACCTCCTCGTCGTCATCCGGCGAGCTCTCAACGCCACCTTCTGGCAGGCCGACTGATGGCTGGCCCCCGCCGCTTGTCACCTCCTCCTCCTCCATGGCGGCGGCCCCAAGATCGGGGTCATTTGTGTCGCTCTGGGAGGGATCCGGCTCCAGGGGACGGCCCAGGTGGTCAGAGCCCGGCGCTGGCTGGCCTGGGAAGATCTGAACAAGATATCAGGATCAGACGGCTACGGCAGCCGAACGAAAAAGAAAGAAAAGAGAAGGATGAAGAGCTTACTGCGGGCGGCTGATTGCCGCGGCTGTACGGCGGCTTGCCGAAGACCCAGCCGGAGTCGGAAACCCTGCAGCTGGAGATGTGGTTCACCAGGAGGGCCACCTCCCCGTACGGCAGGGGCTTGGTGCACGTCCAGCTGGGGTCCCGGCGCTCGCTCATGTCACAAATCAGGTGAGGGCGGCGCTGCAGCGGCATCACCCGACGCTCAACAAACGTGAGCAGCAGATCCGCGAAGACCAAGCCCTCGCTGTCTCTCAGCTCCCGGAGACGGCGCAGCGCGATGGAAGCGCCTTCGGTAAGGGTGGCAGGCCGGGTCCTCCAGGAGTCACGAGGCTCGGCAGGCGGCCCCGGCACCCACTCCGGCAGGCAGATGAAATCCTACTCGGGGTCGGCGTTGGAGACGTAGAAGTATGTCTTCTGCCATTGCTTCACCGACCCCACAAGCTGCGGCGCCGGGAAGAAGTTCTCCGTCCCGCTGCGCTTCACCGCGATGCACCCCCCGCACTGGGCGGGCACGCTCTGGACGGCGGTGCCGAGCTTCACGTAGAAGAGCTCGGTCGAAAGCTCTATGGTGGGGAGGATGCCGAGGTACGCTTCGCAGAGGACGACGAAGGATGAGAGCATCATCACCGTGTTCGGCTTAAGGTGGTGGGGTTGGATGTGGAAGAATTCCAGGAAGGAGCGGAAGAAACCGCTCGCCGGGAGGCCGAATCCGCATGGGAAGTGCGAGCGGAAGACGACCCGCTCACCTTGCCGCGGGGCCGGCCTGATCTCTGCCACCGGCGCCAGGCGTACGGCGACCCTGTTGGTAGGGGCAGCTTCCGCGACCGCCGGAGGATGTCGATCTGCTCCTGCAGGACCTCGCTGTCGTCCCACTGGCCATGGTGTCGGGGAGGTGCCGGACCGGACATGGTTTGGGCGGCGGCTCGCTGCGACGACGACGAGAAGAGCAACGAAGAAGAAGGAGGACGGGGAGGAGTGAGCGCGAGAACGGTGCCAGCCCTCTCCCCTGACCTATATATAGGCCCAGGCGGCGAAGCCGAGGGAGCGGGCATGGGATTAACCGCTCCACGCCCCGCACGACCCCCGGCTTTTTCGCGCCTAATCCGCGCGCATTAAATGCGCGTGGGGGGTAATCGATTACCCCTGCCACTATGGATCCGCGCGAGGACCGAGGCCCCATAGTGGCGGGCCCCGGCCCACTGTTACGTCCTGTCACGCGCGTGGGCTGGCAGGCCGACGCGACAGGGCGGTGACGCGTGGGAGCTGCCAACGGTCGGCGGGCCTGCTCGACTGCCTGCCGACCACGCGGTGCCTTCCCCCCGAAGATTCTAAGACAATGGTTCGGCTGCTGGAGGCCGGCTCCATCAGCGCAGGGCCGGCTGCCAGCAGACGGATATCCATGGAAGACAGGTGAAGGGCGTTAAGCCTACCTATGGAGGGAAGCTGCTGGAACCCCTCGCCCCTCCAGCGCCCGCCGCGGAGTTCCTCCAGCTTTGGGGACTACTGTCGGAGATATGGACCATGGGTACCCTCGGTGACCACCCTTGGTATTTCAAGACAAATAAACAGCCGCCTGGTCCACCGCGGCCGTCTGCTCATCGGGCCGCCTCCTAGGGTAGCCTGCCCTAGGAGCCGGCTGCCAGCAGGCGGCAGGGACCCAACAGGCGGCGACACCAACACCACCAGCTAGCAGACGGTCCCATATCCCTCCCTCGGGACGCGTGCTGAAGGACCCCCACGCGGCTGGGGCGTGGCTACAGGTGAACATGTCCATATAAGATCTGTAAGGGCGTGGCTACAGTGAACGTGTACCTTATGAATATCTCCTAAGGGGCGGGTCACTGTAGCCACGCTGCTCGTGACCAAGCATCGGTCAGAGGAGGCCATGATCCCACTACTCACAGACGGCAGGGTCAGCACGCGGCTGGCCCCATTGGTCAGCGAGTAGCTCATGAACGAGCCGCCCCTGGCAGACGGCCAGGGGAGACGGCCGCCTGGTAGCAGGCGGCAATTCTCACCCTAGAAGTCTGAGCCTCATCAAGATGATAAGACAGGGCGTGGCGGCAGCGTACGGCGGGAGACGGCGGCACTGTAGCCACTTCCCTCCTGACGAGGCTGTCGTCAGCAGAGGCGCATCTACAGTGAAAGACAATCACATAGGGCCCACAGGCCGTGGGCCCCAGCAGGCAGGCGGCGAGGCTGGCACCAGAAGACACTAACGGCTGGGAGCCACACCGTCAAGATTACCATTGCACCCCTCGGGGGTAGGCCTATATAAACCCCCCAGGGTCCTCCATGAGGAGGGGTTAGAAGGTTACGAGATTAAACCCTAGAAAAGAGATAGGAGGTGGGCTAGCCTTGTTCATCTTCTTCCTCTAGACCGCATAGCTCGAGGAGCAACCTTGTAGCTACCATAGTGACATCAGTCATGATGCGGAGTCCCCGCAGAGCAGGACTAGGGGTGTTATCTCCTCGAAGGGCCCCGAACCTGGGTAAGATCCGTAGGCGTCCTAAGTTCCGCTTCATCCCGCTTCCCGAGCCCGGTGATGTTGTTTTGACCCCATGCATGATAAGCCATCCGTTGGCATATGTCGTCCCAAAACCCCGACAAATGTAATGAGGTATATGCCTATAGACAGATCAAACAGAGATGGTGCAGGCAAGGTAACAATTTCGCAGTATATTTCATCAAACCTTAATTTATAATTAAGCAATCTATTCTTGTCTTTAACAATAAAATCATGGGCTACCATACTCTTGTAGTCTAAATAAACAGGGGCAATCAATTTTTATTCCTTATCATGATGCCTAATAGGTATTCTAAAATGTTCAGCAATGCGAGAAGCAAAGATGCCTCCAAAGACGGGCCCCTTTGAGCGGTTCAGACTCAGTCGTTTAGCAACGATGGCGCCCAAGCTAAAAGTTGTGTCTTGAAACAAAGCATGGCGTAAAATGATAATATCAAGGGCACTAAGATTCCCACTGTTCCCGTGACCAATTAAACATCTACTAGCAAATAAAGCAAAGTAGCGTAGAACAGGGAAGTGTATACTAGTGATTCTTGACCCTGAGACTTGTCTAGTTTCCCGTACAGCTATCATGTCAATAAACCCTTCAACGTCTTCACGACGTGGTTCATCAAGTCTACCTCCAAAAGGTACCTTGCATATTTCACAAAATTCTAAGAGTGATATCTCCTTAATCACATCATATAAACGAAACTCCACCGTGCGTGGTGTTTTCCTAGCATGAAAATGAAAACTTTGCGTGAAAATATTAGTGAGTAAGAGATAATGTTCTTTTTGGTCGTAGAGGAAGTCGGTGAGGCCTGCATTATTTGCCAACCAATAAAAGTCTTTGTAAATACCGGCGGACATCATGAAATCATTACAAGGCCATTCACACGGTCGAACTTCCGCCATGCAAGGAAGATTATATTAGGGCTTCTTATTTTCTTCTTTCTTCTTCTCCTCTGAGCTCTTGCTGGAGGCGCCCCTCAACAATCTCTTAATCATTTTCCTTTTCTGAAAATTTGTGAAATTTTTAGTAACTCCAAATAAAAGTTAACCAAACTCAACAAGATTGATAGCAACAACTCCTATAAGTGCCTAGAGACTATATCATGCATTAGAGCTACTTGGGACCAAGAAAATTTAACATGCAATCTCAAGAACAAGGTCACCACAGTAACAAAAATTTGAAATAAATAGAGCACTAGAACAAAAACTAATTGGACCAATGGAGGAGTCACATACCAAGGAACAATCTCCCCAAACAGTTTGGTGAATGGTGCTTTTAGCAAGGAGATCGAAAATGGCAGCAAGATGAGCTAGAACTCGAGTTTGAGCTGGTTGGTGATTTTTTTGGGAGGAAGAAGAAGAGTGTGGGTGCAGGAATAAGTGGAGGGGGCCACGTGGGGCCTACGAGGCAGGGGCGCGCCCTGGCAGGGGGACGCGCCCTGGACCCTCGTGGCCAGGTGCTGGCTCCCCTCGCTGTGTGTTCTATGCCATATTTCCTCAAATATTATAGAAAAAAAATCATATTTCATTTTCATAGCATTTGGAGAACTTTTATTTTCGGGGTATTTTTTTATTGCACGGATAAGTCTGGAAACAGACAGAAAATACTATTTTTGCTTTATTTATTCTAATTAACAGAAAGTAAAAGGAGAGTACAGAAGGTTGTGCTATCTAGATTCACCTATCCCATGCTCATCAAAAGTAATCCATTAACAAGGTTGATCAGGTCTTGCTAATAAACTCTTTCCGAATAACATGAAACCGGAGAATTTTTGAATAACACTAGGTTACCTCAATGGGCATATGTATGTCCCCAACAATAAGAATGTCATATGTCTTCTTGATAGTAGGAAGAGGAAATTCAAAACCTCCAATAGTGATAGTTGAGATTTTTTCCAATATAATTGATACTGTGGACATGAGGTTGTTTCCTCGGAAAGTGTACCGCATGCTCATTACCATTGACATGAAAAGTGACATTGCCTTCGTTGGAATCAATAACAGCCCCTGCAGTATTAAAAAAGGGTCTACCAAGGATAATAGACATACTATCGTCCTAGGGAATATCAAGGATAACAAAGTCCGTTAGGATAGTAACATTTGCAACTACAACAGGCACATCCTCACAAATACCGACAGGTATAGCAGTTTATTTATCAGCCATTTGCAAAGATATTTCGGTAGGTATCAACTTACTCAAGTCAAGTCTACGATATAAAGAGAGACAGGCATAACACTAACACCGACTCCAAGATCACATAAAGCAGTTTTAGCATAGTTTTTCTTAATGGAGCAAGGTATAGTAGGTACTCCCGGATCTCCTAATTTCTTAGGTATTTCACCCTTGTAAGTGTAATTGGCAAGCATGGTGGAACTTTCTACTTCAGGTATCTTTCTTTTGTTGGGAATAATATCTTTCATATACTTAGCATAAGGATTTGTTTTGAGCACATCAGTCAAACGCATACGGAAAAAGATAGGTCTAATCATTTCAGCAAAGCACTCAAAATCCTCATCATCCTTTTTCTTGGATGGTTTCGGAGGAAAAGGCATGGGTTTCTGAACCCATGGTTCTCTTTCCCTACCACGCTTCCTAACAACAAAGTCTCTCTTATCATAACGTTGATTCTTTGATTGTGGGTTATCAAGATCAACAGCAGGTTCAATCTCTACATCATTATCATTGCTAGGTTGAGCATCATCATGAACATCATCATTAACATTATCACTAGGTTCATGTTCATTACCAGATCGTGTCTCAGCATCAGAAACAGATATATCATTGGGATTCTCAGGTGTGTCAGCTATAGGTTCACTAGAAGCATGCAAAGTCCTATCATTTTTCTTTTTCTTCTTCTTGGAAGAACTAGGTGCATCTAAATTAGCTCTCTGAGAATCTTGCTCAATTCTCTTAGGGTGGCCTTCAGGATACAGAGGTTCCTGAGTCATTCTACCACCTCTAGTTACAACTCTAATGGCATTATCATTTTTCTTACTAATTAATTCATTGAGCAAATCATTCTCAGCCTTAAGTACTTGTTCTACTTGAGTGGTAACCATAGAAGCATGTATACTAATAAGTTTCAGATCACCTTTAGCTCTAGACAGATAATCACTCAAGCGTTCAATCATATAAGCATTGTGTTGTAATTGTCTACCAACATAAGCATTGAAGTTTTCTTGTTTCACAATAAAATTGTCAAACTCATCTAAGCATTGGCTAGCAGACTTATAACGAGGAATATCACCTTCATTAAATCTATAAAGAGAATTTACCTTTACTACATGTGTCGGGTTATCAAGACCATGTATTTCTTCAATAGGTGGTCACCTTTTATAGCTCAAAGGGGTCACCGACAGGTGTCAACGTAGATGAGGGTAAAAGCGTAAAATTGGTGGTAGTTGTAACAGTGCGTGAACAGTGTATGCACAGTGGTCTATACCTAACCCTAACGGTGGGGGACAAGGGCATTGAATGCCCGTCGCCGTCGCCCCCAAACAGTGCAAAAAGCGTCCGTCCGGGCGTCTCCGTTTGCCACGACGGTGGCCTCGTCATCGTGGCTTGCCACCGTGTACCCCAGGCTGCACAGCCATCTGCCACGTGCTCCTGGAAGGGCCCCAGGGCGACGCGTGGCCAGATGAGCTGGAGCGCAAGCGCATAGTGAAAGCTTGCCGCGGCAAGCACCTTGCCGCGGTCGCTACCTTGCCGGGCCTGGAAGTTTGTCGGTCTCCGGGTCTTGTCGGGGCACGCGATGTGCAACGGCATGTCTTCTGAGGTGCTGTTCTTTGGCCTTCCTGGCAAGCTCCTCTTGCCAGGGTCTTGTGCAGAAGGGATAATCTTGAGCCTGGAGCGGTCTTCCCGGCAAGCTCCTCTTGCCGGGGTCTTGTTTCTTAACTTGAATACTTTGTTCTTGAATGGCTTCAAGGGAACCAGAGTGGGCCTTGGCGGGCGCGTGGTGAGCCTGACCACGGGACGCTGCTACTGCCCTTGCACAAGTCGGGATACTAAGGTACCCCTACTTTAGTACACCGACAGGAGCCCCCGGGCCTGGGCCACACACGGTGCCGAGCGCTGTTGGGCCAGGCCCAAAACAGTGCACGGGCACACGCGGCCCACGGCGCGCCGTTTCCCACTCCGTATTCGCCGCATCCCTCCCTAATGGCACGCGTCGATTGCGGCGTCGTGGGAGAGATCGTGGCATGTTTCTTTAATGGGAAAATGCGGAACGTCCCCCACTTCCCCCTTAAAAGTAGAGGAAGCAGGGGCAGTTCCCCCCCATTGCTTCATTGCGTCTTCAATCTCCAGAAACCCCCACCGTTCTCCGTCTCCCCAAAGGTCGACAGAGAGCCGAGCTCCACCTCTCTTCCACCGCCGCCAGTCTCCCCGGTGCCGCCGACCCCTCTCGCCGTCCCCGCCATGGCCCCGAAGAGTAGCAAGGCGAAGAGCGAGAAGTCCGACAAGGCGGCGAAGCTGGCAGCAATGCGGAAGAGGATGGTGGTCTTCCCGCCGAGGCTCGGCGCGAGGGAGCTGAGGGACAAGTATTACTTGTTCTGGGCGAGGGAGACGAAGGCTCACCCGCGCACCAGAGTCATCCCCGCCGAAGCCTGCGACATGTATCCGGGAGGTTACTACTACTTTCCTCTGTTCTTCCACTGTGGTCTTTGTCCTCCGTACTCAGAGTTTTTCTGCGACGTGATGAACACGTACGGATTCCATCTCCTCGATTTCACCCCGAATGATGTCTTAACCTTGGCCGTTTTCGCACATCTGTGCGAAAACTTTGTCGGGGTCCACCCCAACGTAGCTCTCTTCCGCCACTTCTTCACACCTAGAGTAGAGTCTGGGTCCCCTCTATCCGGTGGCATCTCTTGGATCTTCAGGCTCAACAAGAAAGAGGCGTACTTGATTGGAGAGCTCCGCGGCAAGTGGGAAGAGTGGAGGGCTGATTGGTGCTGGGTTATGGAAGAGGAACCCCAGCAGTTTACCTCCCCGCGCCGAGCTGCAATAGTGCGCGGCAAGGATTGGAGTGATCTGGCCCCGGAGGATGAGAAGCTGAAGATAGCCCTCACTAGGATCCTTCGCCTCCGGGCTGCCAACCTTACTGTAGGCGAGGTCGGTGCTGATTTCCTTCACCGCCGCATTGCTCCCCTGCAGGAGAGGAAGAGGCCTGCTTGGGAGTTCGGCAACGCGGCAGACCGCATGAGGCTGTGCCCAGGCCTGAACTACAACTTCACCGTCTTGGAACTCAAGGGAATGATCCGTTCGTTGTTCAAGCACGATCCCAAGCACCCGGAGTGGTTTACCCCGTCCCGGGGAGTAGTTCCATTATGCAACAACTCTTCCCTTAGTGCCATCCGCGCGGCAATGCCTTAGTGCGACTCCCACGGGGTCGCCCCCACTTGGCTGACGCCTTCAGAAGAGACCGTGCAAGCTTTGTTTGACAACCTGGTTGAGCGGCCGGTCAATCCTAAAGAGAAGAAGGGGCTCACCCGCGCGACCACCGACCGGGATGTGGCATATATAGCCAGCAGAATGGAGGAGGCCATCGCAGCTGCGGCCGCGGGTGAGTTTGGGTACACCGTGGAGGAAGTAGAAGCAGTGGACGCAGTGAGCCGGGCCGAGGAGGAAGAAATCCTCAAATTGCTGAGGCCTGCCGAGCAGCCCGCCGGGGAGCCTGCCGGGATGAGCGACGCTGCCGGGCAGGGCACTGAGTCCAGTGAGCCCGCCGAGGAAGACGCCGAATCGGGCAATTCCGACGAAGACTCGGGCGGGTCACTGAACCTCGACGACGCCTCCTCATCCTCGGAGAATTCTCCGCCACCACCGAGTCCTCCGCCGCAGCCAAAGAAGCGCCTCCGCAAGACCACCAAGACGGCGAGGCAACCGGCGCCCCGACAGCAGCCGCAACGTCGTTCGACGCGTGCCACCACGACGAGCAAGGCCGTCAAGGAGGCGCCCCGTGCCTCAGCGGCAAGCGGGGGGGGGGGGATCTTCCCGAACTGGCTCTGGCGTCCCTTCCGCCCCTCGGTCTTCGGGGACGACCGGAGCGGGGTTTTCTCAGCCCACGGCTCCGGAACCCGCTAAGCGCCCGAGGGAGCCTACCCCTCCAGCTCCTCACGCCGGGACGCGCGAGGCGGACTTCGATTTCTCCGCCCTTAGTTCCAACGAGGAGGAGGAAGAGTAAGCATTTGCAACTTTTATTTCTGTTGATTCTTGTTGCTCTTGTCTTGATTTCTCTTTTCCAGACTCTGATCTTGTTTATCTTCCAGGACCCTGGCCCAGAGAGTTGCCAAGAGGGCCAAGATTCCGGTGGTTGACCTCGAGGACGACGAGCCTGTCGCAGTGGCGGGGGATGCGCCAGCGACAAGCTTGCCGGACCAGTCTGCTGCTCCGGAGAGCAGCCCCCAGCGTAAGTCTTTTGTTTACTCTTCTGCTTGCCGGGCGCGCTTGAGCTTCTTATCCTTACTAATGTCTTGTTTGCTTGTTGACTTGTGCAGAAGTGGAGCCGCAGCCTCAGGAGCATCAAGAGACTGCTCCCGACGAGCCGCTCATCCCACCATCCCCGCCAAGGAGGAGCTCCCCGGCGAGGGAGGGCGCTCCGCCAAGGACGGGTACTCCGCCAAGGGCGAGTACCCCGCCGAGGGCGAGCACCCCGACAAGGGTGGGCACCCCGCCAAGGGAAGGCGCCAGCGGCCCTCCGCCGGCGGGGGCCACTACCACGCCGCCAAGGTAGAACTCCCCGGCGAAGGACCCCGTTACTGAGGAGGCCCGCGCAGGTAACCCTTGTACTTTCCTTCTCTTGAATTCTTCTTTTTGGATATTTGCTTGACAATTCTTCTTTTCTTTTTCTTCTGTTAGATCCGCCCGCCCCGGAGCCGATGGAGACATACGCCATCGCCGAGGAGGACGTGCGCGGCGATGCTGGCGACGCCACCACCGCCGAAGGAATGACCGGCGCTGACGAGCCAGCCGCCGAGGAGACCGCCCCGGCCGCTGACGCGGCAGCTGGGGAAGGGACCGGCGACCGTACTGACGGCCCTAGGGCCGCAGGAGCGCCGGACGCTGCGCCGGCCGCCGACCCTCCCGCTGCCGCGACCGGGTCGGGCGTCTACCTGGAGGCCGCCAACGGGGTCTTCATCCAAGTCCCGTGGGCGTCCTCATCAAGGGCACCCGCGGAGGGGGAGAGCTTTGATGGAGAAGTCCTCGCCTCCGCCGGGCTGAGGCTTGTCGACGCGCCCGGCAGCAGCAACGAGCCCGAAGAGGAGCAACTCCTGCGTCGGCTTCTGGCCTTGTACCGGGCCAGGCAGGCCAAGCTAGAGTCCCGAGAGGCTCTGGCTGCCAAGGCTGGCGCCGATCTGGAGAAGCATGCCGCAGAGCTCCGCGCCGCCAACCAAGCGGCTCTCCGGAACCTGGCGGAGGAGCGGGAGGATCTCGCCGAGGCGCACCAGGCGTTCATCCTCGAGAAGGCCGAGGTTGAGGAGCAGCAACGTCGGGCCGCCGAGGATCTGTCTCGGCGGGAAGGAGCGCTGAACCAGCGGAAGGTCGACCTCGATAGCCACGAGGACGACCTTGCCGCGCGCGAGCAGTCCATTGGCGGGGCTCTGCAGGAGGCGAGGGATGCCACCGCTGCCGCAGAGGCCGCCAAGAGGGACCTGGAGGCGAGGGTGGCGCAGTTGGAGATGAGCTTGAAGACGAGCGAGGAGAGGGTTGCCGCGCTCAATTTGGCGCGGGAGAAAGACGCCCACACCCACTCGGAGCTGCAACTCCGCCTCTCCGACAAGGGCCAGGAACTCACTGCCGCCAAAGACTCCATCGCAGACTTGGAGCTGAAACTGTCCACCCTCACTGAGTCGCTTGATGGCGCTAGGAACCGGGAGTCGAAGTTGAAGGAGGAGCTCAGGGCTGAGAGGGCGCTGCTGGACAGTGCCGCCCTTACGCAGAACAACTTCCAACGGACGGTGGAGCAGTGGACCGAGGAGCTCGTCACTTCTGCCGCCAACATCGACAAGGAGATGGCGGCGCTGGGGACGGAGCACCTCATATACTCCCCCGACGAGAACCTTCCCCACAGCGCCAAGCTGAGCTTGTTCTTCCGAGGAGTGGTCCAGGCCCTCGCGCAGCTACGGGAAAGGCTCCCCGTACAGCTGGCGAACGAGGCGCGCAGGCTCTGCACGGGTACCGTGGAGCGGGTGTTGTCGAAGATCGTCTTCCGCAATCCCGGGATCAACCTTGACAACGTCCTCCGGACCTTGCTGCCCGAAGCTGACCAGGAAGCGTTGAAGGCTCGCGTCGCCCACATCGTGGCCAAGGTGGGCAAGATCAAGAGGGTTGACGGTGACCGTGTAGACTAGGTAGTTCTCTTTCCGCTTCCCTTGTCGCTGCCAATTAAGTCATGGACAGTAGTTTTTTAGAACAGCGACAAGCCTTCTTGTAATATAACTTTATTTTGGGTAGTCAATGCAGTGTTATCTCCCTTGCTCGATTCCTTTACTTTGTATGTTCCTCACCCTACGCTTTTAGGGAACTTGCCGGCAAAGGGACCCTTGCCGCGAGCGCCGAGTGCGGAACTTCAGCAGCCTGCCGGCAACGCCCCCTGCCGGCAAGAAACCTTGCCGCAGCTAGTCGCAGCACACTTAGGTTGTTGAGCGAACTCAAAAACAGAATAAGGGCGCGACACTTGTCGCAGCTCACTTAAGCCGTTGAGCGTGCTCGAAACAAAGTAAGGGCGCGGCTAGTCACGGGTAGGTTCCTCCGCACACAGGATTTCCCTACAAAGTGTGGTCGTTCAAGGAAGATAACTAAGAATTTAAAATTTTGAATGCTCAAACTTTGGCAACTTAGCTTTCATGGGTTGTCTGCTTCCCGTCGAGGCTTTCCTTTCTTGAACATCACTTGGTCCATACCACTTGTCTCCTCCCCCCC
>LR738713.1:819421652-819463759 GCA_902687465.1 Secale cereale | reverse complement strand
GCGAGGAACACTTCTTCTGCTTGAGAGAAAAAGAAAAAAGGGAGGAAACACAGATATGGAGCCTTATGACTTGCTATTGCTTACCGGGATCGTGTGCTTCACAAAGTGTCAGATAACACATGCAAGAAAACAAGAATGCATGAAATGACAAGCCGTGCGAAGCACAAAAGTTTTACTGATGCACGGGATCTGCGCCCGACTTTGTACAAAGGTTTACATGCAACAGCGGCAAGACTTGTACAAAAGGTGGTTGCCGGAGCGGATCACGGCAATCGCGCCTTATGGGTGAAACTTGCGAAGATGCTCAATGTTCCAGGAGTTGCTCACCGGTAAGCCTTCTTCGGTCTCAAGGCGGACAGTGCCGGGCCTTGTGACTTGTCTCACCCGATAAGGGCCTTCCCACTTCGGCGTCAACTTGTTGGAATTCTTGGCGGACTGAACGCGCCGAAGAACAAGGTTGCCTTCCTCGAGACTCCTGGACTTGACCTTGCGGCTATGATAGCGACGCAAAGCTTGCTGGTATCGAGCAGCTCGTACAGCAGCCTGGAGACGGTCCTCCTCGAGGAGCAGTGCGTCATCTTGCCGCAGTTGCTCTTGCTCGAGCTCATCGTAAGCGAGCACTCGAGGAGACCCGTACACGAGTTCCGTGGGGAGAACTGCCTCTGCTCCATAGACAAGAGCAAAGGGTGTCTGTCCGGTGGCTCGACTTGGTGCAGTCCTGATTGACCAAAGAGCCGCCGGCAACTCCTCAATCCAGTTCCTTCCGCACTTGTGCAGCCTGTCGAAAGTTCTTGTCTTGAGTCCGCGCAGCACTTCGGCATTTGCCCTCTCCGCTTGACCATTGCTCCTCAGGTGAGCAACAGAAGCGAAATAGACCTTGGCGCCAAGGTCTTGGACGTACTGCATGAAGGTGCGACTTGTGAACTGTGTGCCGTTGTCGGTGATGATCCTGTTAGGGATTCCGAAATGGCAAACAATTGACCTGAAGAACTTGACTGCTGACTGTGCGGTCACCTTTCTCACTGGTTCCACTTCCGGCCACTTTGTGAACTTGTCGATGGCGACGTACAAGTACTCAAAGCCCCCGACAGCGCGGGGAAAGGGGCCGAGGATGTCGAGCCCCCAGACCGAAAAGGGCCAGGACAAAGGGATCGTCTGGAGAGCTTGAGCTGGCTGATGTATTTGCTTGGCATGGAACTGGCACGCTTCACACTTGGTTACTTGTGCAGTTGCATCCTGGAGGGCTTCTAGCCAAAAGAAACCTTGCCGGAACGCCTTCCCGGCAAGTGCTCTTGCACCAATGTGGTGACCACATATGCCTCCGTGTATCTCTGCCAACAGCTTCTGTCCATCTTCCCGGGAAATGCACTTCAATCTGACACCATTGAGTCTTCTTCTGTATAGCTCATTGCCGACGAACTGATACATACTTGACTGTCTGGTAATCCTCTCTATCTCTTCTGGTTCTTCGGGAAGTTCTCCGGTTTGAAGAAAACGGACAATTTGTTGTGCCCATGCTGGAGCCTGAGGCTCAACAACAAGGAGTAGAGGCATCAGCTCTGCTGCGGGAACGTCAGCTTCTACGGCAAGAACCTGCGGCTCTGCCGGAGCTGTACGCCCCCCGGCAAGCCTGCCGGGGCAAGACTTGTCGGGAACGCCTGCTTCAACTGTACGAACCCTAGGGTCCGCAGGAGCAGACTGTTCCTCAGCAACTTGGTCGTTGATCTTGGGGACCTTGGCGGCAGCTTCAGGAAGATCCGCCGGCAAGTAGTCGCCGGAGACCAACTTCCTCTTCTTGCTTTGCCCAACTGATGGTGTAACGGATGGTTGAGTTAGCTTGAGCACGAATATCCCTGGTTCCACAGGTATCTTCATCGCAGCACACTTTGACAGGCCGTCCGCGATATCATTCTGAGCTCTTGGAACATGCTCCATCGGCAGGCCTTCAAAGTGTTCTTCAAGCTTCCTCACTTCATCTACATAAGCTTCCATCAAAGGACTCTGGTAGCTCTTGTTTACTTGTCGGACCACCAACTGTGAATCTCCCCGCACAATCAGCCTCTTGATCCCAAGTTCGGCCGCAATTCTGAGGCCGGCAAGCAAACCTTCGTACTCAGCAGTGTTGTTCGTTGCTTGCTCCTTGGGAAAGTGCATTTGGACAACGTACTTGAGGTGCTCCCCGGTGGGTGCGACAAGTAGTACACCAGCACCGGCGCCTTGCAGCGAGAAGGCACCATCGAAGTACATTATAAATTCTTTGCTTGCTTCTTGGACGGGGATGCTTGTTTCTGGAACTTCTTCGTCTGGTGTTGGTGTCCATTCCGCTATGAACTCTGCCAATGCCCTGCTCTGGATAGTTGAAGTACTTTCAAACTTGAGACCAAAGCTTGACAGTTCCAGCGCCCACTCGACAATCCTTCCTGTTGCTTCTGGATTTTGCAATATCCTCTTCAACGGAAAGCGAGTGACCACTGTTATTTCATGTGCTTGGAAATAATGGCGTAGCTTCCTCGAGGCCATGAGGAGGCCGAAAAGCAGCTTCTGCACTCCAGAGTATCTTGACCTAGCCCCCTGCAGGAGGGAACTAACAAAATAGACTGGGCGCTGCACCATCTTCTTTCGCACTTCTCCTTGCGCCTGCGCAGACTCGTCCTTGTCGGGGCCAGAGCTTGTCGGGGAAGCCCCCTGCTTGTCGCTGGATGTGCTTGCCGGGGCCGTGGGCTCCTCATCTGCCTCCCTCTCCGCTACCAACGCAGCACTAGCCACTTGATTGGTTGCTGCTAAGTATAGCAGCAACTTCTCTTGTGGCCTAGGTGCGACGAGTATTGGAGTGGAGGACAGGTATCCTTTCAAGTCTTGCAGCGCCGCCTCCGCTTCCGGAGTCCATTTCATGGGACCTGCCTTTTTCAAGATTTTGGAAAACGGCAGGGCGCGTTCTGCAGACTTTGAAATGAACCTGCTGAGGGCAGCCACACAACCAGCAAGCCTCCGTACATCCTTGACGCGCTTCGGGGCTTCGATCTGCTCGATGGCCTTGATCTTGTCGGGATTGGCTTCAATTCCCCTCTGGGATACAAAGAACCCGAGAAGCTTGCCGGAGGGGACTCCGAAGACGCACTTCTCGGGGTTGAGCTTGAGTTGTATCTTGCGCAGATTTGTAAAAGTCTCATCCAGGTCTTGGATCAGGGTATCCTTGTCCTTGCTCTTGACCACTAGATCATCCATGTAAGCTTCTACATTCATGTGGATCTATGGCTCAAAAGCAGTGTGGACTACCCTTGCAAACGTTGAACCCGCATTCTTCAATCCAAAGGGCATGCGTATGAAGCAATAAGTGCCACATGGAGTAATGAATGCGGTCTTCTCTTCATCTTCCTCAGCCATGAATATCTGGTGGTATCCGGAGTATGCATCGAGAAATGAAAGCAACTCACATCCAGCCGTGGAGTCAACGATCTGGTCAATGCGCGGCAAGGGAAATAGATCCTTGGGACAAGCTTTATTCACATCAGTGAAGTCTATACAAAGTCTCCACTTCCCATTAGCTTTGCGCACGACAACTAGATTGGCCAGCCACGTGGGATGAAGTACACCTCTAACAAGGCCTGCTGCTTCCAACTTCTTGATCTCCTCGGCAATAAACTCTTGGCGCTCCACCGCTTGCTTTCTGACCTTCTGCTTGACGGGTCGCGCGTGAGGAGAAACAGCAAACTTGTGCTCAATTACCTTCCTGGGAACGCCGGGGATGTCAGACGGTTGCCATGCAAACACGTCGACATTCGCCCGCAGGAAGGCAACGAGCGCGCTTTCCTATTTGGGGTCGAGCGTAGCACTGATGGTGAAGGTACCACCAGTGCCGTCCTCCTTGGCGGACACTTTCTTGGTTGCGGGTGGAGCTACCATTCCTTTCTTGCACTTGCCGGTGGAGCTCGATGGTGCGTCCTCGACGGCAGCGCAGCACTCCGAAGAGGTGCGTTTGCCGGAGTGGGCCCCAGAGCTCTTGCCGGACTTGGTCTCGTTCTTCCCCCCGGGAGCTTCAGCGGCAAGTGTCTTGCTGTCTGCAGCGGCTGCTGCATCCCGGTAGATCTTGTCGGCACAGATAAGCGCGTCCTTCTTGTCGCCGGGGACAGAGATGACGCTTATTGGCCCTGGCATCTTGAGCATGTTATATGCATAGTGAGAGGCTGCCATGAACTTGGCGAGCGCCGGACGGCCAAGTATCCCATTATAGGGCAATGGGATATCGGCAACGTCGAAGGTGATCCTCTCGGTCCTGAAGTTTAGCTCTCCGCCAAAGGTCACTGGCAGTGTAATCTTCCCCTTAGGCTTGCTCCTTCCCGGGTTGATCCCTTGGAACGTACCGGTTTCTTCAAGCTCGCTGTCGGGGATCTGTAGCTTCCGAATCACAGCGGAGGAGATCAAGTTTAGGCCGGCCCCGCCGTCAACCAGCATCTTGGTGACCTTGAGGTTGCGGATGGTTGGCGAAACCAACATCGGCAAGCACCCGACCGCTGTTGTGCGGTCAGGGTGGTCCTCAAGGTCAAAGATGATGGGCGTGCTGGACCACTTCAGCAGCTTGCTCGACTCGACGGGTGGCTCAGCTGCATTTACTTCCCGCACCCATTGCTTGAGTTGGCGGTGGGAAGTGTGCAGAGAGGCACCTCCATCGACGCATAGAACTTCTGTGGCCTTCTGGAACTCCTGCTCGCTGTTGTCTCCGTCATCCATGTCCTCGTCGTCGTCTTCGTCCTTGTCGCGGCCGCGGGGAGGCCTATCTCCTTGCCGCTGCTTAGCCTTGCCGCGGCGTCCTCCCCGGCCATTGAATGGCCGCTTCTTGCCGGACTCTCCCCCGCCATCTTGGGCCTTCTCCTTGTCGCGTCGCTCGTATTCAGCCTTCTGCTGCTCTACGAGGTACTCAACTCTCTTGCAGTTCTGGAGATCGTGGCCCTTGGTGCGGTGGATCTTGCAGTACTGCTTGTCGGAGCCGTCCTGCTTGTCGGCGGCGGCTACAGTGGTAGACTCCTTGCCGGAGCCACCAGCCTGAGTTTTCTTGTCGCCAGCCTCCTTGCCGGACTTCTCCACGGCCAGTACTTCCTTGTTCTTCTTGTTGTTGTTGTTCCGCTGCCGGTTTTTCCTTGCCGGGGCGGCATCCTCGCTGTCTGTTCCCCCTGCTCCAGTATCCTCTCCGGAGAGTCTCCTCCCCTCTTCAGCGCGCGCACACTTGTCAGCCAGAGCGTAAAGCTCGCTGAGGTCCCGGATCTTGGTCATCGCCATCTCCTCCCTCATCCGGCGGTTACGCACGTTCTGGTGGAACGCGCTGATAACCGCGGCAGGGTGGACATCCGGGATGTTGTGCTGGACGCGGCTGAACCTCTGGATGTACTTGCGCAGGGACTCTCCCTCCTTCTCGGCAAGAATATGGAGATCGCTCTCCTGGCCGTGGGGTTTGTGGCCGCCCGTGAAGGCGCCGACAAACTGGTGGCACAGATCTGCCCAAGAAGAGATGGAGTTCTCCGGCAAGTGCATAAGCCAAGATCTGACGTTTGGCTTAAGCACGAGCGGGAAGTAATTCTCTAGAATCTTCTCGTCGCGTCCCCCGGCAGCCTGCACCGCAATGGTGTAGATGCTAAGGATCTCTGAGGGATGGGTCTTGCCGTCGTACTTCTCGGGTACGTCGGGCTTGAAGTTTTTCATGCTGGGCCACTGGACTTGCCGCAGCTCATGGGTGAACGCAGGGCAACCTGCCGCGTACGGTAAGTCGCCTGGTTCACCGGGCGCGTGCATGTCGACAGCGGTCCCAGCGCGCTGATCGGACTGTCTTCGTGCTTCTCTTCGACGCTCGATGCGAGTTCGAGCATCCTCTTGTCGCCTGTCGTCGAGGACTTGGCGTTGATCGCGGCGAGCCCGCGGATCCGACGACGCCGTGGAGTCATCGTCGACATTGATCCGGCGGGTCGGCGATTTCTGCTTCCGCGGCGGGGAGTGCACGGTAGTTGCACCCCCGGCGGTCTTGTCTCCATCGGCCTTCGCTTGGCTGACTTGCCGCGGCCGCGACGTCGCCGGCTGCTGTGGTGTGTCGTTGTTGGCGAAGGCGATGAGGCTTTGGATTGTAGCCCTCCAGTCTTCGGCCTTGTCCGCCGCTGGAGGGAAGTCGAGGAGCAGCTGAGCTCTAGCTAGAGCTTCTGCTGGAGAGGAGGGAAGCGGTGGCGAGCGTTGCGAGGAACGAGATATGCTCGAACTTCTAACCGCGTTAGAAGGAGCAGGTTCTCGCCCCGGCGACCGCGCTTTGCTCGTGCCAACACGTTGGCCTTGAGCATCCCGCGACCCGCCGGCTTGGCTACATCCCAGAAAGCGTATGGTACCCTGGGTACCACGCCGCTGCTGGCCCGGCACCTCCTGAGAGGGACGTGGTGCGTGTACGGACGCCGAGGCCTTGGAGTTCGCCCAGTCGTCCGTTTTGTCTTTGGACTTGGCGGCGCCGTGAGTTTCCTCGCCGACGTCCGCCCTTCCGCCAGCGTCCACCCCACCAACTGTTGGTTCTGGTGGCGGCGGGATCGACGCGGACGGGCCTCCTGCCTCCGAAGCCTTCTTCTTCGGTGGCATATCGATGAAGCTGGAGAGGTTGATGAAGTTGCTGAAGATTGCGCCCGCGTGAACGCCGGATCAGGTTCGCACAACCTCGACGCCCCCTACCTGGCGCACCAAAGATGTCGGGGAAACTGATCGCCCACGAACACCTATGGGACCGGAGCCCCTTTTCGGTACGGCAAGGGAGCGGAGGGAGCACAAAGAGCGGATCGAGGTGCACACGCGGGCAGTTTACCCAGGTTCGGGCCGCACGGATGCGTAAAACCCTACTCCTGCCTTGGTTGTATTGAGTTCTTGGCTCGGGAGCAAGAAGATCTACAGTACTAGCTACACCGAGCGTGGGAGTGATCCAGTTTCGGAACCTCCTCTACGTTGTGCATGGGCCTCCTTTTATAGCTCAAAGGGGTCACCGACAGGTGTCAACGTAGATGAGGGTAAAAGCGTAAAATTGGTGGTAGTTGTAACAGTGTGTGAACAGTGTATGCACAGTGGTCTATACCTAACCCTGACGGTGGGGGACAAGGGCATTGAATGCCCGTCGCCGTCGCCCCCAAACAGTGCAAAAAGCGTCCGTCCGGGCGTCTCCGTTCGCCACGACGGTGGCCTCGTCATCGTGGCTTGCCACCGTGTACCCCAGGCTGCACAGCCATCTGCCACGTGCTCCTGGAAGGGCCCCAGGGCGACGCGTGGCCAGATGAGCTGGAGCGCAGGCGCATAGTGAAAGCTTGCCGCGGCAAGCACCTTGCCGCGGTCGCTACCTTGCCGGGCCCGGAAGTTTGTCGCTCTCCGGGTCTTGCCGGGGCGCGCGATGCGCCACGGCATGTCTTTTGAGGTGCTGTTCTTTGGCCTTCCTGGCAAGCTCCTCTTGCCAGGGTCTTGTGCAGAAGGGATAATCTTGAGCCTGGAGCGGTCTTCCCGGCAAGCTCCTCTTGCCGGGGTCTTGTTTCTTAACTTGAATACTTTGTTCTTGAATGGCTTCAAGGGAACCAGAGTGGGCCTTGGCGGGCGCGTGGTGAGCCTGACCACGGGACGCTGCTACTGCCCGTGCACAAGTCGGGATACTAAGGTACCCCTACTTTAGTACACCGACAGGCTGGTTCAGGAATTGTCCAATTATTTTCATTGGCCAGCATATTATTCAATAGTAATTCAGCTTGTTCAACTATTCTTTCCCTGAAAACACAACCAGCACAACTATCCAGGTGGTCTCTGGAATCATCTGTTAGTCCATTATAAAAGACATCAAGTATATCATGCATCTCAAGAGGATGGTCAGGCAAATCATTAAACAAGCTTGCAACGATAGATATCATCTTAAGAAATTATTAGCTAAGCTGAAAGAAAAGTCCTTGAATGCTAGAATGAAACATGACCCTACTTTTGCTACTTCACCTATCTGTGTTACTGATAAGGATTATGAATTCTCTGTTGATCCTGAGTTAATTACTTTGGTTGAATCTGATCCTTTCCATGGCTATGAGTTTGAAACTATTGTGGCACATCTTACTAAGTTGAATGATATAGCCACCCTGTTTACCAATGATGAAAAGATTCGTTATTACTATATCCTTAAGTTATTTCCTTTCTCGTTAAAGGGTGATGCTAAGACTTGGTTTAATTCTCTCGATCCTGGTTGTGTGCGTAGTCCCCAGGATATGATGTATTACTTCTCTGCTAAATATTTTCCCGCTCATAAGAAACAAGCTGCCTTACGAGAAATATATAACTTTGTGCAAATTGAAGAACAGAGTCTCCCGCAAGCTTGGGGGAGGCTTCTCCAATTACTTAATGATTTGTCTGATCATCCTCTTGAGATGCATGATATACTTGATGTCTTTTATAATGGACTAACCGATGATTCCAGAGACCACCTGGATAGTTGTGCTGGCTGTGTTTTCAGGGAAAGAACAGTTGAACAAGCTGAATTACTATTGAATAATATGCTGGCCAATGAAAATAATTGGACACTTCTTGAACCAGCCCCTAAGACAACTCCGAAGAAAAGAGGTGTCTATTTCTCAGTCCTGAAGATATGCAAGAGGCAAAGAAATCTATGAAAGAAAAAGGTATTAAAGCTGAAGATGTTAAGAATTTACCACCTATTGAAGAAATACATTGTCTCGATAACCCGACACGGGTAGTAAAGCTAAATTCTCTCTATAGATTTGATGAAGGTGATATTCCTCGTTATAAGTCTGCTAGCCAATGCTTAGATGAGTTTGACAATTTCATTGTGAAACAAGAAAACTTCAATGCTTATGTTGGTAGACAATTGCAACACAATGCTTATATGATTGAACGCTTGAGTGATTATCTATCTAGAGCTAAAGGTGAACTGAAACTTATTAGTATATATGCTTCTATGGTCACCACTCAAGTAGAACAAGTACTTAAAGCTCAGAATGATTTGCTCAATGAATTAAATAGTAAGAATAATGACTATGTTGTTAGAGTTGCTACTAGAGGTGGTAAAATGACTCAGGAACCTCTGTATCCTGAAGGCCACCCAAAGAGAATTGAGCAAGATTCTCAGAGAGCTAATTTAGATGCACCTAGTTCTTCCAAGAAGAAGAAAAAGAAAAATGATAGGACTTTGCATGCTTCTAGTGAACCTATAGCTGACACACCTGAGAATCCCAATGATATATCTGTTTCTGATGCTGAGACACGATCTGGTAATGAACATGAACCTAGTGATAATGTTAATGATGATGTTCATGATGATGTTCAACCGAGCAATGATAATGATGTAGAGATTGAACCTGTTGTTGATCTTGATAACCCACAATAAAAAATCAACATTATGATAAGAGAGACTTTGTTGCTAGGAAGCACGGTAGGGAAAGAGAACCATGGGTTCAGAAACCCATGCCTTTTCCTCCAAAACCATCCAAGAAATAGGATGATGACGGTTTTGAGCGCTTTGCTGAAATGATTAAACCTATCTTTTTGCGTATGTGTTTGACTGATATGCTCAAAACAAATCCTTATGCTAAGTATATGAAAGATATTATTACCAACAAAAGAAAGATACCTGAAGTAGCAATTTCCACCATGCTTGCCAGTTACACTTTCAAGGGTGGAATACCTAAGAAATTAGGAGATCCAGGAGTACCTACTATACCTTTCTCCATTAAGAAAAAACTATGTTAAAACTGCTTTATGTGATCTTGGAGCCGGTGTTAGTGTTATGCCTCTCTCTTTATATCATAGACTTGACTTGAGTAAGTTGACACCTACTGAAATATCTTTGCAAATGGCTGATAAATCAACTGCTATACCTGTCGGTATTTGTGAGGATGTGCCTATTGTACTTGCAAATGTTACTATTCTAACGAACTTTGTTATTCTTGATATTCCCGAGGACGATAGTATGTCTATTATCCTTGGTAGACCCTTTTTGAATACTGCGGGGGCTATTATTGATTGCAACAAAGGCAATGTCACTTTTCATGTCAATGGTAATGAGCATACGGTACACTTTCCGAGGAAACAACCTCAGGTCCACAGTATTAGTTATATTGGAAAATTTTCAACTATCACTATTGGAGGTTTTGAATTTCCTCTTCCTACTATCAAGAAGACATATGACATTCTTATTGTTGGGGACAAACATATTCCCATTGAGGTGACCTAGTGTTATTCAAAAATTCTCCGGTTTCATGTTATTCGGAAAGAGTTTATTAGCAAGACCTGATCAACCTTGTTAATGGATTACTTTTGATGAGCATGGGATAGGTGAATCTAGATAGCACAACCTTCTGTACTCTCCTTTTACTTTCTGTTAATTAGAATAAATAAAGCAAAACTAGTATTTTCTGTCTGTTTCCAGACTTATCTGTGCAATAAAAAAATACCCCGAAAATAAAAGTTCTCCAAATGCCATGAAAATGAAATATGATTTTTTTTCTATAATATTTGAGGAAATATGGCATAGAACACACAGCGAGGGGAGCCAGCACCTGGCCACGAGGGTCCAGGGCACGCCCCCCTGCCAGGGCGCGCCCCCTGCCTCGTGGGCCCCACGTGGCCCCCACCACTTATTCCTGCACCCACACTCTTCTTCTTCCTCCCAAAAAAATCACCGACCAGCTCAAACCCGAGTCCTAGCTCATCTTCCTGCCATTTTCGATCTCCTTGCACAAAGCACCATTCACCAAACTATTTGGGGAGATTGTTCCTTGGTATGTGACTCCTCCATTGGTCCAATTATTTTTTGTTCTAGTGCTCTATTTATTGCAAATGTTTGCTGTTGTGGTGACCTTGTTCTTGAGCTTGCATGTTAAATTTTCTTGGTCCCAAGTAGTTCTAATGCATGACATAGTCTCTAGGCACTTATAGGAGTTGTTGCTATCAATCTTGTTGAGTTTGGTTAACTTTTATTTCGAGTTACTAAAAATTTCTGAAAATTCCAGAAAAATGCATAGGAAAAACTTCCAAGGTGGTTCTTCAAGGAAGCAAGAACCGAGGCTCGCGTTCCGTGAGCCGGACGATGAACTACCGAGGGACGCTGACGTACGGCCTTGTGAATGGCCGTTAGATGACTTTATGGATCAGGTTGGCATCAAGGATGAATTTTACGCATACGTGCACAACGCTGACCTCGAGGGCTTCATACAAGATAAGTGCCCTCAATACTGTGGCTTAACTGATAGCTTTGTGAGAAGGTTTAAATTTTCATCTTCACGTAATTCTCACACTGTACTGTTTGACCTGTATGATAAATCTTACACCATGGACTTGAGGATTTTAAGATGCTTATAAGCTCCCACAGTGGGGCAGTATGGGTGATCCTAGCAAATCTGAATTTAGAGAATTCCTTGCTAGTATCACAGTGTGGGAATCTAGAGAAATCACACATGCCACCATAGGGAGCATCCATTTTCCTGATATTCATTACTTTGCTCTCTTTATTGGTAGATGCATAAATGGTAAAGATGAGGCTTGTCATATGTGCGTCTCAGATCTCAGTGTTCTCAGAAGTGCTGTACTAGGTGATAGACAATATAACTTGGGAGCCATTGTTGCACGTAGGCTACACCATAATGGTATGATTGGAGATTTATTTGGTGGGATTTATGCCACTCGCATAGCCCGCTTTCTTGGTGTGCCTGTGCATGAGAATGATGAACCTTTACCTCCTACTCATTTAGATTGCCATGCTATGACTAGTCACCGGTTTATAGAGAGGGATGATCAAACCCTCAAATATCGACTAATCTTTAACAGGCGGCACGCCATCCCTATTGTTCTTCCTGCCCCTACTTTGTTTAACTTTCAAGCAAAAGGAAGATACACTACAACTATGGAGGAGGCAAATGCTTATTATAACATGATGGAGGCAGACCGCCTTCGAGCTGCAGCTCAACATGCAGTGGCTGCTGCATCTCAGTACAACCCCAACTACGACTTTGGATATCCGTGAGGCCAATACTGGCCATAGACCAACTTAGGCCAAAAGCCTAAGCTTGGGGGAGTACGTGTTTCTCACTGACTTTACACTCATGTTCACACTTATTCTAGTTGTCGGTGCTCACACTCTTTCATTGTACCTTCCATGTTTAGTTTTAGTTTCTTTTTCTTAGTCTTTTTCTCGTGTGCTAGGAAAACCTTAAGAAAGACAAAAGAAATAGTTGTAGCTTCTAGCTAGTTTACTTTTCTTGCTTGTAGTAGTAGTAATTAAAAAGAAAACCCAAAAAGATTTCCCGTTCTTCTTTTGCTTGTTGGGGGCTTTCCCGTGTGAATAGTTTCTTTTCTTTTCTTTGGGGGTTAGGAGTATAAGACCATGATTGAAATTGCCTAGTGGCTCTCATATGCTTTATTATTAATTTAACGTTGAGCCACATTACCTTGTCTTCTCTCTTGTATTAAATGTCTGCAGATTCCAGCTTAGTCCAATGCACGTGCACTGTTATTATTATCCACACCGTTCGGTCATGCGAGTGAAAGGCAATAATGATGATATATGATGAACTAATTGAGATGAGAAAAGCTGGTATGAACTCGACCTCTCTTGTTTTTGTAAATATGATAGTTCATCATTCCTGATTCAGCTTGTTATGAATGAAACATGCTTGCAATGACAATTAGATATCATAGCTGCTTATGCCATGCTTAATTAGCTGAGAATTTATAATGGTCCATCTTGCATGCCAACATGATATTAAAATGGTTGTGATGTGGTATGATGGGGTGGTATCC
Source organism: Secale cereale (assembly GCA_902687465.1). Lineage (NCBI taxonomy): Eukaryota > Viridiplantae > Streptophyta > Magnoliopsida > Poales > Poaceae > Secale > Secale cereale. The sequence continues at coordinate 819,450,970 of LR738713.1, read as the reverse complement.
TCCTTTGAACGAATTAAGTGATCTGACTTGGCACATGTTCACGCATGTAGTTGAAACTAATCAACATAGCCTCCGCGATATTTATGTTCATGGTGATTTATATCCTACTCATGCTTGCATTCATTGTTGATTAATTTTAATGCATGTTCATGACCGTTGTTGCTCTCTGGCTGGTCGCTTCCCAGTCTCTTTCTAGCCTTCACCTCTACTAAGCGGGAATACTACTTGTGCATCCACTTCCAAAAACCCCAAAGTTATTCCACATGAGTCCACCATACCTTCCTATATGCGGTATTTACCTGCCGTTCCAAGTAAATTTGTATGTGCCAAACTCTAAACCTTCAAAAGAAATTTTGTTTTGTATGCTCGAACATCTCATGTGTCAACTAGGGTTGTCTATATCTTCCATGCTAGGTGGGTTATTCTCACGATGAGTGGACTCCGCTCATCATTAATGAGAAAATGGCTGGTAACCGGGATGCCCAGTCCCATGCTCAAAATCATAATAATTAAACAAAACTCCTCCAGGGCTGTTGATGGTTTGGACGGTACCCGTTGTTTCGGGCTAGCCGTGGAGTGTGCTTGTTGGTGGTTGGGGGAGTATAACCTTTACCATTCTGTTTGGGAACCGCCTATAATGTGCGTAGCATGGGAGATATCGAGATTCTTGGTTGTTATGTTGACAATGAAAGTATACCGCTCAAAATGTTATTCATCTCTATTTAAAAATCAAGCTCTGGCACCTCTACAAATCCCTGCTTCCCTCTACGAAGGGCCAATCTATTTACTTTTATGCAGTGTCATCATCCTCTTATCAAAGAGCACCAGTAGGAGAGCACCTGTGTCATTACATGTATTACTATTAATTTGCATTGAGTATGATCATGACTGGATCTCTTTTACCATGAATTACAATGTCTAGTCAGTCCTTGATCTTTAAAGGTGCTCTGCATTTATGTTTTGCGGTCTCGGAAAGGGCTAGCGAGATACGATCTTGTTATATCATATCATGATTGTTTTGAGAAAGTGTTGTCATCCGAGGTTTATTATTATTGCTTGCTAGTTGATTATGCCATCGATATGAGTAGACTTGAGACCTGAAAGTTATTGTGAATGTGGTTAGTTCATGATCTTGTTGAAAACCTGAATGTTGGCTTACATATTTACAACAACAAGAGCAAACAGAGGTTGTCAAAGTTTTTCTTTATCACTTTCAGTTTATCAACTAAATTGCTTGAGGACAACCAAACGTTTAAGCTTGGGGGAGTTGCTACGTCTCCAATGTATCTACTTTTCCAAACACTTTTGCCCTTGTTATGGACTCTAACTTGCATGATTTGAATGGAACTAACCCGGACAACGTTGTTTTCATCAGAATTGCCATGTTGTTGTTTTTGTGCAGAAATAAAAAGTTCTCGGAATGACCTGAAACTCCACGGAGATTTATTTTGGAAAATATAAAAAATATCTGCAAGAAGATCCAGACCAGGGGCCCACACCCTGTCCACGAGGGTGGGGGGCGCGCCCCTAGGGCGCGCCCCCTGCCTCGTGGGCCCCCTGGTGCTCCACCGACGTATCCCCAGATCCTATATATTCACTTTCGGGGAGAAAAAAATCAAGGAGAAAGAATTATCACGTTTCACGATACGGAGCTGCCGCCAAGCCCTAATCTCTCTCGGGAGGGCTGATTTGGAGTCCGTTCGGGGCTCCGGAGAGTGGAGATCGTCGCCATCGTCATCATCAACCTTCCTCCATCACCAATTCCATGATGCTCACCGCCGTGCGTGAGTAATTCCATCGTAGGCTTGCTGGACGGTGATGGGTTGGATGGGATCTATCATGTAATCGAGTTAGTTTTGTTAGGGTTTGATCCCTAGTATCCACTATGTTCTGAGATTGATGTTGCTATGACTTTGCTATGCTTAATGCTTGTCACTAGGGCCCGAGTGCCATGATTTCAGATCTAAACCTATTATGTTTTCATGAATATATGTGTGTTCTTGATCCTATCTTGCAAGTCTATAGTCACCTACTATGTGTTATAATCCGGCAACCCCGAAGTGACAATAATCGGGACCACTCCCGGTGATGACCATAGTTTGAGGAGTTCATGTATTCACTATGTGTTAATGCTTTGGTCCGGTACTCTATTAAAAGGAGGCCTTAATATCCCTTAGTTTCCAATAGGACCCCGCTGCCACGGGAGGGTAGGACAAAAGATTTCATGCAAGTTCTTTTCCATAAGCATATATGACTATATTCGGAATACATACCTACATTGCATTGATGAACTGGAGCTAGTTCTGTGTCACCCTAGGTTATAACTTCTACATGATGAATTGCATCCGACATAATTTCCCATCACCGATCCAATGCCTACGAGCTTTTCACATATTGCTTGTTGCTTATTTAATTTTCCGTTGCTACTATTACAAAAACTACAAAAACACTACCGTTACTTTTATCTCTGCTTCCGCCACTATCATATTACTTTGCTACTAAACTATCTTGCTGCAGATACTAAGTTTCCAGGTGTGGTTGAATTTGACAACTCAGCTGCTTGCGATAAAAGTAACGGTAGTGTTTTTGTAGTTTTTGTAATAGTAGCAACGGAAAATTAAATAAGCAACAAGCAATATGTGAAAAGCTCGTAGGCATTGGATCGGTGATGGGAAATTATGTCGGATGCAATTCATCATGTAGAAGTTATAACCTAGGGTGACACAGAATTAGCTCCAGTTCATCAATGCAATGTAGGCATGTATTCCGAATATAGTCATACGTGCTTATGGAAAATAACTTGCATGACATCTTTTGTCCTATCCTCCCGTGGCAGCGGGGTCCTATTGGAAACTAAGGGATATTAAGGCCTCCTTTTAATAGAGTACCGGACCAAAGCATTAACACATAGTGAATACATGAATTCCTCAAACTATGGTCATCACCGGGAGTGGTCCCGACTATTGTCACTTCGGGGTTGCCGGATCATAACACATAGTAGGTGACTATAGACTTGCAAGATAGGATCAAGAACACACATATATTCATGAAAACATAATAGGTTCAGATCTGAAATCATGGCACTTGGGCCCTAGTGACAAGCATTAAGCATAGCAAAGTCATAGCAACATCAATCTCAGAACATAGTGGATACTAGGGATCAAACCCTAACAAAACTAACTCGATTACATGATAGATCCCATCCAACCCATCACCGTCCAGCAAGCCTACGATGGAATTACTCACGCACGGCGGTGAGCATCATGGAATTGGTGATGGAGGAAGGTTGATGATGACGATGGCGACGATCTCCACTCTCTGGAGCCCCGAACGGACTCTAGATCAGCCCTCCCGAGAGAGATTAGGGCTTGGTGGCGGTTCTGTATCGTGAAACGCGATAATTCTTTCTCCCTTATTTTTCTCTCCCCAAAAGTGAATATATAGGATCTGGGGATACGTCGGTGGAGCACCAGGGGGGCCACGAGGCAGGGGGCGCGCCCAAGGGGGGCGTCCCCCACCCTTATGGACAGGGTGTGGGCCCCCTGGTCTGGATCTTCTTGCAGATATTTTTTATATTTTCCAAAATAAATCTCCGTGGAGTTTCAGGTCATTCCAAGAACTTTTTATTTCTGCACAAAAACAACACCATGGCAATTCTGCTGAAAACAACGTCAGTCCGGGTTAGTTCCATTCAAGTCATGCAAGTTAGAGTCCATAAAAAGGGCAAAAGTGTTTGGAAAAGTAGATCGTTGGAGACGTATTACCACCTAACCCCGTGCGATGGTGATTCTTCTTCTTCGCAGCATTTTTCTTGTTTCTCTCTGAAATCTGCTTACTCTTTTCCGATTTCTTGTGGGCCACAAATGCGTCCCAGTGATCTCTGATCTTCTCAAACTGGCCGGTGAATTCTGGCGTCTTGTTTTTTTCGACAAACTTTGCATTCAGCTCATTCTTCCGCCTCCTAAATAGTTGCCCCATCTTCTTAAGAGCGGCCGCCTTGACCAATTGCTCTATAACTGGTGGCTGCTTCTCCGGATCCTCCTCTGGCGGTAGGGTGAAATTGGCCTTCAGCGCGGTCCAAAGATCATTTTTCTGCATATCGTTGACATAAGACACCTGAGGGTCTTCGTTCTTAGGCTTGTACCATAGGTGGATGCTGATCGGGATCATGTCCCTAACAACAACCCTGCGCTGAGCAGAAAATGTGTCCTTGGCCTTGATGGGTTTACTCGGTAGGCCATCGCGCCCGATTTCTTCGATGATGAACTTTTCATCCTGACGCGACCTTTTCTTCGGGCCTCGTGTCCTTACCGAACTTTGGCTCGATCCGGAGGGCTAGAAAAGAAGAAAGAAGAGAGTTAATACGTGTACATATATACCAAAACAATCAATGCATCAATTAGCTATAGTGTTAGCACATGCTTAATTAATATATATATATATATATACCTGGCCGGACTCCGTTCGGTCACCGGAGCCATCATCACCGTGTCCTTCTTCCACCGGTAATCGGTCACCGGAGCCATCATAATCATGTGTTTCCTCCTCCATTGGATCATCGTAGCCATCATAATCATGTGTTTCCTCCTCCATTGGATCACCGTAGCCTGCTTCTTCATCACCATGTCCTTCCAAATAACCATCGTAGTCGATGTTGATATACATTTCGACAGCAGCTCCGTCTGCGATTATGTCCCCCAACACCGGTTCTGCTACCTCGTCTCGTCCTATCTCCATAGTTTCTGCAAATATTACGACATGGCAATTATTATACAAACATGACAGAACGGATATATTAGTGGAAAACGTAGACCTAGCTAGCTATAATCACAACAAGGAACCATATTAGTGGCCTTGACGCTTCTCTAGGGTTTGCGGTGGCCTCGGCGACCCTCGAACCCTCAGCAACCCTAGACCCCGCGGCTACCCCTCCCCCCCTCATGTCGAAGTTATCGGTGAGGGGGTATATATATCGACAACGACGACATATACGTAGAAAAAAATGTTATCGGGCAGGGGGTAGATCGATCGACCCCCCTCATGTCGAAGTTATCGGGGAGGGGGTATATCGACAAAATTACATCATCATATAACATCGAATAAAATTACATCATCATCATCATATATTATACATCTAAAAAAGTTTTCATATATCACCAGATATATCATCATCATCTAGTACAAAAAATTGACCAAGCAAGTTTTCATATATCATCATCATCTACTACAGAAAAAATTGACCCCTCGACGACCCTCGAACCCTCGACCCTCGAACCCTCGGCCCCTCGACGACCCTCGAACCCTCGACCCTCGACCCCTCGGCGACCCTCGACCCCTCGGTGACCCGCGACCCCTCGAACCCTCGACCCCTCGACCTTTTTTTCTTCTTCTTCTTCCTCTTCTTATTTATTTCTCCTCTTCTTCTCCTTTTTCTTTTCCTTCTTCCTAACCTAAACATAAACTAAAATAATCCTAAAACAAAACAAAACTTCTCCTCCTCCTTTTTTTCTTCTTCTTCTTTTTTTTCATCCTAAAACTTTGTGAACAAAATTACAACAGAAAAAAAACCATAAAAATTCTATGAACAAAATAAAAATTATATGAACAAAATTACAATAGAAAAAATCATAAAAAATCTATGAAAAATTCTAACTTTTGCATATTATTTGCATATGGACATACATACATCATCATCATCATACACACTACAATATGAACAGGAAAAAAATCTATACACAGCGTCGGCAGCGGCGGGGGGGCGGCATTGGGGCGGCCTCGCGGCGGCTTTGGGGCGCGGGGGGAGGGGGAGAGGAGGGGGAACGGCGCGGTGAGGCTCATAGAGTGCAGGGGATCGAGCGGCGGCGAGGTCGGGGCAGGACTCGGCGCGGCGACGGCGTCGGGGCGATGTGGGGCGGTGTCGGGGCGGCGCGGGACGGCGTCGGAGGCAGGGCGACGACGGCGACGGCGAGGCAGAGGGGCAGCCTGGCGGCGGCGTCGGGACGGGGGGAAGAAGATAACTGAAATTTTCGCAAGTGTTCTGCTTATATAGACGGAGCTTTGGTCCCGGTTCGTGGCACCAACTGGGACCAATGCCCCGTTTGGTCCCGGTTGGTGCCACCAACCGGGACCAAAGGTCTCTTTTCAGCAGCCCAAAGGGCGGGAAGCAGAGACCTTTGGTCCCGGTTGGTGGCACCAACCGGGACTAAAGGGGAGGCATTAGTCCTGGTTGGTGGCACGAACCGGGACCAATGCCCACCTTTGGTCTCGGTTCGTGCCACCAACCGGGACCAATAGCCTGTGCACAACGGCGTGGTGGTGGGAGTTTAGTCCCACCTCGCTAGCTGAGAGCGACGAGCACCTGTTTATAAGCCCCGCTGTCTCTTTCATCTTGTACTCCTCTAAAGTGCAGGCCTATGGGCCTAAACTGACACTTCTATGCCTGTGGGTCTGCTGGGCTTTCTACTGGCCTGAATCCTGGCCCACGGTTGGGTTTCTAGTCGTATTCAGGCCGTAGTGGCCCAGTAGGTGGCAATTTTTTTCTTTTTTTCTTTGTTGCTTTATTTTTTTAGTTTTGTTTCTACTTTCAACAAAATACTTACTGTTGCTATTTTTATTTATTTTATTAAAGTTCATTTATTTTACTTTATTAAAGTTTATTTTGTTTCTACTTATTTATTTTATTTTTATTCGACTTATTTATTTTATTTTATTTTTTGCTTTTTTTATTTATTTTATGAAAATTATTTTTTCTTTTAATGTTTTGAACAGAAAATACTTTGATAATTTTAGTTGCATAAATTTTATATAATTCTAGTTTCACTAATACTAGAGGTTTATAGAAGCTTTTTGGTTGATTCCTTTAGCTATTAGAGTTTCATTAAAGTTTTCTAGTTCATTATTTTTTCTATTAGAGTTTCATTAAAGTTTTCTAGTTAATTCTTTCAGTTTATTATTTTTGCTATTAGAGTTTCATAAAAGTTCTCCAGTTCATTCTTTTTATATTGGGATTATTAATTTTATGCCCCTGGTTTCTTAGTTGTGCTCACTTTTCCCCATGCGTGAATTTTGTGTCCTTTTTGAGCATTTTTTCGGGGGAAAAGTGAGGAAAATGTGAAAGCAAAAAACCCGAGATATGGGGAAAAGTGAGGAAAATGTTAACGAATGGGGAAAGTGAGCACAACTAAGAAACCAGGGGCATAGAATTAATAATCCCTTTTATATTAGTTCATTCTTTGAACTAAATGACCCTGAAATTGAAAAGCATTTCAAAGGAACTCTGAAAAGGTTGAAAGTTGGCATGGCATCATCATTTCACCCACATAGCATGTGCTAAAAAGTTGAGAGGGTTACGGCAAAAACTGGATGCACTTCGTGTACAAAACGGACTATCTGTTTCGAGGTATCAGGGTTTCAGACGAAAACTCATCTGTTACAAAGGGATTTCAAAATTTTAACTTATTTGAACTACAGACTACTTATGTGTTCAAAATGCACCATTACAAAGTGATATTCTAGATTAAAGGAATCATCACAATAGTTGTGGAGAGAAAGTCTTCAATTTTTCTTCGCTTGTGTCCTTTGCTTATTGCACCGTAACCATGGATAATATTCATCATTTATCAGGGTGCTTGGGTCAGCCTTGACTTTGAAGGGGGGAATTTCATGAAACTTTTCATAATCTTCGGAAATGTCTGTCTTGCCCTCCACTCCCACGATGTCTCTTTTTCCTGAAAGAACTATGTGGCGCTTTGGTTCATCGTTTGATGTGTTCGCTTCCATATCTTTTATTTTTCTGGTTTTTGTAGACATGTCCTTCACATAGAAAACATGCGTCACATCATTGTCTAGGAGGAACGGTTCGTCTGTGTACCCAAGATTGTTCAGATCCACTGTTGTCATTCTGTAATCTGGGTCTACCTGTACCCCGCCTCCTGACAAATTGACCCATTTGCACTTACACAAAGGGACCTTAAAATCATGTCCGTAGTCAAGTTCCCATATGTCAACTATGTAACCATAATATGTGTCCTTTCCCTTCTCGGTTGTTGCATCAAAGCGGACACCGCTGTTTTGGTTGATGCTCTTTTTATCTTGGGCGATCGTGTAAAATGTATTCTCATTTATCTCATATCCTTTGTAAGTCCACACAGTCGAATATGGTCCCCTGGACAACGAGTACAGCTCATCACAAACAGTGTTGTCACCTCTGAGGCGTGTTTCCAACCAACTGCCGAAAGTCTTGATGTGTTCACATGTAATCCAGTCATCACACCGCTCCGGGTGTTTGGAGCACAGACTGTTCTTGTGTTCATCTGTTGGAAATATGCCCTAGAGGCAATAATAAATTGGTTATTATTATATTTCCTTGTTCACGATAATCGTTTATTATCCATGCTAGAATTGTATTGAAAGGAAACTCAGATACATGTGTGGATACATAGACAAACACCATGTCCCTAGTGAGCCTCTAGACAACTAGCTCGTTGATCAATAGATGGTTATGGTTTCCTAACCATGGACATTGGATGTCGTTGATAACGGGATCACATCATTAGGAGAATGATGTGATGGACAAGACCCAATCCTAAGCCTAGCACAGATCGTGTAGTTCGTTCAAGTATCTTTTCCTTAGACCATGAGATTGTGCAACTCACGGATATCGTAGGAATGCTTTGGGTGTACCAAACGTCACAACGTAACTGGGTGGCTATAAAGGTGCACTACAGGTATCTCCGAAAGTGTCTGTTGGGTTGGCACGAATCGAGACTGGGATTTGTCACTCCGTATGACGGAGAGGTATCTCTGGGCCCACTCGGTAGGACATCATCATAATGTGCACAATATGTGATCAAGGAGTTGATCACGGGATGATGTGTTACGGAACGAGTAAAGAGACTTGCCGGTAACGAGATTGAGCAAGGTATCGGTATACCGACGATCGAATCTCGGGCAAGTGCTATACCGATAGACAAAGGGAATCGTATACGGGATTGATTGAATCCTTGACATCGTGGTTCATCCGATGAGATCATCGTGGAACATGTGGGAGCCAACATGGGTATCCAGATCCCGCTGTTGGTTATTGGCCGGAGAGTTGTCTCGGTCATGTCTACATGGTTCCCGAGCCCGTAGGGTCTACACACTTAAGGTTCGATGACGCTAGGTTATAGGGAAAGTATGTACGCGGTTACCGAATGTTGTTCGGAGTCCCGGATGAGATCCCGGACGTCACGAGGAGTTCCGGAATGGTCCGGAGGTAAAGATTCATATATGGGAAGTCCTGTTTTGGTCACCGGAAAAGTTTCGGGCGATATCGGTAATGTACCGGGACCACCGGGAGGGTCCCGGGGGTCCACCAGGTGGGGCCACCAGCCCCAGGTGGCTGCGTGGGCTAAGTGTGGGAGGGGACCAGCCCCAAGGGGGCTGGTGCGCCCCCCCACCAAGTCCCTAGGCGCATGGAGTGTGGAGGGGGACAAACCCTAGGTCCAGATGGGCCTTAAGGCCCACCCTAGGGCGCCCCCTCTCTCTCCCCCCCCTTGGCCGCACCCTAGATGGGTTTTCTAGGGCTGGCCGCTCCCCTAGGGGTGGGAAACCCTAAAGGGGGCGCAGCCCTCCCTTCCCCCTATATATATGTGAGGTTTTGGGGCTGCTAGACACACGAGAACGTCTCCCTCTTGGCGCAGCCCTACCCCTCTCCCTCCTCGTCTCTTGCAGCGCTTGGCGAAGCCCTGCTGGAGTCCCGCGCTCCTCCACCACCACCACGCCATCGTGCTGCTGTTGGATGGAGTCTTCCCCAACCTCTCCCTCTCTCCTTGCTGGATCAAGGCGTGGGAGACGTCACCGGGCTGCACGTGTGAAGAACGCGGAGGCACCGTCCGTTCGGTGCTAGGATCTTCGGCGATCTGAATCGCGGCGAGTACGACTCCATCAACCGCGTTCTTGAACGCTTCCGCTTAGCGATCTACAAGGGTATGTGGATCCAACTCTCCTCTCGTAGATGCATCTCCTAGATTGATCTTGGTGAACGTAGGAAAATTTTTGTTTCCCATGCGACGTTCCCCAACAGTGGCATCATGAGCTAGGATCTTGCGTAGATGCTTTCACGAGTAGAACACAAAGGGGTTTGTGGGCGTTGATGTTTAGATTGCTTCCCTCCTTGGTCTTTCTTGATTCAGCGGTATTATGGGATGAAGCGGCCCGGACCAACTTTACATGTCCACGTACATGAGACCGGTTCCATCGACAGACATGTGACTTTTGTTGCATAAGATGGCTGGCGGGTGTCTGTCTCTCCTATCTTAGTTGAATCGGAATAGAACAAGGCGGTCCTTGTAGAAGGTTAAATAGCAACTTGAATATCACCGTTGTGGCTTTGCGTAGGTAAGAAGCGTTCTTGCTAGATACCCATAGCAGCCACGTAAAACATGCAACAACAAATTAGAGGACGTCTAACTTGTTTTTGCAGGGTATGTATGTGATATGATATGGCCAATGACATGATGAGATATATTTGATGTATGAGATGATCATGTTGTAATAGTTAATATTGACTTGCATGTCGATGCATACGGCAACCGGCAGGAGCCATAGGGTTGTCTTTAATTTTTGTATGACCTGCGTGTCAATCATTAAGCGCTTTGTAATGCTTTTCTTTATCGCTAAGCGGTAGCAATAGTAGTAAGAGCATGGTGGGCGCGCGACAACCCCGATGGCGACACGATGATGGAGATCATGATGATGGGGATCATGGCGTGGCGCCGGTGACGATGGAGATCATGCCGGTGCTTTGGAGATGGGGATCAAAAGCACGAGTTGATGGCCATATCATGTCACTTATGATTTGCATGTGATGTTAATCCTTTTATGCATCTTATTTTGCTTAGGACGACGGTAGCATTATAAGATGATCCCTCACTAAAATTTCAAGATGAAATTGTGTTCCCCCCGAGTGTGCGCCGTTGCGAAGGTTCGTCGTTTCGAAGCACCACGTGATGATCGGGTGTGATAGACTCTACGTTCGCATACAACGGGTGCAAGCCAGTTTTGCACATGCAGAACACTCGGGTTAGACTTGACGAGCCTAGCATGTACAGACATGGCCTCGGAACACGGAAGACCGAAAGGTCGAGCATGAGTCATATAGTAGATATGATCAACATGAAGATGTTCACCATTGACACCACCTCATCTCACGTGATGATCGGACTTGGGTTGGTGGATTTGGATCATGTCACACTCGGATGACCAGAGGGATGTCAATTTGAGTGGGAGTTGTAAGTAATTTGATTAGTTAAACTCACTTATCATGAACAATAGTCTAAGTTGCCTTTGCAAATTATGTTGTAGATCAATAGCTTGCGTTGTAGCTCCCTGTTTCATACGATCCTAGAGAAAGACTAAGTTGAAAGATATTGTAAGCAAGGATGCGGACTGGGTCCGTAGTCCGAGGAGTGTCCTCACTGCTGCACAGAAAGCTTACGTCTTTGATGCACCGCTCAATGTGCAAACCCCTACAACGTTGTCTGTGGATGTTGTGAACACCTGACAGAGACGTCCTGATGACTACTTGATAGTTTAGTGCACCATACTTTACGGCTTAGAATCGGGATTCCAATGACGTTTTGAACGCCATAGAACATATGAGATGTTCTAAGAGCTGAAATTGGGATTTCAGGCTCATGCCCGTGTTGAGAGGTATGAGACCTCTGACAAGTTCTTTTGCCAAAAAGATGGAGGAGAATGGCTCAACTAATGAGCATGTGCTCAGAATGTCTGAGTGCTGAAATCACTTGAACCAAGTGGGAGTTAATCTTCCAGGTGAGATAGTGGTTGACAGAATTCTCTAGACACTATCACCAAGCTACTAGAACTTCGTGATGAACTATGACATGCAAAGGATGGAGATGATCCCGGTGCTGTCAACGGTTCTTAGTACCGCAAAAGTAGAGATCAAGAAGGAGCATCAAGTGTTGATGGTTTAACAAGACCACTGGTTTCAAAAGGGTAAGGGCTAGAAGGGAAACTTCATGAATGGCAAACCTGTTGTCGCTCTGATGAGGGAACCCATGGTTGAACCCAAACCTCGAGACTAAGTGCTTCTATTGTAAGGGGAACGGTCACATAGTAGCGGAACCACCCCAAATACATGGTAGATATGATAGCTGGCAACTTCAACAAAGTATATTTGATATACGTGTTATTGATGTGTACCTTAGTAGTACTCCTTGTAGCACCTGGGTATTGGATACCGGTTCAGTTGCTATTATTAGTGACTTGAAGCAAAAGCTACGCACTGAACGGAGACTAGCTAAGGGCGAGGTGACGATGTGTGTTGGAAGTGTTTCCAAGTTTGATAAGATCACCATCGCACACTTCCTCTATTTTCGAGATTAGTGTTGAACCTAGATAAATGTTATCAGGTGTCTACGTTGAGCGTGAAAATGATTAGATCATGTTCATCGCAATACGGTTATTCATTTAAGTTAGAGAATAATGGTTATTCTGTTTACATGAATAATACCTTTATGGTCATGCACCCAATGGTTCGTTGAATCTCGATCATAGTAATACACATGATGATAATATTAATGCCAAAAGATGTAGAGTTAATAATGATAGTACCACTTTCTTGTGGCACTGCCGCTTAGGTCATTTTGGCATAATATGCATGAAGGAACTCCATGCTGATGGACGTTAGGAGTCACTTGATTTTGAATCGCTTGACACATGCGAGCCATGCCTCATGGGCAGGATGACTGAGATCTCGTTTTCAGGTACAATGAAACGGGTAAGTGACTTATTGGAAATCATACATGCTGATGTATGTGATCCAATGAGAATTAAGGCGTGTGGTGGATATCGTTATTTTCTCATCTTCACTGACGATTTGAGTAGATATGGTATATTTACTTAATGAAGCAAAAGTCTGAAACGTTTGAAAGGTTCAAAAATTTCAGAGTGAAGATTAAGAATCATCATAACAAGAAGATCATGTTCCTACGATCTGATCAAGGGGATATTATCTGAATTATGAGTTTGGCAATCACTTAAGACATTGTGGAATTGTTTCGCAGTTGAAGTCCCCTGGAACACCACAGTAATGGTGTGTCCAGACATCGTAATCGAACCTTATGAGATATGGTGCGATCTATGATGTGTCTTACCGATCTACCGCTATTATTTTGAGGTTATGCATTAGAGACAGCTGCATTCACTTTATATAGGGCACCATCTAAGTCCGTTGAGACGACGTCGTATGGTTTGGCAAGAAACCAAAGTTGTCGTTTTCTTAAATGTTTGGGGCTGCGATGCTTATGGCTTCAGCCAGGAAAAGCTCGAACCCAAAGCGGACAAATACATCTTCATAGAATACCCAAAGGTAACAGTTGGGTATACCTCCTATCTCAGATCCAAGGGCAAAAATGTTTGTCCCTAAGAATGGGTCCTTTCTCGAAAAGGAGTTTTTCTCGAAAGAATTGAGTGGGAGGAAGATAGAACTTGATGAGGTTGTCGAACCCTCACTTCAACCGAAGAGTAGTGCAACACAGAAAGATGTTTCTGTGGAACCTACGACTGTTGAAGAGGAAACTAATGATAGTGATCATGAAGCTCCAGATCAAGTTGCTATCGAACCTCGTAGGTCGACGAGGATATGTACTACTCCTGAGTGGTACGGTGATCCTGTCTTAGAAGTCATGTTGTTGGACAACAATGAACCTACGAACTATGGAGAAGCGATGGTGGGCCCATATTCCGACAAATGGTTAGAAGCCGAGAAATCCGAGATAGGATCCATGTATCAAAACAAAGTATGGACTTTGGTGGACTTGCCCGATGATCGGCAAGCCATTGAGATAAATGGATATTTAAGAAGAAGACGGACGTGGACGGTAATGTCACCGTCTATGAAGCTCGACTTGTGGCGAAGAGTTTTTCACAAGTTCAAGGAGTTGACTACGATGAGATTTTCTCACCCGTAGCGATGCTTAAGTCCGTCGGAATCAAGTTAGCATAAGCTGCATTTATGAAATCTGGCAGATGGATGTCAAAACAAGTTTTCTTACCAGTTTTTGTAAGGAAAGGTTGTATGTGATACAATCAGAAAGGTTTTGTCGATCCTAAGGATGCTAAAAGGTATGCTAGCTCCAGCGATCCTTCCATGGACTAGAGCAAGCATCTCGGAGTCGGAATATACACTTTGATGGAGTGATCAAGGTTTTTGGGTATACAAAGTTTGTTGGAAACTTGTATTTGCAATAAAGTGAGTGGGAGCACTACAACATTTCTGATAAGTGTATGTGAATGACATATGATTGATCCGAATGATGTAGAATTTCTGGAAAGCATAAAGGGTTGTTTGAAATGAGTTTTTCAAAGGAAGACCTGGATAAAGCTGCTTACATATTGGGCATCAAGATCTATACAGATAGATCAAGACGCCTGATGATACTTTCAAAAGAACACACACCTTGGCATGATTTTGAAGGAGTTCAAAATAGATCAGTCAAAGAAGGAGTTCTTACCTGAGTTGTAAGGTGTGAAGTTGAGTAAGACTCAAAACTTGACCACGGCAGAAGGAAGAGGAAGGACGAAGGTCGTCCCCTATGCTTTTGTCATAGGCTCTATATGCTATGCCATGCTAAAGTACCGCACCTGATGTGTGCCTTGCCACATGTCTGGCAAGAGGGTACAAAGGTGATCCAGGAGTGGATTACTAGATGGTGGTCAAAATTATCCTTAGAGGAATAAGGAAATGTTTCTCGGTTATGGAGGTGATAAAGAGTTCGACGTAAAGAGTTACGTCGATGCAAGCTTAACACCTATCCGGATAACTCTAAGTGGAGATACCGGATACGTATAATGGAGCAACAGTTTGGAATAGCTCCAAGTGGAACGTGGTAGCAGCATCTACGTTATGACATAAAGTTTTGCGAAGTACATAGGGATCTGAATATTGCAGACCCGTTGACTACAACCTCTCTCACAAGCATAACATGATCAAACACAGAACTCATTGAGTGTTGATCACATATTGATGTGAACTAGATTACTGACTCTAGTAAACTCTTTGGATGTTGGTCACATGGCGATGTGACCTGTGAGTGTTAATCACATGGCGATGTAAACTAGATTATTGACTCTAGTGCAAGTGGGAGACTGTTGGAAATATGCCCTAGAGGCAATAATAAATTGGTTATTATTATATTTCCTTGTTCACGATAATCGTTTATTATCCATGCTAGAATTGTATTGAAAGGAAACTCAGATACATGTGTGGATACATAGACAAACACCATGTCCCTAGTGAGCCTCTAGACAACTAGCTCGTTGATCAATAGATGGTTATGGTTTCCTAACCATGGACATTGGATGTCGTTGATAACGGGATCACATCATTAGGAGAATGATGTGATGGACAAGACCCAATCCTAAGCCTAGCACAGATCGTGTAGTTCGTATGCTAAAGCTTTTCTATATGTCAAGTATCTTTTCCTTAGACCATGAGATTGTGCAACTCACGGATATCGTAGGAATGCTTTGGGTGTACCAAACGTCACAACGTAACTGGGTGGCTATAAAGGTGCACTACAGGTATCTCCGAAAGTGTCTGTTGGGTTGGCACGAATCGAGACTGGGATTTGTCACTCCGTATGACGGAGAGGTATCTCTGGGCCCACTCGGTAGGACATCATCATAATGTGCACAATATGTGATCAAGGAGTTGATCACGGGATGATGTGTTACGGAACGAGTAAAGAGACTTGCCGGTAACGAGATTGAGCAAGGTATCGGTATACCGACGATCGAATCTCGGGCAAGTGCTATACCGATAGACAAAGGGAATCGTATACGGGATTGATTGAATCCTTGACATCGTGGTTCATCCGATGAGATCATCGTGGAACATGTGGGAGCCAACATGGGTATCCAGATCCCGCTGTTGGTTATTGGCCGGAGAGTTGTCTCAGTCATGTCTACATGGTTCCCGAGCCCGTAGGGTCTACACACTTAAGGTTCGATGACGCTAGGGTTATAGGGAAAGTATGTACGCGGTTACCGAATGTTGTTCGGAGTCCCGGATGAGATCCCGGACGTCACGAGGAGTTCCGGAATGGTCCGGAGGTAAAGATTCATATATGGGAAGTCCTGTTTTGGTCACCGGAAAAGTTTCGGGCGATATCGGTAATGTACCGGGACCACCGGGAGGGTCCCGGGGGTCCACCAGGTGGGGCCACCAGCCCCAGGTGGCTGCGTAGGGTAAGTGTGGGAGGGGACCAGCCCCAAGGGGGCTGGTGCGCCCCCCCACCAAGTCCCAGGGCGCCTCCAAGAGGGTAGGGGGGGCAAACCCTAATGCAGTTGGGCCCTAGGGCCCAATAGTGGTGCGCCTCCCCCTCTCTCCCCCTTGGCCGCCCCCCTAGAGGGTTTCTAGGGCTGGCCGCACCCTAGGGGAGGGAAACCCTAAAGGGGGGCGCAGCCCTCCCTTCCCCCTATATATATGTGAGGTTTTAGGGCTGTTGGACACATGAGAACATCTCCCTCTTGGTGCAGCCCTACCCCTCTCCCTCCTCGTCTCTTGCAGCGCTTGGCGAAGCCCTGCTGGAGTCCCGCGCTCCTCCACCACCACCATGCCGTCGTGCTGCTGTTGGTTGGAGGTTTCCCAACCTCTCCCTCTCTCCTTGCTGGATCAAGGCGTGGGAGACGTCACCGGGCTGCACGTGTGTTGAACGCGGAGGCATCGTTGCTTCGGTGCTAGGATCTTCGGCGATCTGAATCGCGGCGAGTACGACTCCATCAACCGCGTTCTTGAACGCTTCCGCTTAGCGATCTACAAGGGTATGTGGATCCAACTCTCCTCTCGTAGATGTGCATCTCCTAGATTGATCTTGGTGAGCGTAGGAAATTTTTTGTTTCCCATGCTACGTTCCCCAACATCATCGACATACGGGGTCACCAGGGTAGAGTTCTGTAGAACTGTGTAGTGTGCTTCAGACAAAGAATGCATGTCCCTGCATATTATTGACTCCCCTCCAAGCGTGCCTCTCCCAGTTAGTCTCCCCTCATACCGCGATTTAGGGAGACCAATCTTCTTAAGGCCAGGAATGAAGTCAACACAAAACCCAATGACATCCTCTGTTTGATGGCCCATGGAGATGCTTCCTTCTGGCCTAGCGTGGTTACGGACATATTTCTTTAGGACTCCCATGAACCTCTCAAAGGGGAACATATTGTGTAGAAATACGGGGCCTAGAATGACAATCTCGTCGACTAGATGAACTAGGACGTGCGTCATGATATTGAAGAAGGATGGTGGGAACACCAGCTCGAAACTGACAAGACATTGTGCCACATCATTCCTTAGCCTTAGTATGATTTCTGGATCGATCACCTTCTGAGAGATTGCATTGACGAATGCACATAGCTTCACAATGGCTAAACGGACGTTTTCCGGTAGAAGCCCCCTCATTGCAACCGGAAGCAGTTGCGTCATAATCACGTGGCAGTCATGAGACTTTAGGTTTTGGAACTTTTTCTCTGCCCTATTTATTATCCCTTTTATATTCGATGAGAAGCTAGGCGGGACCTTCATACTGAGCAGGCATGCAAAGAAGATTTCCTTCTCTTATTTGGTAAGAGCGTAGCTGGTAGGACCTTCATACTGCTTTGGAGGCATTCCTTCTTTTTCGTGCAAACGTTGCGGGTCTTCTCGTGCCTCCGGTGTATCTTCTGTCTTCCCATACACGCTCAAGAAGCCTAGCAGGTTCACGCAAATGTTTTTCGTCACGTGCATCACGTCGATTGAAGAGCGGACCTCTACGTCTTTCCAGTAGGGTAGGTCCCAAAATATAGATTTCTTCTTCCACATGGGTGCGCGTCCCTCAACGTCATTCGGAACAGATAGCCCGTCGGGACCCTTTCCAAAGATTACGTGTAAATCATTGACCATAGCAAGTACGTGATCACCGGTACGCATGGTGGGCTTCTTCCGGTGATCTGCCTCGCCTTTGAAATGCTTGCCTTTCTTTCGACATTGATGGTTGGTCAGAAGAAATCGACAATGCCACAGGTACACATTCTTCCTGCATCTGTCCAGGTATATACTTTGGGTGTCATCTAAATAGTGCGTGCATGCGTGGTATCCCTTATTTGTTTGTCCTGAAAGGTTACTGAGAGAAGGCCAATCATTGATGGTTACAAACAGCAACGCATGTAGGTCAAATTCCTCTGGTTGGCCTCATCCCACACACGTACACCTTGTCCATTCCACAGCTGTAAAAGTTCTTCAATTAATGTCCTTAGGTACACATCAATGTCGTTGCCGGGTTGCTTAGGGCCTTGGATGAGTATTGGCATCATAATGAACTTTTGCTTCATGCACAACCAAGGAGGAAGGTTATAGATACATAGAGTCACGGGCCAGGTGTTGTGATTGCTACTCTGCTCCCCAAAAGGATTAATGCCATCCGCGCTTAAACCAAACCATACGTTCCTTGCGTCACCTGCAAACTCCTCCCAGTACGTTCTCTCGATTTTTCTCCACTGCGACCCGTCAGCGGGTGCTCTCAACTTCCCGTCTTTCTTACGGTCCTCTGCGTGCCATCGCATCAACTTGGCATGCTCTTTGTTTCTGAACAGACGTTTCAACCGTGGTATTATAGGAGCATACCACATCACCTTGGCAGGAACCCTCTTCCTTGGGCGCTCGCCGTCAATATCACCAGGGTCATCTCGTCTGATCTTATACCGCAAGGCACCGCATACCAGGCATGCGTTCAAATTCTCGTACGCACCACGGTACATGATGCAGTCATTAGGGCTGATAACCCACAAGTGTAGGGGATCGCAACAGTTTTCGAGGGTAAAGTATTAAACCCAAATTTGTTGATTCGACACAAGGGGAGCCAAAGAATACTCTTAAGTATTAGCAACTGAGTTGTCAATTCAGCCACACCTGGAAACTTAGTATCTGCAGCAATATATTTTAGTAGCACAGTAATATGATAGTGGTGGTAGCAGCAATAAAAGTAAAGATAGTGTTTTTGTAGTTTTTGTGATAATAGCAACGGAAAAGTAAATAAGCAACAAGCAATATAGGTAAAGCTCGTAGGCATTGGATCGGTGATGGGAAATTATGTCGGATGCAATTCATCATGTAGAAGTTATAACCTAGGGTGACACAGAACTAGCTCCTATTCATCAATGCAATGTAGGCATGTATTCCGAATATAGTCATACGTGCTTATGGAAAAGAACTTGCATGACATCCTTTGTCCTACCCTCCCGTGGCAGCGGGGTCCTATTGGAAACTAAGGGATATTAAGGCCTCCTTTTAATAGAGTATCGGACCAAAGCATTAACACATAGTGAATACATGAACTCCTCAAACTATGGTCATCACCGGGAGTGGTCCCGATTATTGTCACTTCGGGGTTGCCGGATCATAACACATAGTAGGTGACTATAGACTTGCAAGATAGGATCAAGAACACACATATATTCATGAAAACATAATAGGTTCAGATCTGAAATCATGGCACTCGGGCCCTAGTGACAAGCATTAAGCATAGCAAAGTCATAGCAACATCAATCTCAGAACATAGTGTATACTAGGGATCAAACCCTAACAAAACTAACTCGATTACATGATAGATCCCATCCAACCAATCACCGTCCAGCAAGCCTACGATGGAATTACTCACGCACGGCGATGAGCATCATGGAATTGGTGATGGAGGAAGGTTGATGATGACGATGGCGACGATCTTCACTCTCCGGAGCCCCGAACGGACTCCAAATCAGCCCTCCCGAGAGAGATTAGGGCCTGGCGGCAGCTCCGTATCGTGAAACGCGGTAATTCTTTCTCCTTGATTTTTTTCTCCCCGAAAGTGAATATATAGGATCCGGGGATACGTCGGTGGAGCACCAGGGGGCCCACGAGGCAGGGGGCGCGCCCTAGGGGGGCGCCCCCCCACCCTCCTGGACAGGGTATGGACCCCTGGTCTGGATCTTCTTGCAGATATTTTTTATATTTTCCAAAATAAATCTCCGTGGAGTTTCAGGTCATTCCGAGAACTTTTTATTTCTGCACAAAAACAACAACATGGTCAGAGTCCTGATGGATGGGGGCAGTGGCTTGAATATCTTGTATGCAGCAACCCTCCGGGATATGGGCATTCCAATGTCCAAGCTGAGCGAAAGTAACATGAGGTTCCACGGGGTCATCCCTGGGAAGAAGGCCGACTCACTTGGTTAAATCACACTCGACGTGGTCTTTGGCGAGTCAAAGAATTATCGCAAAGAGAAGCTCACGTTCGAAGTGGTGGACTTCAACAGCGCTTATCACGCCATCCTGGGTAGGCCCGCCTACGCCAAGTTCATGGCTCGACCGTGTTACGTTTACCTCAAGCTGAAGATGCCGGGACCCAACGGCGTTATAACCGTCACTGGGAACCGTCAGAAAGCGGAAGAGTGCTTCCAGAAAGGCTCGAAGATCGCTGACGAGCAGATGGCAGCAGTAGAGATGGAGGAGTACCGAAAGAGCGTGGATCCGAGTGATCTGCTGAGGGCAAAGAAGCCGGCTTCCGAGTCAGCTTTCCAGTCGGCCGGGGACACGGAACCCGTGCACATCCACCCCACCGACCCCAACGCAGCACCGACCCACATCTCCACTACACTCGACAGCAAATAGGAAGAAGCGCTCATCCAGTTCCTCCGTGAGAACTGGGACATCTTCGCATGGAAACCATTAGACATGCCGGGTGTGCCCAGGGGACTGGCTGAGCATCATTTGCGAGTCGACCCAAAGGTGAAGCCTGTGAAGGAACATCTCCGTCGGTCCGCTGCGGAGAAGCAAAAGGCAATTGGCGAGGAAGTAGCTCGGCTCCTGGCAGCTGAGTTTATCCGCGAGATTTACCACTCCGAGTGGCTCGCCAATGTCGTCATGGTCCCCAAGAAGGACAAGTCTCTCCGCATGTGCATCGATTTCAAGCACATCAATCGGGCCTACCCGAAGGATCATTTTCCTCTCCACCGCATCGATCAGATAGTCGACTCGACTGCGCGATGTGAGCGTCTGTCCTTTCTGGACGCGTATTCCGGGTACCATCAGATCCGTCTGTTCGGACCCGATGAAATCAAGACAGCTTTCATCACCCCCTTCGGGTGATTCTGTTATGTCACCATGCCTTTCGGTCTCAAAAATGCCTGCGCTACCTTCATGTGCATGATCCAGAAGTGCTTAATAAAGCAAATCAGTCGGAACATCGAGGCATACATGGATGACATTGTGGTCAAGTCACAGAAAGGTTCCGACCTGCTGACAGACCTCGTTGAGACATTCGCAAACTTAAGAAGCTATGATATCAAGCTCAACCCATCAAAGTGTACATTTGGAGTTCCTGGCGGCAAGTTGCTCGGTTTTCTCGTTTCCGAACGGGGAATCGACGCCAATCCAGAGAAGGTCAGCGCCATCCTCCGAATGAAACGCCCCGAGCGTATACACGACGTCTAGAAGCTTACTGGTTGCTTGGCCGCATTGAGTCGATTCATTTCTCGTCTCGGTGAGAAGGCATTGCCTCTCTACCGACTCATGAAGAAATCATACAAGTTCGAGTGGAATTCCGAAGCCGAAGCAGCGTTTGAAGAGCTCAAAGCCCTGCTGTCCACCCAGCCGGTGCTTGCTGCCCCAGTCAGCAAAGAGCCTCTCCTACTATACATTGCAGCCACCGGACAAGTTGTCAGCACTATACTCACGGTCGAGCGGGAAGAAGAGGGCAAGGCATACAAGGTCCAGCGCCCGGTCTATTACATATCCTAAGTTTTGACTTTGTCGTGGAATTAGCACGGCAGATGTCCGGTTTAGCGGACTTAGGTGTGAGGCAGCGCATCTATGTAGTAGCTTGAAGGGGTTGAGCGGAATCGAGAGACGCAACGCAAGACAAGGATTTAGACAGCTCGGGCCCCGGGAAACATCATCCGGAAATAGCCCTATGTGCTGTTTGAGGCCAGGTCTCATTATGATCCTCATGGTGTCGCCGGTAAACCGGCTCTTGGTGTCTAGCCCTAGAAGCTTGTGAGAACTTGTCTAAACTTGTAGCTTGTCCCTCTTTGGGGAGCCCTGTCCCTCCTTATATATGTTGAAGGGGTGGGTTACATGACTAGTCCTAGTAGGATTAGAATTGCTTTATTACAAGGAGTCCTAGTCTTGCTTCCTTTGTAAGAGAATATTCCTTTGTGCTTTCTTCATAAACCGGCCCACCATAACATGAACCGGCCTTCTCGGCCTTGGGCCTTGTCATCCGTGATCCGCCAGCCGGGTTACCAGTGAGGGATATTATTCCGGCAGGTTGTTTGTAAACCGTCTGGTTAGGATGGACCGCTAGTGAATCACCAAATGTAAACCGTCTCAAATAAACCGCCAAGTTCGGCCGGGTCATATTTCCGGCCGGTTTATACCGTGGGGTATATCCCCGACATTAGCCCCCAGTTTAGCTTGGATTTATCCATGGTAAACTTGATCCTTCCTCCATACATAACACGAACAAATTTGATAGGTTGTGCTCCGGGTTAAAATATTTTCCTGAACCGGCACTTGATCATCCTTATATCCTTGTCATTTCCTCCTTGATATGTATCCATGATCTCATAACAAATCTCTTTAGCAGATATTTTCAAACATTACCAATGCAAAAATTCCAGGCACTTCTTCTGAAAACTCCGGGTCAATAGACCACCTTCATAATCAATTTGCTTGTAGAAAAATATTGCAAATAAAGAATCCATTTGACTCGGCCTTCAATGCTCTGACTTGATAAAAATATTGGTCTTTAAATATTCAATTGATATCCAGCCAGCTTGAAGATGTAGATCTTGCCGGTTTATGATTGCCAAAATTGTCGGGTTATAAAAACTGATGATCCCGGGTCATGACTGTTTATGAACGCCGGGTTATGATTGTTGCCAACACCGGGTCACACAATTAATCTTCCGGACTTACCCAAACCTGAGAATTTGAAGATGATCCTCTTTTATATGCATATTACCTGTAGCCCCCAAGTCTTAAGAAGAGAACATAGTGATAGCTTAAGACTTGTTTCAATATAAAAATTGCAATCTTGAAGAAATCCAGATTGTTCATCCCAATCACTATGAAACTGAATATTCCATATTTATGTAGCCCTCAAGTGCCGGGCCATGATGCAATAATGAGCAGGGACTTTGAAAATATGATCATGTAAACTTGAACGGCAACATGTAGCCCCCAAGTGTCGGGTCATTATGCAATAATGAGCAGGGACTTTGTAGATATAATCATTGAAAATAACATTATATAATGTAACTTCCATCGTGGGGTTTGAACCCACGTCCACAAGGTTAAGAGCTTTGTGCTTTACCAACTGAGCAATGGACCCTTCAATATAATGGATTAATACTTGTGTACCTTGAATTGTTGGCAGGAGCAATTGGTAGCCCCTAAGGGCCGGCTCAATATGATGTCATGAGTCGGGTCTTCAATAAGGTGAGCAAAAAATGACTTTGCATTAACCCCCAAGTGTCATGGTGCATGCTTGCAGCGACATGAGACTTGTGTATTTGATGTAATCTCAATTTGAATAATGTAGCCCCCAAGTGTCGGGTTGTAAGCCTGCAGCGACTCGGGACTATTATTTTGTAAAGTAAATCATACCATTGACAATATGATATCCATTGCGCTGAAGCGACTTTGAAAACCTCAATCATAACATTGGTATTTGATAACCGTGATAAAAATCCAGACATGTTGGCTATTTAAAGATTTGAAGAATATAATCCGGTTGGAAGACTGGTTCCAGTGATATTTGATCACAACCAGGCCGGGTTAATAAACACCGGTCATTATTTTATCTCATACTGGCGACGTATAGTCAAAAGCCAGGCCGGTTTAATAAACACCGGTCATTATCTTATCTCATACTGGCGACTTATAGTCAAAAGCCAGGCCGGTTTAATAAACACCGGTCATTATAACTGATCATGTACTGCCAATATGTATTAAAAATAAAATACTTCATACCTTTAATTAAGTGTGCTTGACATCCTTAATCCGGTAGGCATAATTGAACGTGTAGATTCTGATGAGGCTCTTGGCCCTCTTGGCGTTTGCCCAATGATTATTCCGGGTTATGATAAACGCCGGTTTAAATCATGCTGGTATTCTATGACCCAGACTTTTGTAGATATGTGGTCAACTTTGAAGTTGCCCAGTTCCGGATCAAAAACTTGGTTAACCACAGAAAACTTTGAAAAATCACAGAACACAAAACACTGTTGCAAATAAGACCATATAGTCGAGGCTTTTTGCGAGCTGCCAGGCTCCATATTTGCCAATCAATGGATGCGACCCAAGGGGCTATGATTCATTTTGCCAATCAATGGGTGCAATCGAAGGAGCAATGATTTCTTTTGCCAATCAATGGATTTAATCCAAAGAGCAAGAACTTTTTCTTTTGCCAATCAATGGATGTAATCCAAGGAGCAAGAACATTTTTCTTTTGCCATCAAAGGATGTACTCCAAGGGGCAAGAACTTTTTCTTTTGCCATCAAAGGATGTACTCCAAGGGGCAAGAACATTTTTCTTTTGCCATCAAAGGATGTACTCCAAGGGGCAAGAACTTTTTCTTTTGCCATCAAAGGATGTACTCCAAGGGGCAAGAACTTTCTCTTTTGCCATCAAAGGATGTACTCCAAGGGGCAAGAACTTTTTTCTTTTGCCATCAAAGGATGTACTCCAAGGGGCAAGAACTTTTTTTTTGCCATCAAAGGATGTACTCCAAGGGGCAAGAACATTTTTTGCCAATCAATGGATGTAATCCAAAGGGCGCTGATTGTGAAGACGATCGTATAAACCGGACCAGGAGGGATTAATCGAGGATTCGAATGTGACCCGTAGCCCCCTAGTGACCGTGGAGGTAGGGTACCTATGAAAGAGTTGCGCTTGAATGGCAAGTCCTGGTTGATCCCTTATAGAATTGTCCTGCATAGCAAAATAGACTGATCAAAGCATCTTGTTTTCTTGATAAAAATGATATATATCAATAGAAATAAACCTTTAGATGGATATCACCTGATGTATTTGGACCTTTTGATCCTCATCGGTGTCTGTTAGCCAAACCGGTACGGTTAATAGACCGGATTGCAGGGCGGACAGTAAAAACAACCGCAGCATCAGAGGCAGCACAGTCACATGAATCGGTTGCGGTATTGTAAACCGGCGGAGATGAGCAAGTTGTCCTCCGTGTTGTAAACCGGTGCGTATGCATGTACCGGCCATCCGTTCATCAAGTAATGCGACACAGAGGAAAACGCCATTGTAGAACGTTGCCAGTGCATGTCTTACATCCGCAATATAACAATGATTTTACCTGTGTATAGTAAACACCAATAGGGCAGTATAATGGTGCTTAGAGGAAATAAAATGTCTTGATAAAATATATAGGAGGGATAACACCTGATTTGTTCGAATAGCAGATGGGTCGGCCGGCGCCGACTGGCTAGTTGTCCTCCTGGTGGTAAACCGCCGCGGTTGTGAAAGACGGCCATGGCGTTGTAAACCGGTGCGGTCGCGAGAGAACGGCCACGGCGTTTTAAACCAGTGCGGGAGTCCGTTGAGTAACGACGTCCACTTGTGCCGAATGATGTTGGCGGGCCTCCATCTCCGCGGTATAATATCGCTTTGTAATGAATGATTTTTCTGCATACAAAATACAGCAGGGCAAGGTATTTTTGCTCGGATGAATTAATATGTATTAAAAATAAATAGGATATATATCACCTGATTCACCTAGAGAACAGATGAGCCGGCCGCGTATTGATGTAAACACAGCAACGGGGGTAGCGACTCGCACGTGTATCCGCTGGGCCGGTTTGTGAGGACGGGTGCGGCACCGGCGTGTTAATATAGACCGGACCACGGAAACAGTGGCGTGCGCACGTCCATTGGCGAGGGAGTTGGCCGCGGTGCTGGAGACCAGCGCGCGTGGGTGCAGACAGATGAGTCGGCCGGCGCGTTGATGTAAACCGGACCGTGACATGTATGTTCGTGAATCCACGCAACACAGTTGAACGTGCATCCGTGGCATATCACCACCCCTTTTTCTTTTAACAGTGGTCCTGCGTAAAAAAACATTACATGTGAGAGTAATTGTTGTCTGATGAATTAACATGTGCTGATAAAATGTATATATAGGAAAAATAACACCTGGTATTGTCGGGTTCCGGAGCGGCCGAGCACGAATGGTGTAAATCATTTCGCGTAGTCGACAAAGGCAGATATGACCTGATGTAGTGGAACCCAGAAGCGCGGCCATGATTTGACGCGGCACGTGAAAAGAGACCGACTCGGTGCGTGACTTCCACCGAGACCTCCACCGGGTCTTGCTTGGTTTGACCCATCTACTTTTTATTCATGCTTAGTCTCACGTGGGAGTGGATGCCAAATCTCTCTTGGCATAGTATATTGATACTCGTGCGTGCACTGCTTCATGTCCAGGTCCAGGTCGCTGCTGTCTCCTTCTCTCTCTCCCTTTTTTTCTGCAACTGCTGGTCCACCTGCCTGAGGTTTCGGCTTCGGTTCGTTGACAAAAATTGGCAGCAGGCAAAGCAAGGCCGGCGATCTGACTCAAAGCGATGAAAACAAGCTGGCAAGAACAGCGGCGGCTTGCGGCAGTAATGGCTCAAGGGCGGCCGAATAATTGATGTCTTGATTCCAGGTAGCTTCACGTAATCAAGTGCTCAAGCAGTAGTCAAAGTAGTACCTCGGGACTTGGATCCTCATCATTTAAGTTGGAATAATAGCAATTACTTTATAGACAATGTCTGGTCTCTGGGATGAATAGATTGCTCGATCCCGACTTGTCTTCCTGCGTTGCAGTGATTTGTGCAGTCGGCATTATCATCGGAGTTGGTGATCAGAACGAAGACTCCAACCATGCTGATTTTGGCGACTTGCAGATCGGATTTGATGTGCTGACGAAAACCAGCTGTAGCGGAAAAACGATGGTCTTCGCGACTTGCGTTGGCGACTCACCCCAACAAAAAAAAATTGTAACCCTAATTTCTTTTGAACCTTGGATAGGTATTAGATTTGACTATCTGCCTACGAGACGATGTAAATCTTTCCGCAATGATTCTTCTTCATCCAAAAAATTATGAACTTCTCAATCCTTGAGACAGATCCCTCCAAGAACTCAACACCACCGTGCGCAGGCCCCACGGTGGGCGCCAACTGTCGTGGAATTAGCACGGCAGATGTCCGGTTTAGCGGACTTAGGTGTGAGGCCGCGCATCTATGTAGTAGCTTGAAGGGGTTGCGCGGAATCGAGAGACGCAACGCAAGACAAGGATTTAGACAGCTTCGGGCCCCGAGAAACATCATCCGGAAATAGCCCTACGTGCTGTTTGAGGCCAGGTCTCATTATGATCCTCATGGTGTCACCGGTAAACCGGCTCTTGGTGTCTAGCCCTAGAAGCTTGTGAGAACTTGTCTAAACTTGTAGCTTGTCCCTCTTTGGGGAGCCCTGTCCCTCCTTATATATGTTGAAGGGGCGGGTTACATGACTAGTCCTAGTAGGATTATGATTGCTTTATTACAAGGAGTCCTAGTCTTGCTTCCTTTGTAAGAGAATATTCCTTTGTGCTTTCTTCATAAACCGGCCCACCATAACATGAACCGGCCTTCTGGGCCTTGGGCCTTGTCATCCGTGATCCGCCAGCCGGGTTACCAGTGAGTGATATTATTTCGGCAGGTTGTTTGTAAACCGTCTGGTTAGGATGGACCGCTAGTGAATCACCAAATGTAAACCGTCTCAAATAAACCGCCAAGTCCGGCCGGGTCATATTTCCGGCTGGTTTATACCGCGGGGTATATCCCCGACAGACTCCCTCCAAGCAAAGGTACCTGCATTACCAAAAGCTCGTGTACGGGATTTACTTGACTGCAAAAAAGGTTGCCCATTACTTCTCGGACCATACAATCTCAGTCGCCATGCGCAACCCGTACAAAAGTGCTTCGTACTCAGCTTCGTTGTTCGATGAGTCAAAGTGGATCTGAAGGACGTAACTGAGCTTGTCGTACCTGGGAGAAACCTGGACCACGCCTGCGCCGGATCCGTTCAACATCTTGGATCCATCGAAGAACATAGTCCAGTGGTCCGACTGAACTTGAGTCGGCAACTCTTGTTCTATCCACTCGGCCACAAAATCTGCTATAGCCTGAGACTTGATGGCTTTCTTCGCTTCAAACTTGATATCTAACGGAAGAAGTTCAATCGCCCATTTTGCCACTCGACTGGTTGCGTCTCGGTTGTTTAAGATCTCTGACAGCGGGGCGTACCACCTCTACAATGTCGCCAAGAAGAAAGACGAACCTCGTTCGTGGAATGCGGACCTGCTCTACCGCTTCTACAGTTAAAACACTCGACGGCCGAGTTGTAAAAAAGATTTTCCCGATTTGTTTTCAAAGACAAGTTTGCAGTGGTTCTTTAATGATCGATGCTTTCTAAAAACGTTGGTCTTCAAAATCCCCCAGTGGGTGCTTAGCCGCGAACCAGATTCGCCTAAGTTTCAAAAATTACTCCGAGTGAAGAGCAACCCTCTCACTCGGGGGCTTAGTTGCGGTCCTCCGAGCTGTGTCACAAGTATAATGTGGCTCTGCCTTCCGAGCTCCGCCACAAATACAACGTAGCTTGGAATCGCCTAATTACAAACACCCACTCCGAGTGAAGAGCAATCCTCTCACTCGGGGGCTTAGCTGCGACCCCGTGACTCGCCTAAGTTACAAACACTCACTCCGAGTGAAGAGCAACCTTCTCACTCGGGGGCTTAGCTGCGGTCCTCCGAGCTGCGTCATAAGTATAATGTGTCTCTATCTTCCGAGCTCCGCCACAAATACAACGTAGCTTGGAATCGCCTAAGTTACCAACATTCACTCCGAGTGAAGAGCAATCCTCTCACTCGGAGGCTTAGCTGTGGTCCTCCGAGCTGCGTCCTAAGTATAATGTGGCTCTGTCTTCCGAGCTCCGCCACAAATACCACGTAGCTTGGAATCGCCTAAGTTACAAACATCCACTCCGAGTGAAGAGCAATCCTCTCACTCGGAGGCTTAGCTGTGGTCCTCCGAGCTGCGTCCTAAGTATAATGTGGCTCTGTCTTTCGAGCTCCGCCACAAATACAACGTAGCTTCGAATCGCCTAAGTTACAAACATCCACTCCGAGTGAAGAGCAACCCTCCCACTCGGGGGCTTAGCCGCGGTCCTCCGAGCTGCGTCCTAAGTATAATGTGGCT
>LR738713.1:819410813-819421348 GCA_902687465.1 Secale cereale | reverse complement strand
CATCCACTCCGAGTGAAGAGCAATCCTCTCACTCGGGGGCTTAGTTGCGGTCCTTCGAGCTGCGTCCTAAGTATAATGTGGCTCTGTCTTCCGAGCTCCGCCACAAATACAATGTAGCTTGGAATCGCCTAAGTTACAAACATCCACTCCGAGTGAAGAGCAATCCTCTCACTCGGGGGCTTAGCTGCGACCCCGTGACTCGCCTAAGTTACAAACACTCACTCCGAGTGAAGAGCAACCCTCTCACTCGGGGGCTTAGTTGCGGTCCTCCGAGCTGTGTCATAAGTACAATGTTGCTCTGTCTTCCGAGCACCACCACAAATACAACGTAGCTTGGAATCGCCTAAGTTACAAAAACATTCACTCCGAGTGAAGAGCGATCCTCTCACTCGGAAGCTCGGCCGCGGCCCTCCGAGCTCCGTCGCAAGAACAACGTCGCCATCAAAGCGTCGACTCAAAGATTCAAGCGATCAAAAAAGAGTCACGAGACAAGGAATCAAATCCAGATAAAATCCCGCAAGATTCGGGCGAGAGTACCTGGGCCACGGGCCCACCAGAGTTTAACGATTACAAGACCACTCGGCATTCCGAGGCAAATTGAATTAAAGTATCAGAGTTCACTCATTCCTCAGGAGGAGGCGGACTCGCAGGTGCGACGAATTGGTCCAAGTCGATCCCATCGGCGATGCGGGTGCAGCTTCCAAGAAAGTCTCCATGAACAACTGGAATTGGAGCTCCTTTGTATTGGCGACCTTGAGCGCCGCAAGCCTTCTCTCCTTCACCTCCTTGCAATGCACGCGGACCAAGGACAGCGCCACATCGGCTCCACCCCGGGCGGACGACTTCTTCCACTCCTGCACTCGGCTAGGGATCTCATTGAGTCGAGTCATCAGAGACTCGAGGTCGTTCTCCTGCACGACTCCCCTCCAGAGCGCGGTGTCGATCCGGGCAATCACCGCTTTCAGCCGTCCCAGATAGTCCGTGGCCGCAGTAAGACGGGACTCCAACCTCAAGATGTTCATGGCAACCTCGTCCAATGGAATTGGCTGGGTCCAAGCCGGGCTCGACCCGCCCAGTCTCTTCTTCGAAGTTGCGGCAGAATACTGCACCATAGAAGACAAGTCGAGTCAGCCAATACAACATGGGTCGACAGATCCAACTCAGCCTGAGCCAAAGGGACGTACCTTCGAGCACGAGGTACCACTTCTTGGTTAGGTCGCCCAGATAAGCCTCAAGATCAATCCTCTTCTGGAAGAGGGCCTCGTACTTGACGTTCAGGACGCTCTTGGCATTCTTCAGTCGAGTCACCTCTTGGTTAGCTGCGTCGAGTGAGCCTCTCAGCCTGATGATCTCCACCTCGAGCGCGCCTATGGAGGCCAGCTTCAGCGCCGCCAGTTCTGCCTTCTCTTGAGTCGCCTGCTGCGTCGCCGCCAAGTCGAGATCTTTCTGCTCCAAGGCCGCTTTCAGTTGACCTACCAAAGACATCACTGGACAGATGAACATGAGGAGACACAAGGCATATTTATCAAAAGTCAGTCGACAAATGGTTAGCGTCAGTTACCGGCCGCATCATCCTGCGTCTTCTTTAGGTGGTCCCAAGCCAGCTGTAAGTCGAGATTGAGCTGGATTTGCTTCTTCTCAAGGTCTGCAAATTTGGGTCCAAACTCGCAAGATTTCTGCATCAACACAACAAGACAAGATTCTAAGACTACAGTCGAGTCAAAAACTTAACCGCAGTCTCGGGGACTACACCCAGTCGGTGCACTGAGCGTGCCCCCACTGGTTCTCACTCAGCCAAGA
This sequence comes from Secale cereale, assembly GCA_902687465.1. Classification (NCBI taxonomy): domain Eukaryota; kingdom Viridiplantae; phylum Streptophyta; class Magnoliopsida; order Poales; family Poaceae; genus Secale; species Secale cereale. The sequence continues at coordinate 819,419,548 of LR738713.1, read as the reverse complement.
TCAGTGTGGCTCGAGCTCAAAAAAAACAACAAGGAAGAAAAGTTCTATAGTCAGACCATGGCCGACTGCCAGCAGTCGACCACGGTCTCGGGGACTACACCCAATGGGTGCACTGAGCGTGCCCCCACTGGTTCTCACTCGGCCAAGATCAGTCCGGCTCGAGCTCAAGGGATTTTGAAAGCAAACACATCAAGACTCTCACCCGGTGGGTGTGACATCATCTTGCGAACAAAGCGGCAGATTCTTTCAAAACCAAAGACTATTCCAGCGCAGCAAGCCAACCAGCGGAGAAAACAAACCTGGACGTTGGCCCGAAGAGCAGAACTAGCATCGTAAGCAGCCATGCTGGCCTCGTACGCCGCCTTCGTCTTCTCCATCATCAACCCTGCCTGGCGAACGGCTTCTTGAGCTGCTCCCACGGGATCCTTGATACGTCCAAAACGTATCTATAATTTCTGCTTGCTCCATGCCTCTTTTGTGTGATATTGATATGATATTTATGCACTTCCATACACTTTTGATCATATTTGGACTAACGTATTAACTCAGTGCACCACAGTGCCAGTTCCTGTTTTCTGCTGTTTTTCTATTTCAGGTTTCCCCCATATTAAAAGTGCCCTAAAAATTCTGGGAAAAATACAGGAAAAATCAGCGTACCGGGAGCTTCAAGAAAAACCAAAGCAGGGCCAGAGGGGAGCCTGGGGTGGCCCAGGCGGCCACCCGGCGCGGCCCCACCCCTGGCCGCGCCAGGGGGGCACCTGGGGCCCCACCTCCGCCTCTGGTGACCCCCCTTCGCATATATATTCCTCGTGTCCCGAAACCCTCGAGGACGGAACCCTTTTTCGCGATCTCGCCTCTGTTCCGCCACCGCCGCGCTTCCAAGATCAGGAGCATCAGGAGAACTCTTCCCGGCACCCTGCCGGAGGGGAGAATCACCACCGGGAGCTTCTCCACCACCATGGATGCTTCCCGGATGAGTCGTGAGTAGTCCACCTTGGACCATGGGTCCATGACCAGTAGCTATGTGATGTTCTCCTCCCCTCTTTGTTCTTCATGGTTTAGACCTCGTGAGCTGCCCTACATGATCGAGGCACATATGTAATCTTTATGCTGTTGCTTTGCTGAGTTTGCTGGGATCCGATGGATTATGAGATTATGTTCAGATTGTGTGTGAGTAATATATTTGATTCACCTCTTTTATATTTATGTTCTTGAGTAATTCTTGCATGTTCTCCGTTGCTGTTTATTGCTTTGGCCGAGTAGTAGGTAGTAACTCCAAGAGGGAACGTTATGCTTGATTGTGGGTTCATGCCCCTTGATGACTAGCTTGAGTGACAGAAACATGAGTCTAGGGGATGTGCTGTTGCCACAAGGGGGAAAACAACGGTGCTTGTACTTGCGGGTGCAAGGATTGTTTACTTTACGCAAAGTTCTTTTAATGCAGTTGTCTGTTGCTTTGAGTTTACACTTTGGGTGGGATTCGCAACTTAATACCAGCGAGATGTTCTGGATAGATATCTCAAGGTGGATGATTAGTAGTAGATGCAGATGGATTTCGGTCTACTTGCCTTGGCGTACTGCCCATGCTTTTGAGCCTCTACCTTTCTTTACAGCATAGTTAGCATTGGTTTGCGCACATAATCCTGTCAATTGCCCAGCTGTAATTTGTTTACCTCGCTTTGCTGTTTTATCGTCTTTTGGGAGAGAGACATCACTAGTGAACATCATGGGACCCCGGTCCATATTACCATCACTGATCACACCCGCTATTTACTTCATGTTCTTATTTCCTAGTTGTAGTCATCCCTATCACTATTATCTCTTGTGTTTGCTCCTTTGTAAACAGCAAGGCCGGAGGGATTGACAACCTCTCTGTACTCATTGGGAGCAAAGTTATTTGTATCTGTGTGCAGGTCCTGTCAACCGCTAAGTATCTGGCGCCGTTAGCCGTTGACACCTACTTGTCGACCCTCGGAGTCTCACGGCATTCGATCCTTGGTATCTTTGCCAAGGGAAACTTGTCGCTACGCTACATCTCAAACCTTCCACTTGGGGTAATTAACGAGGGGCGAGAAGCCATCAAGCAAAGTTTCTGGCGCCGTTGCCGGGGACTCCACTCTTCAAGATAGGGGAGTTGCACGCTATCTTTTATCTTTGCTTTTTAGTCTTGTTAGTTTACCTTTCAGTTTTTGCTTTAGTGTCCCTTACCAAAAATCACAAAAATAGTTATCTCGCTTTTAGTTGGCATTATGTCTGGTCCTTTTGCCTTTGGTGAGGCAGAAGTGCTCACCTTTAAACAAAGAGGTGGTGAAAGTCTAAAAGATGCTTGGTATAGAATTAATGATTCTCAAAAAAGAGCCACCAAGAAGCAATCTACTATTATCCTGCTTAGAAATTTTTATGTTGGAATTACTTCTTGGAATAGGTTTATTCTAGATTCTGCTATCAATGGAAATTTCCTAGAAGCCCCAGTTTGGGAATCTCTTAGTATTATGGAAAATCTTGTTGGAAATCCCCCTGTCGTTAGCATTCAAGAGGACATTACCCTAGCTCACATTATGAAAAAACTTGAAAGGATAGAGCTAGAGATGCCAAGCATTAATAAGATAAATGAGATGGACCGTAAGATCCAAGGGAATTTGAATAGGCTTGATAGCTCCATGCATAAAATTCTCAAAACTTTGGAGACCATCAAATCCCATGACTTGGATTCTTCTAGGATAGACAAGGTTGAGGAAATCTTTGACACTTTAGGAACTACTTTCTCCTCAATCAAAGCCAAAAAGGTAGAAACTCCGGCAAAGAAGGAACCTAAGTTCTTTTATGTTCCAAAGGCTCCTCGTTCCAAAAGTAATCCATCTATTGCCAAAGGGGTTGAAACTGTGAAAACTTTGGAAGAAATACCTCTCTTTGAATCTCCCATTGACTTTCCACCTTTTAGTTTTCTCCCTAGAAGTATCTTTACTAGGTCTTTATTTGAAAGTCCTCTTAATACTAGTTGTACTATTGAAGAGCTTTTTGATGATCTTGATGATGGTTCAATTGATACAACTTGATCTTTTTGCATCATGCCTAGCTTAAAGGCATAAAAGAAAGCGCTTTTGGGAGGCAGCCCACAACGAATTAGGTTTTATTTTGCTTTTGTTGTGTCTTGATGTTTGTTACTACAGTAGCATCATCATTGTATCTTTTCTTTTCAGCTTTGTGCCAAGTTTAGCCTCCGATTGCAAGAAAGTTCAAAAGTTGTGACGTGCAGTCCAGAAAACAGAATCTGTCCTTGGACAGAAAAAATCGTATAAAATCACCAGATCATATTTTTGATCTGAATTTTTTTGACAGCGTGCTCTATACAATTGGCTTTCGGGCGTCTGTTCTGAGTTTTTTTATTTGAGTTGCAGAAGTGCCCCGAAACAATTATTTACTACCTGCTGGTCTGTTTTTCACAGATTCTGTCCTGTTTTGCCTTTTCTTCGTTTTGCAAACCTTGAGCTTGCTTTTTCTTTGCAAAAAACCTTTTGGAAATCTTGAGAAACAGTAGCTCTTCAAGATTATCTTTATTTCCAGCAGGGAAAAGTTATTTTATTGTGGGTACTAACCTCGCTAATCAGATTATGATGAGTTATGTATGAAGGGAGTTTTCAAGTGTGCGAGGGAAGATGATAAAAGAAGATTCAGGAGGGTCGAACGCTCAAGCTTGGGGATGCCCCCGTGCACCCCCAAGAAATATTCAAGAAGACTCAAGAGTCTAAGCTTGGGGATGCCCCCATGCATCCCCTTCTCCATCAACAATTATCAGTTCGTCTTTCGTTCCACTATATTTTAATCACTTCATGTGTTATGTGCTATGCTTGGAGCGTCTCGCTCTTAGTTTCCTTTTTAGTTTTCTTTAGCTTTGCTTGCTGTTCATAACAAGTTAGAACCCAGCTTTCTTTGTGTGGGAGAGAAACACGCTCCACTTCAACCTAGAACACAACATAGGATTTTCATGCTTATCTTTGTTGTGTATGTTCTTTGTCTTTCCATAGCTGCTGTCATGTTTAGCTCTTAGTTTTCATGCTTTTCTTTTTAAAGAGCTTTTGTTTAGTTGGTTGCTGAACTCTCTTGAGTTTTCATGTTTATCTTGTTAAGAGAGTTTTGCCTGTTGCACTGAGTTGTGTGTCTTAACTTAAAGTAGGTAATTGAGGTTGCTATTTAATTTTAGTAGTAACTTACAATAGTTTTGAGGTATTGCCATGAGTAATGTCTGAACTTTTGGTGTCAAGAGCTTTAGCCTATTAGTGATAGATGTCGTATTTTGGGCAATCCGTGTTTATTTTCGAAAACCTACAAAATAGTTGAGAACTTTAGCTACTAAATGGATCACTAATCTTTGGAGGGGTCGAATATTAGAGTACACTCATGTACCATGAGTCGAGGATGCGCAAGGATAACCAAACCCCCATACACTCCTCCTCGGGGTACTTGTCTCTTTGTGAACCTCCTAATTAGATTGAGAGTTATCGATAATAAGTGCATGAGTTCTTCGGACTAATGTGAGTATTCAAAAGTTGACACTTCCACCTAGCCATATTTTTCTAGCCTCTTCGGTACCGTGCATTGCCCTTTCTCACCTCGAGAGTTGGCGCATATTTCGCCGGTGCATCCAAATCCTTGGCACGATACGCTCTGTCATCATAAGCCTCATTATATCCTTCCTCAAAACAGCCACCATACCTACCTATCAAGGCATTTCCATAGCCTTTCCGAGATACATTGCCATGCAACATCCATCTTCTCATGACTTGATCTTCATGTCATACATGCTTTTTGCTTGATCGATGAGCCGCATGCTAGTTGGGCCTTGCCCTAATCATTGATACATGACGCGCTAGTATCATTGCATATCCTGCTACACCGGCAGAGGCATACATTTGCATACATCATGATAATTTCATTTTCTTTATGTTGAGTACTTTTGTAAAGTGTGAAAGATCTTCTATACTTCTTGTAATATATAGAGTGTTGGCCCTAAAGTGAGGAAAAGATCCCAAAGAGGACAAAATCAAAAGATCCCAAAGAGGACAAATGAGAGTTAAATAGAAAGAGCCATTGAGGCCACAAAAAAATATAAAAAAAGAGAAAAAAGAGAAAAAGAAATAAAAAAAGAGAAGGGGGCACACTACTATTTCCTTTTGAGAGATCCACACTCGTACTCCATCTTATACCTTGTGCTCCATAGAGATTATCATTCATGCATATAGCTATGTGGGGACCTTCACACTATAGAACTTGGCTTGTATATTCCAGTGATGAGCCTCCTCAAAAGAGCTCTAGGTCTTCTTGAGCAAGCAAGTTGGATGCACCCCCACTAGTTCCATTGGAGAGCTTACCTTAGCTCATATGTGCATCCGTTGCATGGCAATCCCTACTCCTCACATCATATCTATCATTTGGCTTTCTCTCGCCTATGATTGTCCTCATTGATGTGAGCCTTTCACACCTTTTTTGTCTTCCCCCTCTATCATTTTTCTCTCTTTGCCATCCTAAGTGTCGACTTTCTTGCTTACGCTCATCCATTGCATGAGTGCTCAAAATATCTAAAGGGAGTGGATCATTTTGACTTGTACCTAGCTGACGGTCTGGGGATGAGTCAAGATAAGATTCCAAAGAAGACCAAGTGTGAAACTTTAGTAGATTAAGTTCTCAACAATACAAAAACTATGCTTTACTCTCTCATATATCCCTATCCCCTTTCTTGCACGCAAACACCATTTGGAGACATTCGAGTCACGGACAGCGAGAGCTCTTGCACCTTTATGTTCTTATGTTACTTGTTACAATGCTAATATAGACTCTTGCTTGTTATGACTTGAATTGAATTACATGCCTTGATTACTTTACTTACAAGTTCTTATATGGTTGATAGCATGTCACCACAGAAATTATGCTTGTTATCATTTACCTACTCGAGGACGAGCAGGAATTAAGCTTGGGGATGTTGATACGTCCAAAACGTATCTATAATTTCTGCTTGCTCCATGCCTCTTTTGTGTGATATTGCTATGATATTTATGCACGTCCATATACTTTTGATCATATTTGGACTAACCTATTAACTCAGTGCACCACAGTGCCAGTTCCTGTTTTCTGCTGTTTTTCTATTTCAGGTTTCCCCCATATTAAAAGTGCCCTAAAAATTCCGGGAAAAATACAGGAAAAATCAGCGTACCGGGAGCTTCAAGAAAAACCAAAGCAGGGCCAGAGGGGAGCCTAGGGTGGCCCAGGCGGCCACCCGGCGCGGCCCCACCCCTGGCCGCGCCAGGGGGGCGCCTGGGGCCCCACCTCCGCCTCTGGTGACCCCCCTTCGCATATATATTCCTCGCGTCCCGAAACCCTCGAGGACGGAACCCTTTTTCGCGATCTCGCCTCTGTTCCGCCACCGCCGCGCTTCCAAGATCGGGAGCATCAGGAGAACTCTTCCCGGCACCCTGTCGGAGGGGAGAATCACCACCGGGAGCTTCTCCACCACCATGGACGCTTCCCGGATGAGTCGTGAGTAGTCCACCTTGGACCATGGGTCCATGACCAGTAGCTATGTGATGTTCTCCTCCCCTCTTTGTTCTTCATGGTTTAGACCTCGTGAGCTGCCCTACATGATCGAGGCACATATGTAATATTTATGCTGTTGCTTTGCTGAGTTTGCTGGGATCCGATGGATTATGAGATTATGTTCAGATTGTGTGTGAGTAATATATTTGATTCACCTCTTTTATATTTATGTTCTTGAGTAATTCTTGCATGTTCTCCGTTGCTGTTTATTGCTTTGGCCGAGTAGTAGGTAGTAACTCCAAGAGGGAACGTTATGCTTGATTGTGGGTTCATGCCCCTTGATGACTAGCTTGAGTGACAAAAACATGAGTCTAGGGGATGTGCTGTTGCCACAAGGGGGGAAACAACGGTGCTTGTACTTGCGGGTGCAAGGATTGTTTACTTTACGCAAAGTTCTTTTAATGCAGTTGTCTGTTGCTTTGAGTTTACACTTTGGGTGGGATTCGCAACTTAATACTAGCGAGATGTTCTGGATAGATATCTCAAGGTGGATGATTAGTAGTAGATGCAGATGGATTTCGGTCTACTTGCCTTAGCGTACTGCCCATGCTTTTGAGCCTCTACCTTTCTTTACAGCATAGTTAGCATTGGTTTGCGCACATAATCCTGTCAATTGCCCAGCTGTAATTTGTTTACCTCGCTTTGTTGTTTTATCGTCTTTTGGGAGAGAGACATCACTAGTGAACATCATGGGACCCCGGTCCATATTACCATCACTGATCACACCCGCTATTTACTTCATGTTCTTATTTCCTAGTTGCAGTCATACCTATCACTATTATCTCTTGTGTTTGATCCTTTGTAAACAGCAAGTGATGGCTTCTCGCCCCTCGTTGGTTACCCCAAGTGGAAGGTTTGAGATGCAGTGTAGCGGAAGTTTTCCCTTGGCAAAGATACCAAGGATCGATTTCCCTGAGACTCCCAGTTTCAACAAGAAGGTGTCAACTGCTAACGGCGCCAGATATTAGCAATCAACGTGGACCTGCACACAGATACAAATAAATTTGCTCCCAACGAGTACAGAGAGGTTGTCAATCCCTCCGGCCTTGTCGTTTACAAAGGATCAAACGCAAGTGATAATAGTGATAGGTTTTGCTGCAAGTAATAAGTAAAAGCGGAAAGTAAATAGCGGATGTGATCAATGATGGTAATATGGACCGGAGTCTTATGATGTTCACTAGTGATGTCTCTCTCCCAAAAGACGATAAAACAGCTATGTGAGGTAAACGAATTACAGCTGGGCAATTGACAGAATTATGTGCGCAAACCAATGTTAACTATGTTGCAAGAATGGTAGAGGTTCAAAGCATGGGCGGTACGCCAAGGCAAGTAGACCGAAATCCATCTGCATCTACTACTAATCATCCACCTTGAGATATCTATCCAGAACATCTCGCTGGTATTAAGTTGCGAGTCCCACCCATAGTGTAAACTCAAAGCAACAGACAACTGCATTAAAAGAACTTTGCGTAAAGTAAACAATCCTTGCACCCGCGGGCACAAGCACCGTTGTTTTCCCCCTTGTGGCAATAGCACATCCCCTAGACTCATGTTTCTGTCACTCAAGCTAGTCATCGAGGGGCATGAACCCACAATCAAGCATAACGTTCCCTCTTGGAGTCACTACCTACTACTTGCCCAAAGCAATAAATAACAACGGAGAACATGCAAGAATTACTTACGAACATAAATATAAAAGAGGTAGATCAAATATATTACTCAAACACAATCTAAACATAATCTCACAATCCATCGGATCCCAGCAAACTCAACATAGCAACAGCATAAGGATTACATATGTGCCTCGATCATGTAGGGCAGCTCACGAGGACTAATTAGTGAAGCACAAGAACGGGAGGAGAACATCACATAGCTACTGGTCATGGACCCATGGTCCAAGGGAGACTACTCACAACTCATCCGGGAGGAGTCCATGGTGGTGGAGAAGCTCCCGGTGGTGATCCTCCCCTCCGGCAGGGTGCCGGGAAGAGTTCTCCTGGTGCTCCCGATCTTGGAAGCGCGGCGGCGGCGGAACAGAGATGAGATCGCGAAAAAGGGTTCCCGTCTCGAGGGTTTCGGGACACGATATAAATATATGCCAAAGGGGGGCATCAGCGGAGGCCTGGGGGGCCCAGGCGCCCCCCCCC
>LR738713.1:819397410-819410594 GCA_902687465.1 Secale cereale | reverse complement strand
GGCGCGGCCAGGAGGGGGGCCGCGCCACCAGGGCGCCTGGAGCCCTGGTGGCCCCCCTCCGGCTGTACTTCGGGTGCCGGGAAGCTTCTGGAACGCTGATTTTTTATATAATTTTTCTGGGATTTTTCTGGCAGTTCTCGTAATGGGAAAACCTGAAATACAAAAACAGCCGAAAACAGAAACTGGCACTGGGGTGCACTGAGTTAATAGGTTAGTCCAAATATGATCAAAAGTGTATGGAAGTGTATAAATAACATAGCAATATCACCCAAAAGAGGCATGGAGCAAGCAAAAATTATAGATACATTTTGGACGTATCAACATCCCCAAGCTTAATTCTTGCTCGTCCTCGAGTAGGTAAATGATAACAAGAATAATTTCTGTGGTGACATGCTATTAACCATATAGGACTTTTTCATAGTCACATGACAAAAGCTTACTGAGACAATGAATCTGTAGTAATTAAGTTGCCTCATGAGAAAATCACAAAGAACTGAAAGTTTTACAATATGATACTGAAACATCAAATAGATTTGTAATGAGCATGGTGTGCAAATATGATAAAGTGATATCTCGCTTGCCCCCTTTAGTGAAGCAAAACATAAATGCAGGGGCACCTCCAAGGTTTAAGTGATGACTAGATACAATGATTTCAAAATAAACGATATCACAATCATGCAAAAGACAATGCTACTTTGGGACAATGCACATTACACTCAGAATGACAATCATGCTCTCAGTAGTTGGTGCTTTAAAAGAAGGTGGAGACTCTCGAACCGTGGCTTTTGTTGGCAAGGTTGAAAACCCGTAGTCGGAAACAAAGACAAAACATGTACCAGAGCTTTTGGTTTTAAAAATAGAGGTAATAATTATTATTTTTAGATTATGCATGTTCCGTCAACGAATGCTAGCAGACAACTCAATCACTTCTTGAGATGGACAAGTTTCGAGGAACGGCTCCCGAATGAGGACGATCACATCCTCTTAATCTCCTTTGTTTATCACTGCCAAAGTTTTCTGATTTCTCATGAACAAAGCGTGAAGGAGGGTTTGTTTGTTATATTAATTTTTGAGTCGGGCGCACTCAATGCCAGTTCCTTCTCGTATTATGGGTTTGCACATTATACATGCAATCCCGGGGTGAAGCTTGTCCAACTTAAAAAGATCATGAATTAACTACTACTTCCTCATGAACATAAAACAGAGGCACAAAATAAGAATGCATTTTTTTTGAATAATTTCGAGATGGTACATGGAAGTCTCCGTTAGGAATGGCAGGTAAATACCATGTAGGAAGGTATGGTGGACTCATATGGCATAACTGGTTTAAAAGAATTTGGATGCACAAGCAGTCAGTCCGCTTAGTACAGGTGGAGGTTAGCAAAAGACTGGGAGCGACCAACTAAAAGAGCAATGACGGTCATAATCATGCAGAGCGACAAAGCAACATTGAATCAGGCATGGAAGTTATATCGCTACTCAGAAACAAAAGATCATCAAGGCTTGACAGACTTTCTTTACAGTCTTAAATATGCGTGAGCATACGCCAAGTCAATCACAATAAATTCTTGATGGAAGATATTACTAAACCATACCACATCATAGGCAAACAAATCATGTTGGTACTCCAATAACACATTGGGAACCCCCCAGCTATTTGAGACGAACCATAAGAAAACATGAACTACTAAGCACCATTATGCACGTAGCATCTTTATCATAGACATATCAACCAATGCAACGGAAGCAAACTCTCTTAATAAGATAAGCATGATAACTAAAGAGAGTTCAAGCAACCAACTAAACAAAAGCTCTTTAGAAAGATAAGCATGAATACTAAGAGCTGAACATGATAGTAGTTATTGAAAGACAAAGAACACACACAGCAAAGATAGACATTAAAATTCTATGTTATGTTCTAGGTAGAAGTGGAGCGTGTTTCTCTCCCACGTAAAGAAAGCTGAGTTCTGACTCGTTATGAAAAGCTAAAGAAAACTAAAAAGGAAACTAAAAGCAAGACGCTCCAAGCATAGCACATAACACATGAAGTGATAAAAATATAGCGGAACGAAAGACGAACTGATAATGTTGATGGAGAAGGGGATGCACGGGGGAATCCCCAAGCTTAGACGCTTGAGTCTCCTTGAATATTTCTTGGGGGTGCATGGGGGCATCCCCAAGCTTGAGCGTTTGACACTCCTGAATCTTTTTATCATCTTCCCTCGCACACTTGAAAACTCCCTTCATACATAACTCATCATAATCTGATTAGCGAGGTTAGTACCCATAATAAAATAATTGTTCCTTGCTGGAAATAAAGATATTCTTGAAGGTCTACTGTTTCTCAAGATTGCCAAAAGGTTTTTGCAAAGGAAAAGCAAGCTCTAGGTTTGCAAAATGAAGGAAAGGCAAAACAGGACATAATCTGTGAAAAACAGAACAGCAGGTAGGAAATGATTTTTTCGGGGCACTTCTGCAACTCTAATCAAAAAACTCAAAACAGATGCACGAAAGACAATTATATAGAGCATGCTGTCGGAAAAATTCAGACCAAAAAGATGATCTGGTGATTTTATACGAATTTTTCTATCCAAGGACAGAATCTGTTTCCTGGACAGCACGTCACAACTTTTGAACTTTCTTGCAATCAGAGGCTAAACTTGGCACAAAGCTGAAAAATAAAGATACAATGATGTTGCTACAGTAGTAACAAACATCAAGACCACTAAAACTGAAAGAACAAGCTGAGAGCAAAGATAACAAGGGTTGTCTCCCTAGAGCTCTTTCTTTATAGCCATAAAGATAGGCTTAAGACTTTAATTATGCTCTCGTAGGAATAAGAGTTGAAGAACAAAAGAGAGCATCAAGAAGCAAATACCAAACACATTTAAGCCTAACATGCTTCCTATGCATGGGAATATTGCAATAGAATAATTCATTGAAGCACAAAGCAACTAGCATAGGAAGGCAAAACAAGCATAACTTCAAAATATTCACCATAAAGAGAGGAAACTTCTTATTATTAAGATATTTAGAACCATGTCTCCCTCTCTCATTATAAATTTTAGTGGCATCATGGATGAACTCAACAATATAACTATCACATAAGGCATTATTTCCATGATCCAAAAGCATGAAAGTGTCATTACTCTTCATATAAGCAAAATCTTTCTTATTAGGAATAGTGAGAGTAAGACTATCATAACCATCATGGTAATCATCGTATTTAGGAGGCATAGTATCATCAAAGTAAATTTTCTCCTCAAAAGTTGGGGGACTAAAAATATCATGTTCATCAAACGTGGCATCCCCAAGCTTAGAGCTTTCCATGTCATTAGCAATATTGATATTCAAAGAAAGCATACTAATAACATCACCACCATCATGATTGTTATGCAAATAATAAAGTTCCATAGGTTTTTTAATTTTCTCTTCAAACACATCATGTCCCAAAGCAAGGTAGAGCTTATAAAGCTCTCTCATATTTTTGTTGTTTTCCATTAAGCAAAACTAGTGAAAAGACATAAAGAAAACTGAAAGGTAAACTAACAAGACTAAAAAGCAAAGATAAAAGATAGCGTGCAACTCCCCTATCCTGAAGAGTGGAGACCCCGCAACGGCGCCAGAAAACTTTGCTTGATGGCTTCTCGCCCCTCGTTGGTTACCCCAAGTGGAAGGTTTGAGATGCAGTGTAGCGGAAGTTTTCCCTTGGCAAAGATACCAAGGATCGATTTCCCTGAGACTCCCAGTTTCAAAAAGAAGGTGTCAACTGCTAACGGCGCCAGATATTAGCAATAAACGTGGAGCTGCACACAGATACAAATAACTTTGCTCCCAACGAGTACAGAGAGGTTGTCAATCCCTCCGGCCTTGTCGTTTACAAAGGATCAAACGCAAGTGATAATAGTGATAGGTTTTGCTGCAAGTAATAAGTAAAAGCGGAAAGTAAATAGCGGATGTGATCAATGATGGTAATATGGACCGGAGTCCCATGATGTTCACTAGTGATGTCTCTCTCCCAAAAGACGATAAAACAGCTATGTGAGGTAAACGAATTACAGCTGGGCAATTGACAGAATTATGTGCGCAAACCAATGCTAACTATGTTGCAAGAATGGTAGAGGTTCAAAGCATGGGCGGTACGCCAAGGCAAGTAGACCGAAATCCATCTGCATCTACTACTAATCATCCACCTTGAGATATCTATCCAGAACATCTCGCTGGTATTAAGTTGCGAGTCCCACCCATAGTGTAAACTCAAAGCAACAGACAACTGCATTAAAAGAACTTTGCGTAAAGTAAACAATCCTTGCACCCGCGGGCACAAGCACCGTTGTTTTCCCCCTTGTGGCAACAGCACATCCCCTAGACTCATGTTTCTGTCACTCAAGCTAGTCATCGAGGGGCATGAACCCACAATCAAGCATAACGTTCCCTCTTGGAGTCACTACCTACTACTTGGCCAAAGCAATAAATAACAACGGAGAACATGCAAGAATTACTTACAAACATAAATATAAAAGAGGTAGATCAAATATATTACTCAAACACAATCTAAACATAATCTCACAATCCATCGGATCCCAGCAAACTCAACATAGCAACAGCATAAGGATTACATATGTGCCTCGATCATGTAGGGCAGCTCACGAGGACTAATTAGTGAAGCACAAGAACGGGAGGAGAACATCACATAGCTACTGGTCATGGACCCATGGTCTAAGGGAGACTACTCACAACTCATCCGGGAGGCGTCCATGGTGGTGGAGAAGCTCCCGGTGGTGATCCTCCCCTCCGGCAGGGTGCCGGGAAGAGTTCTCCTGGTGCTCCCGATCTTGGAAGCGCGGCGGCGGCGGAACAGAGATGAGATCGCGAAAAAGGATTCCCATCTCGAGGGTTTCGGGACACGATATAAATATATGCCAAAGGGGGCATCAGCGGAGGCCTGGGGGGCCCAGGCGCCCCCCCGGCGCGGCCAGGAGGGGGGCCGCGCCACCAGGGCGCCTGGAGCCCTGGTGGCCCCCCTCCGGCTGTACTTCGGGTGCCGGGAAGCTTCTGGAACGCTGATTTTTTATATAATTTTTCCGGGATTTTTCTGGCAGTTCTCGTAATGGGAAAACCTGAAATACAAAAACAGCCGAAAACAGAAACTGGCACTGGGGTGCACTGAGTTAATAGGTTAGTCCAAATATGATCAAAAGTGTATGGAAGTGTATAAATAACATAGCAATATCACCCAAAAGAGGCATGGAGCAAGCAGAAATTATAGATACGTTTTGGACGTATCAGCAAGGCCGGAGGGATTGACAACCTCTCTGTACTCGTTGGGAGCAAAGTTATTTGTATCTGTGTGCAGGTCCTGTCAACCGCTAAGTATCTGGCGCCGTTAGCCGTTGACACCTACTTGTCGACCCTCGGAGTCTCACGGGATTCGATCCTTGGTATCTTTGCCAAGGGAAACTTGTCGCTACGCTACATCTCAAACCTTCCACTTGGGGTAACCAACAAGGGGCGAGAAGCCATCAATCCTCCGGGAGGCGATAGGAGGAGAAGAGAACGGACGATGGAGCAGACGTTGGGTCGACGGCCGGAGCAGGCGCTGGGTCGACAGCCGGAGCAGGCGCTGGGTCGATAGCTGGGACAAGCGCTGGGTCGACGGCCCCTCCAGCTGACGAAGCGGGGTGTACGGTCGACACAGGGTCGGCGAACGAGACCGTGGCTCGGACCGCGTCTTCCTGTTGCTGGGCCTCCGGGCCAGAAGGCGCCTTCCGGCCCTTCTTCCCTGTGCGTCGTCGATCCCCTCCCAAGCGCTCCTCATCAACATCATCATCGTCATCTGGGAGCTCTATGACGTGGCGCGGCACTTCAAGACAAACAATAGCGAAGCTCAGTCGACCGTCATCCCTAACCGGCGAAAAGTAAGACACGATCTATAATCCGCACCTGCGCGAGATGTTGCGGCGTCTACAATCTCCTCGTCGTCCCAGCCCTTGTCAATGTCCATCGAAGTCGTGGAGGCAGCAGCACTGAGGAATCCCCTCGAAGATGAGTCCACAAAGGCACGGTCGACCTCCAAAAGGCTGAAAGAAACAAAACTGAATGATACTTACGTGGAGGCGATGGGAACATCCACCTTAATCTTGGGCAGAGCCTTCCGGGGCTTGGCGGTGATAACCTTGGGTTGCTTGGGCGCCTTCTCAGATGGGTCGGGAGTGGCCATGCGAGCGCGCTTGGGCGTTTGGGAGCTAGAGGGACCTGTCCGAGGGCGCATAGCCCCTGGGTCGTGCTTCCCCTTGGACCGCTTCTCATCACGGGGAGGTGACTCGACCTCCTCCCCGCTGCTGTAGTCCTCGCTCTCCTCTTCGGTCTCCTCCTCCGACTTCCACTCGGAGGCGTCGCCCACACCCTCCTCGCCCTCCTGGACCAGGTCCCCGTTGGGCAGCGAGTTCATTTCAGTATAAATCTGTGAAAAAGGAAGATTAGCCAAACATCAGTCGGACTCGTGAAGACAATTACAAGCCAACAGCAGGAACACCACTCGGGAGCCGGAAACATACCTTGTCGGGCAAATGGTCCGCGTCGAATGGGAGGACCCTCCCGGACCCCCTGGGGTTGTCTTTGTTCCCCGTGATGCACTTCAGGCACTACGCCACGTACTTCACGTCGGCCGCCTCCGGGTGGACTCGCGACGAGTCGTCGGTGCCGGAGTACAACCACATCGGGTGGTCCTGAGCCTGGAGCGACTGGATCCTCCGCATGAGGTACACCTCAAACAGATCCAACCCTGTTACACCCTCGCAGACCAACTGGACGACCCGCTCCACCAACATGTTCACTTCGGCCCTCTCGGCTTTACCCACTATCATTGAAGGAGGCTGGCTGGCTCGACCAAGAGAGAAAGGGCGGAGACCAGTCGACTGACCCGGAGTCGGACTGTCCTTGTAGTAGAACCAAGTCGACTGCCAGCCCCGAATCGACTCCGGAAAGATTATAGGGGGAAAAGCGCTCCTATTCCTAAGTTGGATACCGAGCCCGCCGCACGCCTGGAGGACGTGCGTCTTATCGTCGCTCGGATTCGCCTTCTTGATGGATTGCGAGCGGTAAGTAAAGATGTGCTTGAACAAACCCCAGTGCGGCCGGCAGCCGAGGAAGTTCTCGCACATGGAAACGAACGCGGAAAGGAAAGCGATGGAATTGGGCGTGAAGTAATGCAGCTGGGTGCCAAAGAAAATCAATAAAAGCACGAAAAAAGGGTGCGGAGGCATGGAGAAACCTCGGTCGACGTGGGTCGCGAGGAGGACGCACTCGCCCTCCCGCAGCCGGGGCTCGAGCTCGCCCTCCGACACCTGCCAGGAGCCGCGAGCGATCATTCCCTCCTCCTCCAGCTCCTCCAGATCCTCCGCCGTGGCGGTGGACCGGATCCAATCCCCCTGGATCGAACCAAGAGGGAGCCCGGACCTCGACGACGATCCGCTACGACCGGACCGCCTCCCCTTCCCCGTCGCCGCCTTCTTCGAACGCTCCATCGCCGCGGTCTTGTCCTTGCCCATGGCGCGCGAGCCGGCGGTTGCTGTGGAGAAAGGCGAGAAGGAGCAAAGGTACGGCGGAGAGGCAGAGGCGAAAGAGCAAGGAATGGGCGCACAGTGCCTCCGCTTCGGGCTCGGCGCGCACTTATAGTGCCCCGGTCGAGTGGCTGACCGGTGGCCCCGAGCGATCTTATCAAATCCCGCAACAGGCGCGGGCGCGATACGTGGCGAAAAAGGTGGCGCGAGGATCGAGGCGTCCCGAGCATATCCGTCCGATTGCTGCGGCACGTCCTGCCCCGCGCGCTTCCCCAAATTTCAAAACCCCGTGGAGTCCGGCGACCAAAGAGCAACCAACCCCGCCGAAAACTGCGCACGCCAACGGCACCCGACGCCTAGCACAAATTTCAGTCGACGGAAGACACATCCAACGCACTCGACGGTTTCAGAATCGATCAAGGCGACCAAGACAAGATTGGGGAGGACAGCCTAGTCCGCGAGCCCAGAGAAGACTACCCCAGGGGCGTCGAGCCAGATCCAGGGCTTTCCTCAACACTCTCTCCTGCTCAAGCCTCAATCCATTCGGGGGCTACTGACGAGGTTATAGACCTAGGGTAGGGTCACAGGCCTGACCAAGGTACCCCACCCAAAGTCACTACCCGAGAAGATCAAAGAGCAAAACCTATGATGACAAAGACAGTCGACTGAGACAGCCCAAGAGGACATCCCACTCGACTGTACAGCACCTACAAGACAACTCAACCCCACTCGACCGAATCAAGGCACTCGACCCCCGAAGGTCAAAGGTCCCTTAGGACAATAACGGTCTGGTATTTACTCACCATAGTGAATACCTTAATTACTCTTTACTGTAGGCGTTATCAGTAACGCCTGCCTTAATGTACATTGAACCCTTGGTAACGTGGAGCATGGCTGGGGTCTTGGCACACTATATAAGCCACCCCCTCCTCCTGTACAAGGGTTCGCATCCCTGTAACTCATAGACACACACATATCAGTCGACCGCCTTCGGGCACCGAGACGTAGGGCTGTTACTTCCTCCGCGAAGGGCCTGAACTCGTAAAACACCTTGTGTACAACCTCACCATAGCTAGGGCCTTGCCTTCTCATTCGTACCCTCTACTCGTACTGTCAGGCTTGGAACCACGACACCGGTGGTGTCGACTGTCGAGTACCGGTGAAATTGCAAGCAGCTGTTTATAGCCGTCTACTGCTGTACACTTGAACTATGCCCCGTGGTGTCTGATCTCGACAGTCGACACCACCAGCCGGCAGGAGAGGAAAAACGTTACTCTGCACAATCTGTCCACGTAGGCTCCAGCACCGCAGAGCACATACACATCCCACAAACAAAGCACGCCCTCAATCTCCTTGTTGCGGCAGCTAGCACGCCGAGTTTGTTGTCAGCCGGACTGAATCAGTTCTTTAATAAGCTAGCTGACCGCGGTTGGTCTAAATTTACCCTTGTATCCGAATTTTGTAGAACATCTGCTTTGTATGGATATCAGTACACATCTTGTGGCCTTTTAGGTGTTTTGCTTGCATGGTGTTTTCTTAGGCCCTGTTTGGTTCTGCTATGGATTTCTAAAAGCATGTGTGAAAAATCTGTTGTGATAAAACAATTGTGGAAAATCTGATGTGAAAAGATGTAGGTCATTTGGCAAACCAGGTGATACAGCTTTTTTAGATTTTGTCCCGCAACGGAATCAGATTTTGGAAAGCACGTCCTGGGCTGCTTCCGCTTTTGGTTCAGTTTTTGGCAGCGGATTTCTGGAATCGGATTCTGCTGGGTTCGCCCTTTGGTTCAGATTCTGCTGCGCGGCAGCGGAATCCTTCGATAAAAGTTGAACCAAACAGGGCCTTAGTACTGCAACCAAGACTTTGCCCCCCCCCCCAAAGGAACCCAGATTTTGGGTTACCATGCAAGTGTGTATAATTTTTACTGGTAGGCCTTGTTTGGTTAGCCCCGCCGGGATTGGCGCCCAATCCCCGCCAAACCCCGTGGTTTCGGCCCGACCGGGATTCGACCCTGGCCTCATTTATAAGCGCATTAGGTTAAACCCGGTCGGGGCTACACCCCTGCTCAATCCCTCCCAAACCATGTGGAACTATCCGGGATGTAATCCTCATCCCTCTAGTCGTGGAACTAGCCCCTCATGACAGACGAAAACGAAACGGTACGCCTGAAGAAAAAAAATCGAGCCCTCTCTCCCTGGATCCCCGAGCTCTCTTTCTCTCCCGCGATTCGTTGATGGCGGCGGCGGCATACTTCCCCACCCCTCCCTTCTCTCCCATCCGGTAAGCCTCTTCTCCTTCTTCTCCCGTCCTCCTCTTATTTCCCATCATCTCCTCCCAATTTCGACCTGATGTTGACCAGGGGCAACGATTCATATGCATGGATTAGAAAGGGAGTAACCGAACATGTTATGGTCACAGGGATTTATGTGGATGAGGAGTAGCAGGGGTGCGGTGACAGGTTGGGGATCACCCAATTCCTAGGAGGTTAGAAACCACTCGTGGAATCTAACCACGACAACCGAACAAGGCCTTAAGGAGATTTGCGTGACATTGCATAAATGGGATTTGCATCAGCGTCATGTTGTGTGGGGCTTAGCTTGTTGTCGAGTTGAAATGTTTTGTTCCAAAGCGGAGCAGGTTCCAAATTCTCTAACCCCTGTAAACCATCATAGAATGGAGTACCTGGCTGCTTCTCTATGAAAATTCATATCCGAAGACTAGCATATCAATATTTCATACGCACACCGAGCAAGGCATAGTTTGAAAGCCAAAACATCATACATCAAGCAACTCTTATAGTTTTCAAAAAGGAACATGTACTACTAAGTACATTTATTGAACTTGCAACAAGATGGAGAAAGACCTTCATGTGACGGACGCCATTACGGTCACACTTGCACTCATGGACAGTGGTTTAGTACACATCCGCTACGCTGCAAGTAGAGGATTGACCACATGACCGACGAATAGCACCACACCGGTCATGTCTTCTCGTATCACGAAGAGGAAAGGGTGATCTACGACAAAATCCACCTTCTTGGGAGGAACTGCTGAAAGCGATCTACCCATGACTACCGCAAAAGTTGCCGCGGCAGCCTCAGTTCCTTCTTCATTCACTTCGACAAAAGACTTGTGGAATATAGATGAGACACACAGACTTTGTCCCACCGGGGAATCAACCATTTCCGAAAGATTTGCTTCTGTGCTGAATGGAAGTTGGAGTCCCAAACTCTTGAACAATTTGGACGCTTCAAAATCAAATGATATCTTGAACTTAGGGATCTTGAATTGCCCAACCGGAACCGGTCGAGTAGGGATATGCTTCTCCAGAAACTCTGGCTCAGAGGTCAACTTTCCTGCTAAGCTCCAAAGACCATCTTGTGCTTTTGGAAGAAGTATGTACATGGAGAACTTTCTCCTGTCCTCGCCTTGCTGGTAAGGAAGCTTAAGTACCTTTAAGTTCTCAAAAGACGAAATATATTGGTTCTTTGTACTGGACATGAATGGTGCTTTTATTGTCTTGTGCCTTTGGAAGAAGTATGTCTTGTCGAGAAGGTGAAAATCATCATCTTTGGTGTCTGATGCATGAAATTTCTGAACCCAAGTTCCTTTGAAATACAATGCATTCCCAAGAACCAGTCTCGTATTAGCCTCAATGGACCCCGCAGGAAGTATCTCTTTGATGAGACCCGATGTGACTTGGTCAACCCACGAGTTCACTTGACCAGCCACTTCGACAGCCTATACCAAGAGAAAATACATAATTATTTAGTACAATTGTCGTAACTGCAATAAACAATCCAGCTACTGTCTCTGAAATGATCAAAAGACATAAATGACAAGATTCTATAACAAATACGCGCTAAATTTCCAACATAACAGTAGTAGTCTTTGCACAGTTCATCTATTGGAAATTCCCCGCCATCAAAAACTTTAGGCGAGTTAATACTTCTGAAAGGCACCTTTGCTCATAAAATAACATGCTATGTATCTCTAGGTTATGTTGATTAATTAGCAGGGCCTCACACACTTGCAAATCACCATATTACATATACTCCCTCCGTCCGGAAATACTTGTCATCAAAATGGATAAAAGTGGATGTATCTAGATGTATTTTAGTTCTAAATACATTCATTTTTGTCCATTTTGATGACAAGTATTTTCGGACGGAGGGAGTACTTCATAAAGATTCTCTTGAGATCAAATTTACCATGATTACTCAGAAGTATAACTGCATCACTAGAGAAGCTATATGCTACTGCGAAACAGATGAAGCAAAATTGACCCACATGGTAATAAACTAAAACTTTCATTATTTCTTATTGGTTGTACTGAACAGCACTACCAGAAAAACTGGGGTTGCCGACGGCAACATCTATGCCGACGGCCCCCGTCGGCATCTAGGGACCTACGCCGACGGCCAAGCGTAGGCCGTAGGCGTACAAAGGCCGTCGGCATACATCCATCTATGCCGACGGCCCCGTCGGCATAGAGGAGGCCGTCGGGACCGCACGAGCTACGCCTACGGGTGCCGTCGGCATAGTACAGGCCGTCGGCATAGACATGGCCCACCTGCCCGGTCAGCGCAGACCACGTGACGGCGTTGACCCTACGCCGACGGGCCGTAACGGCTCCCGTCGGTATATCTGTGGCAGAGGTATGCCGATGGTCTGGCCGTCGGCATAGGCCCCTCTGCCACGTCCACGATCCGTGCGCCAAGCCACGTCATCGATCCATGAGACGAAGACTGATATGCCGACGGCCAGACATTTATTTTAATTATTTTTTTAAATCCATTTCTGTTATCTGTGGCAGAGGTATGCCGACGGCACGGCCGTCGGCATAGGCTGATTCGCCACATCATCGATCCATGCACCACGCCACGTCATCGATCCGCGGCACAACCTGCGTGGGGTGTAAAGGTATGCCGACGGCCTAGCCGTCGACATAGGTGTACTTTACTTTATTTTTATTTTTAGTTTGCTTTGTTGTTTTTACTTTATTTTAGTTTTTGTTTTGCATAAGATAATTATGCCTTATCTAAAAAAAATCCCGATGTATATCGATTGCCGCCCCCCCCCGTAACGAACGTCGCTATTGCCGTGTCACGGAGGGAGGAAACGGTCGACACGGAAGGAATTCTACTTGGTGGGGGGGTTCGGGGAAACGGTCGACACAGTTGAAACGGTCCCGATGCATATGTGAAAGTGTTCATGCATGCGTAGAGAGGCCCGTCTTGGGGCTCCGGTGTGTGCCCCCCCTCAAGGACGGCGCCGCCGCCGGCACCTGGAGGGGGGAAACGGACGCGTGGGGTCTACACGGAGGGGATCTTGCTGTGGATCTGTCCCGGATGTTTCTCCAGGCTGTTCCTATGGGCTGACCTAACACAACCGGGTGGGGAGGTCCACTGGTCAAAGCCCGTCCGCGCAAAGTCAAAGGGCTAGATCCCGTGGTCCAACGCTACAGGGTTAGGCGGGACGGGGGCACTGGGGGGGTAGCAATGCCACCGGAGCGTCGCACCGGGCCCTCATACATGCGTGGTGGTGTGGTGGCATGTCCGAAGAGGCGGGACGCGTGTCCGGTGTGTGCCCCCCCTCACGGACGGCGCCGCCGCCGGCACC
>LR738713.1:819244180-819375730 GCA_902687465.1 Secale cereale | reverse complement strand
ATGCGTAAAGTTGGGCGCGAGCCAAACATACGGGTGCTTGTGACGTCTTTGTACCAGAAGGGAACATTGTGTTGGCTGTGTTTATTACCCGCGACGATGTGTACTTGGAACAGAGTTACTCGCCTGCAGAGAGGTACTGCCGGTGCACGACGGAGCAAGCATGCACGTACTCCACTCCACGGCTCACGGGCGCCGTGCGCCAGTCAGTGCTGGCATTTATTATGCCGGCAGTCAGCAGATCCAGCCTAACGGCCTGAATCCCGTGGATGACGACGAGCCATGATGATGGAGATTCCCTTCCATTTTGTTCGCCCCCCGTGTCAAGGGACAAGTAAAAATGGTGGTCACAGCACAGCACAGCACAGCGACCACACGAGCGATCGATCGACGGCAGAAAGAAAAGCGCCCACTCCCACGCACGAGGCCGGCCAGCGATGCACCCAGGTGCCGACCACGACCGCACCAGCACCACAGCCAGCGTGCGTCGCGGGCATGGATGCCAAGTGGGATCCCACCTACCCGCCCGCGCTCCGCAACGGCTATATTCCTCCTCGCCTTCCCCGCGCTTAAATCCCGCGCCCCCTTCTTCCTCCTCGTCCCCTCCCGGTCTCCCGCACCACTCACCTCCACTCCATCAATCAATCCTGATTCCGCAGACTTCCTGCTCCCCAACGGCTACTGTGCCATCCATCCACCCCGACTCCTCCCCCATCCAATGGCGACGACGCCGGCGCGGCCATCGCATAGCGGGGCCGGAGGAAGCGGCGGCGAGGCCGTGTCGGTGCAGCACGTGGCCAAGGCCTCCTCGGACGAGCTGCTCCGCAAGTTCGCCGACCCGGACGACGACGGCGACGACGACACCAAGCAGCGCCAGCTCACCCCGGCCCGCCGCAGCCTCGCGCTGCGCCGCAAGCGCTCGTCCCGGCGCGTCGCCTCGGGGCTCTCCGCCAGGGACCCCAGCGCGTCCGGGCCGGAGCTGGCCGCGCCCAAGCGCCGGCGCAGCATCGGCGGGTCCACATCCACGGACTGGAGGGCCGGGCTGCTGCTGCCCACCACCACGGCCTCCTCCTCCTCCGCGCGCAAGGGCACCGGCGGCCCCGCGCGCGCGAAGCGGGGCGCGCGGCTCGACGAGGCCGGCGTCGCGCACTTCCTCGCCGCGCTGGAGCGGGTAAGCTAATAAGCTGCCCATTTCTTCACCCGTCATTTCTGTACCTCAATTTCGATCCCCTCGGCTAACCCTGCATCATTGGTTGCTTATGCGTGCGTGGTCAGACGTGGAAGAAGACGGTGGCCGGCGCGTCGAGGATGTTCGTGGAGAGGCACCGGAGCAGCCACGTGCAGCTCATCAGCGACATGGTCTAGCCGACCACCCTGCCGCTGCCGGCCCGGCGGCCGTCTGCTCGGGGTTGATTTAACGGCTAGTTTCTGCGAATGAACTGAATTCGTTTCTGAATTTAGCAGAATAAAAATGGCAGAGAAGAACCAACGAGGCGAAATGAATCGAACCAGCTACGTTTCTCCGGGCGGTTCGGCCTCTCTTTCTCTGCCGTCTGCCAGTGTGTTTGCTTATGTTCATTTCACCACATTGTAAATTCAAGTTTGCAAATTCCGTACCAGCGCTATATATGCTAATTGTATTGTCATCCTCCACTTCACTAGTACTACTGTTTACTTCCAGCTTGTGCAATTTTTCTCTGCTATGGGAGTGACAGCTACAGCCTATAGGAGACCGAGAGAAAGAGATGATAATTTACAGTACATGCGACAGGTTCAAGATGGCAACGGAGACGAAACCCATCGGGTTTTTGCCTTCCCAAACTCATTCCTACGAGAAAATCCTAAACCTGTCCCCGTCCCCATCACTATGCGCGGGGCTAGTTTTCCGCCTGCCTCCTAAACCCATCGGGTTTCGGGGGACCCACAGAGAATCCACAAGAAAATCAAATATATTTAAACAAACATAGTAGCACATTTCAGCAGCATAACTTGAGCAAATTTCAACAAAAAAAGTATAGTAGATCTGTAGGTGGTTAAACAGCTACTCCCTCCGTCCCAAAATTCTTGTCTTCGATTTGTCTAAATACGGATTGTATCTAGTCATGGTTTAGTGTTAGATACTTCTCTATCTAGATGAATCTAAGACAAGAATTTTGGGAGGGAGGGAGTATATGTGACGCCCCCGATTTGTCCGTACACTAATCATGCACGCAAATGTGTACGACCAAGATCAGGGACTCACTGGAAGATATCACAACACAACTCTAGACACAAATTAAAATAATACAAGCTTTATATTACAAGCCAGGGGCCTCGAGGGCTCGAATACAAAAGCTCGAAAACACAAGAGTTAGCGGAAGCAATAATATCTGAGTACAGACATAAGTTAAACAAGTTTGCCTTAAGAAGGCTAGCACAAATATAGCAACGATCGAAAAGGCAAGGCCTCCTGCCTGGGACCTCCTAACTACTCCTCGAAGCCGAACTCCATGTAGAAACATCCTCGGGATCATCTGGCTCCTGGACTCCACCACCTGGTTGCATCATCCGAGAAGAAAGGAAGAAAGGGGGAAAAGGGGGAGCAAGGCAACCGTGAGTACTCATCCAAAGTACTCGCAAGCAAGGATCTACACTACATATGCAATGATATCTGTCTAAGGGGGTAATATATGTGGACTGAACTGCAGAAAGCAGAATAAGAGGGGGATAGCTAATCCAATCGAAGACTACGCTTCTCGTAACCTCCATCTTGCAGCAGAAGATGAGGGTGCTGGAAAGTAACAAGTATCCTCGCTTCTCGCGGCCTCCGTCTTGCAGCAATAGAAGGGAGTAGATGGTAAGTTCACCAAGTAACAACGTATAGCATAATCCTACTCGGCGATCCTCCCGCACATCACCCTGTGAGAGAGCAACCACCGAGTCGTATTTGGCACTGGTAAGGGTGTGTTTTATTAAGTATCCGGTTCTAGTTGTCATGAGGTCGGAATACAACTCCGGGTCGTCCTTTTACCGAGGGACACGGCTATTCGAATAGATTAACTTCCCTGCAGGGGTGCACCACATAACCCAGCACGCTTGATCCTCTTTGGCCGGACACACTTTCCAGGGTCATGCCCGGCCTCGGAAGATCAACACGTCGCAGCCCTAACTAAGCACAGCAGAGAGGTCAGCACGCCGGTCTAAGTCCTTGGCGCGCAGGGGTCCGGGCCCATCGCCCAACGCACACCTGCACGTTGCGTACGCGGCCGGTGAGCAGACCTAGCAACCTCCATTACTAAGGAAGTTGCGTTACGCGGTCCAACCCGGCGCGCGCCGCTAAGCCGCTGACGTCAAGAAGGCTTCGGCTGATACCACGACGTCGAGTGCCCATAACTGTTCCCACGCAGCTGGTTAGTGCGTATAGACCAAATGGCCAGACTCAGATCAAATATCCAAACTTGTTAAGCGTGTTATTATGATATAACCGCGGACAACGACCAGGGCCAGGCCACCTCTCCACTGGGTGTCACAACCTGCCCCTGTCGCTCCGCCACAAGATCCACTCGGGGGCCGTCAGGAACTCAGGCCCACCACTACCTGGATGGAGCCACCTGTCCTTTCAGCCCCCCACATCAAATCACTTGCGGGTACTCAATGAGCCGACCCGACTTTAGTCACATCATGTGTCATGTAAACTATGTATATAGTATATACCCGTGATCACCCCCAAGTGATCACGGCCCGATAGAATAGCAGGGCAGACGGACAAGGGTGTAGGGCCACTGATGGAATACTAGCATCCTATACTAAGCATTTAGGATTGCAGGTAAAGTATCAACAGTTGTAGCAGCAATGACAGGCTATGCAACAGAATAGGAGCAACCGAACAGTAACATGCTACACTACTCTAATGCAAGTAGTAGAGAGAAGAATAGGCGATATCTGGTGATCAAAAGGGGGGGGCTTGCCTGGAAGCTCTGCAGACGAAAGGAATCTTCGGAAGCGTAGCCGTTGTCGAACACCGAAGCACCAATGGTCTCGGGGTCTATTGTTGGGGATCGTAGCAGAAAATCAAAATTTTTCCTACGCGTCACCAAGATCTATCTATGGAGTAATCTAGCAACGAGGGAGAGGGGAGTGCATCTACATACCCTTGTAGATCGCGATGCGGAAGCGTTGCAAGAACGCGGATGAAGGAGTCGTACTCGCTGCGATTCAGATCGCGGTTGATTCCGATCTAAGCGCCGAACAACGGCGCCTCCGCGTTCAACACACGTGCAGCCCGGTGACGTCTCCCACGCCTTGATCCAGCAAGGAGAGAGGGAGAGGTTGGGGAAGACTCCATCCAACAGCAGCACGACGGCGTGGTGGTGGTGGAGGAGCGCGGGACTCCAGCAGGGCTTCGCCAAGCACTGCGGGAGACGAGGAGGGAGAGAGGTAGGGCTGCGCCAAGCGACAGAGGTCCAAACGTGTTATGGGCAGCCCTAAACTTCACATATATATAGGGGGAAGGGAGGGGCTGCGCCCCCTCTAGGGTTTCCCACCCCTAGGGGTGCGGCCAGCCCTAGATCCCATCTAGGGGGGCGGCCAAGGGGGAGAGAGGGGGAGGCGCACCACTATGTGGGCCTTAGGCCCATCTGAGCCTAGGGTTTCCCCCCTTTTCCTTCTCTCTTTGCCTTGGGCCTGGTTAGGGGGGCGCACCAGCCCACCTGGGGCTGGTCCCCTCCCACACTTGGCCCACGCAGCCTTCTGGGGCCGGTGGCCCCACCCGGTGGACCCCCGGGACCCTCCCGGTGGTCCCGGTACGCTACCGATAGCGCCCGAAACTTTTCCGGTGACCAAAACGGGACTTCCCATATATGAATCTTTACCTCCGGACCATTCCGGAACTCCTCGTGATGTCCGGGATCTCATCCGGGACTCCGAACAACATTCGGTAACCGCGTACATACTTTCCCTATAACCCTAGCGTCATCGAACCTTAAGTGTGTAGACCCTACGGGCTCGGGAACCATGTAGTCATGACCGAGACAACTCTCCGGCCAATAACCAACAGCGGGATCTGGATACCCATGTTGGCTCCCACATGTTCCACGATGATCTCATCGGATGAACCACGATGTCAAGGATTCAATCAATCCCGTATACGATCCCCTTTGTCTATCGGTATAGCACTTGCCCGAGATTCGATCGTCGGTATACCGATACCTTGCTCAATCTCGTTACCGGCAAGTCTCTTTACTCGTTCCGTAACACATCATCCCGTGATCAACTCCTTGATCACATATTGTGCACATTATGATGATGTCCTACCGAGTGGGCCCAGAGATACCTCTCCGTCATACGGAGTGACAAATCCCAGTCTCGATTCGTGCCAACCCAACAGACATTTTCGGAGATACCTGTAGTGCACCTTTATAGCCACCCAGTTACGTTGTGACGTTTGGTACACCCAAAGCATTCCTACGGTATCCGGGAGTTGCACAATCTCATGGTCTAAGGAAAATATACTTGACATATAGAAAAGCTTTAGCATACGAACTACACGATCTGTGCTAGGCTTAGGATTGGGTCTTGTCCATCACATCATTCTCCTAATGATGTGATCCCGTTATCAACGACATCCAATGTCCATGGTTAGGAAACCGTAACCATCTATTGATCAACGAGCTAGTCGTCTAGAGGCTCACTAGGGACATGGTGTTTGTCTATGTATCCACACATGTATCCGAGTTTCCTATCAATACAATTCTAGCATGGATAATAAACGATTATCGTGAACAAGGAAATATAATAATAACCAATTTATTATTGCCTCTAGGGCATATTTCCAACAGTCTCCCACTTGCACTAGAGTCAATAATCTAGTTCACATCGCCATGTGATTAACACTCACAGGTCACATCGCCATGTGACCAACATCCAAAGAGTTTACTAGAGTCAGTAATCTAGTTCACATCAATATGTGATTAACACTCAATGAGTTCTGGGTTTGATCATGTTATGCTTGTGAGAGAGGTTGTAGTCGACGGGTCTGCAACATTCAGATCCCTATGTACTTCGCAAAACTTTATGTCATATCGTAGATGCTGCTACCACGTTCCACTTGGAGCTATTCCAAACTGTTGCTCCATTATACGTATCCGGTATATCTACTCAAAGTTATCCGGATAGGTGTTAAGCTTGCATCGACGTAACTCTTTACGTCGAACTCTTTATCACCTCCATAACCGAGAAACATTTCCTTATTATTCCAAGGATAATTTTGACCACTATCCAGTGATCTACTCCTGGATCACCTTTGTACCCTCTTGCCAGACATGTGGCAAGGCACCCAACAGGTGCGGTACTTAGCATGGCATACCGTATGGAGCCTATGACAAAAGCATAGGGGACGACCTTCGTCCTTCCTCTTCCTTCTGCCGTGGTCAAGTCTTGAGTCTTACTCAACTTCACACCTTATAACTCAGGTAAGAATTCCTTCTTTAACTGACCTATTTTGAACTCCTTCAAAATCATGTCAAAGGTGTGTGTTCCTTTTGAAAGTATCATCAGGCGTCTTGATCTATCTCTATAGATCTTGATGCCCAATTATGCAAGCAGCTTTATCCAGGTATTCCTTTGAAAAACACCTTTCAGACAACCCTTTATGCTTTCCAGAAATTCTACATCATTTCGGATCAACAATATGTCATTCACATATACTTATCAGAAATGTTGTAGTGCTCCCACTCACTTTATTGCAAATACAAGTTTCTAACAAACTTTGTATACCCAAAAACTTTGATCACTCCATCAAAGTGTATATTCCAACTCCGAGATGCTTGCTCTAGTCCATGGAAGGATCGCTGGAGCTAACATACCTTTTAGCATCCTTAGGATCGACAAGACCTTTCTGATTGTATCACATACAACCTTTCCTTACGAAAACTGGTAAGGAAACTTGTTTTGTCATCCATCTGCCAGATTTCATAAATGCAGCTAATGCTAACATGATTCCGACGGACTTAAGCATCGCTACGAGTGAGAAAATCTCATCGTAGTCAACTCCTTGAACTTGTGAAAAACCTTTTTGCCACAAGTCGAGCTTCACAGACAGTGACATTACCGTCCACGTCCATCTTCTTCTTAAAGATCCATTTATCTCAATGGCTTGCCAATCATCGGGCATGTCCACCAAAGTCCATACTTTGTTTTGATACATGGATTCTATCTCGGATTTCTCAGCTTCTAACCATTTGTCGGAATACGGGCCCACCATCGCTTCTCCATAGTTCGTAGGTTCATTGTTGTCTAACAACATGACTTCTAAGACAGGATCACCGTACCACTCAGGAGTAGTACATATCCTTGTCGACCTACGAGGTTCGATAGCAACTTGATCCGAAGCTTCATGATCACTATCATTAGTTTCCTCTTCAACAGTCGTAGGTTCCACAGAAACATCTTTCTGTGTTGCACTACTTTCCGGTTGAAGTGAGGGTTCGACAACCTCATCAAGTTCTATCTTCCTCCCACTCAATTCTTTCGAGAGAAACTCTTTCTCGAGAAAGGACCCATTCTTAGTGACAAACATTTTTGTCCTTGGATCTGAGATAGAAGGTATACCCAAATGTTACCTTTGGGTATTCTATGAAGATGTATTTGTCCGTTTTGGGTTCGAGCTTTTCCCGGCTGAAACCATAAGCATCGCAGCCCCAAACATTAAGAAAACGACAACTTTGGTTTCTTGCCAAACCATACGACGTCGTCTCAACGGACTTAGATGGTGCCCTATCTAAAGTGAATGCAGCTGTCTATAATGCATAACCTCAAAATAACAGCGGTAGATCGATAAGATACATCATAGATCGCACCATATCTCATAAGGTTCAATTACGATGTCCGGACACACCATTACGCTATGGTATTCCAGGTGGCTTCAATTGTGAAACATTCCCACAATGTCTTAAGTGATTGCCAAACTCATAATTCAGAAAATCTCCCCTTGATCAGATCGTAGGAACATGATCTTCTTGTTATGATGATTCTTAACCTTCACTCTGAAATTGCTTGAACTTTTCAAACATTTCAGACTTTTTGCTTCATTAAGTAAATATACCCATATCTACTCAAATCGTCAGTGAAGATGAGAAAATAACGATATCCACTACACGCCTTAATTCTCATTGGATCACACACATCAGCATGTATGATTTCCAACAAGTCACTTTCCCGTTTCATTGTACCTGAACACGGGATTTTAGTCATCCTGCCCAAGAGGCATGGCTCGCATGTGTCAAGCGATTCAAAATCAAGTGACTTCAAACATCCATCAGCATGGAGTTTCTTCATGCATTTTATGCCAAAATGACCTAAGCGGCAGTGCCACAAGAAAGTGGTACTATCATCATTAACTCTACATCTTTTGGCATTAATATTATCATCATGTGTATTACTATGATCGAGATTCAACGAACCATTGGGTGCATGACCATAAAGGTATTATTCATGTAAACAGAATAACCATTATTCTCTAACTTAAATGAATAACCGTATTGCGATGAACATGATCTAATCATATTCATGCTTAACGCAGACACCTGATAACATTTATCTAGGTTCAACACTAATCCCGAAAGTTGAGGGAGCGCGCGATGGTGATCATATCAACCTTGGAAACACTTCCAACACACATCGTCACCTCGCCCTTAGCTAGTCTCCGTTCAGTTCGTAGCTTTTGCTTCAAGTCACTAATAGCAACTGAACCGGTATCCAATACCCAGGTGCTACAAGGAGTACTAGTAAGGTACACATCAATAACAATATACTTTGTCGAAGTTTCCAGCTATCATATCTACCATGTATTTGGGGTAGTTCCGCAACCATGTGACCGTTCCCCTTACAATAGAAGCACTTAGTCTCGAGGTTTGGGTTTAACCATGGGTTCCTTCATTAGAGCGACAACTGGTTTGCCATCCATGAAGTTTCCCTTCTAGCCCTTGCCCTTTTGAAACCAGTGGTCTTGTTAAACCATCAACACTTGATGCTTCTTCTTGATTTCTACTTTTTGCGGTCTTAAGAACCGCTAATAGCTTCGGGATCATCTCCATCCTTTGCATGTCATAGTTCATCACGAAGTTCTAGTAACTTGGTGATAGTGTCTAGAGAATTCCGTCAACCACTATCTCATCTGGAAGATTAACTCCCACTTGGTTCAAGTGATTTTAGCACCCAAACATTCTGAGCACATGCTCACAAGTTGAGCTATTCTCCTCCATCCTTTTGGCAAAAGAACTTGTCAGAGGTCTCATACCTCTCAACACGGGCATGAGCCTGAAATCCCAATTTCAACTCTTAGAACATCTCATATGTTCTATGGCGTTCAAAACGTCATTGGAATCCCGATTCTAAGCCGTAAAGTATGGTGCACTAAACTATCAAGTAGTTATCAGGACGTGTCTATCAGGTGTTCACAACATCCACAGACAACGTTGTAGGGGTTTGCACATTGAGCGGTGCATCAAAGACGTAAGCTTTCTGTGTAGCAGTGAGGACACTCCTCAGACTACGGACCCAGTCCGCATTATTGCTTACAATATCTTTCAACTTAGTCTTTCTCTAGGATCGTATTAAACAGGGAGCTACAACGCAGTTATTAGTCTACAACATAATTTGCGAAGACAACTTAGACTATTGTTCATGACAATTAAGTTCATCTAATGAAATCCCACTCAGATAGACATCTCTCTAGTCATCTAAGTGATACATGATCCGAATCGACTAGGCCGTGTCCGATCATCACGTGAGACGGACTAGTCATCAACGGTGAACATCTTCATGTTGATCGTATCTTCTATACGACTCATGTTCGACCTTTCGGTCTTCCGTGTTCCGAGGCCATGTCTGTACATGCTAGGCTCGTCAAGTCAACCCTAAGTGTATCGCGTGTGCAAATCTGGCTTACACCCGTTGTATGCGAACGTTAGAACCTATCACACCCGATCGTCACGTGGTGCTTCGGAACAACGAACCTTAGCAACGGTGCACAGTTAGGGGGAACACAATTCTTGAAATTTTAGTGAGAGATCATCTTATTCACTACCGCCGTTCTAAGCAAATAAGATGTAAAACATGATAAACATCACATGCAATCAAATAGTGACATGATATGGCCAATATCATTTTGCTCCTTTTGATCTTCATCTTCGGGGCTCCATGATCATCATCGTCACCGGCATGACACCATGATCTCCATCATCATGATCTCCATCATCGTGTCTTCATGAAGTCGTCTCGCCAAACATTACTTCTACTACTATGGCTAACGTTTAGCAATAAAGTAAAGTAATTACATGGCGTTATTCAGTGACACGCAGGTCATACAATAAATAAGACAACTCCTACGGCTCCTGCCGGTTGTCATTCTTCATCGACATGCAAGTCGTGATTCCTATTACAAGAACATGATCAATCTCATACATCACATATATATCATTCATCACATCCTTTTGGCCATATCACATCACACGGCACATGCTGCAAGAACAAGTTAGACGTCCTCTAATTGTTGTTGCAAGTTTTTTACGTGGCTGCTATAGGTTTCTAGCAAGAACGTTTCTTACCTACGCCAAAACCACAACGTGATATGCCAATTTCTATTTACCCTTCATAAGGACCCTTTTCATCGAATCCGATCCGACTAAAGTGGGAGAGACAGACACCCGCTAGCCACCTTATGCAACTAGTGCATGTCAGTCGGTGGAACCTGTCTCACGTAAGAGTACGTGTAAGGTCGGTCCGGGCCGCTTCATCCCACGATGCCGCCGAATCAAGATAAGACTAGTAACGGCAAGTAAATTGACAAATCCACGCCCACAACTACTTTGTGTTCTACTCGTGCAAGATACTACGCATAGACCTAGCTCATGATGCCACTGTTGGGGATCGTAGCAGAAAATCAAAATTTTTCCTACGCGTCACCAAGATCTATCTATGGAGTAATCTAGCAACGAGGGAGAGGGGAGTGCATCTACATACCCTTGTAGATCGCGATGCGGAAGCGTTGCAAGAACGCGGATGAAGGAGTCGTACTCGCTGCGATTCAGATCGCGGTTGATTCCGATCTAAGCGCCGAACAACGGCGCCTCCGCGTTCAACACACGTGCAGCCCGGTGACGTCTCCCACGCCTTGATCCAGCAAGGAGAGAGGGAGAGGTTGGGGAAGACTCCATCCAACAGCAGCACGACGGCGTGGTGGTGGTGGAGGAGCGCGGGACTCCAGCAGGGCTTCGCCAAGCACTGCGGGAGACGAGGAGGGAGAGAGGTAGGGCTGCGCCAAGCGACAGAGGTCCAAACGTGTTATGGGCAGCCCTAAACTTCACATATATATAGGGGGAAGGGAGGGGCTGCGCCTCCTCTAGGGTTTCCCACCCCTAGGGGTGCGGCCAGCCCTAGATCCCATCTAGGGGGGCGGCCAAGGGGGAGAGAGGGGGAGGCGCACCACTATGTGGGCCTTAGGCCCATCTGAGCCTAGGGTTTCCCCCCTTTTTCTTCTCTCTTTGCCTTGGGCCTGGTTAGGGGGGCGCACCAGCCCACCTGGGGCTGGTCCCCTCCCACACTTGGCCCACGCAGCCTTCTGGGGCCGGTGGCCCCACCCGGTGGACCCCCGGGACCCTCCCGGTGGTCCCGGTACGCTACCGATAGCGCCCGAAACTTTTCCGGTGACCAAAACGGGACTTCCCATATATGAATCTTTACCTCCGGACCATTCCGGAACTCCTCGTGACATCCGGGATCTCATCCGGGACTCCGAACAACATTCGGTAACCGCGTACATACTTTCCCTATAACCCTAGCGTCATCGAACCTTAAGTGTGTAGACCCTACGGGCTCAGGAACCATGTAGACATGACCGAGACAACTCTCCGGCCATTAACCAACAGCCGGATCTGGATACCCATGTTTGCTCCCACATGTTCCATGATGATCTCATCGGATGAACCACGATGTCAAGGATTCAATCAATCCCGTATACGATTCCCTTTGTCTATCGGTATAGCACTTGCCCGAGATTCGATCGTCGGTATACCGATACCTTGCTCAATCTCGTTACCGGCAAGTCTCTTTACTCGTTCCGTAACGCATCATCCCGTGATCAACTCCTTGATCACATATTGTGCACATTATGATGATGTCCTACCGAGTGGGCCCAGAGATACCTCTTCGTCATACGGAGTGACAAATCCCAGTCTCGATTCGTGCCAACCCAACAGACACTTTTGGAGATACCTGTAGTGCACCTTTATAGCCACCCAGTTACGTTGTGACGTTTGGTACACCCAAAGCATTCCTACGGTATCCGGGAGTTGCACAATCTCATGGTCTAAGGAAAATATACTTGACATATAGAAAAGCTTTAGCATACGAACTACACGATCTGTGCTAGGCTTAGGATTGGGTCTTGTCCATCACATCATTCTCCTAATGATGTGATCCCGTTATCAACGACATCCAATGTCCATGGTTAGGAAACCGTAACCATCTATTGATCAACGAGCTAGTCGTCTAGAGGCTCACTAGGGACATGGTGTTTGTCTATGTATCCACACATGTATCCGAGTTTCCTATCAATACAATTCTAGCATGGATAATAAACGATTATCGTGAACAAGGAAATATAATAATAACCAATTTATTATTGCCTCTAGGGCATATTTTCAACATCTATCACGGTATCGGAGTCTACCGACAAGAAGCAACGAAGGGGAAACAAATAAATAACAGAGCAAACAATAGCATCACAAAATATAACAAGCAATACGCGGTGCTACGTGTGACCTAACGCGGTGCTCGGTGATACAGACGAAGAGGAATAACATCCGGGAAAGTATTCCCGGTGTTAGGCATTTTCGGGCAGATGAAACGGAGGGGAAAGTTGCATGTTCGGTATGATAGAGATGTGTGGCGGACGAACGGACTATGTATTCGAATTCGTCTCGTCGTTCTGAGCAACTTTCATATATAAAACTTTTTCATCTGAGTTACGGTTTATTTTATATGATTTTTCAAAGTTTTTAATCAATATTCTGTAATTTACTTTAATTCAAAATAAATAGTAAATTGCTATGTGTACACAGCACTGTGTACATAGAAGTGTACACAGGCTGACATGTGGGTCCAGGGGGTCCCAGTTGACCGGTCAACCGTGACTGGTCAACAGGGGGTGGGGCCTCCTGTCATAGACTCATTTACTAATTACATATTTAATTAACTAATCTGGTTTATTAATTTAGTTAACCCGAATTAATTTAGTTAATTAAACAAGTAATTAATTAAAAAATATTATTATTATTTATATATATTTTTTTAAGGGGCGGGCCCAGTGGTCAGTGGCCCACTAGGGGGCCTTAGTGGGCGACGGGCTAACGGGTGCCGGGGCGCGGCCGAACCCGCCTGGGCGAACCCGGGCCACGGCCGCGGCCTCGGCGGGGCACTAGGCCCGGGCGTCGGCCGGAAGCCAGGAGGACGGCGCGGCCGCGGCGAGGCCACGGCGTCGGGGCGCTGGCGCGGGCACCGGTCGCCGGACTGAGGACGGTGGCGGGCGACGGGACGACGACGGCGCGCGGGACGGGGGCGGCTGGTGGGAGGAGCGCCGAGCAGGGCGAGAGGCCGCCAGCGAGGAGAGCGGGCGCCGGTGCGGGAACGGTGCAGCGGACGGCCCCGAGGGGAGGGTTGCACGGGCGGCGGTGCTGGCAGAGCAGAGCCGCGGCGGCGGTGCTGGCAGAGCAGAGCCGCGGCGGCGGTGCTGGCAGAGCAGAGCCGCGGCGGCGGTGGAGGAACAGCAACCGGGACGGGGACGCGGGACGGCTCGCTGGGCGCGGGGCGGGGCACCCAGGGGCGGCGGCGCGCACGGATTACGGCCGCGCCGAGCGCGACACCGGCGGGCAGGGGCGGCGGTGGGGGTAGCCGGCAAGAGTGGGGCGGCACGGTCGACCGCGGCGGGGCAGGGAGGCCTTAGCGGGGCAGGTGCGGGAAGGGGGCGGAGTGGCCAGAGGGGCGCGGTGCGCGCGCGCCCGCGAGCGACGCGCGGCGAGGAAGAGGTGGGCGCGAGCGCTCGTGCGCAGGAAGAACGACGCCGACGCGCGGTGACCGGACGAGGAGAGGGGGGCTCACTGGGTGGCGTAGGGACTTGGCAATGGTGCGTGAGGAGGTGAGGAGGCGGGGTGGCGCCGACGGGGACCAGGCCGGCGATGGCATCGGGGAGCACCGACGGCGTCGGGGCGGGGCGCCGCCCAGATCGGGAGAGGGAGGTGGGGTGCGAGGGAAGAGTGGGGGGGGATATCCAGGGCCGCGGTGTCGGCCTTATCCTCTCGCTGGCGAGGCGCGGGACGGCGAGCTGGTCCGGTGACGACGCATCGGCGAAGCCCCGGTCGGATGAACAGGGGGGTAAGAGAGCGACCGGGGGGGGGGTGGGCTGTCTAGGTTGGGCCGGCTGGTCCGGATGGCTAAGGCCCAGGGAGGCAGGGGCTTCCTATCCATTTTATTTTATTTCTGTTTTTCTTTTACAGAGAGGGTTTTATAATATTTGGGGCGCTGAAATGAGTTTGTAAAATATGGGAATTGACCACATAAATAACATGCAATGTTTGGCACTGCCACAAAATTTCGGGAGAAGTTAGAATTTTAATAAATTAAAAAGGCATTTAATTTATTGTTCTAGCCACTGAATTAAATAGTTTAGTGCACTTAAACACTTTTTTTAAAATGTTGGTTCACTACCAATATTAGTTATGGATTATTTGGCACCTGATGAACATTTTAGTTTTGACTTTTGAAAACTTTAATTGTTTGAATTGTTTTTGAATTTGGATTTTGAATTAGTTTCGAACTAACGCGAGTTTAGCAACATTAATCGTGGTGACGTGGCATCATTACCAAAGGGTTACTGTAGCTTGATTACCCGGGCGTCACAATTCTCCTCCACTACAAGAAATCTCGTCCCGAGATTTAAGCGGTGGAGTAAGGGGGGAAGTCCTGGTTGCGGAATTATAACGGGTCTTCTTGGTCTTGGTTGCTCATCTCGAAGAGCTAGATCCCTTTCGTTGATGTCTTCATTTCTCTGCTTCAAGTCATCGTAATCATGTCGTCATCCTTTCTTCAGGATCTCCATCGTCCTACGAACGCGAACGGGGGGAAAAACTTTGGAGGAACGTATCTCCACGAAGCCTGTGCATACGACGGCGAATTCAGAAAGTGATACACGAAGTACCCTACGAGTAGTATTTCGACGAATTCATTGAGTGCACTATACGAGGATAACAAAGTTTCAAATGGGTAGGCAATCATTCGATGCCTAGACAGAAGCTGGAATGGGGCTTGAACAACGTGAATAACATGGTGTTTGATACCAGGATGAAACATAGTAGAATTCAGCTCGTGAATCATATACGAAGCCAAGTGCAAAGGATACCATAGAATTCAGGTTGTAAAGAAGAGTCAGGTGTCGATCCAGTGGACCTGTGGGTTATGGGCCCACCATGTGGGTTGAAAGTAGGAAGGGTGATGACATCTTGCACAGAAAGCAAGGCATGTCAGAGAATAGTCTGTCAGCTAAGTTGGCAACAATGTCGGTACCAAGGACGGGGAACAAAGAGAACCATTGTCTTGCTCGTTGAAACGAGGCGGACCGGTAGGCAAAGTTTTCTTCCAACGGTGGTTACCAGAATGTTACCAACCATGGTAACAGGGTCTTACCGACAGAGTTGTACAACAAGATGTTTACATTAGCAGAGTAATAGTACTGCTTAGATTATATGTAGATCAAGGAAAGGTTAAACAAACAAATGGAAAGGAAAATTGTGATTACACACAATTATTAGGAGTATACCCATCCCATGGACAAGAAGAATCATGGCAGACAGGGTAGGAGAGCAAGCACCCAACCATTCAGATAAAGAGGCAAGGATTAAACAAGATGTTACCCATACAACGGTGTTTCGATAACTGACCAAGAAACATTTAGCATTGGGCTTCGAATGCCCTTGTTGAAAATCGGAGTACCACAGACATGCTTCGAGATAGCATTGGTATGGTCTTGAAGCAAAGGTCGGACTTGGATACACAACGGATTCATCAGGAACAACTTATAGAATAAGTATTACAATTTCCTCCTGGAAGAATGGCTATCCTTGCAAAAGAAATTATAATGATGGGTCCTCCAGTCAGGGGTGCTAGGCATGACATCATATTACCTAGTCATCAAAGGACCAATATTATAACTCCTGGAAAGTTGTCCCAACCATCATATCTGACCGAGATTCAGATCCGATTGGCGTCATGATACCTCAGACCCGGGACGTTTGAGAAGAAAAGGTGCAACACCAATCGATGAAATGACATTGCAAGATTATCGGGAAATGAACTATGGGAGCGGGTTCCCGAAACAAAAGTTCACCCTTAACCAAAGATAGGATGAGGAGGTGGCTGATGGGCTCAGCGACAATTCATTGAGAAATCCAAACGGATGGATTTCCACAATAATGTGAATAAGAAGATGACACTTGTCGATTCAAATGATATAATGTTGTATGCTCGAGGAAAACATACAACATTAATCATTAGTTGAAAGGTGTGCCAGAAATATGACCTTAGGCGGTAAGATCAATGTTAGAGTGACGATTCAATAACCAACAGTCTAAGAACAAACTGTCGATCATTAACTTCAAAGCAATAGGGTTGCTAGAAGTACAAAACCCAAGCAGCATCGTTGGCATATTGGTATCCCGGTTAAAAACAACACGGGGACCAAGGAAGAATGGTGGTGGTGAGAAGTATCATCATGCCGAGAATTTCTGAGAGGTGGAGCAATCTCGCAACATTCTTGACATAAAAGATGATAATACTTCAAGATAGAACATATTACAAGTTGGAGAGTAAGTTTTAATCATAACGTGGACAAGTTCGCGATGAAAGGAAGTCAAGGGTGTTGCCGATGGTAATAATAATCATCGAAGGCAAGGAGGGTATTTCTCATCATGAACACAGTTGACATCTCGAAAGAAGTCAAAGTGTTGAAGGTGATCCGACACATTTGCCGGGAAGTTTCAAGAGGATGCAATCAAACAACAACGGTAACAAGCAAGAGAATGACGAAGTGGCAAGTTATAGGATCAATATAAAATATGCAAGATCGGAACCAACATTGCCTTTTGAGACAAGCAACATGATGTTGAAAGCTCAACGTAAGTCATGCTCTCACACTGAAGAATCCGTGCATCAAAGAAGGACGAGGTAGCACAGTCAAAGATAGCAAGACCAGGATGGAGCCGATAGTCTAGGAATAAACCAGTTTGAGTTAAAAAAAAATCCCAGTATCATCTACTAGGGGTGTTGAATTTTTAGAGCAGATTTGATTTACTAAACGGTGTCCTCGGTTGACGGCAACCTAGAACCCATAGAGTGATTACGACCAGCAAAGGTATTACTTCATCAAAAGCTCAAAAGGTGTAGTGCAAAGGCATGATATCCTCGAGATATCAGAGGGTAAAACTCGAAGGTAGTACACGATAGAAGTTGAACTAGGTCATTGACCTATGACAGTAGATTCTTTAACCTTGTCAAAAATCGACGAGGCCTGGAATGGATTTATTCCAGATATATTGAATAAGGACAGCATGGTCGGAACCATAACCGCAAGGGATCAAATTTATTGACACCGAAAGAATTATTTAGGTGTAAAATCCTTTTGCAAGAAGCTCCCGAGACGGTCTACATCGTTTCCATGGGCATGAACACAAGTTCAAGGTCGACTCCCACTTCTTTAATGCAAATCATTTCATTTACCTCTTGCTTTGATAAAACTGCAATGTTGGAATTTTATCCGGTAGAACACCGGAAGGGTATGACTTGTGAAAACTTTGGGGTTCTCACGAATTAGGGGAAGGCATAGGTTCCACCCATCGGGCATCTTAGTAACATATACCACAAGTTTCAAAAGTAAATATCACCAGCTCCAAGGGAGAGCATGGTTGTCAAAGAAGAGGATACAATTTACCGAAGCTATTATGCATCAGGGACAGAACTTCTCGAGGTTTTTTGTATACGAAGGACACTGTCGGATAATATTTCAACAAAGGATCGAGCGATCCACAACGGAGCTGATGTGAGTATTGGTACTCACTCAGAGGAAGAAGAATGCAGAGGCATCAGATCCAAGAATCACCTTACTAGCCTGATGCTTAAATAGAAAGAAATTATGGTTTCCAAAACGAAGGATCAAAAGCAGACACTCTGATCAAGGATGGATAAGTTGAAAGCACTTAGTTGGACAATCAATGTAGGTTTGAATTGCCGAGAACCAACTCATGTCCGGAATGATGTCTGAGCCGGAAAGATAATTTTTTTTAAAAGGATAACCTGATGACTGCGTGCACACGCACACATTGAATCAATAGGCTCAAAATGGCTAAGACAAGGGATATTAACAAAGCCTAATAGTCATATGGAATTAACCATAATGTAAGGAGGCAAGAATTTCAAGAGTAATAGGCTGCAAAGGATTTTGAAAAGGTCGAAGAGTATTCCGAAGAATTTAGTGAGACATATGAACAATTGAGAAGAACGGATCCTCGATAGATGTGAGGAAATAACCGTAAGGGTTTTCATTCGAAATAAAACTGCAAGACAGTAAACTCAAAGGATTCTCGGGACAAGGGAAAATATTTCGAGGCATCTTGTAACAACAAGAGCGACGAGGAATGATCATGAGAATGACAAGTGCATACAGATATCCATAGGGATATATCGGTGGCAGTGATTTGCCAAGGCGATGAGCACAAGGGTCTCGGGTTAACAACGGAGAGTATCTTCAGGGTCTTCTGGTGCAGCAGACGATCATCGATCATAAGGTGCTTACCGGGTGAAAGTGATAACGAGATCCTAATGTTAGATTTAGCAAAATTCCTTTATCCCGAATAGAAGAGAGATAAGAGTCCCAGAGTATGGACGAGGAGTAAAAGATCCTAATACCACCCCATGGCGACGTGGGCCCGTACACTAATCATGCACGCAAATGTGCACGACCAAGATCAGGGACTCACTGGAAGATATCACAACACAACTCTAGACACAAATTAAAATAATACAAGCTTTATATTACAAGCCAGGGGCCTCGAGGGCTCGAATACAAAAGCTCGAAAACACAAGAGTTAGCGGAAGCAATAATATCTGAGTACAGACATAAGTTAAACAAGTTTGCCTTAAGAAGGCTAGCACAAATATAGCAACGATCGAAAAGGCAAGGCCTCCTGCCTGGGACCTCCTAACTACTCCTCGAAGCCGAACTCCATGTAGAAACATCCTCGGGATCATCTGGCTCCTGGACTCCACCACCTGGTTGCATCATCCGAGAAGAAAGGAAGAAAGGGGGAAAAGGGGGAGCAAGGCAACCGTGAGTACTCATCCAAAGTACTCGCAAGCAAGGATCTACACTACATATGCAATGATATCTGTGTAAGGGGGTAATATATGTGGACTGAACTGCAGAAAGCAGAATAAGAGGGGGGATAGCTAATCCAATCGAAGACTACGCTTCTCGTAACCTCCATCTTGCAGCAGAAGATGAGGGTGCTGGAAAGTAACAAGTATCCTCGCTTCTCGCGGCCTCCGTCTTGCAGCAATAGAAGGGAGTAGATGGTAAGTTCACCAAGTAACAACGTATAGCATAATCCTACTCGGCGATCCTCCCGCACATCACCCTGTGAGAGAGCAACCACCGAGTCGTATTTGGCACTGGTAAGGGTGTGTTTTATTAAGTATCCGGTTCTAGTTGTCATGAGGTCGGAATACAACTCCGGGTCGTCCTTTTACCGAGGGACACGGCTATTCGAATAGATTAACTTCCCTGCAGGGGTGCACCACATAACCCAGCACACTTGATCCCCTTTGGCCGGACACACTTTCCAGGGTCATGCCCGGCCTCGGAAGATCAACACGTCGCAGCCCTACCTAAGCACAACAGAGAGGTCAGCACGCCGGTCTAAGTCCTAGGCGCGCAGGGGTCCGGGCCCATCGCCCAACGCACACCTGCACGTTGCGTACGCGGCCGGTGAGCAGACCTAGCAACCTCCATTACTAAGGAAGTTGCGTTACGCGGTCCAACCCGGCGCGCGCCGCTAAGCCGCTGGCGTCAAGAAGGCTTCGGCTGATACCACGACGTCGAGTGCCCATAACTGTTCCCACGCAGCTGGTTAGTGCGTATAGACCAAATGGCCAGACTCAGATCAAATATCCAAACTCGTTAAGCGTGTTTGAAAGTGCAACTAATCCCCGGGTGGTTTTGGCAATTAATAACAACATATATATCATTGAACTAATAGTTATTTGAGAATCTTTTCAGAGAAGTTCAGTGATATGGGTATGGCAATGACTGAAGAAGTGGACCCCTCAAAATGCTAAGGCAAGCATTGGCAAAAGCTCAAGACTCCATTTTTGGTTTAGTGATCCAAGATCACATTGAGTCCATAGGAAAAGCCAATACTATTAAAAGGGGATGAGGTTATGTTGATGATCTGGTTGCTCAAGTGCTTAGTGATATATCTCCTTTAACTATCAGCAACTTTCACTACAAATACACTCATAAGTAATCTCGGACCAACCGATTCTCCAAACTCAGTCACACCGAGATGAACCACCTCAGCCATAAGCCAAAACCCTAGAAAAATCGGATATTCCGAGTTTGCAATCGGTCTCACCGAAACATGGGCTGCCAAGCTTCTGTAACCTTCTGTCATCAAATCGGAATAACCGAAAAAATATTTTCGGTCCCACCGAAAACCCCAACGTTCACATTATTTGAACTTTCGGTCTGACCGAGTTGTCCACTTCGGTCTCATCGAGATTGCTCAATTATGTGTGTAACGGTTGGATTTTTGTGTGGAGGCTATATATACCCCTCCACCCCCTCTTCATTCATGGAGAGAGCCATCAGAAAGAACTACCACTCCTACCTTACACTTTCTGAGAAGAGAACTACCTACCCTTGTGTTGAGATCAAGTTGCTCCACTCCCACCATATGAAACTTGATTTCTAACCTTCCCAAGTTGCTTTCCACTCAATCCTTTCTTCCACCACAGCCAAATCAGTGAGGAGAGTTGAGTGTTGGGGAGATTATCATTTGAAGCACAAGAGCAAGGAGTTCATCATCATCTACAACATCTATTACCTTTTGGAGGGTGGTGCCTCCTAGATTGGTTAGGTGTCGCTTGGGAGCCTCCGTCATCGAGATGTGGAGTTGAACCAAGAAGTTTGTAAGGGCAAGGAGATCGCCTACTTCGTGAAGATCTACCCCGAGTAAGGCTAGCCCTCCGTGGGCGTAGGCCATGATGGAATAGACAAGGTTGCTTCTTCGTGGACCCTTCGTGGGTGGAGCCCTCCGTGGACTCGCGCAGCCGTTACCCTCCGTGGGTTGAAGTCTCCATCAACGTGGATGTACGATAGCACCACCTATCGGAACCACGGGAAAAATCACCGCGTCTCCAAATTGCGTTTGCTCTTCTCCACCTCTCTTTACTACATGTGCAATTTACTTTCCGCTGCCTATACTCTAGAATTGCATGTGTAGGGTGATGTTTGACTTGATCATAATTGAGAAACTACTAAAAACTATTCTTTGTCTAAAGGCAGAATTTTTATAATTACAAGTAGTCTAATCACCCCCCTCCCCT
Source organism: Secale cereale (assembly GCA_902687465.1). Lineage (NCBI taxonomy): Eukaryota > Viridiplantae > Streptophyta > Magnoliopsida > Poales > Poaceae > Secale > Secale cereale. Next base: position 819,354,049 of record LR738713.1, on the reverse strand, counting down.
CTAGACATACTTTCGATCCTACACCGGTCAACTGGGACCCCAGGACCCACATGTCAGCCTGTGTACACTTCTATGTACACAGTGCTGTGTACACATAGCAATTTACTATTTATTTTAATTAAAGTAAATTACAGAATATTGATTAAAAACTTTGAAAAATCATATAAAATAAACCGTAACTCAGATGAAAAAGTTTTATATATGAAAGTTGCTCAGAACGACGAGACGAATTCGAATACATAGTCCGTTCGTCCGCCACACATCTCTATCATACCGAACATGCAACTTTCCCCTCCGTTTCATCTGCCCGAAAATGCCTAACACCGGGAATACTTTCCCGGATGTTATTCCTCTTCGTCTGTATCATCGAGCACCGCGTTAGGTCACACGTAACACCGCGTATTGCTTGTTATATTTTGTGATGCTATTGTTTGCTCTGTTATTTATTTGTTTCCCCTTCGTTGCTTCTTGTCGGTAGACTCCGATACCGTGATAGACCCCGAGACCCTTGGTGCTTCGGTGTTCGACAACGGCTACGCTTCCGAAGATTCCTTTCGTCTGCAGAGCTTCCAGGCAAGCCCCCCCTTTTGATCACCAGATATCGCCTATTCTTCTCTCTACTGCTTGCATTAGAGTAGTGTAGCATGTTACTGTTCGGTTGCTCCTATTCTGTTGCATAGCCTGTCATTCCTGCTACAACTGTTGATATTATTTCGGTTATTCCGATTTGATGACAGAAGGTTACAGAAGCTTGGCAGCCCATGTTTCGGTGAGACCGATTGCAAACTCGGAATATCCGATTTTTCTAGGGTTTTGGCTTATGGCTGAGGTGGTTCATCTCGGTGTGACTGAGTTTGGAGAATCGGTTGGTCCGAGATTACTTATGAGTGTATTTGTAGTGAAAGTTGCTGATAGTTAAAGGAGATATATCACTAAGCACTTGAGCAACCAGATCATCAACACAACCTCATCCCCTTTTAATAGTATTGGCTTTTCCTATGGACTCAATGTGATCTTGGATCACTAAACCAAAAATGGAGTCTTGAGCTTTTGCCAATGCTTGCCTTAGCATTTTGAGGGGTCCACTTCTTCAGTCATTGCCATACCCATATCACTGAACTTCTCTGAAAAGAATCTCAAATAACTATTAGTTCAATGATATATATGTTGTTATTAATTGCCAAAACCACCCGGGGATTAGTTGCACTTTCAATCTCCCCCTTTTTGGTAATTGATGACAACATATAGATCAAAGCTTCGACAAAGGATATAATCAATGAATAATATCGTCGCTTTGAGAAGTATGTGATAAGCAAGAGCTCCCCCTAAATTTGTGCATTATTTAAGATTTGCGTTTGAATGCAAATGCACAATCGATTAGGATCATGGGTCACTCTTCCATGTCACATACATCTTGGTGGAGCGCACAAAATGATAAGAATGAATAGCATGCACCCAATCACCAAGACATGAGTAAATAATCATACAAGATAGGAAAAGCATATGATAAGCATTAAGCACACATTAAAGCATAGTACGACCAAGCACTCATTAAGGTAGCATCAAACGTAGTATCAAGCACACTGAAAGTTTCGAAAACCAAAAGTATCTCAAGGAAACCGCAAAAGAACGAAAGAGCAAAAGCGCAAAGATAACAGCACTCTCTCTCTCGAAGCCCTATGATCTATACAATTTCTCCCCCTTTGGCAACAAGTTACCAAAAAGTTCGAAAAAGCATAGAGCTAAACGTCACTGTGGGCTCTGCTGGCGGCTCCCGTCTGGGTAGATGTCGGAGTAGATATGACGGCATCGGCGAAGACTTTAGCTGAAGTCTGTGCTGGAGGAGTGGATACTGGAGCTGTAGCTGGAGTGACTGCTGGAGCTGTGGGAGGTGCTGAAGCGGTAGTCCTGGTGTCAGTCACTGGAATAGCAGCTGATCGGGATCCTCTGGGAACAGGAGCAGTCTGGCGATGAGAGTCCTGGACTAAGTCATCCTGCACAAGCTCTGCCTTGTCCTGCTTTGCTTCCTCCATATCTGCCTCAAGCTTGTTGACGGTCACCTGAATTTCAGTCAGCTTCACGTCCAGAGCGTGGATCTTCTCGTCAACAATCCTCTCTAGGCTCTCCTGAGATTGTTCAATGCTGGCCAGGCGTTGTTCAATCCTTTGAGTAGCCTCAAGAATCTGTTCTCCGAAACTCTTGGGTTTAGCTGCTGCTGCTGCTGCTTCCTTGTCAGCTTTGGCTTTCTTAGCAGCTTCTATCTTGGCTTGACCTTCAACAGATGTTGGATCCTCCTCGTCCATCACAACAACATTGTCTTCATGCTCTGGCTGCAGTGGTAAGTGTTTCCTATCCAACAAGAATTTGCCCGTGCCAAACTTGGCATTGATAAGCATCTGAATCTGTGGGGCAAATCCACATGACCTCTTTTGGTCAGCTGCAGTCCTCTTAATGGTCTCTACCATTAAGTCCATCACCTTGAAAGGTGCCTTCTCATCAAGTATATGCAGCATGTTGATAGAATACCCTCTGATCATGCGATGATCTCCAGACTTGGGCATCAAGGTATGCCTCAGAATAGTGTTAGTGGTAGGTAAACCTGCCTGGAGATAGTAGACTGAGCCGAGCTTCCATACTTCCAAATCTGCTGCGGGGATCTCCTTGTACATGTTCTTCATGGAATCATGATTCTTCTTTGGAATCCCATAGACATCAATATCATCCTCTCGCTGCACTGGAGCATTCAGAATTTCTGCCCATTCTTCAACAGAAGAAGAGAACCTTTGACCTTCAGTCATCCAGGTGATCTTCCCATCAGGATAGAAATGAGCTATGGCATAGAATTGCATAATCATCTCATCGTTCCAATCTGTCAATTTCTGACCCACAAACTCAGCAACTCCACATGCAGTGAAGCTCTCATGCACATGTGGAAAGAAGTCTCTGTGCTCTTCACTGTCAATTTATTCCCAGTCAACGTATCTGGTGTCTGCGACTATGGGCTTCTTGTCCATCAGCACAGTCTCATAGAAGTCCTGCTGCTCTCTGGTGTGGAATCTGGGGTCTACAGCAGTCCTTCTCCTCACGGCATATGGATCAGCTTGTCTCCATAGCCTGAGACCTCTATCTTTCCTTGCCTTCATATCCTCGGCTTGAGGATGAGCATCATTGTGAAGTGGCAGTTTTGGACGGAGTTTCAGCAACACTTGTTCTTCCTCATCAGACTCAGCTGGTGGCACATCACCCTTGTTCTTCTCAGATGCTGGAATGTTTCTGGTAGTCCTCTTGGGCTTGGCAGCAGGCTTTGCTGGAGCTGCCTTGGCTTGAGCAGATTTCTTGGGCTTAGAAGTGGCTCCGGCCTTAATGGCATCACCCATGAGCTTCTGCTTCTGAGGAGCAGGCTGGGGTGCTTCTTCTTCTTCTTCCTCGACTGCTGCATCTGCATGAGGATCACTATACACAACCCTCTTCCTCTTGGAGGTTTTCTTCACTTTGCTTGGGGCTGGCTCTCCCAAGTTCAGCTTCTTGGCAACAGCTGACTGCTTGACTTTGCTGGTGCCCTTCTTTGACTGCTGACCTTGTTGCTCTTTGGCAACAACCTTTCTCTTAGGCTTGGAGGACACCTCTTCCTCAGCAACGAAATCAGAATCCTCATCATCGGAGTTCTTTTCTTTTCTAGCTCTGGTGGCTGCAGGAGGCAAGCCACTAGGTGTACTCCTCTCACCATCATCAAATGGACTGCTAGCCTCAGGACTAGTGTCTGCTTCAGGAATGTCCACAATAGGTGACTCTGACCTGTTTTGACTGTCACTGGCATCTGACATGGCTGACAACCTGTGAATAGATAAGGTATAGGCAGAGAAGAAGAGTTATCACAAACTGCAGAAGTTTTTGCAAACAAAATGAGTTCAAATTTTAGTTTTAAGTTTTCACAGAAGGCATTTCGGTCAGACCGATTTTCAGTTTCGGTGAATCCGAAGTGTGTAACAGAAACTTTACACACCACTTTCGGTTTGACCGAAGTGGGTTTCGGTCCTGCCGATACACTAGGGTTTCACTAAAACTATATTTCGGTCACACCGATTTGCACAACTCGGTTGGACCGAAAGGTGCAGTGCAGTGGCCAGAGGCCGAATCGGTCACACCGAAATTTCAAAATCGGTTTCACCGAGATGTATTCCATGGAAACCTAACCCTAAGAATTTTACTCGAAACTAGTTCAAAACGAACCGATCTGGTGGAAAAGAAGTTTTCAATCGTGGCCAGATATTGGGCAAACCAAACGTGCATTGAATCGGAGATGGGAGCACGAGTGGGATCAAGACTCACCCTAACTTGGTGGAGTCTCTCTACGGCGGCAACGGCGCGGAGGAGAAGTCCGTTGACGGCGATGGAGACCTGCGGCGAGGGCGCACAGGCGACGACGGCGACGATCCGGAGATCAGGGCGACGGCAGCAGGGGACGAGGGAGCGAAAACGTTTGAAGGAATAATCAACGCGCGCTGCCCTCAGTATATATATCCCTTTGCTGTCGGTGGGACCGAGTTGAAAAACTCGGTGGCACCGAGATGGATAACTGCTAGGCAGTTACGCATTTCGGTCACGCCGAGATTTAGAACTCGGTTTCACCGAGATGAAACCTAGATCAGTCTAAATGCTTTCGGTTTGACCGAGTGTGAGAAAGTTGGTCTGACCGAAAATCACTTAGAAGGTTTTGGAAGTCAGCCTTAGACGGATCGGTGGCTCCGAGTGCTCCTCACTTGGAGGGTCCGAAAATGACTTGTTCAAAGTTTGTGATATAAGCATGAATAGAATTTGAGACAAGAAAGCATAGATAGCTAGGGGAGGTACTTAGGCATTCTTGTCCATCCATTTGGCCAGAAAAATCAAAACAACCAAAACAACAAATGGATGTCCTCGAATGGATAAAATCATGCATTCAACATGCTCACACAATAAGATAGCAAATGAAATATGTGTCAAACATGCACAACCAAAACTCTAGCTACTAGCACACAATTTGTCGATGACTAGGTCATCTTTATATGAGTATTTTGACTTAGGAGCCAAATGAGAACATTTGATCATAGGTCATACTCATCGTTTAAGCACAAGTGGGGTTACCACTTTTACATAAAGCATTGATGTGTTCACATCATTTGAAGATGCTTTAGCTCAATTTTTTGAGTAAAGCTCCCCCTAGATGTGAGAACCCCTTTTAAAGGGTCAAACTAACCTTGGGTTGTCGTAGAAGACTTCATGTAGATGTTGAAGATGTGGATGCTCAATGTTGATGAAGATCATCAAGAGTTGGGAGCTATCCTTTGGATTAGGGCACTTTCAATACCTACATGGGTTAGTCCCACAAGGAACAAACAAGGATATCCATAGACATAGATTGAAGTTCACAATAGATGATGTCCATGAAAGCAATGATTACCTTGTCCCTTGACTTACCAACAAGAGGGTTTGTGACTCCATGAACTAGTGCATGATGTGGAAGTTGATTGCACAAGTTGCCAAAATGAATGTGAGTGAAGTATGTTGGCGGAGTCACCCTCAAGAACCTCCTAGTTCTTCTTCTTCGGGATCCACATCATCTTGATGGGAATCCTTGGGGTTGTAGTTGAGCTTGACGAAGTAGAACTTGACGTGTCCTTGGGAACCAACTTGACCATGGCTTGAGGTGCTTCAATGAATGCATCAATCTCCTCTTGAAGCTTGTCCTTGGCTTTTAGCCTGTGGTCTTGTGGTGGAAGATCATCTTGAGCTTGTTCCACATTGGAAGAAGTAGGATCATACTTCTCCTTTTGAGAAACAAACTGTGGAGTAGGGTATTGACCTTCTTCCCACTCAACACCTTCGGCGTTGAACTTTCGCTCAAAACCAATCCCTTGATTCTTCCGGTGCCTTCCTTGCTTGCGAACAATTTCCTCAAAGTTCTTGCTTCCGGCAAGACTCTTGTAGACACCTTTCTCTATGATTCCCTTCAATAAGCTATTCTCTTGCTCAAGTGTAACTTGGCTTGAAACATTGTTAGTGGAATCAAGAGAACTACTAGAAGCAACAATATTGGATTTAACATGGTTATTGTTACTACTAGAGGAAGAATTTTTCTTATGCTTGTCATGCTTAGTCTTAATAGGTGGCAAGAAATTAGACAAGAGAAGTCGTTTGGCAAGATATGAAGAACTCTTCTTTCGAAGATCGTCATTGATCGCTTTTAGAAACTCATGTTCTTGCTCTAGAGTGAGCTTCTCGAAGCGTAGCTTCTCATGAGATCTTAGGAGCTCTCTATGATCTTCTTGAGTTGTTTCATGAGCTAACTTAAGAGTGTTTAGTTCTTTAGTTAGACGCTCATTCTCCTTCATAGCATTGTCATTCGACTCTTCTCGACTATAAAGACTACTAGCATTTTCATTGTTACTAAGCTCACTAGATTTATCATGCAAGAGCTCATCTTCACCAAGCAAGTCATCCTCATCACTATCAAAGTCAATGAATTCAGGGTGTGTTACCTTGGGGCCTTTAGCCATGAAGCATCTTCCAATTCCCTCATTTGGTGAATCAAATAAGTCGTAGGAGTTGGAGTTGGAGGATACGAGTGCAAGACCGGCAACACCTTCATCTTGACTGTAGTCGGAGTCGGAGTGATAGCTTCCATCGGATTGATTGTCGGAGTCGGAGCCGGAGACCCATTCACCTACATGAGCTTGATGTCTTCTTCTTGTGTAGCTCCTTGATGACTTGTCTTTCCTCTCCGAATCCTTGCTTCTCCGAGAGGGTCTTTGTTCATAATGATCATCTCTACTCCTTCTCTCTTTCCGAGGTGACTCATCTCTTGATCTTTTTCTTGGAGATTCTTCTCTTCTCTTGTGGGGAGCCGTACACTCATTTGAGTAGTGTCCGGGTCTTCCACAATTGTAGCAGTTTCGATCACGACTAGAAGATCTCTTTTCATCATATGATCTAGACTTTGAGCTTCTCTCTTTGCCTCTATTCTTGTAGAATTTGTTGAAGTTCTTAACCATTAAGCTTATCTCTTCATTGGAAATTAACTTGCCACTTGAGGTTGTGGGAGCATCAGTTGTAGCTTTGTAAGCACCACTTGACTTGTTGTAAAGCTCTTCCTTATCCTTAAGTGTCATCTCATGAGCAACAATTCTTCCAATGACTTCAGTTGGCTTGAGAGTCTTGTAGTTTGGCATCATTTGGATCAAAGTGCACACGGTGTCATACTTTCCATCCAAAGCTCTTAGAATCTTCTTGATGATGAATCGGTCGGTCATTTCTTCGCTTCCTAAGCCGGCAATCTCATTTGTGATGAGAGCAAGCCTAGAGTGCATTTCAGCGACTCCTTCACCATCCTTCATCTTGAACTTGTCAAGTTGACCTTGAAGAATATCTAGCTTTGATTCCTTCACAGACTCGGTACCTTCGTGCATTTCAACCAAAGTATCCCAAATCTCTTTTGCATTTTCAAGACGGCTGATTTTGTTGAACTCCTCGGGACACAAAGCATTGAAGAGAATGTCACAAGCTTGAGCATTGTTTTGCAACATCCGCAACTCTTCCGGTGTAGCTTCGCGATCCGGAACTTTTCCTTCCTCGAAGAATTCACCTTGCATACCAACACAAATAATGCCCCATGCGGCTGGGTTATGACCAAGAATATGCATTTTCATTTTATGCTTCCAACTAGCAAAATTTGTACCATCAAAGTAAGGACCTCTACGATAATTACCCTCACTAGACGCCATACTCTCCTAGGTTGTGAAACCAAGCTTATGGAGTCCAATGCAATGGAAACCAATACAATGGAGACCAAAGCTCTGATACCACTTGTAGGATCGAAAGTATGTCTAGAGGGGGGGGTGATTAGACTACTTGTAATTATAAAAATTCTGCCTTTAGACAAAGAATAGTTTTTAGTAGTTTCTCAATTATGATCAAGTCAAACATCACCCTACACATGCAATTCTAGAGTATAGGCAGCGGAAAGTAAATTGCACATGTAGTAAAGAGAGGTGGAGAAGAGCAAACGCAATTTGGAGACGCGGTGATTTTTCCCGTGGTTCCGATAGGTGGTGCTATCGTACATCCACGTTGATGGAGACTTCAACCCACGGAGGGTAACGGCTGCGCGAGTCCACGGAGGGCTCCACCCACGAAGGGTCCACGAAGAAGCAACCTTGTCTATTCCATCATGGCCTACGCCCACGGAGGGCTAGCCTTACTCGGGGTAGATCTTCACGAAGTAGGCGATCTCCTTGCCCTTACAAACTTCTTGGTTCAACTCCACATCTCGATGACGGAGGCTCCCAAGCGACACCTAACCAATCTAGGAGGCACCACCCTCCAAAAGGTAATAGATGTTGTAGATGATGATGAACTCCTTGCTCTTGTGCTTCAAATGATAATCTCCCCAACACTAAACTCTCCTCACTGATTTGGCTGTGGTGGAAGAAAGGATTGAGTGGAAAGCAACTTGGGAAGGTTAGAAATCAAGTTTCATATGGTGGGAGTGGAGCAACTTGATCTCAACACAAGGGTAGGTAGTTCTCTTCTCAGAAAGTGTAAGGTAGGAGTGGTAGTTCTTTCTGATGGCTCTCTCCACGAATGAAGAGGGGGTGGAGGGGTATATATAGCCTCCACACAAAAATCCAACCGTTACACACATAATTGAGCAATCTCGGTGAGACCGAAGTGGACAACTCGGTCAGACCGAAAGTTCAAATAATGTGAACGTTGGGGTTTTCGGTGGGACCGAAAATACCATCTCGGTTATTCCGATTTGAGCAAAGACAGGAGCTTGCCAGTTTCGGTGGGACCGAAAATATTATTTCGGTTATTCCGATTTGATGACAGAAGGTTACAGAAGCTTGGCAGCCCATGTTTCGGTGAGACCGATTGCAAACTCGGAATATCCGATTTTTCTAGGGTTTTGGCTTATGGCTGAGGTGGTTCATCTCGGTGTGACTGAGTTTGGAGAATCGGTTGGTCCGAGATTACTTATGAGTGTATTTGTAGTGAAAGTTGCTGATAGTTAAAGGAGATATATCACTAAGCACTTGAGCAACCAGATCATCAACACAACCTCATCCCCTTTTAATAGTATTGGCTTTTCCTATGGACTCAATGTGATCTTGGATCACTAAACCAAAAATGGAGTCTTGAGCTTTTGCCAATGCTTGCCTTAGCATTTTGAGGGGTCCACTTCTTCAGTCATTTCCATACCCATATCACTGAACTTCTCTGAAAAGAATCTCAAATAACTATTAGTTCAATGATATATATGTTGTTATTAATTGCCAAAACCACCCGGGGATTAGTTGCACTTTCAACCGGTCAACCGTGACTGGTCAACAGGGGGTGGGGCCTCCTGTCATAGACTCATTTACTAATTACATATTTAATTAACTAATCTGGTTTATTAATTTAGTTAACCCGAATTAATTTAGTTAATTAAACAAGTAATTAATTAATAAATATTATTATTTTTTTATATATTTTTTTAAGGGGCGGGCCTAGTGGTCAGTGGCCCACTAGGGGGCCTTAGTGGGCGACGGGCTAACGGGTGCCGGGGCGCGGCCGAACCCGCCTGGGCGAACCCGGGCCACGGCCGCGGCCTCGGCGGGGCACTAGGCCCGGGCGTCGGCCGGAAGCCAGGAGGACGGCGCGGCCGCGGCGAGGCCACGGCGTCGGGGCTCTGGCGCGGGCACCGGTTGCCGGACTGAGGACGGTGGCGGGCGACGGGACGACGACGGCGCGTGGGACGAGGGTGGCCGGTGGGAGGAGCGCCGAGCAGGGCGAGAGGCCGCCAGCGAGGAGAGCGGGCGCCGGTGCGGGAACGGTGCAGCGGACGGCCCCGAGGGGAGGGTTGCACGGGCGGCGGTGCTGGCAGAGCAGAGCCGCGGCGGCGGTGGAGGAACAGCAACCGGGACGGGGACGCGGGACGGCTCGCTGGGCGCGGGGCGGGGCACCCAGGGGCGGCGGCGCGCACGGATCACGGCCGCGCCGAGCGCGACACCGGCGGGCAGGGGCGGCGGTGGGGGTAGCCGGCAAGAGTGGGGCGGCACGATCGACCGCGACGGGGCAGGGAGGCCTTAGCGGGGCAGGTGCGGGAAGGGGCCGGAGTGGCCAGAGGGGCGCGGTGCGCGCGCGCCCGCGAGCGACGCGCGGCGAGGAAGAGGTGGGCGCGAGCGCTCGTGCGCAGGAAGAACGACGTCGGCGCTGTGACCGGACGAGGAGAGGGGGCTCACTGGGTGGCGTAGGGACTTGGCAACGGTGCGTGAGGAGGTGAGGAGGCGGGGTGGCACCGACGGGGACCAGGCCGGCGATGGCGTCGGGGAGCACCGACGGCGTCGGGGCGGGGCGCCGCCCAGATCGGGAGAGGGAGGTGGGGTGCGAGGGAAGAGTGGGGGGGGGGATATCCAGGGCCGCGGTGTCGGCCTTATCCTCTCGCTGGCGAGGCGCGGGACGGCGAGCTGGTCCGGTGACGACGCATCGGCGAAGCCCCGGTCGGATGAACAGGGGGGTAAGAGAGCGACCGGGGGGGTGGGCTGTCTAGGTTGGGCCGGCTGGTCCGGATGGCTAAGGCCCAGGGAGGCAGGGGCTTCCTATCCATTTTATTTTATTTCTGTTTTTCTTTTACAGAGAGGGTTTTATAATATTTGGGGCGCTGAAATGAGTTTGTAAAATATGGGAAATGACCACATAAATAACATGCAATGTTTGGCACTGCCACAAAATTTGGGGAGAAGTTAGAATTTTAATAAATTAAAAAGACATTTAATTTATTGTTCTAGCCACTGAATTAAATAGTTTAGTGCACTTAAACACTTTTTTTTTAAATGTTGGTTCACTACCAATATTAGTTATGGATTATTTGGCACCTGATGAACATTTTAGTTTTGACTTTTGAAAACTTTAATTGTTTGAATTGTTTTTGAATTTGGATTTTGAATTAGTTTCGAACTAACGCGAGTTTAGCAACATTAATCGTGGTGACGTGGCATCATTACCAAAGGGTTACTGTAGCTTGATTATCCGGGCGTCACAGTATATAGAGTGTATTTCGGCAGCATGATACCACATTTCAGCAATAAAGATGATCAGATTTCAGCAACAAAGATGATAAGGTTTCAGCCATACATGGTCCAACAAGATGTTCAAATCTTCCAATGCCAAATCAAAGTGCCAAGTCCTAGGGAAGATCAAAATTCGCTCAAGCTAAAGTTAAACATGAAAAAACATGCAGATTTGTATATGAAATTTACAATTACTTGTACTTCACCTACATTCCCTCTTGAATGTCTTGAAGACAACTCCAAAAGCTTTGTCCTTGTTCATTGTCAGGATCTATGAGAATCAAATAAGTAGTAATGACCATCTTATGAAACATTACAGCAAGATAATGATAAACTTTATGATGATATGATAAACATTGCAGCAAAAAATGAAATTTCATGGGTATTGCCGGGTTTCGGGTTCGGAGACTATCGAAACGGATGTAAACCCACGAAACGTGTCGGGTTGTATAATGTGCCCAACAACAGCCCCGCGGAGATGAAAAGATGTCCATCCCCGTCCCCTAATAGGGTAAAAACCCACGTGGACGCGGGTTTCGGGCCCCCATTGCCATCTTGACGACAGGTGTGCTCGTGGTGGCAGTGCTACTGCCAAGTTTTTTTTTTTAGAAATTGTTATTGCAAGTGTGAATGTGGACAAGGCCTTGGGCTTTGTGTGTTGGGCTGTACTGAATGGGCCTGAAGGATCGCTACTTCCCATGTTCTTGACTGAATTGGTCTACTAGCTCACCGTGCTTGTCTCAAAAAAAAAAAAAAAACTTGCTCATCGTGCGCTCCACGGCTCCAGGATGACCAAGTTGTGCTTAGGTACACAGTCGTACATTCCCCTAAAAAAACACAATCGTACTCTCATCTATTTTGGAAATACATGACAGCTTGCTGGCTGTACAAAGTTATCTGTCCAAGAGGCTCTTCCTGTGCGCATGAATGATGCTTTGGATTCTTCTCCGACGAATACCCACCTTTTGCACGTTCGTTTATGAACTTCTGATTTCTGAACTCTTTGAAGGTGTGCAAGCAGAACAGAAACAAGCAAGTTGTCAAACTCAAATCACACTGGATGAGAACGCACGCTTGCAGGCCTCGCCTCGCGAGCAACACACATGGCTTAGTTTTTTTTTTTTTTTTTTTTTTTGAGGGCTTAGTTGCTTGGCCGCTCGAAACTGTGCACCACAGACACAGAGATATTCAGATATAGAGGTCTCCAGCTCTTCACATGCACTCTCAGCATGTGAAATTTCCAGCCTGCTTTCTTCTTACTTCGGTGGTGCGTAAACCCGCTTTCTTATCCCTAGTACTCTTTTACGTAGCAGCACGTAACGTAAGGTCCCACGGCCAGAATAAACATGGCCGGTTCCGAAAGGTAAAAGGAGGCAGATAGCAGCAAGCAAGCAGGATAAGTGATGAGCCGGTCCCATCCGTTTTGACGCTGGTAGGTACTCGCACCCAGCAAACCCCCTAGGCTAAGAAACCGTGACCTCAAGTCAAACACTGACATTATTATTCCATGCATGCACAGGCGAGCTCCTCCTTTTTTTTCTAGCAACAAGTCTCCGGGTGGGTGCGGTGCTCTGAATCTCATCGTCAAACCAATGGGCAGGCTGGTTCGGGCGGACGGCGCTCCTTTGCAAGACAGTACTAGTAATCCGAATCACCTGCGTAAAGAGGATTTTTTTTCAAAACTGTGCCTAAATTTATACGAATTTTGAGAAATGTGTGGCTGTTTGCAAAAAAACCAAATATATGACCCGGTCGGTCTTAAGTGGGCCGAAAGGGGGCCTCTCGGCCACGACTGGGCCGACCAGCCACCCGTCGGCCTCGGCTGGGCCGACCAGTGGCCTGTCGGCCTGGCCTGGGCCGACCAGTGGCCCGTCGGCCTGGCCTGGGCCGACCGGCACTGGATAAGGCAGCTTCTTCTTCTTCCCTCGTTCTTCTCTGGTTCGTTCTTCTGTTAGTCTTCTGTTCGTTCTTCCACCACCACACACACCCCCCCCCCCACCGATCTACCCATTCTACCAGCCATTTTGTGTTCTAAGTAGCAGAATCAATAGATCATAGCATTCTCCACCGATCCATCCAATTTATTTTTGCTATGGGGTAGTTTTTTTTGCGTATTTGAGGAGGAGCCATGGTGTGGTGTGGTGGGGTGAAGGAGCTGCGGTTTTGGTGGTGGTGAGGAGGAGAAGGAGGTGGTGGTGAGGAGTTTCGGTGGTGTTGTCCGGTGGTGCGAAGAGTACGCGATAAGGGCACACACGCGTCGAAGGTATATTTAGTGTACATAGACATTTTAGCGTATAGTTAGTGTAGCCGGTAATATTTTTGTTAGTGTAGCCGGTATCATATTTTGTTAGTGTAGCCGGTAATATTTTTGTTAGTGTAGCCGGTAACATATTTTGTTAGTGTAGCCGGTAATATTTTTGTTAGTGTAGCCGGTAACAAATTTTGTTAGTGTAGCCGGTAACAAATATTTTTGTTAATGTCTGACAGGTGAAAATGTCTGAATCAATAAATTTGACTGTTTACTACGGCCCTGGTAATGTTCGATATAATGAGTTGGGGGTTGATCTTAGCGAGTTTAAAAATGGCGTCATGACACTTTCAGACCCGAACAGACTGGACATTAGACAGTTGAAGTACTGGTTGACTACTAGTTTTGGGTTGAATCCTGAAGTATGTTCCATCAACATTCATGCATTGTGGACCAAATCCTGTAAAAATGTGAAGTGGGAGTTGATGCCGGTAAATAGGAGCCAGCATTGGTTGACTCTGTTAAGTCGTTGCCGAGACCGAAGAATCCACCCATATGTTCTAGTGCAACCTGTGGCGAAGGAGGAGAATACCGTACAACTTCACGTGGGGTATGAACCCGGCCAAGGTAGTCAAGTGGCTAACGAGAATTATTTATCCGGGTCACAGCCACCGGATGTGGATGCTATCCAAGTCGAGAAAGAGTCAGAGTTCGTGTCCGACAATGTTTGTGGTCATAATACTGGGCAGAGTAGTCGGTCGATTATATTGGCGGAGGATCTGGATTCTGATGTGGATGAGGAAGAGGAGGAAATGCAGAGGGTGATGGAGGAAGAGGATGAGGATGGATTGGCTGAGGATCTGGATTCTGAAAATTCCGAGGATGAAGTGGAGGTACCGATTCCTTCTGCATGGGATCAGGACATATCCACCGGCCTTACGGTCAACGATGTCCATGAGACTCCATGGCAGTATAATCTGAACCAAGTCCAGATAGGGGCTATGTTTGATACAAAGAAAAAATTGAAGTATGCGGTGACAAAGTGGGCTATGTCTACGCAAAGGGTTTTTCGGACACACATATCAAGTCCAACAAACTATACCGTGAAGTGTGTTGAAAAAGGCTGTCCTGCGAAGGTGCACGGGCACGTGCCGAAGTATAACATCTACTGGGTTGTCACCAATGTGATCCCACATAATTGTGTGAGGAGAAACCTATTGGTTCGTCATCCAAATCTGACTTCAACTCTCATTGCGCAACTCATGTATACTGAGATAGTGGAGAAGAAAGATATGGAAGCAAAACACATCCAGACAGCAGTGAAGGTCAGATGGAAATATGACATTCCTTATGGGAAGGCTTGGAGGGCTAAGCAGAAGGCTATGGAGGAAAGGTTTGGGACGTTCTTCGACTCATATGATAATGTTGTCCGTCTCCTTGCCATACTAAAGGAGAGGAATCCCGGCACTTATGTAAACATACAGCACACGAGGTTGGAGAGTATACCTGATTTCAAGGTGTTGAAACGAGTATTCTTCTCTTTCGCTATGTGCATCGAAGCTTTCCGGCATTGTCCTCCTGTGATGTTTGTGGATGGTACATTCCTGACTGGTCAGTACAAAGGGCAAATCCTGACCGCAATTGGTGTGGACGGGAACAATCAAATCATCCCACTTGCCATGGCATTTGTGGAGGGTGAGAACTTTCCAAGCTGGGTATGGTTCTTCCGGCAAGTGAAAATTGCGATCGTGAAGGACCGACCAAACGTGTGTGTCATTCATGACAGACATGCTGGTATATTGAAGGCAGTGAAGACACTAAGGAATCCAGCAGAAGACGAACGAACACCTTGGAAGGACTTGCAGAGCCGGTGGAGTACATGGCAAAGAAGATAGAGAAAGCAAAGAAGCACACTGTCAGACTCATAGGTAATCAGGAAATGAGGTATGAGGTTCAGCTTCCTACTGATGGTTTTGGTTCTGCAAATGAGGTGAAGACCCACGAGGTAAAAATAGGGAATGAACTTTATCCATCTTGTGAGTGTACATGCAACAAACCGGAGTTGCTGCACCTACCTTGCTCACATGTGTTGGCTGCATGTGGCCAGATTAAGTTGGACGCTATCTCCTTCGTGTCCCCGTACTATTTAAAAGAAGCAGTACTCAATGTCTGGACAGGTGAGATGACTGGGTTTAGAGTCGTCGGCAATTTCAACAAGGTAAACGACGGGGATAGAGTATACATCCCGGATCCAGGACTTCGGCGAACAAGCAGGGGCAGACGTAAGGTAAAACGCATCCGAAACGATATGGACCAATCTGAAGCTGGTGGAGCAACCAGACAATGTTTGCTATGTGCGGCTTATGGGCATAGGATGAAATATTGTCCTGAACTGAACAAAGACGGTGCTTCCACATCGACGAGTGCTTCCACATCGACGACAGTAGCAGCACGTGGTGGTCGTGGCAGTCGTGGTGCTCGTGGCAGTCGAGGTCGAAGGGGCGGACGAGGAAGGAATAACTCAGAAGCTATATAATGTGCTGCCAAGTGGTTTAGTTTGTAATATGTCAGACTATGTTTTAATTAGTAATATGTCGGACTATGTTTTAATTAGTAATAAGTGCGGACTATGTTTTAGTTTGTAATATGTCGGACAACGTTTGAATTTGTAATATGTCGGAAGGACTATGTTTTAATTTGCACCTGAGATTTTTTATTCGAACTGCAGATATGGCTTCGTATCCGTTGCTGAATGGTATTATTGATAGAGGGCACCGGGCCGCACTTATGGCAGAGGGCAAGGACTTAGACGTGTTGGTAACTCGCACCCCAAAGACTAACTGGATGATACACTCTGCATGGGTTGATAGGTATGTGTCGGTATAATGACTTAGTATGTCTGACATACTTTTGATAGCCGCTAACTGCATGCTACATTCTCTTTATTTTGTAGGTTAAGTTGGGCTGGACTTCTACCCTTGGCACGACTGGTTGAGGGAATATTGGATGAGTGGGTTGATGGTCCGGACTTAGATGAGGCAGGTGAACCTATACAGTTACACAAGAAGCATATTGCACGCTTCTCTTACGACAGGTCACTCCTTACCTGCTTAGTAGATAGATGGAGACCAGAGACACATACGTTTCACTTTCCCTGGGGAGAGATGGTGCCTACTTTACAGGATGTGTCTTACTTGTTGGGATTACCTCTGGCTGGTGCTGCCATAGGTCCTATAGAATTAGATCCTGGTTGGCACGCATCGATGCAGAACCGTTTTTTGGCTGCGGTGCCAACTGCTAAGTGCCTAGGCGACGATAAACACGGCCCTCATTTTAGGTGGTTGGCCCAGTTTCAGGTAACCTTCACGGCTAGTTTAAAAAATGTTTTTTTCATTGTTGTCCTCATTGCATAGTTCATAGAATCATTTGCTTTCTATGTTTTTTTCGTTGTTGTCCTCATTGCATAGTTCATAGAACCATACTCCCATGAGGCTATATCATCCAGGTATCCAGTTGGGATTTCTGGATTATGCACTAGAGATCGACACTATTGGATGACCAAGGCCAAGGTGGTGTTCGACGTGACAGTTGAGGAGATGGCTCTTCATAGGGTTATGAGACAGTTCGGTCTATGCCAAGAGCCTATCATTCCAGTTATTCCACACTTACCAGAGGCACTGGTACACGTAAGTAATATTGTTTTTGTTGTCATGTCTGCATTCAGAATAAAACTAATCATGTTACGTGCTTGTCAATCTCAGGTTTAGTCGCGCAGGAGGAAACAAGTCCCATGCATCTTGGCTTCGCGACATTAGCCCTTACGTGGACGAATGGAGTACTGCGCCGACAAATATCTGGGATGAGGTTGGGGCCTTCGACTGGAACAAGTTCGGGTTGTATCTGCAGCGTTACCGGCATAGCACGAGGATCTACTTGGTTCCATCAGCAGCTCCTGATCAGATCGAAACCGCTCTCACCAGCGATATGTTCCCAACTGCCTCAGTTGTGGGTACCAGACACCACGCGGTACGTGCTATGGTTCTCGCATGTCAATTTTGTTCATAACTTGAACATATACAATTGGTTCACTATTTGTGTTGTCTCCCATACAACGATGATGTAATTGGTTAACTCTCCGTGTACAGGTTGACTTGACAAGCGAGGCGATACAGGAGGCTTCCGCTTTAATGCAACGATTTGAGAGGGGAGATAATATCCCACGGCATGAGAACGTCTCATGGTTGAGGCGTCATGTTGAGAAGCTACGCGGGATTTACGCATCTGTTGCATGTAGACGATCTTCAGATGTTGCTATTCCTCCTCCATCACATCGTCCACCACGCCACTCTGTGCAGCGTTCAGAAGGTCGACCCTCGGTGCAGCGTTCAGAAGGTCGACCCTCGGTGCAGCGTTCAGAAGGTCGACCCTCGGTGCAGCGTTCAGAACCTCGACGCTCTATGCAGGAGCGTGTAGAACCACGACTTTCCTCGCAGCAGCCACCTCCTTCACAACCAGGGAGCACTTCCTATCAGCAGCCACCGAGCTCTTCCTGGCAGCAGCCACCTCCGGACTTAGCGGGGAGCTCTTTCTATCAGCAGCCACCGAGCTCTTCCTGGCAGCAGCCACCTCCGGACTTAGCGGGGAGCTCTTTCTATCAGCAGCCACCTACTTCACAACTAGGTGGCTTTTCCTGGCATCATCATCAGATGGACATAGGTAACACTACTTTATACATTCTTTTAAACAGTGTAGGTTCGCCAATCAATTTCACATGTTTTACTTTACTGCAGTCGGTAGTCAGCCGCAGCAGTTCATGCATTCAGTCCAGTCACCGATGCTTAGTGGTGGTTCGTACTTAGACGGCGACGCCGATGACGACGACCGAGCTGCAAACACCTATGACTTGTCGCAGACAGTTCTTCACACTCCACCACCACCGTTCACGCAGGAGTCACAGACAGACGAGATTATCTATGGTCGTGGTAATCGTCAGCATCGTCCACCGCCTTCGCGCTTATCGCCTTCCGGTCCTCGTCCGAGGAGGACCCAGACTCGTCGTCGTCCACAGCAGTGATATGGTTATCTATGTATGAGACATTATCTATGTAGAGTCATTATCTATGTATGAGACATGATTGATGTATGTTTTATTATCGCACTTCTATCAGAGTATGAGACATATTACTATTAAGTCGCATTGTCATTCCAGTTACATTTCCAAAGAAACTGCAATAGTTCATTACGATAAAGGTACATCTGACTTACAAGGTACTACTAAACCAAAAAGTCACTTTGGAGGACGGGTGCATTGGAGCCCTATATTTTGAATTGTGCCAAAATGCTATTTTGAAGTTTCAAAAAATTCTAAAAACAAATCAACATGTTTATATGAATGTATATTACACATATGCAAATTTTGATGCTGAAATAAGCAACCATATGAGTTGCACAAAAATGACAAAATTGTGATTTTGGAAAGATGAACAGTGCATGCATTATTCACTATTTGGAAATCACAATTTTGTCATTTTTGTATAGGTCACATGTTTACTTATTTCATCACAAAACTTTACACATGTGTAATATACATCCATATGATCAGGTAGATTTTTTTTTTGCAATTTTTTGAAACTTTAGATATGATTTTTAAAGTATTTAAAATAAGGTCCTCCAATACTCCCGGGTTCCAAAAATCCGTTCTCCTACTAAACTTCATAATATAAATCTTACGATATAGTTCATTGCGAATTTTAAGATACAACTTGCTGCAATGCGAAGGTTACGATACAATAACATAAATCTACTGAGTCCAACGGGGATATTTTCCTTTTCCATCACCAGCTTCTTCTGCTGCCTTGGCTGCACGAGCCCTTTCTTTTTTTATCTGCCTCTCAGCCTCACGGGCCTCCTCTCGCTGTCGATACACCTCCGCCAGTCGAAGTCCCTCTTCTCGGTTTTTCTTCTTCATCTCATCAAGAAAAGCCCTCTGCTTCACACAGTACTCTTGCCACTCTCTCTCCTGCTCTGCTTTCTCCTCTGCTGCCTCCTTCGCTTGGCGCTCTTCTAAGTCCAAACTTGCCCATGCACGACGACCTCTTTCACGAATCTCGGTGACCGCCCAGTCCGGTTTTTTCGTGTCAATCCAACGATAGTACATGCACAGAGGCGGAGGAGACTACAACCAAAATAGAAATAGAAATATCAAATCAACAATAATATCAACAACGTGTTTATTCTTCATGACTGAAACACACCTGAGGCCTGATGTACGGTGAAGGAGCAACGGGTGGATCTTCCTCATAATTGGCGCACATGAAAAACTTCATGCCCAACCAATCTGAAAAATCCGTCACCTCCTTCACCTTACAGAGATCGCCACACCAACAACGAAGTACTTCCACCCCCCGAGGCAAACTCGCACTCTTCATTTTCGTAGGCCTAATGCTTTGATCCGAGCAAGGCAAACTCATAATGACTAGCGCGTTGGTGTTTTCAAGTGCGGCTGGACTATAGAGAAGACAGTGAGAAAGAGCAAGCAGTGTGGGCAGAAGCAAAGAGAAGACCGTGTCGGGACCGGTTTTCCAGGATATTAATTTCCCAGTAAACGGCCCTTGTGCTCACCAGCCCCAGGATTACTGTTAGCTGAGGAGACACATACTTGATACAGAAGTTCCAAGCAAAATACAAAATATGTAGTACAAGACCATTCTGGTCCATGAGTACAACAAAAGGGTTCTAGTGGTTGATGGCGGAAGCGGTTTGCGTTACATCAGCGTCTATGGGACTCCATTTCCCACAGGAACAGCTGACCTGGATAATTCCTATCTTCGCGAGGCTGCTATCGCCGCTGCCTAGGTTCCGGGGCTGCCATCGCAGCGCTCCTCTCCAAGCAAGAAATCTGGCCAAGACAATAACCAGGGACAAGCCAGTGAGTACTTTGAATGTACTCGCAAACATTATGAACACATGCACAATATAACAAATGACATTCATGCTCTGAAATATTCAATGATCACTTTGTTAGTCACGAAATGAAATTTATGACACACGCAAGCATGATATTCTTATAGACCATGAATAAGTAATCAAAGAATAAAAATAAAATGCACCGATCGGGTGTCTGAAGCGACGCCTCGAAAAAAAATATTAAAATAAAGTAATGCCTCAGTCGGACATCTGAGCGACGTCACATAAATGGCTTATAAAGAAAAATAACTAACATGCCACAGTCGGGCGTCTGAGCGACACCACATAAAGGGCTTATAAGGAAAATAAATAATAAGCATGCCACAGTCGGGCGTCTGAGCGACACCACATAAAGGGCTTATAAGGAAAATAAATAATATGCATGCCACAGTCGGGCGTCTGAGCGACACCACATAAAGGGCTTATAAGGAAAATAAATAATATGCATGCCACAGTCGGGCGTCTGAGCGACACCACATAAAGGGCTTATATGAAAAGTAATCACAGGGAATATCCAGGAGGTAGAACCATCCCAGGGATACTTAATACTCAACAATGCAGATGGTTAGTTCATAATAATAATAATTACAATCATTATTCGTCACACGTCATGATCAATATTTTGGTTTAGAAGTTTTCCTCCGAAGACCGACACTAAGACCGACACTTGACCCATCCCAGACTGTAATCCTTAACCGCGGACACGGCTATTCGAATAGATATAATCTCTGCAGAGAGTGTACTCTTTACCCACGAGTAATGGATTCCTTTAGTCCACCGGGACTAATTCCATTTACGGTCTTTTAGTTGAAAACACACCTGACCCGCACACACCAGCTTAACTTACCGGTGTCTGGAATCACCCACGACACCTGTCAAGCAAAACTCTAAGTGGGGAGGCTACAACCTCGAGTAGCATGGGATCACAGAATTTATAATGCGCGCAACTAGGGGAGCTACCCCCTCGGTTCCAACCGGAAACACCCATGCCCCCGGACCAGGTGGCCTGCCTACCGGATGCAGCCGGTATCTTCCACCATGGCCTCTCTGTACGGTGTGTGCCAAGAAAGGGGTTGACAACTTACTGGACTGTACCCTACCTGCGGCAGGGACAAGTGGTAGCACGAACAAGTATGGGGGTTACCGGAACAAGACTCGATCTACGGTCGACTCAGGAGGTTAAAGCAACACCTGTATGATTAGCATAGCAAACATATCTCATACCAATAGACAGAATCACCTTTCATCATACCTCAACATGCCTTACTGACTGTACTCGTCTCAACGAAATATCAGTAGCAAGCTCGTGTCTACCCAAGACAGAGACTTTCCCGGACTCCTTCCAGTAGGCATGAGAGGTAGACGAGGAAGGTTACCGTCACAAGTATATCAATTCCAAACAGCAAGGAATCTTCATCATGCACTTATGAGCATTTTCATACCATCACATAAAATAACGAATACTTCGTGTCAAGGTGGTGTTGTAAACGTATCAAACAACACACAACAATATTATGCCGGGGTTCAGAATGCTTGCCTTCCAAGAATATGCGGGGGTGCACTATTTGAAAGTTGCTTTCCTCTCCAAAAATCCTATTTTAAGAAAATTCAAATTAATACATAATTCAAAAACAGTACAAAAAGTTGTCATAATTATTTTTGAAATAAATCTTAAAATAAACTAGGTGAAATTTGAGAGTGGTAGGAAAAAGAATCAACTCATTTGGAGTTTTATTTAAAAAGATATGCCCAGTCAAAGTTTAGGTCAACTCTGTTTTTAAATAAAATGGAAAAAGAAAACGGTTCGACAGGGCTTACGCTTTCTCTCAGTGAAGACGTATTTCAAGGAATGCGTTTCCACTTAAAACGCTCTGATAGAGCCTGGGGACGCTGGCAGGTGGGGCCGTTGGGTCCACTGGTCATATTTGACCAGCCGACCTTCTTCCTCCTCCCGCCGCCGAGCTCATGCGGGGCTCCGGTGATCCCTGCCGGCGAACGGTGGCGCCCCGAGGGCGTTCGAGTGCGGGGATGGATCCAGCAGATCCTGGCGGTCCTTCCGGTTGTTGTTAGGCTCGCGGGGGTGGAGAGAGTCGCCGGCGGCAAGCGCTGCGGCGGACGGCGTTTCGGGAAGATTAGGGGCTTCGAGTTACGGTGGTGCTGGAGCTCGGTTGAGTAGTTGGGAAGCTCCGCACGGTCGAGGGGAGGTGGATGGTGGCGGCAGAAGGACGAGGGGGCTCTGCTCGCGACGTATGGTACAAAAATGTGGCGGCGGCCGAAGCTACCGGAGTTGGAGAAGATGGCCACATCCGGTTGAACTACTACGAAGGAAGCTAGCTACGGTGGACTGGGGATCTCCGACGAGCTCGGGGCTCCTTTTATAGCGCCAGAAGGTCGGTTCCGCGGCTCCCCGTGGATAAGCACGACGGCGGCGATGGCGGTTCGTCGCCTCTGCAGCTGGGGCGACGTGGCGGAGCTCCAGGAGCATGCCAGGGGCTAGCGGACGGACGAGGCACTGCACCAGAAGGCAGCTGGCGAGCGGAGATGGTTTGGACGGTGCTGGCCGCGGCTGAGACGATCACGGGCGCCGGTGTGCTGCCACAGCGCCATCGCTGCTGCTCTGAGAGGAGCAGAGCGGGTCGGGGCCGCACTAGGGGACAGGGAAGAGGATCAGGACGAGCTCGGGAGGCTTATCCAGGGGCATGTCGGTTCGGACGCGAGCACGTGCAAAACGCGCGCTCTGCTCGCGCTCCGGGCATGCACGGCAGGTGTTCGGCGAAATGCTAATGCAATCTAGAAGACTTGGGTTAGGGTAAGACTTAACAGGGTAGCTAGGTTGGTTACTATAGTTCCATTAGACAAGCTAGTTTGGCACAGAAAGCAACTCCACAATGCAAACTAAAAACCATGCCAATTCTGTCCTGGCGCACAAGGTGCTCGACAGAATGCCATGGGCATCTAGGGATATTTACTGGCCACCAAATCCTCCAGAGTAGAGTCTCTTTAGAGGATAAAGAGGGTGGCAAGGTTAGTTTGCCAAAAGCAAATACTTCCTAGTGCAAGTTTTTGAGAAAACCAAAACTGGACAGAAGAGAAAAGCTATTCTTGCATGGACCAAAAGTATTCCAATGGGTCCAATCTCCTGGACTTAAGAGTTTGGTAGGTTGGACTACAAGCAGGAGAAAAATTTAGAGGCAAAAGGGCAAGCAAAAATGGAGCTGTAGTACAAACCACTAAACTGGACCAGAACACAAATGAGGATGGTTTGCTCAAATTTTCCAAAGAACACCATTGGGTTTTTGCATAAGAATGAGTTATATACTTCTACCAACATCTCCAAATTTTGGTAGAATTTTTAAATGAATTTATAAAAGGGTTGCAGTGCAAAAGGGACTCTAAACTTATGAGAAATCAATATGAAAGCAATAAAGCTTTAGGGAAATATTGACAGAAATATTTCCACTGATAAAAGAAATGTTCTTGAGAAGGCATACATGTCCATCAATATTCTTGAAAGGTTCCCCTTGAGGGAAACATTCCACAAATCAAAAGGAAAGGATGGTACTGAAATCAAAAGAAAACCCAGAGAAGGAAATTTTTAATTTCCTGGCAAAAAAAAATTTTAATAAATAAACCATGGTTAAAATTTTGGGGTGTTACAACACCACCCCCCTTAAGAAAAATCTCGTCCTCGAGATTTGCTAAGGACGATCTCAAAATATCTATCCTATTACCATAAAGCATTAATTCAAAAGAAACGAACATTCATAATACACTGAGGTTACCGCGAGGGAGTAAATAATTGGTACAACTACAGTGGTGTACTGGTGTTATGGGGGAAAAAATCCATGGTTGGGAAAACCGAGAAATCATCACTATCGGCTATGGTAAATTTAGAACAACCGTCTAAATTCACAAATTACGCTGGTCGTACCCGGGTGCATAGAGCTCTCTTTGGCTGACAGGTGGACCCGGGGTCCACTGTCAGTCTCTCCTCCTTCCTCTGGCTCTCTTCTTCCTCGCTCTTGCGCGCGACTGCGCTTTCTCCACCGGCGACGCCTAGCGCGTAGGGCATCTAGGCCGTACTGCGGTAGTGCGCGGCGTGCTAGCTGCCGGTGCAGTGTGCACTCACCTCGCGGGCCAGTGCGCTGTCGGCACTGCTCGCGGATTCGCCTCCGAACACCGGCGATCGAGCGACGAGCGGCGCTGGTGGACTTCGCCCACCGTACACCGATCTCGAGCTATAAAATGACCGCGGTGCTCCTCTCTTCTTCCTCTCACCTGGCCTCGTCTCTCTTCTCCTTCCTTCTCCTCCATTTCTGTCTGTAGGAGCTCGCGACGAGGCTCTAATGGCGGAGGTGATGCCGGACTGGTACGTGATCCTGATGTGCGGAGGGTTGGTGGCGTTGCTGGGGTTCTCCGCGCTCTTGTGCGCGATGATCCTCAGTGATCGCCGTGATGCTGCTGCTCGAGTGTTAGCTCTCCGCGGCGGCGGTGATCATGAGGATTAACTGTGGTAGTTAGGTTCTGACTGCTGTCAGTGTGCTGGAGGCAACTAGTAGTCGAAACAAAAATCACCCACAAATTTCTCCTTTAGAGACTGTGGTGTGTTAGTGAGGAGATTAGCTAGGTGCGAAATGTGTAAGTGGTTATGCAACTAGTGCCTGCAGTCGAGTGGTTGTGGAGGTGAGCCTGTTGTCGTGGTGCTGTGTGAATTAAAATACATGTCATGGAGAAATTATGCGATGCAACGGCTCAAAGAAAAATCTAACTTCAAGGTTTACGGAGGCAGTCAATCAAAATGAACAGCAGTAAAAACCACTCACATTAATCGAAAGCAAACATTTAATACATCGTACAAACTTAGGATACAACGTATAAGCTGTAATACATAAATAAGTGCTAGGATAACAAACATAGCAGTGATGTCTACGATATAAACGGAAAATGGACAGGGTCCTGAGGAAATGTCTCTGGCACTGGGGCACATTCCTCTTCTATCGGGGAAAGCGGATGGCTTCCCGGTGTTGGAATACATTCTACTTCTTCCGGAGGGAGCGGAGGAAGTTGAGGAAGCAATCGAAGAATATGTCCCTCCTGAGTTGGCAGAGGGGGTCCGCCAATGGTGATCCGGGGATTTAAAACAGCAAGGCTGTGGAGGTACTCCAGTATTTGCTGGGTGAAACGCTCTTGGGCCATCACATATTGAATGAGATAGACCAGGGCTGGATCGCTCTCCGCACGTCCACAGCGGAACGTTGCTTCTGCTCCAAAAGCAGCGCGGCTTGGGAAATAGCAGTATTCTCTTGTGCTGGCACAAGGTACCGCAAATCGAAGACGGGTGACCGCTTCATACGCAGCAGATTCAATGGCCATGCCTGGTGTTGGCATGGATCTCCCGATGAAGATAACATAGGGAGGGCCTTGGTTTAAATCTGCTGGTGGAATATGTACAGCTGCCCAGTATTTCGAGAGATCAGGAGTGATCCTCGGTTTGTACAGCTCATACAGGGGTGGATGGATAGAGCCAAGAGTATTGCGGGAAAAATCCCATAGTACCTTAACAAAGCTGCCAGGGTTTGCGTCGGGGGTCCTCAAGTAAGCTCCGGGGTGAGACATGGATGAGTGAATGAGGAAGGTAGCGCTCGGTGCTGATGGTTGCTGGTGTGGAAAAAAATGAGGGTGGCCTCTTATAGAGAGCCTGAGTCATGATACTTGAAGTAGTGCCGTACGACTGAGACACCGACTCCGGCGTGGGGCTGTCTGAGTCAAAGTCTCAGGCCTCAATCCCCAAAAGAAAAGTGACATGTTACTGTACATGTCGGTTAGGGGTCACGTCTAGAATTTTACTCTGCAACTACTCGTCAAACAATTTATGCCAAAACACACATACTATGAGATGTTGACACACAAGTGGTTACAAGCTCACTACGTCACACAACGGCTACTACGGAACTAAAAAGAAAAACTGGCTACTAGGGCTTGACAACAATCCTGGTGGACTCAGTCCACCTGGTTGAGATCTAGTCGGGCGTGTCCTGCGGATGTCGAATCCTCTCCGGGTGCTTCCGTGTCGGAGCTGGCCGGGGTAGGATGGGGAGCTACAGGGTTGGAGTAGCGGTGGTGGCCTTCGCGGGGTGTCGAGGTCACCGTCCCATTGGAGTAGGCCTCCAAGAGACGACGGAGGTCTCCGGGTGAGGCGGTGGCATTGCCCGGGTGGATGACATGGTCAGAGCTTGGGGGCTCAACCGGCCTTCCAGGCAGCACTATCGGGGTGTCGGTGGCGGGTGCGGCTTCGCTCCTTGCTGGGGTCAGGCGAGTGAGCGCCATGCGGGTCTCAATCAGGTCGAGAGTGACCTGATCAAATAGTGCTTCTTGCGCTTTCAGGTAGCGCACCAGATGCACCAGGGCAGGGTCCGACTCATGGTCTCCGTCGGCGACCTGGGTCGGTCTACCATAGCCTTCACGACTAGGGTAGTAGTAGAATGAGCGGCAGTTAACCCTCGGCGACAGGTGCCGAAGATGAACTATAGCCTCTCGGGCTGCAAGTTGGATGGCTTGGGGCTCGTCGGAGGTCGTCCTCCCGGTGAACTGGTAGGGACGCTCCGATGTGATGCCCCTCCCGTAGATGTGCGCCGTGGCCCAGAAGTGTTGGATGGAATTACTCGTGTGTTCTTGGTACACGACATATTCCGGTGGCTCGATGGTGCCGAAGGCACGTCGAGTGAGATTGGCGAGGATGGTTACGAAGCCTTCGAGCTCAACTGCGGTGGTCTCGTTGTGAACGCGGGGGCCTGACATCTTGGTGGTTGGATATCGAATTGGGAATGAGGCTGTGATGTGCTGAGTTTTGGGGCGAGGCTTCCTTTATAAGTCAGCCGGGTCTTCCATCGCACGCTTGTGGATGGGACAACTCAGGTGTCGGCGCAGGCGCACGGCCTATGGGTAGACCGATAGGTTGGGCACCGACTGCCAAAAGCTGTCGGGGTCACTGTGTGGCTGTACTGCACGAGAGTTTTGGCTGGGTCTAGGTTAAGGTTTGGTGGGTTGATTAACCTAGGTTTATTGACCTGGCTAGGATAGGATTAGCCAATGGTCAGCCTGGCTCTGATACCAAGGTTGTCGGGACCGGTTTTCCAGGATATTAATTTCCCAGTAAACGGCCCTTGTGCTCACCAGCCCCAGGATTACTGTTAGCTGAGGAGACACATACTTGATACAGAAGTTCCAAGCAAAATACAAAATATGTAGTACAAGACCATTCTGGTCCATGAGTACAACAAAAGGGTTCTAGTGGTTGATGGCGGAAGCGGTTTGCGTTACATCAGCGTCTATGGGACTCCATTTCCCACAGGAACAGCTGACCTGGATAATTCCTATCTTCGCGAGGCTGCTATCGCCGCTGCCTAGGTTCCGGGGCTGCCATCGCAGCGCTCCTCTCCAAGCAAGAAATCTGGCCAAGACAATAACCAGGGACAAGCCAGTGAGTACTTTGAATGTACTCGCAAACATTATGAACACATGCACAATATAACAAATGACATTCATGCTCTGAAATATTCAATGATCACTTTGTTAGTCACGAAATGAAATTTATGACACACGCAAGCATGATATTCTTATAGACCATGAATAAGTAATCAAAGAATAAAAATAAAATGCACCGATCGGGTGTCTGAAGCGACGCCTCGAAAAAAAATATTAAAATAAAGTAATGCCTCAGTCGGACATCTGAGCGACGTCACATAAATGGCTTATAAAGAAAAATAACTAACATGCCACAGTCGGGCGTCTGAGCGACACCACATAAAGGGCTTATAAGGAAAATAAATAATAAGCATGCCACAGTCGGGCGTCTGAGCGACACCACATAAAGGGCTTATAAGGAAAATAAATAATATGCATGCCACAGTCGGGCGTCTGAGCGACACCACATAAAGGGCTTATAAGGAAAATAAATAATATGCATGCCACAGTCGGGCGTCTGAGCGACACCACATAAAGGGCTTATATGAAAAGTAATCACAGGGAATATCCAGGAGGTAGAACCATCCCAGGGATACTTAATACTCAACAATGCAGATGGTTAGTTCATAATAATAATAATTACAATCATTATTCGTCACACGTCATGATCAATATTTTGGTTTAGAAGTTTTCCTCCGAAGACCGACACTAAGACCGACACTTGACCCATCCCAGACTGTAATCCTTAACCGCGGACACGGCTATTCGAATAGATATAATCTCTGCAGAGAGTGTACTCTTTACCCACGAGTAATGGATTCCTTTAGTCCACCGGGACTAATTCCATTTACGGTCTTTTAGTTGAAAACACACCTGACCCGCACACACCAGCTTAACTTACCGGTGTCTGGAATCACCCACGACACCTGTCAAGCAAAACTCTAAGTGGGGAGGCTACAACCTCGAGTAGCATGGGATCACAGAATTTATAATGCGCGCAACTAGGGGAGCTACCCCCTCGGTTCCAACCGGAAACACCCATGCCCCCGGACCAGGTGGCCTGCCTACCGGATGCAGCCGGTATCTTCCACCATGGCCTCTCTGTACGGTGTGTGCCAAGAAAGGGGTTGACAACTTACTGGACTGTACCCTACCTGCGGCAGGGACAAGTGGTAGCACGAACAAGTATGGGGGTTACCGGAACAAGACTCGATCTACGGTCGACTCAGGAGGTTAAAGCAACACCTGTATGATTAGCATAGCAAACATATCTCATACCAATAGACAGAATCACCTTTCATCATACCTCAACATGCCTTACTGACTGTACTCGTCTCAACGAAATATCAGTAGCAAGCTCGTGTCTACCCAAGACAGAGACTTTCCCGGACTCCTTCCAGTAGGCATGAGAGGTAGACGAGGAAGGTTACCGTCACAAGTATATCAATTCCAAACAGCAAGGAATCTTCATCATGCACTTATGAGCATTTTCATACCATCACATAAAATAACGAATACTTCGTGTCAAGGTGGTGTTGTAAACGTATCAAACAACACACAACAATATTATGCCGGGGTTCAGAATGCTTGCCTTCCAAGAATATGCGGGGGTGCACTATTTGAAAGTTGCTTTCCTCTCCAAAAATCCTATTTTAAGAAAATTCAAATTAATACATAATTCAAAAACAGTACAAAAAGTTGTCATAATTATTTTTGAAATAAATCTTAAAATAAACTAGGTGAAATTTGAGAGTGGTAGGAAAAAGAATCAACTCATTTGGAGTTTTATTTAAAAAGATATGCCCAGTCAAAGTTTAGGTCAACTCTGTTTTTAAATAAAATGGAAAAAGAAAACGGTTCGACAGGGCTTACGCTTTCTCTCAGTGAAGACGTATTTCAAGGAATGCGTTTCCACTTAAAACGCTCTGATAGAGCCTGGGGACGCTGGCAGGTGGGGCCGTTGGGTCCACTGGTCATATTTGACCAGCCGACCTTCTTCCTCCTCCCGCCGCCGAGCTCATGCGGGGCTCCGGTGATCCCTGCCGGCGAACGGTGGCGCCCCGAGGGCGTTCGAGTGCGGGGATGGATCCAGCAGATCCTGGCGGTCCTTCCGGTTGTTGTTAGGCTCGCGGGGGTGGAGAGAGTCGCCGGCGGCAAGCGCTGCGGCGGACGGCGTTTCGGGAAGATTAGGGGCTTCGAGTTACGGTGGTGCTGGAGCTCGGTTGAGTAGTTGGGAAGCTCCGCACGGTCGAGGGGAGGTGGATGGTGGCGGCAGAAGGACGAGGGGGCTCTGCTCGCGACGTATGGTACAAAAATGTGGCGGCGGCCGAAGCTACCGGAGTTGGAGAAGATGGCCACATCCGGTTGAACTACTACGAAGGAAGCTAGCTACGGTGGACTGGGGATCTCCGACGAGCTCGGGGCTCCTTTTATAGCGCCAGAAGGTCGGTTCCGCGGCTCCCCGTGGATAAGCACGACGGCGGCGATGGCGGTTCGTCGCCTCTGCAGCTGGGGCGACGTGGCGGAGCTCCAGGAGCATGCCAGGGGCTAGCGGACGGACGAGGCACTGCACCAGAAGGCAGCTGGCGAGCGGAGATGGTTTGGACGGTGCTGGCCGCGGCTGAGACGATCACGGGCGCCGGTGTGCTGCCACAGCGCCATCGCTGCTGCTCTGAGAGGAGCAGAGCGGGTCGGGGCCGCACTAGGGGACAGGGAAGAGGATCAGGACGAGCTCGGGAGGCTTATCCAGGGGCATGTCGGTTCGGACGCGAGCACGTGCAAAACGCGCGCTCTGCTCGCGCTCCGGGCATGCACGGCAGGTGTTCGGCGAAATGCTAATGCAATCTAGAAGACTTGGGTTAGGGTAAGACTTAACAGGGTAGCTAGGTTGGTTACTATAGTTCCATTAGACAAGCTAGTTTGGCACAGAAAGCAACTCCACAATGCAAACTAAAAACCATGCCAATTCTGTCCTGGCGCACAAGGTGCTCGACAGAATGCCATGGGCATCTAGGGATATTTACTGGCCACCAAATCCTCCAGAGTAGAGTCTCTTTAGAGGATAAAGAGGGTGGCAAGGTTAGTTTGCCAAAAGCAAATACTTCCTAGTGCAAGTTTTTGAGAAAACCAAAACTGGACAGAAGAGAAAAGCTATTCTTGCATGGACCAAAAGTATTCCAATGGGTCCAATCTCCTGGACTTAAGAGTTTGGTAGGTTGGACTACAAGCAGGAGAAAAATTTAGAGGCAAAAGGGCAAGCAAAAATGGAGCTGTAGTACAAACCACTAAACTGGACCAGAACACAAATGAGGATGGTTTGCTCAAATTTTCCAAAGAACACCATTGGGTTTTTGCATAAGAATGAGTTATATACTTCTACCAACATCTCCAAATTTTGGTAGAATTTTTAAATGAATTTATAAAAGGGTTGCAGTGCAAAAGGGACTCTAAACTTATGAGAAATCAATATGAAAGCAATAAAGCTTTAGGGAAATATTGACAGAAATATTTCCACTGATAAAAGAAATGTTCTTGAGAAGGCATACATGTCCATCAATATTCTTGAAAGGTTCCCCTTGAGGGAAACATTCCACAAATCAAAAGGAAAGGATGGTACTGAAATCAAAAGAAAACCCAGAGAAGGAAATTTTTAATTTCCTGGCAAAAAAAAATTTTAATAAATAAACCATGGTTAAAATTTTGGGGTGTTACAGACCGTGAGAGAGCAGGCAACGGCATGTCGTATATAAAGATGAGGAGCAATGTGTTGTCGGTAGCAACAGCACGGCGCGAGAGAAAATGGCGGGAAGTAGAGAGCGGGAAAATATGGCGGGAAGAATTTTGGCGGCAATGAAAGGCGAGAACAATATTCGCGGGAAACAGAGGCGGGAAGAATTTTGGCGGCAATGAAAATATGGAAAAAATAGGTGGGAAGAATTATGGCGGGAAAATGAGGCGGGAAGAATTTTGAGGCTGATGCACTCGTCTAAAAAAAATGTGGCTGATGCAGTTGCTAGCTGGCAGAGGCACTGGTCGGCCCAGACTAGGCCGACAGGCCACTGGTCGGCCCAGGCGAGGCCGACAGGCACTGGTCGGCCCAGGCTAGGCCGACAGGCCACTGGTCGGCCCAGGCTAGGCCGACAGGCCACTTCTCGGCCCAGCCCAGTGCTGGCCGACGGGTGGCCTTTCGGCCCACTCTAAGCCGACAGGGTCATAGATTTGTTTTTTTTTTAAACAGACAAACATTGTTCAAATTTCGTATAAATTTAGGCATACTTTTGAAAAAAAATCCGTGAAGAGGACAGAGCCTTTCCTCTGTCTGAAAAAGAGAACATAGGCCGGAACGCTGCAAAGCATCGACACAATTCTTCAGGTAGAAGAGTAGAATAGGTTCCCCTGCCTCTTCCTCCCACGGTGAGTCGACGAGTAAAGAGCCGCGGGCATCGTGGCATGTGGAGAAGGGACGCGGAAATCAACCGCCTTTCCGTGGCTTTTTTCATGCAGATCTTACTTTACCTATGGTATGCTATCACCCTGGACGGATGGATATAGTGGTTGGTGGAGCGAGCCTTTCCCAGCTGGGCCAGGCGCGGCCGGGCATCCCCGCCGTCGCCGTCTCTCCTCTTCTCCAATCACTTTGCACTTGCGATGGAAAAAAGGGTGGAGTCGAGCAGAATAATCTCATGCAACTGGGGGTATGTCTCGGCGTTAGGATTTGATTATCTGACCAGGATCGTGTGGGAGTGGGATTACAACTCTGAACTGAAGCTGGCCCGATGCTTGTCACTTGTCACAGCGTAATAATGCGTGTGCAAAGATGTCTTATCCAGCAATCAGCACCATTGACGTTTGTAGCCCGAAGCGATAGGTAGAGCAGCATACCGAACGTACCCGACGGCCGGTCTGGCGTTATCCTATTGGTAGCTCGACCCAACAAGGAGATATATATATACATTGAGTGATGGAAATCTCAGAGGAACTCTCTTTAATCTTTATATAAACAAAAGAGAGAGTGGTGGCATGGCATGCCCAACTCTCGCTGACTGCACCGGCCGAGGAGGAGTGCGTGCATTATTGGATCTGTCGCAGATACACTAATAAGATATTGGGATCGATGATTAGATCTGTGGCTTTGGAACGGAAAAAAATTATATGAGACCAGGTCTCATATAATGCACGTGAGACCCACTCTGATGGATGACACGTGGCTTTCACAAATCACAAAGCATCTAATCTCTCCCCCCCTGATTTCAGGTGGGGGTGGGGGAGGTGCTTTGTGATTTGTAAATGCCACGTGTCATCCATCAGAATGGGTCTCACCTGCTAATCTATGAGACCTGGTCTCATAGAATTTTTTTCCCTTTGGAACTGATGTCTGCAACATATGCCAGCAGTACTACTACTCCCTCCATTCCACAATGTAGTGCTTCCTCTATCCTCGTGCTTCAACTTTGACCGTAAATTTAACCAACGAGACCGTCTGCGGCGGGAGCAAAAGTTATACCAATGAATTCGTATTCAAAAAAAGTTTTCAATCATGTAATTTTTTCTCCCGCCGCAGTCGGTCCCGTGGGTTAAATTTATGGTAAAAGTTGAACCTCGGGAAGCGCGGGAGGGAGTACTATACAATAAGTACGTACTGGAGTAGTAGTAGCTGTGAAGCTTCCGCGATACTACGTTTTCTCGTACTCGGAGCAGGTAAACAATGCTGCAAGACACGGTTGACCAGCAGGAGTAACAGATCCCCAGTACAGTAGTAGTAGTAGTACGTCCAAGTCCAACAATACTTGCAGGGAGCCTCTGAAGGCCATACATACATTTATGTGCTCAAGGTGAAGGGCGGTGGAACAAGATGCACCTTCTCCGGCGCACCGAAGCGAGCGATCTGACCGCGACCCGAGGTCCTGATCCAGCGGTGGCTGATTCATGTC
Organism: Secale cereale; assembly: GCA_902687465.1. Classification (NCBI taxonomy): domain Eukaryota; kingdom Viridiplantae; phylum Streptophyta; class Magnoliopsida; order Poales; family Poaceae; genus Secale; species Secale cereale. The sequence continues at coordinate 819,320,351 of LR738713.1, read as the reverse complement.
GGCATTTCGTGACCGCGACCCAAGTACCAATACTAACATTTTCCAAGCGGAAGAACAGACCAGGCCGGCCGGGGCGCCGTTCCGTCATGCGACGACGACGGCGGCGGTGGTCGGCCAGGAAAAGCAACGCCCATGCGTAAAGAGCTAGCCGGCCGGCCGGTCGGCCTCCCGCACCAGTTTTTTCGGGTGAGACGGTGGCTGTGTTTGTTTGAGCTTCGGTTTCAGCAGTTTCAGCTGTGGACTTGCTGTGCTGGCAAAATTGCTGTGCTGAGGAAACAGCTGTAGTGAAGGTTAGCTGTTTGGCAACACAGCTGTGGAAACGACTGTGAGCTGGTGAAAACGCTATGTTTCAGGAGGAGGGGGGCGAACGTAGAGATATGTCATGCCTACGGTGGCATTTACGACATAATTATGACCAAACGCCAAAGATAGAGGGGCTAGGGAAACAGTTTTGGCCCAAAAGTACACCGAGACCAGCTTTAGGCTGTTACACTGAAAATCTCCCGAAACAGTTTTGGGTTGTGGTTCCACAGCTGTTCTAAATAACCTGTTTGTTTCAGCTTCAGCTTTTTTCAATCCTAAAACTGCTCCAAAAGCTGAAACAAACACAGCCGGTGGCGGGTGGCTCAGTCGGCAGCAGGGGCGGAGCAACTTCGGCCACTCTACCTCTCGGTGGGTGCACGGCCGGGGTGGCACATACGTACGGCGTGTAGCGGTTGGCGTGTGGGACGAGCGCGCTACTGTCGCCGTCCCGGAATTTATATGCGCGCCCGTCTCGCTCGCTCGCTGACGAACGGCGGTTGTCTCGGCATAATTTGAGCATCGCGGTGTGCACAGAGATTTTTCTTCCGCTGCTTTCGCTCTCGGTCCCGTCATCTTGGGACGAGACTTGCCTGCTCCCCTGGTGTGTGCCCATCCGTGCTCCCGCGTACGTGGCTTGATTTGATTGGAACAAAATTAAGCCCGGCCCCACCCCCTTAAAATCAGGGGGGGCGATGATTAGATTAGAAAGGAAAAAGGAGAAATGACAGCCGTAGGATGAAGTGGGAGCACGGATGGGAGCATGGAGAGGGAGCAGGCAAGTTTTGTCCGTCATCTTGTGCGATCCACAGAATTCTCTCGATCGGGAGAGAGAGAGAGAGCGTGCCCTGGTTGCACGCAATCAGTTGTCAATCAATCATAGTGGTGGTTCGTATTCTAGTGGACTCTGCAGAGACCAGTAATGGTGAACTTGCTTTCGTCAAAACTGCAGGGTTTAATTAACCCAAATGACAAGTGGCACACGTGTGGCACGAATCACTCCGGCCTATATTTTTTAGAGAGGCTATTGTAATAGACATCTCCTGGTCGTTGCCCTCGGCCCCGTGCTGCTCCCGCGAGCAGCTCGGGCGCCCAACCTCCATCGCCGCCAGCAACACCCCCCTTCCCTGCCTCGCCGCCGTCGGAAAAGCGCCCGCGGGCAAAGACCGCGCGGCATCGGCGGGGCCTCCCCTCCCTCTCACGTGGTTCTGGTGGCGCGGGGCGCTGGATCACGCGAGGGTTCGTCATGGCGAAGCGGATCTGGTCATCTTGCGGCCGCGTGGCGGGGTTTGGCTACGGCGACGGCGGCCGGCCGCGGCTGAGGCGTGGCTGGGCGGAGATGGCTCCACCCCGCGAGGATCTCGGGCCTCCTCCCCCTTCCTTGCTTTGGTGGTGCGCCGCCGGCTGTGGAGATGGCATCCTTGCGTGGTGCTCCTCTACTCTCGCGTCGGTGGACGGCTCCTTCGTCCTAGCCGAAGGGTGGACTGGTCGGGTCCTACTAGATCCGGCCTCGCAATGCTGCCGCCGATCTGAGGGCTCGGGTCCATGGTTGTAGGCCATGGTCGACGGGAGCTATGCGAGGAGTAGCGCGGGGTTGTCCTGGGGTGTAAAAGAGGTCCCTTTCACCTCGTTTCTTCGGTGGGCGGTGACCGATGGCGCGGCGGGGCTTGGAGGCAGCGAGATCTGGGATGCTGGCGCGGCGGCTCTAGAAGGTGGTCTGCACGGCCGGCTCTTCGGCGAGCGGCATTGCGGTGGTGGTGGTGTTCCTCCTTTGCTGTGAGGGCAGCGAGGAGCGATGCGGCGGGGATCCTGACAATGGCATTGCTATGGCAGGGGTATCGTCTAGATCGTGGTGTGGAGGCCTGTTTTGGTGGCGGCGAATTTGCATTGTGGTACTTCGATGTGACGCGAAAGTGTCTTCGGGCGAAAGCTCAGCGCTTTTGGCGGCGATGCATGCGGGTGTCGTGTCCCTGTTCGGGGCGTCGTTGTGGTATCTCTCCCCGCGTCAGGGCTCCGAGTGAAAACCCTTGACCGTGCCTTCGGTCTCGACGGCGGCGGTTTGTTGCGTCGTCACCCTCTTAGGGGCGTCGTCGTGGAGCGTAGGTGCCCACCGGTTGCATTTCTTCGCCATCGGCGGACGAGCTCAGATCTTATCTCGACGCTCCTTTAGCTCTGGCTTGGGGCGATGCCGACAACTTCCTATCCTTTACACGTGACGTCGAGGGCATCGCTCTCGGTCCTTGTTGTCTGCTGGCAGGATCGGTGCTCCATAGTCCGGAGCGAGAGGGTAGGCCCTCTCCAGCGACAACTTGGTGTGTGTGTTGCATCGATGTCCGGTGGTTTCTTCTGAAGGCGCGGTCTCTCTTCTAGTTAGTAGCCTTGGGTGTGTCTTGATGGAGTGTGGGCACTCTTGTAATTTTGTTCTATCTTTGATCTGCTTTATAAGAGGTTTCCCTCGTCACTTTGTACCGGTTCGGCCGTGGTGCTTTAGAAAGCCTTTTTCGGTATATTTTTTAGAATTAAAGTTGTCATACGGAAAGAAAAGACAAACCCAAGAAATAAATATACTGAAACTTGCCAGTCGATTTTTTTTTCCATTCTCATGTCACTAAATTTGCCACTCTCGCGTCACTTAATTTGCCTAAAAAATTCAGAGTTGACATATGTTTGTGCCACACATTTGGCACCCATCGGGGTACTTAGAGCATCTCCAGCCGCGTCCCAAGAAGGCCCCCCAGGCGATTTTTCTGCCGCCGGCGCCAAAAAATCGGCCCAGTCGCGCCCCCAAGAAGGCCCCCCAGGCAATTTTTCGGCCGCCGGCGCCAAAAAATCGGCCCAGTCGCGTCCCCAAGAGCCCAGTTTTCGCCGCCTCGGGTCGAAATTGGCGCCGGCAGACCCAACCCGAACCCGGCACGCTGGGGGTCGCTCGGGGGCGTCGGGCGAAACGTTTTTGGCGCGAAGAGCCGCGGGCCAGCCGCGTCAGCGACTCGACTCTCTTCTCGCCGCTTCGTCGTCCTCATCGCCTCGTTTCCCGCGGCGAATCAATGCCAAAGCTGCGCGCGCTACCGCGCCGGTCAGCCTCCATTGATGCCTCACGGGTGGCGCAGTGAAGGCCGGGCGACGCGCGTCCCCTCGGTCGCCACGCCATCACGCTACGCGTAACGCGCCGGCCAAGCCTATCACGCGGCGCCTCCGCCAATATAAGCCGACGGCTAGCGCGTCAGAGACTCGCACAAATACTCCACCGCCGACGCGCCCATTTCTCCCCCCTTCCTCCTCTCGCCGTCTCCAGTTGAGAAGAATGGTCGAACGCTTTCCAGGCGACGACGCGGCGGCAAATGGCTTCGGGCGCCGCCATCTTCACGAGGACGAGGCTCGCCTCCTTTTCGAGGCCGAGTACCCGGTCCCACCGGACATGCGGGTGCCCGGGGCTTGGAGGATCAGCGCCGGCGGCGTGCCGGTGCCACCGCCACCCACCGGGGCGGCGCGGCGTGCGGAGATCGCACGTCCCCGTTAGCCTGATCTGGGAGCCCTACTTCCGTCGCCGTCACGCCGAGCAGCTCGAGGCCACCAACGGCGTCGTGCCCTCCGGCAGGCTCAACTTCGAGGGCCGGCGCCGGTGGTGGGGCGTGCTCGGCCGCACGTTGGAGGCCGTCCTCGAGTACATCGAGGGCGGCAACACGCCGCGCCTCGAGTACCCCGCTCCTCCGTCCTTCTCACGCCGCCGTGGAAGCTTCTGGACGCGGAGGCGCATGCAACCCGGGGCGTCCTCCTCCTCGTCTGGCCGCTCGTCGGGCTCTCCCTGCCTCCGCCCCGTCAAGCCGGAGCCCCAGGACACGCCTATCAGCGCGCGTACCCGCAGCTCCGGCGTCCTCTTCGAGCCCAAGTCGGAGCCCGGCCTCCCCGCGGAGTACGAGGAGATAGCCCGGCGCGGCTTCTCCGACGAGGACGCCCTGCGGTGGGCGCGGGACGACTACCTCTGCGACGAGATGGTCCGGCAGTGCCGGGCCCTGGAGGAGATCGCCGCCCGCAAACGTGGGCGCGAGGACGAGCACAGCGTTGTGGTCCTCGATAGCGACGACGACGACGCCTCCGGACCGTCCAACCCGCCGCGCCAACCGGGGGAGGGATGCAGCAGGGACGGCGGCCGCGGAGGCGGGGACGACGACGACGACGGCGGCGACTACACGCGGTTCTACCGCCTCCTCGGCATGTAGAACTGCAAAGGTGTACGGCGGGCGGCGAGGTAGACGGCGAGGAGCGGCGATGAAGACGGTGGGGGCAGCCCGTACTAGTTTTTTCTTTTTTTGTAAAATATGTTTAAATTTGAACGAACTCGCCGATATTTGCGTTAAATTTGAGCCGTGTTTGCGTCGTAAATGACTTTTTCAAAAAAACCTGATCACCGTGACTGGGAAGCATCACGCCCCAGTGCGTGGTTTAGCGCCGATGCGCCCTCGGGGGTGATTTTTAGCCCCTCCTGGGGCCAACGGCCGGAGATGCTCTTAACTAAAGACTTGCGAGCATGCAGGAGTGCATTTGCGTGTGATTAATTAGGAAGAAACAATGATTTGCACGATGAAGGCGAACCAAAGTTTAATCTGGCCAGGTGCACTGGAATCGGAGGAGGGGTGGCGTGCGTGCCGGTGACGCGAGACGCTGCGCCTTTCTCGCGACCCGACGACGACCGACCTATCATCTATCCAGGTCTCCGCGCCCTGGCACTCAGACCTCACTGGCAGTGGCAGGGACCCGTAAATTACCCCAGGATTCCGCCCCCTTCCCCACCGGCGGTGGCGTCCTCTTCCCACTTCCCACCCCAACCCAAGCTCTCCCCTCCCTCCCAACTGCCAACTCAAAAAATCCCCTTCCCCCTCCCTCCTCCGCCTCCCGCCGATCACCTCGCCCGCCAGAAGCCGCCCCCCCGGTCGCCCGCCTTCCCTCCCGAAGCCTCCGGCGGCGGTCTCTACCAGTTCGGGCGCTCCGCTCTCGCGCGCCGGCCACGGAAGGGCGTCGCGGTGGCCGAGGCGGCGGACTGTTGGGTTCGGGTTTTTTCCGCGCGCGCGCGAGGTCCGTAATCGCTCGCTCCGGCGACCTCCGCCTCCTCTCTTGCTGCTTCTGTACAAGCTTCGAGGAGGTTCTACAGCTTCGCCCGCTGAGCTTCTCGTCTCGTTCCAGGTCCTTGAGCGCAGCATGCGCCGCGGGGCGCGCTAACTTTTCCGGAATTTCGGGAATCTCACGCATTTGCTAGGCCCGGAGCTCTGTTTCCAGGCGATTGGTGCAGCTGTTTGGGGAGTTCGGTTCCTCTCATGCCCGAATTTGTTGGTGGAATCGGTTGGCGAGAGAAGCAAAGGTAATGCCCCGCCTTCTAGAACCTTCTGGAGCCGTCTCGATGTACTGTATGCTCTCAGCTCCGCCTCAATCTCTCTGTGCTTGCGTGCGCTCAGGTTAGCGCGGTGACGGGAAGCGAGACCGATCGCGATGACGTCCCTGTCGCGGACGCTCTCCCGGGCCGGCCCGATGCAGCCGGCGGGGCCTCGCCGGATTCTGAGGACGCAGACCGCCGTCAACCTCGGCGAGCCCATCTTCGACAGTGAGGTGGTGCCGTCGTCGCTGGTGGAGATCGCGCCCATCCTCCGTGTCGCCAACGAGGTCGAGGCGGCCAACCCCCGCGTCGCCTACCTCTGTAAGCTACAACTACCATTCCTCTCCTCTGCTTTTTTCAACACTGCTACACGGATACTGTCAACAGTCTAACACAACACTCTGCTCAACTGTACTGCTGTCTTCTTCTAGTCTAGCATGAAAGTTAGCCTGTGTGACACAATTGCTTTTTCTGTAAAAATGGGTGCAGAAACCGAACCATATTTGGTGCCTACTTATGGCATGCCTCACTAATACTAATCATGTCCATCAGCTTAGGCTATAATTGCTCATCATTATTCTGTTACTACTTCATCTTGTGCTGAATCACATTAATGTGTCTGTCTGCAATAATGGACATGGACAGGTCGATTCTATGCATTCGAAAAGGCTCACAGATTGGATCCAACTTCAAGCGGTCGAGGTGTCCGGCAATTCAAGACCGCTCTTCTACAACGGCTCGAAAGGGTACTGACTTTGTTTTCACTACTTCTATTTGCATCAGTCAGTGTCTTGTTTGAATTTAAACCCATCCATTTTATTGGATTATACATTTCATAGCCTGTTCATTTCTCCCCCATTAGGAGAATGTGCCCACCTTGACCGGAAGGGCCCAGAAGAGTGATGCACGGGAAATACAGACCTTCTATCGACACTACTACAAAAAATATATTCAGGCACTGCAAAATGCTTCTGACCAAGGGGATCGGTACATTACTTTGTTTATTTGATAACGCTCCTTTGTTTATTGGTTTTGTCGCCAAGAGATTCTCTTTCTGCATGCAGTTCCCAACTTACCAAAGCATACCAGACCGCCAATGTTCTCTTTGAGGTTTTAAAAGCAGTCACTCAACAACATGCTGTTGAAGTTGACGATGAGGTACAGCCTAACAAGTTATTTGCTTCCCTTTCATGGTGCTGCACTGTAATCACCAATTAGATTTTGTATGGAAATTATCACTATAACAATTGATAATTAACAGTTACCGATTTAATTTTTGTATGTTCTTAGATCTTGGAAACTGCTGATAAGGTTAAGGAGAAGACAAAAATCTATATCCCTTTTAACATTCTGCCTCTTGATCCTGACAGTGGTAACCAGGCAGTCATGAAATTTCCCGAGGTTTCCTTTTTCTGCCCTTTCTTTTTGTCAAAATATCCTGTTGACTTAATGTTGTCCAAGTGAAGTATTTATATTGCTTTCTCTGCCTGTAAGATACAAGCTGCTGCTTCTGCTCTTCGCAATACTAGAGGCCTTCCACTACCCAAAAATTATGAGAGTAAGGTTAACGAGGACCTCTTGGATTGGCTACAAGCTATGTTTGGCTTTCAGGAAAGGCAGTCTAGATTTAACTTTTGTTATTGTCTAACCTGTTTAGGTTTTATATTGTTCATGTTGGCCTTTAACCAATTTTGTTTTCTGATGTTTGATGTATCATTAATCTCTCGACATGCAGACAGATAATGTTTCTAATCAGAGGGAGCATTTGATTTTACTTCTTGCTAACATACATATACGGAAACATCCAAAGACCGATGAACACTCAAAGGTGTTTTTCTTTCTGTAGGCACTTGGAGCATTTGATTTTACTTCTTGCTAACATACATATACAGATTTTCCCCTTACCTTTCTTATGTTCCCATAACATTTATCTTCTGTTCCTGTTAATATGCCTTTTTAGTTTATTAGAGATCTAATGGTTAACGATTGCCGCCTCAGTTGGAGGACAATGCGCTTGATGAAGTGATGAAAAAGTTATTTAAGAACTACAAGAAGTGGTGCAAATATCATGGTCGCAAGAGTAGCCTTTGGTGAATTCCTTAGAAACCTTTCTATTGTCCTAATTGTTCATTGTGGCTTTTGATTTATTCTGCCTTTTTACTGTTTATATTTAAAGTTATTTATTGGAGATTGATTCTTTTGTTATGTTTCCTTGTGTCTTCTTGCTGGATTTAAAGCATTAGGACTTGGTAAAATTATTATGAAAATCACACACAAATCTATAAAATGGAAATGACATTTTTGCAAATGTTTTTTTTCTTTAATACTCAAAAAATGGAAAAGTTCACCCACTATAAAGCATATTAAACATGGAGGTATAATTTGTGGACACATAATTTGAACGTGGTTACAACTGTAATGCTTGTTCTTGCTGCCCACAGTTTCAAACCACATGTGGTCCACCCTACCAATCGAAGTAAGACATTGCCTGTCACCTTCTTTTCTCGGCTTCCTTGTCTGGCAGAAAAATCAACACTTGTGTATGCACCGTAAATACACACAAATATGGAAAGTAGATGGAACAAATAAAACAATCTCCTGAACATGATACCCTCATTGCCTTTAAATCTTCATAGGCAGCAGCCATAGCGCTTATCCAATCAAGTAAGGGGTCTTTCTGGTGTTTTTAGTACTTGCAAGTCATGAATGATATGTAGAATCAACTAAAAAAAAGTGGGCGTGTGTGTAGGTGTGTCAGAGAAGGAACCTAGCAGACACGAAATGTATTTGAGGTGAAACCCTACTTGTTCATGTACTTCCATCAGGTGTGTCTGGGTTGGACATCAGTGTTAGTTATCCACTCAATTTGGTTAACTATATAATATTTTATAGTGAATCGAAAAAGATTAGGTTTTCTCAATTATCAAATCTTTTGTTCTGTTACGATTTTAATGTCAGATAAGGAGTGTTGAGTTTTTTCCCCTCAAAATGTACAAATAAGACTGCTGTGCTCCACGGTTACTCATTCTGATTCTCTGTTGTGTCTATCTCAACTATAGGTTGCCAACAATTCAGCAAGAGGTGCAACAACGAAAATTACTCTATATTGGTCTGTACCTTCTTATCTGGGGCGAGGCTGCAAATTTGCGATTTTTGCCAGAATGTCTTTGCTACATATATCATCATGTATGGTGTGGACAAATAATAATAACTCTCTTAATCTCGAGTTCTCATTCTTCCTTGAACAATTCTGTTATAGTTAGCTGTCTGATTTGCTTTACTAACATCTTGTATTTAGTAAGGTTACTCTTTAATTTCCCATTAAGGGTAATCAAGTCGTTCATGCTCGTCATCTCTTTTCCGGACTGCTATAGTCTATATGAAAAATCCTTTACTTTTTCTAATGAATAGCAATAAGCAATGGAGTTCTTCTATGTAAACTGATTCATGCAACATGCCGCCAATCAACTTGGTGTCCGCCTTTTTAAACAATTGACTGACGCTTATATTCTTATGTCTATATCCATTTGACGCATGAACACATCCTCGGTTGGCGCAAAAGAAAACTGTGGTGTAATCATTTTGGACATATTTTCATTATTTTGCTAGACCCTACTTGAAATTGTTCGAGTTATCGAGGGAATACTGAATAACCAACTAGTAACTTTAGGGAGTACATGTGCTATTAGCTTAATTGTACAATCGAGCCTATCGGAGGCATAATGTAATGGCTGTGAATGTGTGACTAAGAGTTCAGTATCATCTCTATGCTAATGTGGTTGTTTTCGAAGATCTGTTGACTAGTAGTGGAGTTCAGGGCTTGCATCATAAAGTGCTACAATTGTTATTTCTATTTTAAGAATGTAGTCAGCCGTGCATCTTTAAATTGTAACGTGCCCACAAAAATGTTCATCTTCAACTATCATAGCTTGGCAAGGGGCTGACAATTCTTGCTCTTACATTTTTATAGATGGCATTTGAAATGTATGGTATGCTAGCTGGAAATGTGAGTGCCATGACGGGTGAATATGTGAAGCCAGCCTATGGCGGTGATAAAGAAGCCTTTCTAAAAAAGATTGTCACTCCAATTTACTGTACCATTGCGCAGGTACACTTTGGCTTTGCTCTCAAACATCATTTGACTGTCTAACTTGTGTTTGATGCTTCTTCATTTGCTAGATATAAGTAATCCACCATCATTTTCAGGAAGCTGAAAGGAGCAAAAGAGAAAAAGGGAATCATTCTCAGTGGAGAAACTACGATGATCTTAACGAATTTTTTTGGTATTAGTTTTTATAACTTCATACTTTATACCCCTGCTTTCTAGATTTTATATTTGTTTATTTGCAGGTCTGCTGACTGCTTTCGGTTAGGTTGGCCTATGCGATCTGATGCTGATTTCTTTTGTCAACCTTTAAAGCCAGTTGATGAACGAAATGAAGTAAGTTCATTTCAACACGAAAATTTTGTACATGCTTTTGGTAGAACTTAATTTTTTTTACATGTCATTGGGCTCGTTGCAAATGCTGACTTATTTGTCTATGGCACTGCCGTCAGTTTTCCTCTACTAGTGTTAACTTTTTGTATGCGAAAACTACAGTACCAGTCCAACTTAGATAGCAGCATTGCATGGATCTGGCGCAAGTGGTTGTGCCAGCAACAAGTGATGCACCTTGGAGTTTCAACAATCAATCATGAAAACTTCTTGGATGTAGAAGGTGCTATAATGTGCTGCATTTTTCTGTTCGAAATGTATATCATGTAAAAAAAAGATAAATGAATAGGATGGCACTATCCATTTATCTTTTTTTTACAGTATACAGATGCTTGTATTTTTGCATGAATTTTTGTAGGTCCCCTATTATAGCATGCTCTACTCCATGAATTTTTTTCATGATTATTAATTGGGAACTCCAATGTCTGTCGCCAATAGGGGTTGTGGACCCAACTGCTTGCGCCAAAATAGTATTGTACTCCCTCCGTCCCATAATATAAGACGTTTTTTGACACTACACTAGTGTCAAAAATCGTCTTATATTATGGGACGGAGGGAGTACTAAACACATATATCAGAGAGTTTGAAAACACAGCTTTATTATGCCAAAAATAATTCCAAACAGCATAGGAAACGACCCTGTTAAGTATATTTCTCCAAATCATAAGCTGCATTGCTAACCTCCGTCGGACGCAATCGCTGCTGACATGCATGCTGCACGACGCCTTGTGTGCGGGCCCACCACTTGCTGAGCTTTCGAGGCTAGTCCGATATGCATTTACAGAGATTGCATCCAGGCAATGGATGAAGGGTTTAGGTAGGTGGAGGGAGGTGGCATGAGTCGAGGAGAACTCTGCTGCCAATTATAGTCAAATGAGAAAACTCACTGAGTGTAACGGTAATGACATAAAAAATAAATCAAAATAAATCTCTGCAGTATACGACAACCTTTACGCCGGCATATAAAGTAGGTCAAGGTTTAGCAGTGGCATATACCAAAATGTCCCTTTTAGGATCTATTTCATGTCATCATGTTATGTCCTTATTTCATTGAAGCACAACAACAACAACGACAACCACTAGTGTAACTGTTTATTTGCAGAGCACAGTAAAAGCTGACAAGCAGAAAGGGAAGGTCAATTTTGTGGAGCTACGCTCGTTTTGGCACATATTCAGGAGTTTCGATAGAATGTGGAGCTTCTTTATTCTAGCTCTTCAGGTATTTACTTCCACTTTGGTGGTAACTATCTGTCCTCGCAGATTTCACATCCGTCATTTTGTGCATACCTTTGCAGAGTCTAGATGAAATACCATTTTCAGCTTAACATAATATTGATTTTTTAATGCCAGATTATGGTTATTCTTGCTTGGAGTGAAGGAGGGTCATTAGGTAATATTTTTGATCCTCTGGTTTTCAAGGAGATCTTGAGCATCTTTATCACTTCTTCTATACTAAATCTTGGAAAAGGTATGGGATCTTGATAACCAACCTGCTACAGTGTCTCTTTTATTCCTTAACCTTTTTTAGCTCACATCCTATTTTACTTGATTGTGTATTCTTTCCCCGCTCTTTCTCTTCGAGTGTGAGCATGCCACATATGCTTCTTCTTCCTCTTCATACATGTAACTGGCCATGTAGAATATCACTTTTTTAAAACGAACGACTAAAGTTTTGTCTAATTTCATTGCATAAGGAGTCTGTGAACAAACAAACCATGAAAAGAGGAAAAAAAGAAGAAGACCAAAAGCCTTTCTCCCTGATATAAGAGCCGTAGATTTTTAGCATTGGTCATGTACTTGCTCTTGCTCATCCTTAATCTGGGTTACAGTCACAAGTGGCGTGCTGCTGAAGTTCTGGGAAACCCTGGCACCACATTCTTTCTAACTTTCACATGAGACAGGCATGACTAGGTTCGCAGCACAATATCATCTCTGAATATGAAACAGAGTAAATTATGCCTATATGCTGTTGCCATTTGGGAATGGGTGGATTAGTTGAGTAAATTTAGAATCGGTCAAAGGAATGTGCCATGATAAAAGTTTTACAATGAAAATTGGCTATGGAGGAAGTTCAACTTGGAGTCACCAAGTGGCCCAAACTCATAATGTGTAGCACTAATATCTTTCAGCGAGCATAAACCTGTACTGCCAGCGTTCATGATTGTTATGTAGTTTAGTCAAATTCAGCTGTGATTTGAATGCTCATTTGTATTTATTTACAGCTACACTTGACATAATCTTTAATTGGAGGGCCAGGAGAACGATGGAATTTATGGTCAAGCTGAGATATGTCCTGAAGTTTATATTGGCAGCTATGTGGGTGGTACTTCTGTCAGTTACATATGCATACACCTGGGAAAAACCGACAGGAATTATTAGGACCATCAAAAACTGGTTCGGAAATGGTCCAGATCAACCATCACTCTTTATCATTGCAGTAGTCGTATACTTGTTGCCCGATATGCTAGCTGCTCTACTTTTCGCTCTTCCATTACTACGCCGGAAACTTGAAGGTTCAGATTACAAACTCATGAGATTGATCATGTGGTGGTCTCAGGTAATTTACATTTGAGTGAATTTTACTTATCTCTCTACCACTCTGTATCTTATAAATTGGAGTTGGTGGTGGTAGTGGTCAGTTCACTTCCCCACTCCATCCTAATCTCCCTCACCCATCTAGAACCCACCATACCCCTCCAATTTGAAGAAAAACAAATCATACCTTGCAATGGTGCTCACATCGCTGCAGCAGTTACACAAGTGCAGTGTTGTCTGCTTGATTGAGTTTCTTTATTGGTGACTACTAATACAGTACGACTGAATTGTTTCTTGTGGTTCCTTAGCAATAGATGTGCGTTATGCTAGTGAAAAGTTAAATTTGTGCTACTATTGCATTTACCAAAGCTAACATTGCCTTAAACCATCAAGAATATAATGCTCTCAAAAATCCTTTTATGTTCTGCACTTCCCTCGAGTACTTATATGATGGGAAACAAACTGTGTCTTAAAAAGTGAATGTAGAATGAAATTGATTTGTTTCCGGTAAGCTGACTATCATTCTGTTAAAATAAACTAATGCTAAGGTAAAGTTGATATTTAAAATCAAATATATAAAATGATAACATTGAAAATGCAGGTTTTTAAAGTTATGCAAATCCAAAGTAATTATGTATAAAATGTTTACAAATATACAATAATTTTAAAAATAATAATATTCTGAGTTATTATAGTTTTGGTTTTGAATTTGGTTCTTAGTTTCTAAGATACATCTCGGTGTAATTTACTCTTTGACATTGATGCCACATGAATTTTCCCCTGAAATTTCAATAGAAATTTTACAATTTATTTACTAATTCAAGTTGAAAATTGTGAACTTATGTTGTTGTATTTATGCAGACTCGCCTGTTTGTTGGTAGGGGAATGCATGAAAGCGCCTTTTCACTTTTCATGTAAGAGCCCGTATGTTAGTGTTCACTACATACTGAATCCAGGATAATCAACAATACATATGTAATTGCAAGGTTGTATACTGAGATGTGGTTCTTGTTTCGTTTTTTTCAGGTACACCATGTTTTGGGTTTCTCTTCTTTTGACAAAGTTCGTATTTAGCTACTATGTCGAGGTGATTATATACACATACCAATTTATCTTCTTTTTTATGTCAATAGTGTTAAAGTATATTTAGATTGCCAACTTTGTCCATCAGTTTGGACTTTTGATTCTACTGGTCGGTGCATGAAACTTAATATGGCATTAGAGCCAAGAGGTCTTGGGTCCAAGTCTCAGATTTCGCAATTTAAATAAAAACATTGCTTGCCCTTTTCTGTCCACGTTTAGGCCTTATCTAGCCCCATGTGACATGTGAGAGGGATGTTGAAGTATAAGTGCATTGCCCAACATTTTCCCAGTTCGAACTTTTGGCTCTACCTGTTAGTATATGAAACTTGATATGGTAGTGGAGCCAAGAGGTTTTGGGTTCGAGTCTCGGCTTTCACAATTTAAATTAATTTTTTGCGTGTCCTCTTTCTATCCACATTTAGGCCTTATCGAGCCACAAGCTTTGGGATGATTGCAGTAGGGGCTGAATCCATCCATAATTCAGGAGGAGAAAACTTAGCTAACCTAGCTAATTCATGAGCTACTTGATTACTTTCTCTAAAACAGTGGCCTAATATAACTATTCCACATATATAAGAGCTTAATGATCATAAAAGATAGCTTGACCTTAGAAAAAAAAGGGCAGCCCGGTGCACGTAGCTCCCGCTTGCGCAGGGTCCGGGGAAGGGTCCGACCACTTTGGGTCTATAGTACTCAACCTTTCCCTACATTTCTGCAAGAGGCTGTTTCCAGGACTCGAACCCGTGACCTCATGGTCACAAGGCAATAGCTTTACCGCTGCGCCAAGGCTCCCCTTCTAGCTTGACCTTCGAAAGGGGAAAAATTCTTCTAGATGGTCCAGTTAGGTCCTTACACCTATCCCTGAAAAAAAGGTCCTCAATACTTCAAAACTTGCATAGATCCTTACTTACCAAAGAAGTGTTTGCACCATGATCCGGCATTGAATTAAGATATTGGATGAACGATCCTGAAGTGGCTTCCAATTGTTGCTTTGACATACATCTATCTATAAAATTCCAAATGCATCTCAATATTGAACCTCCATTTTCAGTTGCTACTGTACTTGCAACTATCTAATCTAATAGTTATAAACTTATAATGCCACCGGATCTTTGCACCAACCATCCATTTTAGCACCCGATAATAGTTTTGTAGTAATGACAAGTGAGAAAACTTGCAAGTTTATGGATCTAAAGTGGAACCTTAGGAGAAAACTGGAGATTCCAACTTCCAAGTTTACCAAGGTAAGCCACACTTCGTTACAACTACAAGTTGATGAAGCTCAAGTGCAACTTTCTCACAAACTTGTGTGTTGGAGATGTTGCACTTATGAGATAGTGCAAACCATGATGGTCTAATATGTTGAAGAGTTACATTTTGAAGCCGCAGGAGTATTTGAGCCTGATTGATTTTACGCGATGCAAATTTTCATCTGATTTATTTTGCTTTGTTCAAATAAATTGGTATTGAACAAATGCATCTCTAACTTAACTGTTCCACTTGTTCTTATAGATCAAGCCTCTTGTTGAACCCACCAAGGATATCATGAAATTCCCTATAAATCATTTCCGGTGGCATGAGTTTTTTCCAAGAGGTATTTATGTCTTTCTGAGATATGAGAAGTGACAAACTCGACCCTTTATCAGAAGTTCAGCCAAAAGTAACCCTAGTCCGAAATATTAAATAAGTCTGACCTTTTTGCTCTGCGTGAGCCATTCCGGTGTTGACGTTGGCTATGCCAGCGCCATGTATCTTCGCATTGAGCAAAAGTCAACCTTTTGATGGTTGAAATGACGATTCACATGGCAGTGCCATTGTTACCAGCGTTGAGCTTTGAGAGCTCAGTGCCATTCTTTTGGCGCTGGCCAGCACCGCCAACCCATGTTACCAACTGATAGAAAAATGCATGCACTAACATTCGAAAAAAAACTGCATGCACTGCAGGCTGAGCACCACATGGCAACACTGCTAATATTTGCCATGCATATCTCACGTACAAGGAGCCAAACTTCACCAAGCACACACCTACACCACTCACTCAGCTAACTCGGCAGTGCGACCAATGCATGTGTTACATACAACTGAACTGCTTAGGTTGGCAAATCATTCAGCACCAACGGGAATGGCGCTGAGCCGGTGATGGTTGCGCTGACCTGTGAATCGCCTTTTCTACAAATATGCCAAGTTTTTCTCAACGTTAAGATGCACAGCACTGATTTGGTTAAATTTTTGGACTAGAGTTCTGTTTGGCTGAACTTTCAACAGAGGGTTAATTTTGTTAAAACACTGCAGAGATGATCATTTGGTGTTTATTTGTTTATAACATTCCTAAATCATGTTATGCAGCGAAGGGAAACATTGGCGTTGTAATTTCACTTTGGGCCCCAGTCATTTTGGTAAATTCTTTTCCTTTGTTTTGATGGAAAGTTCAATGCCTATTATGACCATGTAACCGATTACGAAAAGTAGGAGGCCGCCACTTTATGACAGTTTCACTTGTGCACTAGAGGAGAGCACGACAATGATTATGTGCATTTTTCCCTTTCCAGGTGTATTTCATGGACACGCAAATTTGGTATACAATCTTCTCCACTCTAGTTGGTGGAGTTTACGGTGCTTTCCAACGACTTGGCGAGGTTATCTTTTAATTGTTCAGTGATGTCTATTTACAAATTCATCAAATGGGCCACCATTCCTTTTCTATTATGAAATGATCCTGGTTCGTCTAGCACGGTGGTAAAAACTTCCTGGAGCGGGGCTACCAGCCAGGGTTCGAATCCTGGTTCTCACAAAGAAAAGGCCCTCACTGCATATACTTGGGTTGTGCAAGCAAGCGTGTTCGCTGCGTATAATTGCGCTGTGCAAGCCGGCGTTCGGGGCCTTTTCTCGACCTTACAATATAATGCCTTCGGGATCTCTCTCCCCTTGGGTTGAGTTTTTTTTAATTATGAAACGATCCCTCTTTCATAGTGTAACTCTTTTCTCCCAGCATAAAGCTTTTTGTTAATGTGACTGGGGCTCCTCAATAGGCAGTTCTAAATGATTGTAGTTTCTCAAAGAAATCGTTTACAAATCATATGAATGAGTTTCTCAAAGGAAATTATTTACAAATATCTTTTCCTTTTCTGGATGAGACAGATCCGCACACTTGGAATGCTGCGGTCTCGCTTTGATTCAATACCTTTAGCCGTTAATGATTGTCTAGTTCCGGTTGAAACATCTGATTCAAGGCGGAAGAAAGGTCTAAGGTCTAATTTACACAATCGTTTCAAGGAGGTACTCATATACTCCCTCCGTAAACTAATATAAGAGCGTTTAGAATACTAAAGTAGTGATCTAAATGCTCTTATATTAGTTTACAGAGGGAGTACTTCTTTTAGATATTATTGTGGTATTCTCGCACTTTATTGTTCGATACTAATTCTTTGAAATATATTGTTAATGATACAACATTTTAGATGAAGCATGAAGACAAGGAGAAGGTAGCTGCAAGATTTGCACAGATGTGGAATGAAATTGTCACTAGCTTTCGTCACGAAGACCTTATAGATAATAGGTGATTAAAATTTATGAATTATTAGTTTCAACTGCAGTTATGTTTTTCGCCTTATGTTTTCTGACCATAAGCAAATTAATGCCGCCATTTTTAACATAGGGAGAAGGAGCTGCTACTTGTTCCATATGTGGCTGATCAGGGTCTTCGTGTTATGCAGTGGCCTCCATTTTTGCTTGCCAGCATGGTTCTTCTCTGCTTTTACTTTGTTTATTTTATTTCTAATTTATTGGAAGCCACACTCATTCCCTTCTATTTATCTTATTTTGAATAATGCGAATGGACAGGTTCCCATAGCCGTTGACATGGCAAAGGATAGCAATGGTAAAGACCGTGACCTGAAAAAGAGGATTGAAAATGATTATTATTTTTCTTGTGCAATTAAAGAATGCTATGCATCATGTAAAAATATCATCAATGATCTTGTACATGGTGAACCAGAGAAAAGGTATCTCTCCTATACCTTTTATGAGTCCTAGACTTTATCTATTAAACTTGGGAGAAATAGTTGCCCAATGCATTTTATTTGTGTTGCTTTCAGGGTCATAAATACTATATTCACTGAAGTTGAGAAGTGTATTGATGAGGACAAAGTTATTACAGATTTGAATATGCAATCCCTGCCAGATCTCTACGATAAGTTTGTTGATTTAGTAGAATACTTGGTATGTATGAAATATTTCCATTTCTAAAAAAACAAGGTTATAAATTGAAAGTTATACGGTTTTTTCTCTAATGAATTACTGGAAAAGGTACAATTTGTGCCCCCCATTTTTAGAAGTACAAATATGGTTATATTGGTGGAATGCATCAAAGCAATATCGTTTATAATTTTGTGTCTTAAAGGGGCATTCTTCCTCTCAAATTGTTGATAGTGTACGCAAATAATAGATTAACCTGATGTCTATGCAACCTTAGAACTCTTTACTGGAGGTACTTGTCTTTCATCAGCTTGTCTAAATACGCCGACTCAACCACTTATAGCAGCAGTCTAATTTATTTGCCTGAATTTGAGAAAATCAAAATGGTCTATCTTTTTGCCAGTAACCAGCTAGAAACTGGAACAGCACACTACAATGAAGCAGACCAGTTTGTGTGTTTGTGTGAATATCAATGATTTGTGGTGGTTCCAATGATTTGTGCCAGCACACAATACGACATTGTGTTTTTTTGGGACAATTCATGGTTGCGTACTATAGCCTTGACTAGTGTGCAGTTTACCTAGTGTAAGACCAGCACCGCATGCATGATGCATTAAGGAAATAGCTAGACATTTTTTAATGGAAATATCTAGATGTTTTCCTAGTTGCCTATTTGTACTGATGTCGATCAATAAGCTCATCTTGACCTTTTGTATATCTTCCATTGCATAATGCTTGTCAGACATAGTATAGCATAAATGAGTCCATCCACATTTTTGTGCAACCATATTATGCTGTTTAGCCTTACCGTTCTCATTCTTGGTTTTCATTCATCATTCTTTTGTTTACTGATGTCAGACAAAGAACGATGAGAAAGACAGGGTCTATGTGATAAAGATATTTCAAGATATGCTGGAGGTTGTAACGAGAGATATAATGGAGGACCAACTACCTAGGTACAAATATTGTTTTAAGCATGTATAGATATCCCTGGCGATGAAGTACTGCACCCTGCTATCTTACTGCTTAGAGCTCATTCTGTGATATTTGTGGTTTGTCATTCCTTCTTTTACAACATGGCAGTATTTTGGAGTCAAGTCACGGGGGTTCATATCAAAGGCCAGAGGGCATGACAGCATGGAATAATGAATATCAGTTATTCCAACCATCTGGAGCTATCAAGTTTCCCCTACAAATGACAGATGCTTGGACAGAAAAGGTTTTATTAAAGAAGTAACTGAAACTTTTAAAATTGTGAACGTCTGTTGTTTTTAGGGCACTATTTCATAGACTGTGGGGTCATCTCCTGACAAAGTTCCTCCATTCTGAATTGCTGCTGATTTTATAATTCTTGTTTCCCTTTTTTTTGGCTTTCTAATGAAGCCAGGTGTTTGCCTATTGTCTAAAGATATAATCCTTGCTCCAGGTGAAAAGGCTGGAACTACTGCTCACGGTGAAAGAGTCTGCTATGGACGTTCCTTCAAATCTTGAAGCTAGAAGGCGTCTTACCTTTTTCACCAACTCTTTGTTTATGGATATGCCTGTTGCTCCTAAAGTCCGAAACACACTTTCATTTTCGTAAGTCCTTATACGTAACTTGCACATTAAATGTACTAATCCTCTTTTGACCTTGCATGCATCACTCCTTTTTGTCAAACTGTGATCAAGTATATAGCACTACTAAAGTGAATTGTTTCTTCTGTAAGTTGCAAAATAGAAATGTAATAGCACACGGCCTGAAATGATAAGGCTTTATTAACTTCCTCTTTCTTTTCTTTTCATCTGTTTTTGATTCACATGTCAGATATTGCTGTTATTAATGATAAGGATTTATTTTTGGGTGTAGTGCATTGACTCCGTATTACAATGAGCATGTTCTTTTTTCCATAAAAGAGCTCGAGGAGGAAAATGAAGATGGAGTTTCTACTCTGTTCTACCTACAGAAAATTTATCCAGGTCGAGGGGGGAAGAGGAATAATAATTTCTCCTTTCCAGTCACAAGTAATAATATAAGTTGTGAAGCAACTAGGAATTTATTTTGTATGGCTATGCTTATGCATGCAGATGAATGGGACAACTTCCAGGAAAGGATTGCTGGTTGGGAGGAAGAACTAAAAGAAAATGAAGAACTGAAGAAAGAAGAGCTTCGTTTATGGGCTTCCTACAGAGGTCAAACGCTAACTCGAACAGGTACAATTAATTTCTTGAATTCAGCCACATGTATCACCCTTTTCAAACAAATGCTACATTTTCTCAATTTTACACGATAATGCTCAATTTTAAATTATTTGATTGATCTGAAACAGTTAGAGGAATGATGTACTACCGAAAAGCTTTGGTTCTTGAAGCATTTTTAGATATGGCCAAACATGAAGGTAATATTTTTGTAGTCTCTGTTATCTCTCCAGCTAAACCCAAATGGAAAGAACGGGGGTCTTAACACCATTAGCAGCGCATCTTTACTAGTGCAAGCATGGTTTTATGATTGTAACATGGGTTTTCTGCAGATCTCATGGAAGGATATAAAGCAGCTGGGTCAATATCGGATGAAGAGTGGAAGTCCTTGTTTGCTCAGTGTGAAGCATTGGCTGATATGAAGTTCGCCTATGTGGTATCATGCCAACAATATGGAAATGACAAGCGTTCTGCTCTTTCTAATGCCCAAGACATATTACAGCTAATGAGAACGTAAATGATCCTTTTTCATATGTCTGAAATAACAACAGAGGATATAAATTTAATGGAATACTCATTTCTAGTTGCTTCGTGAAATACCCATATCTTGATGTAACCCGCATGAATTTTCGCACGGGTTCTAAAAAATCTCGAAATATTGGTGGGCATTGAGACAGGGATATTGTATGGCACTGAGAAATTTCATGATCAAATTAGATTGCAATTCTGAGAAACAAAAATATGTCCGCAGCTAAATGGAATAGTGCAGGAAGCCCATAACCATATATCTCTGTTGGAACTTAAATTTTCTCTTGTTTCTCTCTGATACGGTCATGCAATTACTCAGAGCCACAACACATGCTTTCCCCCACATAGTACACTTGATATTTACCCATTATAATTTGACAGTATAGGAATGCCATTGCTTAGAGTTTACCTTAGAAAGTGTAAACAAATTTCTGGAGTTACATTTCTCGCAGGTACCCTTCTCTTCGTGTAGCATATATTGATGTGGTGGAAGATAGAGTAGGAGAGAAGCAAATTGAGACAGCTTATTACTCTACTTTGGTAAAGGTTGCTCTAAATAAGGACTCTGAATCTGCAGATCCAGTACAAAATCTTGATCAGGTAATGCTAATTCAGTTTTATCACGCTATGCTACGGAACTTCTGTCTAATCATGTTCGCGAAGCAAATAAATTTTATTTTACTAATAGAAAGGGCAGCGCAGAACCAAAATACGCACAGTTTTTTCTGAAACTAGTATGAATCTAAAACATGTGATGGAAGATACAAATAACACGGGCAATGCAATTTAACATTGAAGAAAAAAATAAACTAGGAAAACAATAGAAGGGGCATTCTCAACTATCTTTTAGGTGCTGAAAATGGTGGCTGTAATCTTCCTACTTGATTGATTCATGGACGTCATAAATGGAAATTTAGTCTACGAAGTATTCAAACTTCTTTCTGAAATTTAGTTTATAGTTAGGGGAAAAATCAGATGGCGTTATAAAGCAGAGTCTCTAACTTGCAACTTATGTAGTTGTGTTTGTGCTATTTTTACCATCATTAACTGATGGAGGCAAATTCATGTTTTAAGGGTTCAAATGACATGTTTGTACAAGTTTAAAATCTCCGCTGCAATTTCTATACACGAAACCTTTTATGTTCTCCTTTTCCATAAAAATGCCAAGATTTCTGGAGATTACTCTGTTTTTCTTTGTATAAATGACTCGTATGAAAATTTCTACCATCTGAATTCTGAACACATCTTTATGTTTCCAAGGTTATCTACCGGATAAAACTTCCAGGCCCTGCAATATTGGGAGAAGGAAAACCCGAAAATCAGAACCATGCAATAGTTTTCACCCGTGGTGAAGGCCTGCAAACCATAGACATGAACCAGGTCTCTCCCATCATGGTTATGGTGCTTTTACTTATGAAGTTGTACTAATGCTTTTATTAAGAACTCATTTGCTTGTCATCATTCCATTAATTTCGTAGGATAACTATATGGAAGAAGCACTTAAAATGAGAAACTTGCTTCAAGAGTTCCTTACAGAAGATGGAATCCGGCAACCATCTATACTTGGAGTTAGGGAGCACATTTTTACTGGCAGGTTGATTATTAATTTAGTGCGCAATTGAAATTTTATTTTCTGTTATTTAGGCATCTTAAAAACCTCTCTTGTCTCCCATGATGCAGTGTCTCCTCCCTTGCATGGTTTATGTCAAATCAAGAGCACAGTTTTGTGACTATTGGACAACGGCTGCTTGCAAATCCTCTGAAGTGAGATCTTTTCCTATTAACTATTTCACTCACATTTACTTCTTATACATTTGAATGGATAGAAAGTTACTCTGTACATTTATTCTGGCAGTGACAACTACTGTCAAAAAAGAAAAAGAAAAAGAAAAAACACATTGTGTCTTTATTTGAGCATCCAATTATTTGGAAAAGTAGTAATGCAGTACATTCTATTCAGTCCCTTAATTTTTTTTCAAGAGTTGGTGTGGAAAATAAGAGAGCAGGTCTTAGATAAAAAAAATTATAACTACTAGGTGGAAACAGTTAAGGGCTATGAACAGAACCAAGGAAGTTGTAGATGTATCTTTCAACGTTTTGTCCACTTGCGCGCAATGACTTCTTATGACATGGTTATTCCTCTGCGTCGCCAATTACTTCATACTGTCCATCTGCTGTGATTCAGCCAGCAATCCTACATCTGTGTAATGAATTCTCCTTTTGAATTGTATCTAAGTTTATTACTGAATTTGTCTAGGGTTCGATTCCACTATGGCCACCCGGATGTATTTGATAGGCTTTTCCATCTAACAAGGGGCGGTGTCAGTAAGGCATCAAGGAGTATCAACTTAAGTGAAGACATTTTTGCAGGTTTGTTCCATGATTTTATCAAGTGATCAGTGATGTTCTTAAGATCAAGGTCCCCATGGTGTTTAGGTGGCATTGTTTTTTAAAGCTGACTGAGTAGTCATAAAGATATTGTTTTGCAAGAGATGATGAAATTTAAGATAGATATCAGTATTTAATTCATATTGTCTTCAATACTTCAGGATTTAACTCAACTCTTCGTGGAGGCAATGTAACACATCACGAATATATGCAAGTTGGCAAGGGGAGAGATGTAGGACTAAATCAGATCTCCAAGTTTGAGGCCAAGGTGGCAAATGGAAATGGTGAGCAGACCCTCAGCCGTGATATCTACCGGCTTGGGCACCGGTTCGATTTCTTCAGGATGCTTTCATGCTACTTCACCACCGTGGGATTTTATTTCAGTACACTGGTATGATCCATTTGTTTCGAATATATACATACAAGTTTCTCTGCCAATTGCAAATATGAATCTCTTTAGCCCTACGAACTTCTCTCTCTTATATATAGATTGTTCTCAACTACAGGGGCATTTTTGTCTCACTTATGTTATACTGATAGTCCCATCAATAAGTTCACTAACCAAAGCTAAAACAGTATATCAGTACAATGACCTATAGTTTTTTCTAACACCTTTTACTCCTCTCAGTTGACAGTCTTCACAGTTTATGTGTTTTTGTACGGGCGCCTTTATCTTGCTCTCAGTGGACTTGAAGAAGGGCTTGCAACACAACGGAAATTCAGCCATAATCGTGCTCTTCAGGTTGCTCTTGCCTCGCAGTCTCTTGTTCAGCTTGGTTTTCTGATGGCCCTGCCCATGATGATGGAAATTGGCCTTGAAAAAGGATTTGGCAAGGCACTAAGTGAATTTATAATGATGAACTTGCAACTGGCATCCGTGTTCTTTACATTTTCACTTGGTACCAAGACTCACTATTATGGACGTATGTTGCTTCATGGAGGTGCTCAATACAGAAGTACCGGAAGGGGCTTTGTTGTCTTTCATGCAAAGTTTGCAGAAAACTACAGGCTATATTCTCGCAGCCACTTTGTTAAAGGCATCGAGTTGATGACTCTGCTCATCGTTTATCAACTATTTGGTCAAACCTCCCACTCAACCATCGGATATATCTTTGTTACGTCCTCCATGTGGTTCCTAGTGTTGACATGGCTCTTTGCGCCCTTTTTATTCAACCCCTCGGGGTTTGAGTGGGCGAAAATTTTGGACGATTGGTCGGATTGGAACAAGTGGATCAGCAATCGTGGTGGGATTGGTGTGTCACCAGAAAAGAGCTGGGAATCCTGGTGGGAGATAGAGCAGGAGCATCTGAAGCATACAGGAACACTCGGAATCATCTTTGAGATAATTTTGTCCCTTCGGTTTTTCATATATCAGTATGGCCTTGTGTACCAGTTAACTATCACAAACGACAACAAAAGTATCGTGGTATGCTTTTCCTCCAGTTCAGAGCAGTGTTTTGATTCTGACTGTGCTAGGTGGTTAGGTGGGTCTTTTAACATTTTTCAATTTTGTGACTTCCAGGTTTACTTAATTTCATGGGGCGTAATTTTGGTGATGCTGGTTATTTTGAAGGTGAGAGAGCATGCTTGCTTGCTTTGTCAATAGAACATGGATCAGTCAATACAAATGTTTATATCAGAACAACACCATTTCCTATTAACTCCGTATTTCTGAAAGTTGTGTTGGCTAAATTCCTTTCCTCCCAAATCGCCTACTGTCTTTTCAGATCATATCTGTCGGAAGGCGGAGGTTCGGCGCGAACTTTCAGCTGTTCTTCCGTCTGATCAAGTTCATGATATTCGTTTCGTTCTTCGCTATTTTGGTTGTGCTGATAGTGCTGCTGCACATGACTATAAAAGACATACTTGTATGCCTCCTGGCATTCTTGCCCACCGGATGGGGAATACTACTGGTCAGTCTTTCTCCTGCTTGTGTCTGCTTCATCATATATACTCCATACTAACTGTAGTACTATGACGGTGGCATGCCTGCTCCTGTTTCATCTATGCTTCCGCTGGTTTCTTATTACTGTTGCTCTGTTATCACTCGCAGATTGCACAAGCTTGCAGGCCTCTTTTCCGGGTCACGGGGCTATGGGGATCTGTGCGAGCCCTTGGGCGGGCGTACGAGGTTATCATGGGGATGCTTCTGTTCACGCCAATTACCGTCCTGTCATGGTTCCCCTTCGTCTCCGAGTTCCAGACGCGGATGCTGTTCAACCAGGCGTTCAGTAGAGGACTGCAGATTTCCCGGATTCTTGGCGGTCAGAAGAAGGAGAGGGCCGCTAGCACCAAAGACTAACCTAGCTTTTTCTGCCCAATTGCCTGCCATTTTCAAGATCTAGAACTCCTGCCATAAAAGAATTATAGTGCTACTTCAGAATACATAGGGTGTACATATTCCAGGATATAGAAATATTTCCTGTGATCACAGCTTCACACCAGTTGCAGTGCAATGAATTGTACTAGTCATTTCCTGTGTAAATACTACTACAGCACTTTAGCAATGGCCACTGGCCAGGAGCTGGGGACATTATATTGGTCCTTGAGTACATTGATCATGCGACGCAGTACCGGTACATCCATGCTACTACCTTTTCCCCCGTGCTGTGCTACGGTAATCATTTCTTTCTCCCAGCAGTTGTGCAACCACAAGTACTAGTAGCACACTTCACAGGGTGTATGCCTTAATTTCTCGGCTGTAATGAAAGTAGCTCCAGCATGGTCTGATTTACCTGCTGAAGATTAGTTATCCGTGCATGTTATGCGTTATTGGTTCTTATTATGTACAGAGTTTATTATTTGGGTCTACTTGCCGTTAATTTTCTTCAGAAGAGACGGTGGTCCTGAACTTGCGAGTCGTCTGGTCCGGTGAAATTGATCGGAACTGACAGCGCCAGCTCATCCGGATCGGGCTGCGAGTGGAATGGCATGGCATGGCAGGCGCACTGGCTATTCTGGGCCTTATGCCCTCATCTCCCCGGATTCTGAAGCGCCCGGCAAATGGGCGTCGGTTGCATTTGCATGTGGTGGGGCTGCCTGCTCAGCACCAAGGACGACCTCGATCCAAGGACAGAGAGGAGTAAAAACTCGAGAGCGGGTCACATGCAAGATCTGCTCCGTCCATTTTACAATTCCATTGTGCAGCGTGTAAAGTCGCCGCCGTATCGTCGGCTGTTGTTTATTCATGGAGCGTGAGTGAGTGGTGCGCGGAAATGGCATTGCGCTTCTCAAACCAGCACGGAAAAGAACAAGAGGTATTCTACACACGAAATTCCATGAATTACACAGGGAAATTGCTGCGGCTCATGCAATCAATCAACAACCAATGGCTGGAAGAGGATGACAAGAAGAATGTGATGGGATGACGAGGAATACGGTCGGAATGGGACGCGCCACCGCTCTCTCTGCTTTCACTGGTCACAGTAGAGACATGAGCACGACGGAGCACGCGGCCGCGGCGAGCGCGCCGATCGTCCGCGACGCGACGAGTGTGGCGGACGACGCCTTGACGTCCTTGTGAACGTGATCGTCCGCGACCTCCGACGGCGCGTCGGCCGGTGGCGGCGCCGGCGGGGAGCTGAGCGTCGCGTCCGCCGGGGACGGCGCCGGCGCGGGCGTCGGCGAGGGGGCCTCCGCGGGCGCGCCGGCGAAGAGCTCGAGTGGCATCAGGAGGCGGTCCACCGTGAGCACGCAGACGGGCGTGTCGTCCAGGACCGTCTCCGCGACGCGGGACTTGCGCAGGCCGGTGTCGAGCGACACGTCGTCGCCGCGGGCCACCACGGACACGTTGTACCTCCCCGCCGCGGTGGACGCCAGCGTGCGGAACGGCCGGGCCGACGCCTTCACCAGCTTCAGCGACGACCTCGGGTTGTACCCCGGCAGCGCGTGGTACCGCAGCAGCGCGACGAGGTCGGCGCGGGGCATCTTGTCCACGTCCGGCGCGCCCTTGGCCATGAACGCGTCGTCCTTGGGCGCGAACAGGGTGAGCCCGGCCTCGTCCGCCATGGCCGCCTGGTAGTCCTTGAGCACGCCCGTGCTGGCGATGAGCTCCGCGAAGCGCTTGCAGCCGGCCTTCTCCAGCAGCTTGGTGAGGTTGGCGACGGACGGCCCGTCGAAGAGGCCGTCGAACTCGATGGGCGCCGAGACCTCCAGCACCGCGAAGTCGTACTGCGCCTGCTTGAGCGCCTTGGCGAAGGTGGCGTCGTAGGCGTCGCCGGGGCTGGCGGCGGACGCGAAGCCGAAGCCGCCGCCCTCCAGCTTGGCCATCTTGACGCTGCCCGTGGCGCTGGTGGCCGCGCCGCCCGCGGCCTGGTAGAAGGTGTCGGTGAGCGTGTCGGCGCCGGCGGGGAGGGCTTTCAGCTTCTTGACGTCCCAGTAGTCGAGCAGCGCGTGGAGGCGGAGCGCGTTCTTGATGGCGCCCAGGTCGGCCCCGGCGTCGGAGACGAGCGTGGACATGGCGGCGTCGCCGAGCACCAGCACCGTCACCCCGGCGCGCGCGTTGATCTCGTCGCACACCCGCGTCTCCGTCAGGTACCGGTTGTACTGCTTGTACTCCGGGTGGCCGCTGAGGAAGGAGGTGATGTTGTGCGCGATCCCCGCCGACATCCCCTTGGCCGTCGCCGGCGGCGGCCCCAGCGCCATGATGCAGGCCAGGAGCGCCACGGCCACCACGCGCCGCAGCTGCACCCTCGCCATTTGCCGAGCTAGTGGCCGACGCACCGGTGATGGATGGATGGCGCTGAAATGGACCGAGCACCTAAGCTAAGCTGGCTGGCTAGACAGAGTGAGCTGTGCGCACGCGCACGCAGAGAGTGCGAGGATAAAATGAGCAATGGTCTGTGGGCGACTAACTAACTAACTAATTATGTATGGTTCAGCGGCGGTTGGTGAGGTTTTAGGTCTGCAATTTGCAAGGCGGGCGAGCACATGAACATGTGAGGGAGCGATTGGAGGGCTGGCTACCGGTGGTAGGGACGACGATGGCACTTGGCACGCCGTGTCTCCTCCGTTCTTGGCCATTTTTATTTGGTGGTGGTCATCGTGCTCCATTATGCGTCGGCCGGTCTATTCTAATACTGCAAACTTGCTGATAAAAAGAGGATTGATAATAAGGTGATGGTATTCGGCAGTTTGGCTCTCGCTCTCTCGTGTCTACGTACTTGAGAAATAATAGTATGGCCGTTAGGGTGGAGACATCGATCCGAAGATTGATCAGTGCTGACAACGTGGCCCAAAGGCTAGCAGTGGAAGAATCCGAGGCAAGTCAGCTCTGTGTTTCCTCTATGTATATTGCAAGTTGCACGGGTAAAAGCAGGACAAGTGCGCACGTGCTCGGTCATTAGTTTTCTCATCGATTCTTACTACCCATCACTTTACTTATTACAGCTACGTTTGCTTCTCCGTCACGTACTGGATCGGTGTGTCAGGCAAAGTTGGGTGGGGCTTCCATCCGGTCTCAACGTCCTTATTTAGCGCACGACCACGGATAAGGTGATGATAATATGCTCCGTTAGCGTTAGCATGTCCCCATCCATTTTAGAATCTCGACCGATTTTGAGCACCCCACATTGACATGGCCGGATCTTTTTCTTCTCAACTGTGAGCGGAGAGCAAGCCGATCATAATGCCGCTCGTTTCTGAATATTGATTGGATGCATTGACAAAGACTACCCGCCCCGCGGGCAGTTCTATCACCCTAACCACGGCCGTATGATCGTCTAACTATTTCCCCGCTTCCCCCGCAACATCTATCATGATGTGCTGCGGCCCTTTGCAACATCTCCCGCGTTTTTCCACTGTGTTCTTTCACAACACCTGATCGTGACGCTAACATACCCCGTGTTGCGCTCGGTTACCAGCAACACGGCTCGTGTTGAACCGACATATGTGTGTGGTGGGACGGTGTTGCGTGCCACACTATCAAAGACTGACCAAACGGTCATGGAGGCGGTCACACACACCAACGGTCATTTCATTGTCCCCAAACTTTTTCGGTGTTTTAAAAATTGGTTCATAAAAAAAAATCAAGTTTTAATAAAATGTTCCTGATTCCAATAAATGATAATTAAAAAAAAACACAATTTCCAAAAAATGCTCTATATTTTCAGAAAAATCGCATTTTCATGAAATGTTTGAATTTACAAAAATCGCTCATGTTTTCAACTTTTTAAATAATATTAAATATGTTTGGTACAATGACCGGGCCGCTACGAGGCTCGTCACATAAAACGAAGGCTATGCATAACTCTGTGCGTCTGGTCGACGGCACAAAGAGGGTCCAATAGGAGCTCCCATTCGGCACACCTTGGTGGTGCTAGGGGTGGCGGTAGCTCCTCTTCAGATCCTTTAACACAAATAAAAGGTGGTGGGTCTGAAAAGGTTTGATAATGCAAAAAACAATTACTTCCATTTTTTTAAAGAATTTGATTATTTTGTAAACTTTAACAAAGTTCATGCATTAATTAAACAGTTCACAAATTCGAAATTGTATCATAGATTGAATACACTTTTTAAGAATATGATGGAATTTTTCAAAAATACATGTTGAGCACCTTTTTAAATACACATTTTTTTGATAATGCGATTAACATTTACGTTTATTGTAAAATTACAAAATGAGTATTTTTTAAAATGCACAATGAACATTTTTTAATGCATATCGAGCATTTTCAAAATATATGATGAATAGTTTCCAAAATACCTGTTGAGACAACTTTTAAAAATACAATAAATATGTTTTAAAAACAAAATGAACATTTTGTAAAAGTATGCATTTTTTTAAATACATAATATAATATTATAAAACTCTATGGACATATTTTAACATATTTACAAAAAAAATCTGAAAGAACAGAGATAAAAATGGGAAAGGAAAAGGAAAATTTAACGTTTTGTTGTAACGGATGAACATCTATTACAATATGTGTGAACATTTTTCTTACAATGCATGAACAAATATTTCACAAGAAGAACATTATAAAAAATGCATGACTTTTTGTTACACACATGGACAATTTTCCCTTTTTTGTAGTACATGAACTTTCCTTTTGAGTGATGAGAACATTTTTTTAGCATGAATTGAACATCATCGTAACAGGTTGATGATTTAATAAAATATTCACATGTTACAAAACAAAAAGTATGCATGTATCTCATTGAAAATGTCCGTGCATGTGTACTTGTCTAATTTTTAATACTTTTAGAATAAAAAAAGAACAATGCAAAGAAAGAAGGGAATGCAATATGAAAGGGGAAAGGAAAAGGAAAAAAGGAAAAAGAAAAAGAAAGCCCGAAAAAAAGGATAAATAAAAAAGAGCAAGGAAGGAAATGATGTCAGAAAAATAAAAACGTAGGGAAAGTAAAAATCGGACATAAAACTGAGCTATTGGGAAAAACTGGATTCGACAAAAACCGACGCTAGTTTTTTTACGCTGGAACCGCTCCGACCGTGTCGTGCTAATGGCCGGCCCACTTACCGAACAGCTCTCACGGTCTCACGAGGCCCAGACCAGGTTCTGTCTATTCTCTTCCTCCCTTTGCCTTTTCTTCTCCGCAAAGAAAGAAAAAACGGAGCAGAGCCCCCAGAGAGAAGAGAGAGAGGAAGAAGAGAGCCTGAGCAGCGACGATGGCGAGCTCGATGACGAAGAAGGAGATCGGCCAGACCCACGACGTGCTCCGCTTCGGCGTCAACGACAGCGTCAGGGGCGACCTCGCGCCGGCGCACCCCGTCCAGGCCACCATCCATAAGGTGCTCTGAATCTGATTGTTTTTTGGGTGTTCCCGATCTCTCCCCGTTCGTTTCCCCCGGGGCCTCGGAAAAAAAAAACCTAGCTCTGAATCTGACTGTTTCGTGGGTGCGCGCGTGCAGGAGACCAAGTTCTGGGACGACAAGAAGAGGTTCGGGACCGAGGCCATCTACGGGTCCGCCTTCAACATCCGCAAGGATCTCGACGCCCAAATCCTCTCCAGGTTCGCTCTCTCGCTGCCCCCCTCCGGCCCCCTCCTAGAAATAGGTTTTGCCTAACTAAGAGTCCGTGTGGGCGTTCGTAATTTTGTAGCCATCTATTTTGTTTTGATGTTTTTTTAGCCATCTGGTCAGGCTACCCCAATTTGTTGGGGTAGTGAATTTGACCTTACTTAGAGAACCAGATGGGCTAATAATATCTTGTAGTCCATCTGTTAATATCTCTGAAATTCAATATGGGTCGTAGGTTTATATGCTCTCATTATTATCCAGATCACATGAATTGGTACCAATCATAGTTGCCAAGTTCCCGGGTCGACCGGGTCGAGGGACGGGAACGAGGGTCGAGAATCGCTCGTTGCCAGTAACAGGGAACGCCAAGGGTATACATCTCTCGAGCGACCCGTCGATAGGCGGAACGCGTCCCAATCGATTTGGGAACGATGACCCGGGAACGATACGATGATTCATGGAACGCGAGAGGTGCATGTAATAATAATTATAATAATAAGGATAATAAATCATCGTGAGATTCTAAAAAAGGAAACACTGGATTGATTAAGAGGCAGCAGATCGCTAGTTATACGGCTTAATCAAAGCTTCCTAGGTAGTAAGCCCGTTATCTACGTTAGCCAGACATGGCTAATTTTTTCACGGTGCAAATTATAGTGGGAATGTGTATACATATCAATCGATAGCTAGTTTTCACGGCAGATCTGTCATCCAGAGGAGCCACCGGTCCGGTACCTCTGCGCCACCTCCACAACGATGCCGCCCGCCGTGGCGACTCGCCTGGTTGGCTGGACAGAGCAGCGGGCCGCCGGCAGCGGGAAACGAAACTCGGGCAGCGGGCCGCCGGCGCCACGTTCAGACCGGTGGAAGGCGGACGCCATGGACTCCTAATTCCTGGTAAACCTCGGCATCTCCATGAATTAATCAATCAATCGAGATCCAGTGTCTTGGCATGTGGGGTCGGTGAATGTTGTTCGAATCCTGGAGTCCGGGGTCGCGTCCCGAGCGTCGACTCCTGGCGTACCGCACATCGACCCCGACCCTCGATCCGGGTCGACGAACCCGGTTCGAGGGTCGCTGCGTCGTTCCCCGTTCCCGGCAACTATGGTACCAATTAGGACCGTCTTCCGGAAATTCGATATGGGATGTATTCTTCTGGTGGCTAGGCACACTGCAACCGGTACCAATTAGGATTGTCTTAGGTGTGACACTTCCCATCATCCTTAAGAATTCCATGAACAACCATTCAAAGGTCTCAACCTGCTCGTAGTGCACCTCATACATAGTATTACACTTTGGAGTTGATAGTCTACAACGACAAATAGCACGAATGGTTCGTACAAGTTGGTTCTACAAGTTGTGTCGAACGTGATTACATCATCAAATCACCTGTACTGCATCCTATAATTCCTGCTCGTCTACTACATCAGATTCTTTTTTATCCAACTCTCTGAATTTGCATGAACCTTAAACAAGAATTCTGGTTCCTTTGCTCCAATCTTATCAAAACCTCTAGTGTCTTCCTGACATCAGCATCTGCTTTGTCTTTGCCAATCTACGCACGCGGGTTCCTAAGGTTATTCTGTTTTGTTTTTCCCAAGGAAAATATATTATTTGTTTCAGCAACAAACTATCTTACCTGCAAATTGAATCTACGGGGAAATCCATCGGCTCATCCGCTAGCTTCTTCGTGTACGTTAGGTGGACACCTTCCCATGTTTGACTGTCGTGTTGAGGTCGTCTCCCCTGCAACATTAAGACGAAGGAGAGGGGCAATGGGAGTGGGTACTGTTTGCACGAAACTCGTTTTCTTGTACGGTACAGTTACTTGTTAAGTTCTTGTGCTGCATGTTTGGTTGTTGATTGTGTGTAAATATGCATGCTTGCGTGATTCAATGATTAATTGCAATATTATGACTGGTACTTGAGGTCTTCTTTTAGTCTTTTCATCCAAGAGTATTTCCATAGATCAAGCACATGGGTTTGCTACTCTAGGAATTACTGGATCTCTTCTTCTGTTTGAATGCACAAACATGTCTTGAGGTTTTTATCTGTCCACATGTTCCTTCTAGCAATTATAGTATAACAATGCAATGACAAGAGAGGGCAGAGAACATGTGGATAAACATGTGAGTTACATTTTGTTTATACCCTTTTGAACGTCCTGTGTCCTTATCCTCAGTTTTTTTTCTTCTTAAAAATATATAGGTGATAAGCTCTTTTGACTTCGCAGCTGCCTCATCACACTATCCACGTTTGACTGATGACTTGTGTGTTTTCAGGTTCCAAAGGCCCCCAGGTGCATTGCCATCATCTATGCTAGGATATGAGGCAATGACAGGTTCCTTGGATGATTTTGGATTTGAGGATTACCTTAACTGTAAGGATTGCCATCCTTTTGTTCTCCATCAATCTCTTTCTTTTCTGCTTCATAACGCTGCTAGCATTCGTGCAGAACTTGCTCGTATTGAATTGATTAGTTGAGTTAGGATGGACCGTTACCTTTAAACTTCTCTAAGCTTTTATGAGCACTAGCTTCTTTGCTCACAGTGCAACACACTCGAGCAAAATTTATTGATCTGATGGGGGCGTGATCCTGGAACAAACGATTTCTTGGGGAAACCAAGATTTATGATTTATGTTGTTTCCGTTGCTAGAAACTTCTTCAATGCTCGTGTTAATGATTTATTTATTTTTGCTTGTCCACGTTGCAGTGCCCCAGGACTCTGACAGCCTGCGCATACCGGACATGCACCACGGGATGGAGGTTCGGCTTGGCCTGTCGAAGGGCCCTGTCTGCCCCAGCTTCAATTGATCCCACCTATGTATTTGTCTTGTGCTTCCTGTCCAGCATCTATGCCTAAACGCTCTTATATTAGTTTACAGAGGGAGTACCTCATGGATTGGTGAAACATGAGAAGTAAATAAATGGGTATTGCGTCAGTTTGAATTCCATGAAATCTCCCCGGCGTCGTTGAGCGTTACTCCACTTGCAAGTTTGGTGTTTTAGCAGCGCAAAGTTCGTTAGCACGCCACTAATATCAGTGGTGGTCGACCCTACTAATACGCGAGTTATTAAAATTAAAAGAAAAGAAAAGGGACGGCACATACACCTGACACGTATCATTCGTCCAGCTTTACCGCCGCTAGTTGAGCAACATCTTTCATCGGGTACGTCGCTGTATATTGTTTGGTACATGTACATGTGTGATGAAGTAAAATATAGTTTTATCCAGCTAACACTCAACAAGCCCTGAAAATAAAACACACTACAACAACAAAGGCCACCATGTGGCTAATCCGAAAACTGACTATCACAATGGACGTAAACTGGTCAGCGACCTGATGACGGTGTCAAACTATAGATCGATAGCGATTACCCCGTGTTAAAGGACGCGCCTTTCATAACATTGGCCGAAGCATTAATGGCTAGATTTCGGTCGATGCCGAATACTAACCGGGGGCTCGTAGCTAGCTTTCCCAGTTTAAGCTCCTATGACTAAGTGAAAGTTATAAAGCCCGCATATCTGATTGCCTCGTTTCCACTAACACAACCGCCTCCGGGCACCGAGACGTCGGCTAAGGGTTGTTTTGTTATTGCGGAAACACCCTGCATAGCATCTACAAAGGGGTGGAAGCCGACGATGGGCCACTTTCAAATGATGAACGGTCGCAACGGAGTCAAAATAAACATATCATCAGCATTTGTATTCATTATACAAGTGATGCCTTTCGTAATTATCGTTATAAAGCCATAAATATGCATCAATTTGACTTAATATTTTGGCCAAAGCTGGGTTGCCTGGCTACTGTGATTACCCCTACGTTCCCGATTGTTCGGCTAGGAGGTAAAGGGAGCACCTCTGTGGTTGTTACTTTCGGGTCATCCGTGTTAGTACCTCAGACTGGGAGAAGCCGAAAGCTAGCCATCTTAAAGAATATAATTGGTCGGCAAACAACGGAAGTGAAATTTTTGGTTCATTAGATCATAGAGTTCGAGAACATTCCCCAAACTAAATCCTCACTATTTTCCTTCCATATTCACCGGAGGTGAGGTTACATGATCATGGTCAGCATGACAACCCAAAGAAAGGAACTGATAGCGGGACTATTTTCTATGGAAGATGTTTCTTACGTTAATAGTAATATAACATACCTCTCCGTGTACCTTTGTTTGTAAAACCATATGACCGGATTGCCTTGTTTGTCGTAAATCTTTGCCCTCATAAAGGCTTTATAAAGTAGGACAAACACTCCCCAGCTACTGGCCGAGGAGGTTGAAGCTGATGGTCGGTCAACAAAGTTTTGTACAATTCGGATCCGAGCATTAATGATGTAGAGTACTTGGATACATAGAATCATTATACATAATTTCTGATTTTAGTCCGGATATCGATCCTTAATTCGGCCATCTGTGCCCACATTAAGGCTCGGGGTCTACTGGGCTTCGCGCTCATTATTTATAAATATTAAAGAGGCACATCGATCCCCTGATCTGATGTTGCCACCCGACCAGTGGCTTGGGGGCTACTACATTGCCTATTCAATGCAGAAATTTTAAAGTGCTCGCTGTTCGGCTTGACCGAACTATGGGCAAACGCGTCTTCGAACAACAATAGGTCCCATCTGGAACCTATATGGTATCAACCTAATATATTATGGCGACTTCTCGAGACCCTTTCTCAAAGGCTCGTCCGCCGA
Source organism: Secale cereale (assembly GCA_902687465.1). Lineage (NCBI taxonomy): Eukaryota > Viridiplantae > Streptophyta > Magnoliopsida > Poales > Poaceae > Secale > Secale cereale. The sequence goes on along the minus strand of LR738713.1, from coordinate 819,284,609 downwards.
TCACTATCTCCTCTAATGTGCATCTCGGATTTTAGGCCGACACACACCTTGCGGGCTACTAGCTATACATCTCGTTAGCAAAATATTACACCACCTCGGATGTAGTCCGGCATAAAGCTCGTATACAAATGGTTGGCTCCATAGAGGGCATTTTCCCGCATTGAGCTCGGATGAACTCCTTCAACTCTTTCCAGAGACCGAGGTAATCAATGACACCTCGGATACAGTCCGGCGTTGGAGCTCGGCCGCAAAAAGACACCTCAAATACAGTCCGACGTTGGAGCTCGGACGCGAGAGGCCGCCGCCGCACGGTAAACACTTCAAACCTGAGGTGTGGCGTAAAAATAACAAGGCATTGATAAAGGCCGAAGACTTAAAGAGCTCATCGAATACCCGACGTGTAAACTCTTCGGATTGACTTCGGCGATCCTCGAGATTGAAGATGAGAAGATTTGTTGAACCAGTTTTCAAGACCGACGGCCGAAGACGAAGAACAATTCGGAAGAACCGAGGAGCGTCCCAAACTTGAAGACCGGTTCAGGGGGCTACTGACGGTGTCATGGACTAGGGGGTACTCACCACATCGTCTCCCGACCAGCTGGATCGGGCCGGGGACCCCCATGGTGGTTCATTCACGGGCCACTTCGGGTAGCCCATGCCGCATACAAGGAGGTTTCCACAAGACTTGGTGCCCAAGACAAGGACTCTCCTAAACCCTAGGCCTCCGGTGTGTTATATAAACCGAGGCCAGGCTAGTCAATAGAACATCTGATATTCATTAGATCAATCTCGAGGTAGACACATGTACTATGTGTTGGGGAACATAGTATTTCAAAATTTTCCTACGAGCGGGAGAGTGTGTCTACGTACCCTCGTAGACCGAAAACGGAAGCGTCTAGTGACGCGGTTGATGCAGTCGAACGTCTTCGTGATCCAACCGATCCAAGTACCGAATGTACGGCACCTCCGCGTTCAGCACACGTTCAACTCGATGACGTCCCATGAGCTCTTGATCCAGTTCAGCGTCACGGGAGAGTTTCGTCAGCATGACGGTGTGGTGACGGTGATGATGAAGCTACCGGCGCAGGCCTTCGCCTAAGCACTGCAACGATATGACCGAGGTGTGTAACTGTGGAGAGGGGCACCGCACACGGCTAAGACAAATCTTGGAGTCTCATGGGGTGCCCCCTGGCCACGTATATAAAGGATGGAGGGAGGAGGAGGCCGGCCCTCATAGGGCGCGCCAAAGTGTGGAGTCCTACTAGGACTCCCTAGTCCTAGTAGGATTCCTCCTCCCACATGGAATAGGAAAAGAGGAAGGGAGAAGGAGAAGGAAGGAAGGAGGCGCCCCCTTTCCCTAGTCCAATTCGGACCAGTCCATGGGAAAGGGGCGCGGCCAACCTTGAGGCCTTTCTCTCCTTTCCCATATGGCCCATTAAGGCCCAATACGAATTCCCGTAACTCTTCGGTACTCCGAAAAATACCCGAATTACTTGGAACCTTTCCGATGTCCGAATATAGCCTTCCAATATATCGATCTTTACGTCTCGACCATTTCGAGACTGTTCGTGTGGGGACCCCGACTCATAAGTCGTGATCACCGAATGCACGTGTACAGTGATCCCAGAGATCAATGCTCACTGAACACACAGAAGCTGAATAACAAGAGTCTTACATCCATACATACCGTATTACACAAATAGGACCATTATGGTCGAGTCTTGAGTATATCATTGCAGCGGAAATCTTCAATGACAACTTGGACCCATGCCATCTGCCTTAACCCTATAGGCATTCTGACTGGGAAGCGTCCTAGCTCGCATGTTCGTCACCAAGAAGTCTTCATCATATCCTGTTCTCTCATGCCTGGCCAATAAAATAACCAGTGGCAAGCTAATGAGTACTTTGAATGTACTCGCAAGCAACCCAAGTGTGATGACAGAATAATAATGCAAGGCTCTTCTGCTAAATTGGCATTTTTGCGGAAAGCTAGTTTTTCATATGCAAGTATGATCAACATATAACATGGACATGCATGTGTCTGCAACAAGTATCAGGAGATTTCAGACATCAATATCGAGAAAGAGTCATGAACAACTCTTGCTCACGCTCATCGTGACTTTCTCACAATCACATCAACAGATTTACCAAACCGTGTTGTTTTCCAGAAACTTATGGACATAGTCTAAGTAGCACCACCCAACTGTCCTTGACCGTGGACACGGCTATTCGAATAGTTTGACACTCTGCACAGGTTGCACACTTTACCCACAAGATCCGGGGAACTTCCGTGTCATCCACGACCCACGGTACCTCAAGTACCCGGGGTAAGCACCCGATCACTATCTTCCCCTAGACGACACTAACATAGAGTCCACTCGATTGGTAGTAACCCCCGTGCCCACATTTCACATCTTCATAATTGTGGAGACTCGCTCCCATATTCATCACATTCCACTGACACGGGGTACCAACGGTGTGTTCGGTGCCCTGTGAAAACAGCCATGGCCGCCTATCCAAGCACGACCCCGTCCCGAGAGTGACCTCATGTCACCCCCGTCACTAGTAATGCGGGCACCATGCTAGTATCGACCTAGGTAATCAATAATGCCCTTTCCCATATAAGGGTAGAGTGGTTGCGCATGTTTGGTTGGGACGGTAATCACACATAAATCTAATCCGTCTCTGTAAACAACACTTTCATCAAGCCTCGGCACACTACTTCTCTACCAAGTAGTGCCCTAGTTCCTCACTCCCAGGGGCATTAGTGGCACCCACTGGGTTATTTGCAAGTATGTCAAACCACACTTGTTTCTTTCCATGCATAACCCTGACCCATATTGCGTAGCCAACTACTATAGCATATATATCTACTCCCACCCACATAACCCTCATAGGAAGGTAGGCTCATGTTTGATGCAAGTTTCAATAGTAAAGTAACAAAGGTACCAACCAAAGTGGTCACCACCTCTACATGATTCCGATGCATTGATAATAAGGTGCTATGAGACATGCATAAAAAGGTTTCTCGAACATGGTCAAAGGGCTGCTTGCCTTATCCTTCCGAGTCTTCAAACCTTCTGGTCCATCTCCGAGTACTCCGTTTATTTCGTCAACTAACGATGGAAACAATCATAATAAGCAACACAACAAAGCAAAAATAAAAGTGCTCTAAAAATAGGAGTTGGACTTTTCTAGGATACCTCTGGTCATACGAAAAATAACCAAGGTGGTTTGATTGGAGTATGATCAATGGATGGTTTGGCATATTTCAATATGATGGAATCAAGGGGTTTATGGACTTGAAAGAAGTGTACAGAAATATATTTTTGAAAAATGAGCAAGGGCACCCATTTAACAAGTCATGATTTTAGAAGCATCTAGGAGTTGGTTTCACTGGATTTGGAGTTCAAATGAATTTCCTAGGATTTTGCAAAGTTGATAAATGTGAAGAAATGGCTCATTATTTGGTGGGGTACAGAAAGTATTAATAAAAATGTTCCAAAACTAAGTTTGGATATGACAAGCACCTAGGAATTTGAACCACTGCATTTGGATCAAATTTGAGCTCTCTGTGATTTTCTAAAGTTCATCACAGAAAATGGAATAATAACATTTCATAAATACTTGTGAAGAAAAAGTCTCCGGAAGAATGTGCATGATGCACCATATGATAGATCATGATTTTTTGAACTACTAGAAATTTGAATCATCCAATTTGGAGTTCAAATGATTTGATTATGGATTTTAGAAGTTACAGGAAAAGAAAAGAATAAGGAGTTACCCTTATTACATGCACCGGGCGTGGCTTAGTTAAATGGCGGCCACTGGGCTCAGCCCAGTAGCTCAGCCCTGCGCGTGAGCGAGGTGACGTCGATGGCGCATTCGGCCAGTGCGCCTCCCTGCAGGGGAGGCGGTTCCAGTGGATTCCCGCCTCCACTTAACCTGAGCGGGTCCGGCTGGACACGTCAGCAGAGGCTGACCGATGGGGTCGCCGGTCCCACCGGCCGGCCTTCTTCTTCCCCGCGCGTCCTCCCCGTGCCGCTGGAACAGAGGAGCGAGGCCAGGCCCGTCCCGGCGAGCAAGGGCACCGCTGCGGGCGCCCTAAGTACCAGCGAGCTCGGGGGAGAGGGGCGCGACCACCTGGACGGGTCCTAGGCCCTGGGGAGGTCGAGGTCACGGGCGGCGTCGGCCATGGCGGAAGATGGTGATGCCGATGATGGGTTCAGTGCTACGGCCGCCGGGAGGAGCGAATGGAGCTCGGGAGAGACCTGCGGTGAGGTTGTAGGTGTCCTAGTGGAGTCAAAAATGGGAGGGGGAGGCCACAGGGAGTGAATTTAGGAGGAGGCCGACGGCGACACGTCGGCCATGGAGAGGGGAAGAGAGCACCAGGGGGAGAGGGGCTTGTCCGGGAGGTTCACGGGAGAGAGGGGGTTCTAACCAAGACGAGAGAGAGGGTCGGGGTGGCTTAAATAGGCATGGCCGCGGTGCACCGTGAGCAATGTCCATGGACGCGCTCGGGCGAGCTCACAGAGGGATAAGGGGGGCAAGGGAGGAGGGGCCCGGCAGTGAGGCGTGTCGTGGACGTCGAGGCGACCTCGATGGACACGCTCGCTCTGCCCAATGCCGCCTGGATGCCACGGGAGGGCCGAGCTACAGTGCCTTGGCACACTATAGCGCGCTCCAGAGCGTGTCTTTGGCCGGCATGGTCATGTCCCTTGCACCCTGGCCGTGTCCCCGGGTGTCCAACAACTCTAGGGGTTAATAAACAATGCACAGACGGCCTGGGATGCCCTGGGGAGCCAGTAGGAGAAGAGAGAGGCAGAAGAAGAGGGAGAGAGGGGCTGTCCAGTGAGGTAAAATGAGGGTTTTCACCCCTCAATCGTTGAGCTCTGGTCATGGGAGAGTTACTGGAGGTAGAAGGTGATTAGGTGATGCTGTGGTAAAAAGTTGAATCAAAGGTTAATAGTAAAAGGGGGCAAAACAGTGGTTTTTGTAAAATGGCAGAAGGTGTTTGATGTGGTTTTGGGCAAGCAGATGACTTCCAATTGACATGATACTTAACAGTATAAAATGTCACATACATTTAGGCCCTTCCACCAAATTTGAGCTCATTTGGGCAAAGTTGCCAATGCAACTTTGGTGAACCCTAGAAATCAACAGAAATGGATTTCTCAAGATTAGGTTAAGCAAATCATCTCTCCTTGATGCACCACTTGGTGTAGTGTCATCATCTGGGTTTTTGAGCATGCCCACAAAATTTGAGGCCTCAAGTAAAAAGTTGGCAATGTAGAGTTGTTCAAATTTGGATCTGGTCAGAAAGGGTTCTGGGGCACTTAGATCAAGTTATACTTTTCCAAAACTTGTGCCATTTGGCATAGATGCATACTCACATCATTTTAGCATGTGTACCAAGTTTGAGAGCATTTGGACAAGTTTGGCAACGTAAAGTTGCTCAAACTTCAAAATGGACAGAAATGGTTTTGAGGGGATTAGATGATGTTTTCTTGATCTTCAAGGCATGAGGCTTTGTAAGATCATCAAATATGTCATAATTGACATGATAGAATTTCCCTAGAATGTTTGGAGAATATTTCCTTTGTAAATATTTCAAAAGCTTGAAATATTCAGAAAGGGTTAATGAAGGATTTGTCCAATATTTTGAACATGACCATGTGTTGAAACTCTTATATATGGGCAATATATGTCCTATGAGTTTCCCTGAATTTTGGCAAATATTTTTGAAATAGTTAAATAATTTTTACCTATTAAAGACCATTTCTGGCCTAAAGGAAAAGCATTTAAATAAAATATAAAAATAACTTTTAAAATTATAATTTTGTGGTTTATGGGAGTCCTATACCTAATAGGATTCAAATATACTTTTTGAAAGATTCTTCACACCCTAAATAAGGTACTCGTAGTGCAAACCTCAATTCAGGGGCTTTTGGAAAAACTAATTTTAGAAAATACTATTTGGCCAAAATATTTTTATAAGAAAATACTATACTGTTCTATACACATGGCATGATCATTGGGAAAAGGTTTTGGATCAAGGAGATGAAGTATAAGAGTTGGAGGATTTATTTGATTTTTAGAGCACTAGCAAACAGCAGACAGAAAATCAATCCAGCAAAGTCAAAAACACTCAAAAGTTTTTGCCAAACCACATTTTTAGCATGATTATTAGCTTAAGTGTCGTGGCATGAAAATCAGGGTGTGACAGTTCGTCATGTCCGTGATCTCATCCGGGACTCCAAACAAACGTTGGTCATCAAATCACATAACTCATAGTACAAATCATCATCGAACGTTAAGCGTGCAGACCCTACGGGTTCGAGAACTATGTAGACATGACCGAGACACATCTCCGGTCAATAATCAATAGCGGAACCTGAATGCTCATATTGGCTCCTACATATTCTACGAAGATCTTTATCGGTCAAACCGCATAACAACATACGTTGTTCCCTTTATCATCGTTATGTTACTTGCCCGAGATTCGATCGTCGGTATCATCATACCTAGTTCAATCTCATTACTGGCAAGTCTCTTTACTCGTTCCATAATGCATCATCCCGCAACTAACTCGTTAGTAACATTGCTTGCAAGGCTTATAGTGATGTGCATTATCGAGAGGGCCCAGTGATACCTCTCCGACAATCGGAGTGACAAATCCTAATCTCGATCCATGCCAACTCAACAAACACCATCGGAGACACCTGTAGAGCATCTTTATAATCACCCAGTTACGTTGTGACGTTTGATAGCACACAAAGTGTTCCTCTGGTATTCGAGAGTTGCATAATCTCATAGTCATAGGAACATGTATAAGTTATGAAGAAAGCAATAGCGACAAACTAAACGATCAAATGATAAGCTAACGGAATGGGTCAAGTCAATCACATCATTCTCTAATGATGTGATCCCGTTCATCAAATGACAACTCATGTCTATGGCTAGGAAACTTAACCATCTTTGATTAACGAGCTAGTCAAGTAGAGGCATACTAGTGACACTATGTTTGTCTATGTATTCACACATGTACTAAGTTTCCGGTTAATACAATTCTAGCATGAATAATAAACATTTATCATGATATAAGGAAATAAATAATAATTTTATTATTGCCTCTAGGGCATATTTCCTCCAGTCTCCCACTTGCACTAGAGTCAATAATCTTGTTCACATCACCATGTGATTTAACATCATTAGTTCACATCCTCATGTGATTTAACACTTTATAGGTCACATCGCCATGTGACCAATACCCAAAAGGTTTACTAGAGTCAATAATCTAGTTCACATCGCCATGTGATTAACTCCCAAAGAGTACTAAGGTGTGATCATGTTTTGCTTGTGAGAGAGGTTTAGTCAATGGGTCTGCGACATTCAGATCCATATGTATTTTGCAAATTTCTATGTCTACAATGCTCTGCACTGAGCTACTTTAGCTAAATGCTCCCACTTTCAATATGTATCCAGATCGAGACTCAGAATCATCCAGATCGGTGTTAAAGCTTGCATTGACGTAACTCTTTATGACGAACTCTTTATCACCTCCATAACCGAGAAATATTTCCTTTGTCCTCTAAGGATAATTTTGATTGCCGTCCAGTGATCTACACCTAGATCAAAATTGTACTCCCTTGCCAAACTCAGGGCAGGGCATACAATAGGTCTGGTATACAGCATGGCATACTTTATAGAACCTATGGCTGAGGCATATGGAATGACTTTCATTATGTCTCTATCTTTTGCTGTGGTCGGGCTTTGAGTCTTACTCAACTTCACACCTTGCAACACAGGCAAGAACTCTTTCTTTGACTGTTCCATTTTGAACTACTTCAAAAACTTGTCAAGGTATGTACTCATTGAAAAAACTTATCAAGCGTCTTGATCTATCTCTATAGATCTTGACGCTCAATATGTAAGCAGCTTCACCGAGGTCTTTCTTTGAAAAAACTCCTTTCAAACACTCCTTTATGCTTTCGAGAAAATTCTACATCATTTCCGATCGACAATATGTCATTCACATATACTTACCAGAAAGGTTGTAGTCCTCCCACTCAATTTCTTGTAAATACAGGCTTCATCGCAAGTCTGTATAAAACTATTTGCTTTGATCAACTTATCAAAGCGTATATTCCAACTCCGAGATGCTTGCACCAGTCCATAGATGGATCGACAAAACCTTCTGTTTGCATCATATACAACTCCTCTTTGAGGTATCCATTAAGGAATGCAGTTTTGACATTCATTTGCCAGATTTCATAATCATAAAATGCGGTAATCGCTAACATGATTCAGACATATTTAAGCATCGCTACGAGTGAGAAGGTCTCATCGTAGTCAACTCCTTGAACTTGTCGAAAACCTTTCGCAACAAGTCGAGCTTTGGAGACAGTAACATTACCATCGGCATTTGTCTTCCTCTTGAAGATCCATTTATTTTCAATGGCTTGCCGATCATCGGGCAAGTCAACCAAAGTCCACACTTTGTTCTCATACATGGATCCCATCTCAGATTTCATGGCCTCAAGCCATTTTGCGGTATCTGGGCTCATCATCGCTTACTCGTAGTTCGTAGGTTCATCATGGTCTAGTAACATGACTTCCAGAACTGGGTTGCCGTACCACTCTGGTGCGGAACGTACTCTGGTTGACCTACGAGATTCAATAGTAACTTGATCCGAAGTTTCATGATCATCATCATTAGCTTCCTCGCTAACTGGTGTAGGAATCACTGGAACTAGTTTATGTGATGTGCTACTTTCCAATTCGGGAGAAGGTACAATTACCTCATCAAGTTCTACTTTCCTCTCACTCACTTTTTTTGAGAGAAACTCCTTCTCTAGAAAGGATCCATTCTTAGCAACGAATATCTTGCCTTCGGATCTGTGATAGAAGATGTACCCAACAGTTTCCTTTGGGTATCCTATGAAGACACATTTCTTCGACTTGGGTTCGAGCTTATCAGGTTGAAACTTTTTCACATAAGCATCGCAGCCCCAAACTTTAAGAAACGACAACTTAGGTTTCTTGCCAAACCATGGTTCATACGGTGTCGTCTCAACGGATTTAGATGGTGCCCTATTTAATGTGAATGCAGCTGTCTCTAATGCATAACCCAAAACGATAGTGGTAAATCGGCAATATATATCATAGATCGCACCATATCTAATAATGTGTGTTACGACGTTCGGACACACCATTACGCTGTGGTGTTCCAGGTGGCGTGAGTTGTGAAACTATTTCACATTGTTTTAAATGAAGGCCAAACTCGTAACTTCAAATATTCGCCTCCGCGATCAGATCGTAGAAACTTTTATTTTCGTGTTACGATGATTTTCCACTTCACTCTGAAATTCTTTGAACTTTTCAAATGTTTCAGACTTATGTTTCATCAAGTATATATACCCATATCTACTCAAATCATCTGTGAAGGTCAGAAAATAATGATACCCTCCGCGAGCCTCAACACTCATCGGACCACATACATCAGTATGTATTATTTCCAATAAGTCAGTTGCTCGCTCCATTGTTTCGGAGAACGGAGTCTTAGTCATCTTGCCCATGAGGCATGGTTCGCAAGCATCAAATGATTCATAATCAAGTGATTCCAAAAGCCCATCAGCATGGAGTTTCTTCATGCGCTTTACACCAATATGACTTAAACGACAGTGCCACAAATAAGTTGCACTATCTTTATCAACTTTGCATCTTTTGGCTTCAATATTATGAATATGTGTATTGATGTCTACTACGCACCCTTCTTCTTGTAGACGTTGTTGGGCCTCCAAGTGCAGAGGTTTGTAGGACAGTAGAAAATTTCCCTCAAGTGGATGACCTAAGGTTTATCAATCCGTGGGAGGCGTAGGATGAAGATGGTGTCTCTCAAGCAACCCTGCAACCAAATAACAAAGAGTCTCTTGTGTCCCCAACACACCCAATACAATGGTAAATTGTATAGGTGCACTAGTTCGGCGAAGAGATGGTGATACAAGTGCAATATGGATGGTAGCTATAGGTTTTTGTAGTAAGAAAATATAAAAACAGCAAGGTAGCAAGTGGTAAACGTGAGCATAAACGGTGTTGCAATGATAGTAGGCAAGGCCTAGGGTTCATACTTTCACTAGTGCAAGTTCTCTCAACAAGGATAACATAATTGGATCATATTACTAGCCCTCCACATGCAATAAAGAGTCACTCCAAAGTAACTAATAGCGGAGAACAAACGAAGAGATTATGGTAGGGTACGAAACCACCTCAAAGCTATTCTTTCTGATCGATCTATTCAAGAGTCCGTCGTAACGTTCAATCTATCATAGAGTTCGTACTAGAATAACACCTTAAGACACAAATCAACCAAAACCCTAATGTCACCTAGATACTCCATTGTCACCTCAAGTATCTGTGGGCATGGTTATACGATATGCATCACACAATCTCAGAAACATCTATTCAACCAACACATAGAACTTCAAAGAGTGCCCCAAAGTTTCTACCGGAGAGTCAAGACGAAAACGTGTGCCAACCCCTATGCATAGATTCCCAAGGTCACGGAACCCGCAAGTTGATCACCAAAGCATACATCAAGTGGATCACATGATATCCCATTGTCACCACAGATAAACACATGCAAGACATACATCAAGTGTTCTCAAATCCTTAAAGACTCAATCCGATAAGATAACTTCAAAGGGAAAACTCGACCCATTACAAGAGAGTAGAAGGGGAGAAGAAGATCCAACTAGAATAGCAAAGCTCACGATACATCAAGATCGTGACATCTCAAGAACACGAGAGAGAGAGAGAGAGATCAAACACATAGCTACTGGTACATACCCTCAGCCCCGAGGGTGGACTACTCCCTCCTCGTCATGGAGAGCGCCGGGATGATGAAGATAACCACCGAAGAGGGATTCCCCCCTCCGGCAGGGTGCCAGAACGGCTGTAGATTGGTTTTTGGTGGCTACAGAGGCTTTCGGCGGCGGAACTCCTGATCTAGGTTAATTTCTGGAGGTTTCAGTATTTATAGGAATTTTTGGAGTCGGGGCCAAGTAAAGGGGAGCTACGGGCCGTCCTCGAGATTGGGGGGCGCGCCCCCCTGCCCAGGGCGTGGCCCCCACCCTCGAGGGCAGCCCGTGGCTCTCCTGACCCAACTCTTTTGCTTCGGGTGCTTCTTTTGGTCCAGAAAAAATCGTCAAAAATTGGCTCGTCAATTGGACTCCGTTTGATTTTTTCCTTTTTTGTAAAACCCTAAAACAGGAGAAAAACAGAAACTGGCACTGGGCTCTGGGTTAATAGGTTATTAGGTTAGTCCCAAAAATCATATAAAAGTGTATAATAAAGCCCATAAGACATCCTAGAAGGATAATATAATAGCATGGAACAATAAAAAATTATAGATACATTGGAGACGTATCATGTATTACTACGATCGAGATCCAATAAACTATTTTCATTGGGTGTATGACCATCGAAGGTTTTATTCATGTAAACAGAACAAAAATTATTCTTTGACTTTAAATGAATAACTGTATTGCAACAAACATGATCAAATCATATTCATGCTCAATGCAAATGCAAAATAACATTTATTTAGGTTCTACACTAATCCCGAAAGTATAGGGAGTGTGCAATGATGATCATATCAATCTTGGAACCACTTCCAACACACATCGTCACTTCACCTTTAACTAGTCTCTGTTCATTCTGCAACTCTCGTTTCGAGTTACTAATTTTAGCAGCTGAACCGGTATCAAATACCCGAGGGTTGCTATGAACACTAGTAAAGTACACATCAATAATATATATCAAATATACATTTGTTCACTTTGCCATCCTTCTTATCCGCCAAGTATCTAGGCCAGTTCCACTTCTAGTGACCATTTCCTTTGTAGTAGAAGCACTTTGTTTCAGGCTTGAGTTTAGCTTTGGGTTTCTTCATGGGAGTGACAACTTGCTTGTCATGCTTCTTGAAGTTCCCCTTCTATCCCTTTGCCCTTTACTTGAAACAAGTGGTCTTGTTAACCACCAACACTTGATGCTCTTTCTTGATTTCTACCTTCGTCGATTTCAGCATCGCGAAGAGCTCGGGAATTACTTTTGTCATCCCTTGCATATTATAGTTCATCACGAAGTTCTAGTAACTTGGAGATAGTGACTAGAGAACTTTGTCAATTACTATCTTATCTGGAAGATTAACTCCCACTTGATTCAAGCAATTGTAGTACCCAGACAATCTGAGCACATGCTCCCTGGTTGAGCTATTCTCCTCCATCTTGTAGGCAAAGTACTGTCAGAGGTCTCATACCTCTTGATACGGGCATGAGTATGAAATACCAATTTCAACTCTTAGGAACATCTTATATGTTCCATGGCATTTAAAACATTTTTGAAGTCCCGGTTCTAAGGCGTAAAGCATGGTGCACTAAACTATCAAATAGTCATCCTACTGAGCTTTTGTCAAAACGTTCATAACGTCTGCATCTCCTCCTGCAATAGGTGTGTCACCTAGCGGTGCATCAAGGACATAATTCTTCTGTGCAGCAATGAGGAAACTCCTCAGATCATGGAACAAGTCCGCATCATTGCTACTATCATCTTTCAACTTATATTTCTCTAGGAACATATAAAAATAAACAAGGAGCTACATCGCGAGCTATTGATCTACAACATAGATATGCTAATACTACCAGGACTAAGTTCATGATAAATTAAAGTTCAATTAATCATATTACTAAAGAACTCCCACTTAGATAGACATCCCTCTAGTAATCTAAATGATCACGTGATCCAAATCAACTAAACCATGTCCGATCATCACGTGAGATGGAGTAGTTTTCAATGGTGAACATCTTATGTTGATCATATCTACTATATGATTCACGCTCGACCTTTCGGTCTCCAGTGTTCCGAGGCCATGTCTGTACATGCTAGGCTCGTCAAGTTTAACCCGAGTATTCTACATGTGCAAAATTGTCTTACACCCGTTGTATTTGACCATAGAGCTTATCACACCCGATCATCACGTGGTGTCTCGGCACGACGAACTTTCGCAACGGTGCATACTCAGGGAGAACACTTGTACCTTGAAATTTTGTAAGGGATCATCTTATAATGCTACCGTCGTTCTAAGCAAAATAAGAAGCAGATAAACATCACATGCAATCAAAATATGTGACATGATATGGCCATCATCATCTTGTGCTTCTGATCTCCATCTCCAAAGCATCGTCATGATCTCCATCGTCACCGGCTTGACACCATGATCTTCATTGTAGCGTCGTAGTCGTCTCGCCAACTATTGCTACTACTACTATCGCTAACTCATAGTGATAAAGTAAAGCAATTACATGGCCTTCATAGTTCATACAATAAAGAGACAACCATAAGGCTCATGTCGGTTGCCGATAATTTACAAAACATGATCATCTCATACCATAACGTATAACTCATCACGTCTTGACCATATCACATCATAGCATGCCCTACAAAAACAAGTTAGACGTCCTCTACTTTGTTGTTGCAAGTTTTACGTGGCTGCTACGGGCTTAGCAAGAACCGTTCTTACCTACGCATACAAAAACCACAACGATTTTTCGTCAAGTATGTGTTGGTTTAACCTTCACAAGGACCGGGCGTAGCCACACTTGATTCAACTAAAGTGAGACAGACAGACACCCGCCGGTCACCTTTAAGCAACGAGTGCTCGTAACGGTGAAACCAGTCTCGCGTAAGCGTACGCGTAATGTCGGTCCGGGCCGCTTCATCTCACAATACCGCCGAATCAAAGTATGACATGCTGGTAAGCAGTATGACTATTATCGCCCGCAACTCATTGTGTTCTACTCGTGCATATCATCTACGCATAGACCTGGTTCTTGATGCCACTGTTCGGGAACGTAGTATTTCAAAAATTTCCTACGATCATGCAAGATCTATCTAGGAGAAGCATAGCAACGAGCAGGGAGAGTGTGTCTACGTACCCTCGTAGACCGAAAGCGGAAGCGTCTAGTGACGCGGTTGATGTAGTCGAACGTCTTCGCGATCCAACCGATCCTAGTACCGAACGTACGACACCTCCGTGTTCAGCACACGTTCAGCTCGATGACGTCCCACGAGCTCTTGATCCAGTTGAGCGTCATAGGAGAGTTTCGTCAGCACGACGGTGTGGTGACGGTGGTGATGAAGCTACTGGCGCAGGACTTCGCCTAAGCACTACAACGATATGACCGAGGTGTGTAACTGTGGAGAGGGGCACCACACACGGCTAAGACAAATCTTGGAGTCTCATGGGGTGCCCCCTGGCCACGTATATAAAGGATGGAGGGAGGAGGAGGCCGACACTCATAGGGCGCGCCAAAGTGTGGAGTCCTACTAGGACCCCCTAGTCCTAGCAGGATTCCTCCTCCCACATGGAATAGGAAAAGAGGAAGGGAGAAGGAGAAGGAAGGAAGGAGGTGCCCCCTTTCCCTAGTCCAATTCGGACCAGTCCATGGGAAAGGGGCGCGGCCACCCTTGAGGCCTTTTTCTCCTTTCCCGTATGGCCCATTAAGGCCCAATATGAATTCCCGTAACTCTCCGATCCTCCGTAATGCATCATCTTGCAACTAACTCATTAGTCACATTGCTTGCAAGGCTTATAGTGATGTGCATTACCGAGAGGGCCCAGGGATACCTCTCCGACAATCGGAGTGACAAATCCTAATCTCAATCTATGCCAACTCAACAAACACCATGGGAGACACCTGTAGAGCATCTTTATAATCACCCAGTTATGTTGTGATGTTTGATAGCACACAAAGTGTTCCTCCAGTATTCGGGAGTAGCATAATCTCATAGTCATAGGAACAAGTATAAGTTATGAAGAAAGCAATAGCAACAAACTAAACGATCAAGTGCTAAGCTAACAGAATGGGTCAAGTCAATCACATCATTCTCTAATGATGTGATCCCGTTCATCAAATGACAACTCATGTCTATGGCTAGGAAACTTAACCATCTTTGATTAACGAGCTAGTCAAGTAGAGGCATACTAGTGACACTCTGTTTGTCTATGTATTCACACATGTACTAATGATACGCCTCCAACCTATCTATACTTTTTGATTGTTCCATGGTATTATATTATCCTTCTAGGATGTTTTATGGGCTTTTATATACACTTTTATATGATTTTTGGGACTAACCTATTAACCCAGAGCCGAGTGCCAGTTTCTGTTTCTTTCCTGTTTTCGGGTTTCGCAGAAGAGGAATATTAAACGGAGCCGAATTAACCTAAAACTCAACGGAGGACGTTTTTGGACCTAAAGAAGCCCAAGAAGTGCCGGAGGGGGACGAGAAGATCCACGGTCTGCCCACGAGGGTGGGGGCGCGCCCCTGCCTCGTGGATAGCCCGGATACCCCCTTTACTTGGCCCCGACTCCAACACCTCATATATATATACTGAAACCTCCGGAAAGTAACCTAGATCGGGAGTTCCGCCGCCGAAAGCCTCTGTTGCCACCGAAAACCAATCTAGACTCGTTCTGGCACCCTGTCGAGGGGGGGGGGGGAATCCCTCTCCGGCGGCCATCTTCATCATCCCGGCGCTCTCCATGACGAGGAGGGAGTAGTCCACCCTCGGGGCTGAGGGTATGTACCAGTAGCTATGTGTTTGATCTCTCTCTCTCATGTTCTTGAGATGGCATGATCTTTATGTATCATGAGCTTTGCTATTATAGTTGGATCTTATGATGTTTCTCCCCCTCTACTCTCTTGTGATGAATTGAGTTTTCTCTTTGAAGTTATCTTATCGGATAGAGTCTTTAAGGATTTGAGAACACTTGATGTATGTCTTGCATGTGTTTATCTGTGGTGACAATGGGATATCACGTGATCTACTTGATGTATGTTTTGGTGATCAACTTGCGGGTTCCGTGACCTTGGGAATCTATGCATAGGGGTTGGCACACGTTTTCGTCTTGACTCTTCGGTAGAAACTTTGGGGCACTATTTGAAGTACTTTGTGTTGGTTGAATAGATGAATCTAAGATTGTGTGATGCATATCGTATAATCATGCCCATGGATACTTAAGGTGACAATGGAGTATCTAGGTGACATTAGGGTTTTGGTTGATTTGTATCTTAATGGGATATTCTAGTATGAACTCTATGATAGATTGAACAGAAAGAATAGCTTCGTGTTATTTTACTACGGACTCTTGAATAGATCGATCAGAAAGAATAACTTTGAGGTGGTTTCGAACCCTACCATAATCCCTTCATTTGTTCTCCGCTGTTAGTTACTTGGGAGTGACTCGTTGTTGCATGTTGAGGGCTAGTAATATGTTATTATTGTTGAGAGAACTTGCACTAGTGAAAGTATGAACCCTAGGCCTGGTTTCCTATTATTGCAACACCGTTTATGCTCACTTTTATCTTTAGTTACCTTGCTGTTTTTATATTTTCAGATTACAAAAACCTATATCTACCATCCATATTGCACTTGTATCACCATCTCTTCGCCGAACTAGTGCACCTATACAATTTAACATTGTATTGGTGTGTTGGGGACACAAGAGACTCTTTGTTATTTGGTTGCAGGGTTGTTTGAGAGAGACCATCTTCATCCTACGCCTCCCACGGGTTGATAAACCTTAGGTCATCCACTTGATGGAAATTTGCTACTGTCCTACAAACCTCTGCACTTGGAGGCCCAACAACGTCTACAAGAAGAAGGTTGTGTAGTAGACATCAAGCTCTTTTCTGGCACCGTTGGGGAGGTGAGTGCTTGAAGGTATATCTTTAGATCTTGCAATCGAATCTTTTAGTTTCTTGTTTTATCACTACTTTAGTTTATAAAATAAAACTAAAAAAATGGAATTAAGGTTACCTCATATGCTTCATCTTTTTAATATCTTTCGTGAAAATGATGGGAAGGAAAATTGTGCTCAAGTACTAGAAGAAGAATTACATAGAATGCTTGGCATAAAATATGTGCATGATGAGCATGATTGCAATGTTGTTAGTGTGGATCCTTTGAATATCCATGATGGTAATGATATGCAAAGCCACAAGCTTGGGGAAGCTATGTTTGATGAAGATGATATTTTTTGTCCCCCAAGTTTTGATGAGAAAATTTATTATGATGAAAGCATTGTTGGAAATATGCCCTAGATGCAATAATAAAATGGTTATTATTATATTTCCTTGTTCATGATAATTGTCTATTGTTCATGCTTTAATTGTATTATCCGGAAACAGTAATACATGTGTGAATACATAGACCACAACATGTCCCTAGTGAGCCTCTAGTTGACTAGCTCGTTGATCAATAGATGGTTATGGTTTCCTGACCATGGACATTGGATGTCATTGATAACGGGATCACATCATTAGGAGAATGATGTGATGGACAAGACCCAATCCTAAGCCTAGCACAAGATCGTGTAGTTCGTATGCTAAAGCTTTTCCAATGTCAAGTATCCTTTCCTTAGACCATGAGGTTGTGCAACTCCCGGATACCATAGGAATACTTTGGGTGTGCCAAACGTCACAACGTAACTGGGTGGCTATAAAGGTACACTACGGGTATCTCCGAAAGCATCTATTGGGTTGGCACGAGTCGAGACTGGGATTTGTCACTCCGTATGACGGAGAGGTATCTCTAGGCCCACTCGGTAATACATCATCGTAATGAGCTCAATGTGACTAAGGGGTTGGTCATGGGATGATGTGTTATGGAACGAGTAAAGAAACTTGCCATAACGAGATTGAACAAGGTATCGGTATACCGACGATTGAATCTCGGGCAAGTACTATACCGATAGACAAAGGGAATCGTATACAGGATTGAGTGAACCCTTGACATTGTGGTTCATCCAATGAGATCATCGTGGAACATGTGGGAACCAACATGGGTATCCAGATCCCGATGTTGGTTATTGGCCAAAGATATGTCTCGGTCATGGCTGCATGGTTCCCGAACCCGTAGGGTCTACACACTTAAGGTTTGATGATGCTAGGGTTATAGGGAATGTAGTACGTGGTTACCGAATGTTGTTCGGAGTCCCGGATGAGATCCTGGACGTCATGAGGAGTTCCGGAATTGTCCGGAGGTAAAGATATATATATATATATATATATATATATATATATATATATATATATATATATATATATATATATATATATATATATATATATATATATGGGAAGTCATCATACGGTCATCGGAATAATTCGGGGGTTTACCGGTATTGTACCGGGACCACCGAAGGGGTTCCGGGGGTCCACCTGCCCCGGAGGGCTCTATGGGCTGTATGTGGAGAGGAACCAACCCCTAAGTGGGCTGGGCGCCTCCCCCTAGGGCCCATGCGCCTAGGGTTTGGGGGGAAACCCTAAGGGGGGCGCCCCCTTGCCTTGGGGGCAAGGCACCCCCCTGGCCGTCGCCCCCTCCTGTCCCCCCTCTCCCTTGCCCCTATATATATGTGGGGGGTGGGAGGGCAACCCAACCCAAGCCCTGAAGCAGCCCTTCCCTCTCCCAACTACTCCTCCTCTCCCGCGGTGCTTGGCGAAGCCCTGCAGGATTGCCACGCTCCTCCATCACCACCACGCCATCGTGCTGCTGCTGGACGGAGTCTTCCCCAACCTCTCCCTCTCTCTTTGCCGGATCAAGGCGCGGGAGACGTCACCGGGCTGCACGTGTGTTGAACGCGGAGGCACCGTCGTTCTGTGCTTAGATCGGAATCGGCCGGGATCTGAATCGCTTCGCGTACGAATCCACCGACCGCGTTCTTGCAACGCTTCCGCATCGCGATCTTCAAAAGTATGAAGATGCACTCCCCTCTCGTTGCTAGTAGACTCCATAGATGGATCTTGGTGATGCGTAGGAATTTTTTTGATTTTCTGCAACGATCCCCAACAGTGTCATCATGAGCTAGGTCAATGCGTAGTTACTATGCACGAGTAGAACACAAGATTGTTGTGGGCGTGGATCATGTCAATTTACTTGCTGCTACTAGTCTTATCTTGATTCAGCGGCGTCGTGGGATGAAGCGGCCCGGACCGACCTTACACGTACGCTTACGTGAGACAGGTTCCACCGACTGACATGCACTAGTTGCATAAGGTGGCTAGCGGGTATCTGTCTCTCCCACTTTAGTCGGATCGGATTCGATGAAAAGGGTCCTTATGAAGGGTAAATGGTAATTGGCATATCACGTTGTGGTTTTTGCGTAGGTAAGAAACGTTCTTGCTAGAAACCTATAGCAGCCACGTAAAAACTTGCAACAACAATTAGAGGTCGTCTAACTTGTTCTTGCAGCATGTGCCGTGTGATGTGATATGGCCAAAAGGATGTGATGAATTATATATATGTGATGTATGCGATTGATCATGTCCTTGTAATAGGAATCACGACTTGCATGTCGATGAGTATGAGAACTGGCAGGAGCCATAGGAGTTCTCTTATTTTATTGTATGACGTGCGTGTCATTGAAAACGCCATGTAATTGCTTTACTTTATTGCTAACCGTTAGCCATAGTAGTAGAAGTAATGTTTGGCGAGACAATTTCATGAAGACACGATGATGGAGATCATGATGATGGAGATCATGGTGTCATGCCGGTGACAATGATGATCATGGAGCCCCGAAGATGAAGATCAAAAGGAGCAAAATGATATTGGCCATATCATGTCACTATTTGATTGCATGTGATGTTTATCATGTTTTACATCTTATTTTCTTAGAACGACGGTAGTGAATAAGATGATCTCTCACTAAATTTTCAAGAATTGTGTTCCCCCTAACTATGCACCGTTGCTAAGGTTCGTTGCTCCGAAGCACCACGTGATGATCGGGTGGGATAGGCTCTAACGTTCGCATACAACGGGTGTAAGCCAGATTTACACACGCAATACACTTAGGGTTGACTTGACGAGCCTAGCATGTATAGACATGGCCTCGGAACACGGGAGACCGAAAGGTCGAACATGAGTCGTATAGAAGATACGATCAACATAAAGATGTTCACCGTTGATGACTAGTCCGTCTCACGTGATGATCGGACACGGCCTAGTCGATTCGGATCATGTATCACTTAGATGACTAGAGAGATGTCTATCTGAGTGGGAGTTCATTGAATTTGTTTAGATGAACTTAATTGTCATGAACATAGTCTAAAATCTTTACAATATGTCTTGTAGATCCAATGGCCCATGCTAATGTTGCCCTCAACTTCAACGCGTTCCTAGAGAAAACCAAGGTGAAAGACGATGGTAGCAACTATACGGATTGGGTCTGTAACTTGAGGATCATCCTCATAGATGCCAAGAAAGCATATGTCCTTGAAGCACCGCTAGGTGATGCACCCGTTTTCCCAGCAACTCAAGACGTTATGAATGCCTGGCAGTCGCGTAGTGATGATTACTCCCTGTTTCAGTGCGGCATGCTTTACAGCTTAGAATCGGGGCTCCAAAAGCGTTTTGAGCAGCACAGATCATATGAGATGTTCCAAGAGCTGAAAATGGTTTTCCAAGCTCATGCCCGAGTCGAGAGATATGAAGTCTCCGACAAGTTCTACAGTTGTAAGATGGAGGAGAATAGTTCTATCAGCGAACATATACTCAAAATGTCTGGGTTGCACAACCGCTTGTCTCAGCTGGGAATTAATCTCCCAGATGACGCGGTCGTTGCCAGAATCCTTCAGTCACTCCCACCTAGCTACAAGAGCTTTGTGATGAACTTCAATATGCAAGGGATGGAGAAGTCCATTACTGAGGTGTATTCGATGCTGAAATCAGCGGAGGTGGAGATCAAGAAAGAACATCAAGTGTTGATGGTGAATAAACAACTAAGTTCAAGAAAGGGTAAGAAAAACTTAAAGAAGGACGGCAAAGGAGTTGCCGCACCCGGTAAGCCAGTTGCTGGGAAGAAGCCAAAGAATGGACCCAAGCCTGAGACTAAGTGCTTTTATTGCAAGGGAACGGGTCACTGTAAACGGAACTGTCCCAAATACTTAGCGGATAACAAGGCCGGAAACGTCAAAGGTATATGTGATATACATGTTATTGATGTGTACATTACCAGCGCTCGTAGTAGCTCCTGGGTATTTGATACCGGTGCAGTTGCTCACATTTGTAACTCAAAGCAGGAGCTGCGGAATAAGCGGAGACTGGCGAAGGATGAGGTAACGATGCGCGTCGGGAATGGTTCCAAGGTCGATGTGATCGCCGTCGACACGCTACCTCTGCATCTACCTTCGGGATTAGTGTTAAACCTCAATAATTGTTATTTTGTACCACCTTTGAGCATGAACATTGTATCTAGATCTCGTTTAATGCGAGATGGCTACTCATTTAAATCTGAGAATAATGGTTGTTCTATTTATAGGAGAGAAATGTTTTATGGTCATGCCCCGCTGGTCAATGGTTTATTCTTAATGAATCTCGAACGTGATGTTACACATATTCATAGTGTGGATGCCAAAAGGTGTAAGGTTGATAATGATAGTCCCACATACATGTGGCACTGCCGCCTTGGTCATATTGGTGTCAAACGTATGAAGAAGCTTCATGCAGATGGACTTTTGGAGTCTCTTGATTATGAATCATTTGACACGTGTGAACCATGCCTCTTGGGCAAGATGACCAAGACTCCATTCTCCGGAACAATGGAGCGAGCAACCAACTTATTGGAAATCATACATACTGATGTGTGCGGTCCAATGAGTGTTGAAGCTCGCGGTGGCTATCGTTATGTTCTCACCCTCACAGATGACTTAAGTAGATATGGGTATGTCTACTTGATGAAACACAAGTCTGAGACCTTTGAAAAGTTCAAGGAATTTCAGAATGAGGTTGATAATCAACATGACAGAAAAATAAAGTTCTTACGATCAGATCGTGGAAGAGAATATATAAGTCACAAATTTGGCACGCACCTAAGGAACTGTGGAATTGTTTCACAATTGACGCCGCCTGGAACACCTCAGTGTAATGGTGTGTCCGAACGTCGTAATCGTACTATGTTGGACATGGTGCGATCTATGATGTCTCTTACCAACTTACCGCTGTCATTCTGGGGTTATGCTTTAGAGATTACCGCATTCACTTTAAATAGGGCACCGTCTAAATCCGTTGAGACGACACCGTATGAACTATGGTTTGGGAAGAAACCTAAGTTGTCGTTTCTAAAAGTTTGGGGATGCCATGCTTATGTCAAGAAACTTCAACCTGAAAAGCTCGAACCCAAATCAGAAAAATGCGTCTGCATAGGATACCCTAAGGAAACTATTGGGTATACCTTCTACCTAAGATCTGAAGGCAAGGTCTTTGTTGCCAAGAATGGATCCTTTCTGGAGAAAGAGTTTCTCTCGAAAGAAGTAAGTGGGAGGAAAGTGGAACTTGATGAGGTGATTTTCAGGCCTTCCGAACCGGAAAGTAGCGCAACGCAGGAAGATGTTTCTGTGGTGCCTACACCGACTAGGGAGGAAGTTAATGATAATGATCATGAAACTTCGGATCAAGTTACTACTGAGCTTCGTAGGTCCACAAGGACAAGTTCCACACCAGAGTGGTACGGCAACCCTGTCATGGAAATCATGTTGTTAGACAACGGTGAACCTTCGAACTCTGAAGAAGCGATGGCGGGCCCGGATTCCAACAAATGGCTTGAAGCCATGAAATCCGAGATAGGATCCATGTATGATAACAAAGTATGAACTTTGGTTGACTTGCCCGATGAACGGCAAGCCATAGAAAATAAATGGATCTTTAAGAAGAAGACTGACGCGGATGGTAATGTGACCATCTATAAGGCTCGGCTTGTCGCTAAAGGTTATCGACAAGTTCAAGGAATTGACCACGACGAGACTTTCTCTCCCATAGCGATGCTGAAGTCCGTCCGAATCATGTTAGCAATTGCCGCATTCTATGATTATGAGATATGGCAAATGGACGTCAAAACGACATTCCTTAACGGCTTCCTTAAGAAAGAACTGTATATGATGCAGCCGGAAGTTTTTGTCAATCCTAAAAATGCTAACAAAGTATGCAAGCTCCAGCGCTCCATCTATGGGCTGGTGCAAGCATCTCGGAGTTGGAATATTCGCTTTGATGAGATGATCAAAGCGTTTGGGTTTATACAGACTTGGGGAGAAGCGTATATTTACAAGAAAGTGAGTGGGAACTCTGTAGCATTTCTCATATTATATGTGGATGACATATTGATAATGGGAAATGATGTAGAACTCTTGGAGAGCATAAAGGCCTACTTGAATAAGTGTTTTTCAATGAAGGACCTTGGAGAAGCTGCTTATATATTAGGCATCAAGATCTATAGAGATAGATCGAGATGCCTCATTGGTCTTTCACAAAGCACATACCTTGACAAGATATTGAAGAAGTTCAATATGGATCAGTCCAAGAAAGGGTTCTTGCCTGTATTGCAAGGTATGAGATTGAGCACAGCTCAATGCCCGACCTCGACAGAAGATAGAGAAAAGATGAGTGTCATCCCCTATGCCTCGGCCATAGGTTCTATTATGTATGCCATGTGATAACCCTCAACCGTAAGGGATCGAGATAGTCATCGCGGGTAAGAATAACCCAATTTATTGATTCGACACACGGGGAGCCAAAGAGTATTTATAAGCTTTGACAGTTGAGTTGTCAATTCAACCGCACCTGAAATATACTTACTTGCAACAAAAGATAAGTGGTAACAGTGATATGATAATGATGATAGTGATAGTAAAAGTAACAGCAAAAAGTAAATAGCAACAGTAGATAGCAAAGTAAATAGCAAAAGTAGCGACTAGTAACAAGCAAGGTTTAAAACACTATAGGCTAGGGAGATGGATGGTTGGGCGCTGCATGGATGAGATAGATTCTAACTTGGGGCACGGCACACGAAAAAGTAATGATCATCTAGGAAAATATCAAACATTAGGCATGTATCCCATAGGTAGTTGTACATGCTTGCAATAAGAACTTGCACAACATCTTTTGTCCTACCATCCCGCTATGAACGGGGCCAAAAGGAACTAATGGATATTAAGGTGCTCCTGTCAAAGAGCACCGGAACAAAGTAATGAACTCAATGGATACATGTAATCCTCAAACTACGGACCATCCCCTTTGGTGTCCCAAGCTGTCACTTTTGGGATCGCTGGTTCCGGACCGTAACAGGTGCAAACAACTCATAGATAGGATCACGAACACAAATATATTCATACAAACACATATGGTTCAGATCTGAAATCATGGCACTCGGGCCCTAAGTGTCAAGCATTAAGAATAACAAGTTGTAGCAAAGATGATAAACACCATAGTAGATGATAGGCAACATGCCCCCAACAATCTGACGAACTATTACATGATCTAACTCATCCAATCCCTACCATCCCGTTCGCCTACAACAGGGGAATTACTCACACATGAAGGGGGAAGTCATGGAGGGATGATGGAGTGGTGATGATGATGACGATGGCGACGATCTCCCCTCTCCGGAGGCCAAATCAGCCTCCAGATTAGCCCTCCCGAAGAAGAACAGAGGGTGGCGGCGGCTCCGCGATGAAAAACTGCGAAAGAACTTCCGATCTGGGGTTTCTGCGTCGGGAGTAAAAATACGGGCTAAAGTAGGGCACCAGGGGGTGTGGGCCCCACCCAGGCGTCCCCCCGGCGCGGCCCAGGGGGGGCGCCCACAGGGCGCCTGGGCACCCCCTGGCCCCCCTCTGGCCCCACTTCTGGTATTTGGTTCCTTCGGGTGCGTGGATTTTCTCTGATTTTTTGTGGATTTTTCTGAGATACTTAAAAATCCGTTTTCCTGCACACAAATAAACCATACAGGCAGCTCTGCTGAAAACAGCGTCAGTCCGGGTTAGTTTAGTCCAAATCATGCAAGAATGAGGCCAAAACAATATCAAAAGTGTTTGGAAAAGTAGATACGTTTGAGACATATCAACTCCCCCAAGCTTAGCATATTGCTTGTCCTCAAGCAATTCAGTTCAACGAACTGGACGCGACAAAGTAAACTTTGACAAACTCTTTTGCTTCATTAGATGTATATAAGCATGTACTACGAAAAGAGTTTAACAAGTATTGAAACAGTACTTATGAGGACAATGCAAGGAGCAATCCTTCTTTCAAGTGGCCAGTCACAAATACTTAAAAGTAAATAATATATTACTGAAAATCAAGACAAGATTACATTGCACATAGCTAGAGCATATTAGGGTGGTATCTCGCTAGCCTCCATGAGTGAAGCAAAACATAAATGCAGAGACTCCTCCAGAGTTTTAAAGGAGACTAGAACTAAGAATTTCAGAATAAATCATATCACAAGTATGCAGAAGACAATGTAATACTTTGGGATAATGCACATTACACTCAGAATGACAATTATGCTCTCCTAGTCGGTGCTTTGAAGAAAGAAGGTGAGACTCTCGAACCGTGGCTTTTATTGGCAAAGTTGAAAACCCGTGATCGGAAACAAAAACTAAACATGTACTAGAGCTCTTGGTTTTAAAAACAGAAGTAAATATGTTTTCGCGAGGTGCATATTTCGTCAACGAATGCTAGCAGATAACTCAATCACTTTTTAAGCTAGACAAGTCTCGAGGAACGGCTCCCGCATGAGGACGATCACATCCTCTTAATCTCCTTTGTTTATCACTGCCAAAGTTTTCTGATTTCTCATGAACAAAGCGTGAAGGAGGGTTTGTTTGTTATATTATCTTTTTGAGCCGGGTGCACTCAATGCCAGTTCCTTTTCATATTAGGGGTTTGCACATTATGCATGCAATCCAGGGGTGAAACTTGTCCTTCTTAAAAAGATTATGAATTAACTACTACTTCCTCATGAGCTAAAACATAGGCACAAAAAGGGAAATGCTTTTGATTAATTTCGAGATGGTACACGAAAGTCTTCGTTAGGAATGGCAGGTAAATACCATGTATAGGAAGGTATAGTGGACTCATATGGCATAACAGGTTTAAAGGGTTTGGATGCACAAGCAGTCAGTCCGCTTAGTACAGGTGGAGGTTTAGCAAAAGGCTGGGAAGCGACCAACTAGAGAGCAATAACGGTCATAATCATGCAGAGCGACAAAGCAACATTGAATCGGGCATGAAAGTGATATAACTATTCTAAAACTCAAAGATCATCAAGGCAAAGTAGACTTTTTAGTCTTAAACATGTGTAAGCATGTGCCAAGTCAATCCAAAAATTCTCTAAAGGGAAATACCACCTTAATATACCAGACTATGAACAGTGCAATGCATGTAGATCATTTCAATAACACATTACATACTCTAGTTATTCGGGACTAGCCACAAGGAAAGCATGAACCACTGGAAGAGCATTGTAAACATAGCACTATGTCGCTACAAGCTGGTCTCTAGATCATAAGTACATGCATATGTACAAAAGTAGAAACAATAAGAGTTCATACCGGTCTTCCTTGTTGCTTCCTTTCAGTTGATCTTCGTCATTATTACTTGTCACTTGCACGATCGAACGTAGGAAATATAATCAAATGCCATCACGGACTCGAGCTGATCTCTGAAAACAAAGCAGACTAAAGAGAGAAAGGAAATCTTTTTGGGTTTTTTTTTCAAAGGTTGAATAAAAGCAAAAAAGAAAGAGAAAATCTTTTTGTTCTTTCTGCAAATAGAAAAATAAAGAAGAACGGGCAAAAACTTCGAAAAGATCAAAGCGAATAAAACAGATAATACAATGGAAAGGTGAGAAGGGCACGTACTCCCCCAAGCTTAGGCTTTTGGCCTAAGTTGGTAGCAGCTACTGCTCCCAGGAGCCTCCTGCTCCAGGGGTATGGTGGTGAGTCCACGGGTCATAGAAGGATGCTGGCGCGTACACCGAACTCCTCGGAGTCTCCCACGAGGAAGGTTCCGAACGCCAAACAGAGGAAGACCCTTCACCAAACTCGGTGGCGGTCTCTTCCTGAAAATGTGGTATCTCACCGTGCCTCTCCTCGTCGGGCACAACCCCCTCCATGGGGTTATGAAACTGATGCTGGACCATGAACTCATCGAACTGGACAACATCAAAGGACCATCCGTTCCTGCGAGAAAAATCAAACAAAAGAGGTGCAGGTAGACGGATCTCGCGTTCCGTGGTAGTTCCGAAACACAAGATATAAACAAGGTTGTCAAGCTCAGAACCCATGGTAACAAACTTATGCCTTTTCATAGCAGCAAGATCAAAGCTCAAATAAGTAAAAGGAGTATCATCAGGGTGTGGTGTGCCTCCAAGATGCTCTAAGATAAGTGTGGCATAAATGCCACCATATAAGCCCCCCTTGTTACCGGTCATAGCAAGGCGTCGAGCAATTAAGGTACCCAGATTATAATCAGACCTCCCTGAGAGGGCTGCTGCCAGGATAGCAATATCCGGAGCAAAAATGATGCTCGTGTTGTCACGAGCTAACACCCCTCTAGCAATGTAATATGCAAAATACCTGAGGTGAGGAAATAATATGCTGGAGATCTTCGACCGATGAATATCCCTCGTACCCATGCTGCAGAGAGAGTTGATGACGGTTTTCAGCTCGGAGGGCTGAGTGGCCATCCTAGCCGTCCTCCCAACGTTCGGCACACCTATTACTTCACAAAAATTTCCCAAAGTCATGGTGATAAGATCATTTTAAATTTTAAACTCAATAGCACCTGAATCAGGATTATATCTAAAACTGTTAATGAAACTGGAGGTGAGTTTTTGATACTGAGTAACACGGCTCGTGACGAGTCGTGTCAAACCTGCATTAGCACAAAGATTATAAAACTCATCCTTGATTCCCGCAGCTTCCATGAATTCATCACATGGAAATGTCATCGCACGTGCTGGACTTGTGTCTTCCAACAACTCCAGGGGCACATGATCTTCATTATAGCTCACCCTGGCAGTCGATGGTGAAGCTGCGGCTCTAGTGACTCGATCGGAGTGTGCGGGCCTCCTCTTATCAAGCCACCCTTTTGCCCTTCCTAACAAACTCATTTCTGAATTTTTTTTACAATTTACAAAAACGAGGATTAAAACAAAGTGAGCTAAGGCAAACTACTCAGCTCACTTGCCCAAGGCATAAACTTGCATCAAAACTTGGAAAATAACTTTCTACACATGCATGCAAGCTCATCTCTACAGCACCAAGAACTACTAAATACTCACAAATGAGGCCACCAATCAAAAATCTAATTGGAGGGGTGGAGGAGTCACATACCAGGGAGTAGTTGCTCAAAATTTCAGCTCAAATGATGGGCTGTAGAGAGAGATCGAAGAATCGCCCCCAAGAACAGCAAGAACACAAGAACAAGACCAGAACTCGGGTTTCTGGAGAAAAAGAGAGAGAGGGGGAGAAGAAGTACCTGGAGGGGGGTCCCGTGGGCCCCAGGCGCCCTGTGGGCGCGGCCAGGGGCTGGGCCGCGCCAGCTGGCTGCCTGGGCCACTGGTGCACCCCCCTGGCTGGCCCCAGGACTTTCCGGGTCTCTCCCGACGTGGAAATTTTTATTATAATTTTTCTGAAAACTTCACTGTTGAAATTTTTTCGAAGTTCAAAAAGCTGCGAAATTCTCTGAAAAATTGAAGCAGTTAGTAGTATTGTGAAGCTTCAAAAACATAGATACTCGGTACAGCAAGTAGGACAAAACTAAAAACAAATGAAAACATAACAAGCTCAACTTTTTATCCATATAAAACATGTTCCCTAGTAAGGTTGATCAAGTCTTACCAACAAACAAGCGATATATAGAGCAAAAAGTCTCACCTCCTACGAAGTAATCACTGAACCTTTACCTTGATGGACATTGTCCCTACCATGATAGTTTTGTATTTGTGAGGCACATGTAGTGGACAGTCCCATCCTCCAATTTTCACGGTCTCGATATTCTCTATAGAGTTGAGGGCATGCCTCCTGTCGGTCTTCTTCGGAAAATATACCGTGTGTTCTTTATCATTCACATGGAAGGTAACCTTCCCTTTGTTGCAATCAATAATAGCACCTACGGTGTTAAGGAAAGGTCTACCAAGAATAATGGACATGCTCCCATCCTCGGGCATGTCAAGCACAACAAAATCAGTAAGAATTAAACAATTAGCAACTTCTACGAGAACATCCTCACAAATACCTATCGGAACAGCGGTTGACTTGTCAGCCATCTGAAGGGAGATATCTGTAGGAATTAGTTTCTCTAAACAAAGCCTCTCGTAAAGAGAGAGAGAGAGAGGCATAACACTCACTCCTGCTCCGAGATCACATAAAGCAGTTTTGACATAATTATTCTTTATGGAGCAAGGAATGGTGGGTATACCTGGATCACCGAGCTTCTCAGGAATCTTTCCACTGAAAGAATAGTTAGCAAGCATAGTAGATATTGCATCATTGGGAATTTTTCTTTTGTTAGTGATAATATCTTTCATATATTTTGAATAAGGAAGTAACTTAATAGCATCAGTCAAAGGGATTTGAAGAAAAAGAGGTTTAATCCATTCACAAAACTTATTATAATGCTCTTCTTCTTTAGATTTGATGGACTTACCTGGAAAGGGCATGGGTTTCTGTACCCATGGTTCTCTCTCCTTCCCATGTTTTCTTGCGATGAAGTCTTCTTTAGTGTACCTCTTACGTTTGTCAGGTGCTTCTTCTTCTCGAACTTCAGGCGGATCATTCTTCTCATTATTATTACCTTCAGGTTCAGTGCCGTCTTCAGTCTCAGCATCGGAAATAGATACACTGTTGGGATCAATAGCTGGCTCTTCATCTGCAATAGGATCATTAGAATTGTCAGTCTCTTTATGTTTCTTCTTCTTGTTTGGAGAGACAACAATTTCTTCTTCCTGCATTTGAGAATCTTTCTCGATTCTCTTCGGATGTCCCTCTGGATAGAGAGGATCTTGAGTACTAGTTCCCCCTCGGGTCTTAATCCCAAAAGCCTGCAAATTATCTTGTTTGGCATTGTTAGCAAGCAAATCTCTTTGCACATTAGAAATTTGATCAAGCTGAGTTTGAACCATATGAAAATGCTTCACAAGACATTGAACATCATTAACTGTTCTATCTAAAACATCAAGCAGTCTTTTGATAGCAAGGGAATTATCATGCAACTGGCTTTCTATCCTCTCATTAAAATGATTCTGTTTCATAATAACATTATCAAACTCATCTAAACATTGATCACGAGGCTTACCATGAGGGATGTCACTTGCGTTGAAATCTAAAAGAGAGTGTACCTCTACCATAGGAGGGTGAGTGGTAGGCTCACACAGCTTCTCAATAGGGGGTAGATTCTTCACGTCTTCAGCTTTAATACCTTTCTCTTTAATAGACTTCTTCGCTTCTCGCATATCCTCGGGGCTTAGAACAAACATGCCCCTCTTCTTTGTTGGTGGAGGTGGTTCAGGGACGGACCAATCTTCATGGTTTTTGGCAATCCTGCCCATTAAATCTTCCGCATCGTCCGGTGTTCTTTTCCTGAAAACACAACCAGCACAACTGTCCAAATAGGACCTGGATTCATCAGTTAGACCAGCATAGAATATATCGATCAATTCATTCTTAGGGATTTCATGTCCTGGTATAGCCCGAATCAGACCGCAGTACCTCCCCCAAGCTTTAGGGAGGGACTCATCCTGCAACTGTTTGAAGTTATAAATTCTTTGTAAAGCAGCATGTTGCATGTGAGCAGGAAAGTACTTATCAACAAAAGAGTGAGCTAAGTCCTGAGGACTCTTAATGGAACCACATGGGAGTGAATCATACCATGCTTTAGCACCTTCCTTCAACGAGAAAGGAAGAAGCTTGGTCACATAAAAGTAGCGTATCTTTTCATCTGTGGTAAACAGGCTACCTAGCTCACCAAGTTTAGTTAGGTGTGCAATAGCATCATCATTTTCTCTGCCATAAAAGGGGTCAGCTTCAACCATAGGTATAAGTGAAAGATCA
This sequence comes from Secale cereale, assembly GCA_902687465.1. Lineage (NCBI taxonomy): Eukaryota > Viridiplantae > Streptophyta > Magnoliopsida > Poales > Poaceae > Secale > Secale cereale. Next base: position 819,253,661 of record LR738713.1, on the reverse strand, counting down.
ACAGAGAAATCAAAATCAGGATCATCAATGCATATAGGAGATGTGGCAAATTCAGGATTAGGAACGGTTTTGTTCTTCAAAGAGTGTTTTTCAAACAGTTTCTTAATAACTTCAGGGTCAGAGCCGGCAAACTCTGTCAGTTCCCTGCATAAATCTTCATCTAGTATATAGTAATCATCATCAAGGAGACTCTCCTTGAGTTTACTCAAATCAGGATAATCATAAGTTTCACCAATAGGGTAGCGACTAACAGGGAGCTCAATTCCAGACTTTTTAGCAGCAGCAGCAATTTGTTTCTCAATAGCATAACCAAGCGAACTAATATCATCAAAAGTAGTAGAAGCATCATCAAGAGTATCAGGCATAGTAACAGATTCAGTAGGAGCATCATGTGGTGGTGGTGAGGCAAACTTACTCATAACAGAAGGTGAATCAAGCGTAGCACTAGTGCTCAGAGCAGTACTTCTTCTTGTAGTGGATAGTAAGATCGGAACCTTGGGGTCTCCTTTCTTACCCATAGTGAATAAAGTGCAGCAGGTAGGATACCTCAAGTAGACTTGTAAATATTGCTATGCTCCCCGGCAACGGCGCCAGAAAACGGTACTTGATAACCCTCAACCGTAAGGGATCGAGATAGTCTTCGCGGGTAAGAATAACCATTTTATTGATTCGACACACGGGGAGCCAAAGAGTATTTATAAGCTTTGACAGTTGAGTTGTCAATTCAACCGCACCTGAAATATACTTACTTGCAACAAAAGATAAGTGGTAACAATGATATGATAAAGATGATAGTGATAGTAAAAGTAACAACAAAAAGTAAATAGCAACAGTAGATAGCAAAGTAAATAGCAAAAGTAGCGACTAGTAACAAGCAAGGTTTAAAACACTGTAGGCTAGGGAGATGGATGGTTGGGCGCTGCATGGATGAGATAGATTCTAACTTGGGGCACGGCACACGGAAAAGTAATGATCATCTAGGCAAATATCAAACATTAGGCATGTATCCCATAGGTAGTTGTACGTGCTTGCAATAAGAACTTGCACAACATCTTTTGTCCTACCATCCCGCTACGAACGGGGCCAAAAGGAACTAATGGATATTAAGGTGCTCCTGTCAAAGAGCACCGGAACAAAGAAATGAACTCAATGGATACATGTAATCCTCAAACTACGGACCATCCCCTTTGGTGTCCCAAGCTGTCACTTTTGGGATCGCCGGTTCCGGACCGTAACAGGTGCAAACAACTCATAGATAGGATCACGAACACAAATATATTCATACACACACATATGGTTCAGATCTGAAATCATGGCACTCGGGCCCTAAGTGTCAAGCATTAAGAATAACAAGTTGTAGCAAAGATGATAAACACCATAGTAGATGATAGGCAGCATGCCCCCAACAATCTGACGAACTATTACATGATCTAACTCATCCAATCCCTACCATCCCCTTCGCCTACAGCAGGGGAATTACTCACACATTAAGGGGGAATTCATGGAGGGATGATGGAGTGGTGATGATGATGACGATGGCGACGATCTCCCCTCTCCGGAGGCCAAATCAGCCTCCAGATTAGCCGTCCCGAAGAAGAACAGAGGGTGGCGGCGGCTCCGCGACGAAAAACTGCGAAAGAACTTCCGATCTGGGGTTTCTGCGTCGGGAGTAAAAATACGGGCTAAAGTAGGGCACCAGGGGGTGTGGGCCCCACCCAGGCGCCCCCCTGGCGCGGCCCAAGGGGGGGGGCGCCCACAGGGCGCCTGGGCACCCCCTGGCCCCCCTCTGGCCCCACTTCTGGTATTTGGTTCCTTCGGGTGCGTGGATTTTCTCTGATTTTTCGTGGATTTTTCTGAGATACTTAAAAATCCGTTTTCCTGCACACAAATAAACCATACAGGCAGTTCTGCTGAAAACAGCGTCAGTCCGAGTTAGTTTAGTCCAAATCATGCAAGAATGAGGCCAAAACAATATCAAAAGTGTTTGGAAAAGTAGATACGTTTGAGACGTATCACCATGCTGTGTACCAGACCTGATGTGAACCTTGCCATAAGTTTGGTGGGGAGGTACCAAAGTGATCCCGATATGGAGCACTGGACAGCAGTCAAGAACATCATGAAGTACCTAAAAAGGACTAAGGATATGTTTCTCGTTTATGGAGGTGACAAAGAGCTCGTCGTAAAGGGTTACGTTGATGCCAGCTTCGACACAGATCTGGATGACTCCAAGGCACAAACCGGATACGTGTATATTTTGAATGGTGGGGCAGTCAGCTGGTGCAGTTGCAAGCAAAGCGTCGTGGCGGCATCTACATGTGAAGCGGAGTACATAGTTGCTTCCGAAGCAGCGCATGAATGAGTCTGGATGAAGGAGTTCATCACCGTCCTAGGAGTTATTCCAAGCGCGTCGGGCCCGATGACTCTCTTCTGTGACAACACTGGAGCTATTGCCATTGCCAAGGAGCCCAGGTTTCACAAGAAGACCAAGCACATCAAGCGCCATTTCAACTCCATCCGAAATTATATTCAAGATGGAAACATAGATATTTGTAAAGTACATACAGATATGAAGGTCGTGGATCCGTTGACTAAACCTCTTCCACGAGCAAAACATGATCAACACCAGAACTCTATGGGTGTTCGATTCATCACAATATAACTAGATTATTGACTCTAGCGCAAGTGGGAGACTGTTGGAAATATTCCCTAGAGGCAATAATAAAATGGTTATTCTTATAATTCTTTGTTCATGATAATTGTCTATTGTCCATGCTTTAATTGTATTATCCGAAAACAGTAATACATGTGTGAATACATAGACCACAACATGTCCCTAGTGAGCCTCTAGTTGACTAGCTCGTTGATCAATAGATGATTATGGTTTCCTGACCATGGACATTGGATGTCATTGATAACGGGATCACATCATTAGGAGAATGATGTGATGGACAAGACCCAATCCTAAGCCTAGCACAAGATCGTGTAGTTTGTATGCTAAAGCTTTTCCAATGTCAAGTATCCTTTCCTTAGACCATGAGGTTGTGCAACTCCCGGATACCGTAGGAATACTTTGGGTGTGCCAAACGTCACAACGTAACTGGGTGGCTATGAAGGTACACTATGGGTATCTCCGAAAGCATCTGTTGGGTTGGCACGAATCGAGACTGGGATTTGTCACTCCGTATGACGGAGAGGTATCTTTGGGCCCACTCGGTAATACATCATCGTAATGAGCTCAATGTGACTAAGGGGTTGGTCATGGGATGATGTGTTACAGAACGAGTAAAGAGACTTGCCATAACAAGATTGAACAAGGTATCGGTATACAGACGATCGAATCTTGGGCAAGTACTATACCGATAGACAAAGGGAATCGTATACATGATTGACTGAATCCTTGACATTGTGGTTCATGCGATGAGATCATCGTGGAACATGTGGGAACCAACATGGGTATCCAGATCCCGCTGTTGGTTATTGGCCGGAGATATGTCTCGGTCATGACTGCATGGTTCCCGAACCCGTAGGGTCTACACACTTAAGGTTCGATGACGCTAGGGTTATAGGGAATGTAGTACGTGGTTACCGAATGTTGTTCGGAGTCTCGAATGAGATCCTGGACGTCACGAGGACTTCCGGAATGGTCCGGGGGTAAAGATTTATATATGAGAAGTCATCATACGATCACCGGATTAATTCGAGGGTTTACCGGTATTGTACCGGAACCACCGAAGGGGTTCCGGGGGTCCACCGGGAGGGTCCACCTGCCCCGGAGGGACCTATGGGTTGTATGTGGTGAGGGACCAGCCTCTAAGTAGGTTGGGCGCCTCCCCCTAGGGCCCATGCGCCTAGGGTTTGGGGGGAAACCCTAAGGGGGGCGCCCCCCTTGCCTTGGGGGGCAAGGCACCCCTCTGGCCGCCGCCCCCTCCTCAGATTGGATCTGAGGGGGCCGCCCCCCCTCTCCCTTGCCCCTACATATATGTGGGGGGTGGGAGGGCAACCCAACCCAAGCCCTAGCGCAGCCCTCCCCCTCTCCCAACTACTCCTCCTCTCCCGCGGTGCTTGGCGAAGCCTTGCAGGATTGCCACGCTCCTCCATCACCACCACGCCGTCGTGCTGCTGCTGGACGGAGTCTTCCCCAACCTCTCCCTCTCTCCTTGCTGGATCAAGGCGCAGGAGACGTCACCGGGCTGCACGTGTGTTGAACGCGAAGGCACCATTGTTCGGTGCTTAGATCGGAATCGGCCGCGATCTGAATCGCTTCGTGTACGACTCCACCGACCGCGTTCTTGCAACACTTCCGCATCGCGATCTTCAAAGGTATGAAGATGCACTCCCCTCTCGTTGCTAGAAGACTCCATAGATGGATCTTGGTGATGCGTAGGAAATTTTTTGATTTTCTGCAATGATCCCCAACAAGCATGCCTCCTATTTATGATGATTATATTGATGAAAGTGGATTTGGAGAGGTCATGACTTTATTTAGTGATGAATCCACTATTTCGGAAGAGGTTCCAATTGATTATGAGAACAAAGTTGCTATCTATGATGATTACTGTGATGACTTGTATGCTATTAAGAATTATGATAACCATGAAACTTGTCATCATGATTTTAGTTTTTAATTGGATTATGCCTCACATGATGATTATTTTGTTGAGTTTGCTCCCACTACTATTGATGAGAATAAATTTGCTTATGTGGAGAGTAGTAAAATTTCTATGCAAGTAGATCATGAAAAGAATGCTTTATGTGCTGGTTATATGGTTGAATTCATTCATGATGCCACTGAAAATTATTATGAGAGAGTGACATATGTTTCTACCTATTGCAATAATATCAAGTTTCCTCTCTATATGCTTGAAATCTTGAAGTTATGCTTTTTTTTGCTTTCCTATGCTAGTTGATTATTGTTCTCATAAGTTTTTTGCTCACAAAATCCCTATGCATAGGAAGTGGCTTAGAATTAAATGTGCTAGTCATATTCTTCATGATGCTCTCGTTATGTTTCAATTCTTATCTTTTACGCGAGCATCATTGAAATCATCATGCCTAGCTAGGGGCGTTAAACGATAGCGCTTGTTGGGAGGCAACCCAACTTTATTTTTGTTCTTTGCTTTTTCCTTCTGTTTAGGAATAAATATTGCATCTAGCTTCTGTTTAGATGTGGTTCTGTGTTTTAATTAGTGTTTGTGCCAAGTAGAACCTTTGGGAAGACTTGTGTGAAGTTTATGCGATCATGCTATAAAAAACAGAAAGTTTAGCGCTCACGATATTAGCTACCATTTTTTACTGGAGAGTGATATTTAGTTGATTCTTTTTGCAGATGATTAATAGACAAATTCCTCATGTTTACCAATTTATTTCAATTTTTTAGAGTTACAGAAGTATTCGAAAGTTACAGATTACTACAGACTGTTCTGTTTTTGACAGATTCTGTTTTTCATGTGTTGTTTGCTTATTTTGATGAATCTATGAGTAGTATTGAGGAGTATGAATCATAGATAAGTTGGAATACAGTAGGATTAAAACCAATATAAACAAAGAATGAGTTCATTGCAGTACCCTTGAGTGGTGGTTTGTTTTCTTATACTAACGCAGTTCACGAGATTTTTGGCTAAGTTTTGTGTTGTGAAGTTTTCAAGTTTTGAGTATGGCTTTGATGGACTATGGAACAAAGAGTGGCAAAAGCCTAAGCTTGGGGATGCCCAATACACCCCAAGGTAAAATTCAAGGACAACCAAAAGCCTAAGCTTGGGGATGCCCCGGGAAGGCATCCCCTCTTTCGTCTTCATCTATCGGTAACTATACTCGGGACTATATTTTTATTCACCACATGATATGTGTTTTGCTTGGAGCGTCATGTATGATTTGAGTCTTTGCTTTTTAGTTTGCCACAATAATCCTTTCCGCACACACCTTTTTTAGAGAGAGAATTATGATCTAGAATTTGTTAGAATACTCTATGTGCTCCACTTATATCCTTTGAGCTAGATAGTTTTGCTCTAATGCTTCACTTATATCTTTTTAGAGCACGGCGGTGGTTTTATTTTGAAGAAATTATTGATCTCTCATGCTTCACTTATATATATTTGAGAGTCTTTTAGAACAACATTGTAATGTTCTTTGGTTATGAAACTAGTCCTAATATGATAGGCATCCAAGTTGGGTATAGTAAAAACTTTCACAAAGTGAATTGAATATGATGAGAAGTTTGATACTTGATGATTGTTTTGAGATATGAGGATAGTAATATTAGAGTCATGCTAGTGGATTTATTATGAAATTGAGAAATACTTGTGTTAAAGTTTGTGATTCCCGTAGCATGCACGTATGGTGAACCGCTATGTGACGAAGTTAGAGCATGATGTATTTGTAGAGTGTCATCCTTTGTGTGGAGGTCGGGGACGCGCGATGGTTAACTCCTACCAACCTCCCCCCTAGGAGCATGCATTGATTGCTTTGTTTTGATGACTTGTAAATTTTTGCAGTAAGTACATGAGTTCTTTATGACTAATGTTAAGTCCATGGATTATACGCACTCTCACCTTTCCACCATTGCTAGCCTCTCTTGCACCGCACAACTTTCGCCGATACCTTACACCCACTATATACCTTCCTCAAAACAGCCATGATGACCCACAAGTGTAAGGGATCTATCGTAGTCCTTTCGATAAGTAAGAGTGTCGAACTGTAATGCCCAGGATGGAGTTATACCTCCTACGTGTCGAGGCACGACTTAAAGGCATAAATCCATCCTAGAATGATCTCAAGTTTGGTATCTTTGCACAACTCATGTAAAAGAGGGATTAAATTGCAAAAGGAGATAGTTGGCTTACACTCGCCACTTCACACAATACAATACATAAGCAATCATAATTCAAAACATCACAACCCGACTACGGGTGAAGATCCAAAAGAAAGATACCAAAAACAACACAAAGCCACAGGTCAGGATCGAATCCTAGTAGAAACCACTACTGAACATCGAAACGTCACAAACAAACGGTCAAACTCTTCATCGGGCTCCTGGTGAAGCACTGAACCAGCTCCTGCCTCAAACTCGGCTGAACCTGCATCTGGTGTGGTGAAGTAACTGTGAGCCACAGAGGACTCAGCAATCCCGTTCCCGGGTAACAAGACTATTTAAGCCTTGGGTGAGGATAAGGCTGAAGAAAGAATATGAGGTGAAGGAACAAACAAGAGTCTGCAGCAGCAACTAGCACTAACTTACGCAAAAGAGAGCGAGGAGAGAAGTGCATCGGTCGAAAGATGATCACGAAGTGATCCTAACTAAATCCGGTCAAACATAACCCCACCGTGTTCAACTCCCGAATCCCTATTCGGAAATTGACAGTCACGGTACACACGCTGGTAGTGTATTAGTAACATTGTGTCAAGTTATCTACAACCGGAATTAACAAGCTCCCATCTGCCACATAACCGCGGGCACGGCTTTCGAAAGTTCAAACCCTGCAGGGGTGTTCCAACTTGGCCCATCACAAGCCCACGATCCGCGAAGTCGCAACTCCATAGGTGGGAAGACCCGAGTATTCTCGGAATCCCGTGCTCAAGTTAAACCGAACTAAGGTAAGGCTAATCCAGCAAATCCTCCCGGCGTGTCGACACCCTGATAGTAGCCGCGCGTATCTAGGTCTCAGGACACGACCGGATGGGCGATTCTACAGGACCCAAACCTCGAGTTTCCCCGTGGTGGTTCCCGCAGACTCCCCGTTTGGGACCAACACCATCGGCACTGGCCCCCCCCTGCTATGTAGAAATAAAGGATCCTCGAGGGAGCGACCCTCTATGCAAATTTAATTAAATAATTAAGTTGTTATTATGAGGCAAATAGTACCAAATGTTGGGACTTGCTGGAAAAGACTTAGCACTTAGCGGTTTATCAAGGGGGTCCCATACACCCCAACCGTGTTAGGAACGCATAATCAAGGAACATAACACCGGTTTATACGGTTCCTAACGGCAAGAGTGGAACAAAACACCAAGCAAAAGGCTTAGCCTTCCACCCTGCCAGTATATAGATGATTTCATTTAAGCATTTATATAGTGTGATATAACCCAACCAAACTTCATCATGAAGCAAGCATCTTCAATCTTCACCTGCAACTAGCAATGCTATAAGAGGGGCTGAGCGAAGCGTACTTAGCCAAGCAACGGTTTGCGTAGGTAGGGTGGTTAAACATGGCAATTGGTTACAAGTAGGAGGCTGACAAGAAGAACATGGGCATCGAGGCAAAACTAAAGATCGAGACTACTAGCAAGAGGCAAAAATAGTAATGGTATCCGGGTTCGGTCATCTTGCCTGGGATCCACAAGGGAGAAGAACAGATCCAAGTAGAAGACGGAGCAACAGACGAGCGGATCCTCACAACTCCGGAACGAAACCGAAGCTAACAAGAGAAGCAACCGGAAAGAAAGAAACAACACGGTAAACACACAATCATAAACATGGCATACGATGCACATCCAAGTATGATGCATGTCCGGTTTAAATATGCAAGGCATGGCAAAGGTGCACAAACAACACTACAAGTTAAGTGGAGCTCAATATGCAACGAGTTGCATATTGACAAAACACCACAATAATTATTTAGTTGACTCTAGTTATTAACAAGACAAGATTAAATGTTTTTTTAACATGGCAAGAGGTGAAGCATAATAAAACTATACTAACTAGACATTTTAAATGAGGCCGGAACAACATATCCGGAAAATCCCCATGAGCATGTTTAAATAATTATAAGCAAACAACAATTCACACATATTAATGTTGTTAATATGATGCGGATGACATGATCAAGTTTATGCAAGTTTATTAAAAGGTTGACAATTAACAAGATAAGAAGCATTTGTCACCGTGGTGGAATGGAAAGGTGCCACGGCAACGATCCGAAAATGATGCAACGCAACATCTCGGTGCCGGTACTCGTTGAGAGACCGATGCAAAAGGTAAGATGGCATGAGCGAGTCAAACGAGATGAAAATGGGGCGATCCCGTTACCGGGTTCCCACGAGTCGGTGGCGAGGCAACCGAGGAACATGACAAAGGTGGAACGGGCACGAGCACACACAAGGGAGACATTTCATACAACACAACAAGCACAAGCGTTCATCCACGGGGTCGTCTCGGGTTATACCTTCGAAACACTCGTTTCGGGACGGTTCGAGACGTAGAGGAAGGAGTCGTTCCGTAGAGGGAAGTAGTCGTCCACGTGGCGGTAGTTGTACTCGGGCGACGGTAGAGGAAGTAGTGGTACTCGGCGACGGTAGTCGTTCAGGCGTCGAGTGTAGTTGTACATGTCGTAGAGGGAAAGTAGTGGTTCTCGTTCATCGTGTCGTGGTACTTGGCGAGTTCCTCGTTTCCGGCGACGGTAGTGGTTCACGTGTTGTCGGGGTACTTGTCGCGTCGGCGTTCGTAGGGGTACTTGTGGTCTCCAAACTTGTCGACGGTAGTGGTTCA
>LR738713.1:819219526-819244170 GCA_902687465.1 Secale cereale | reverse complement strand
AAAAAAAAAACAGAAAACAACAACAAGAAGAAAAGAAGGGAGGTGCTAGGAAAGGAGTTAGGGCAAGAGGATAGAATTCCCGGACTCACAAAAATGTCAGGGATTAAAATAAAATAGAAGGAGGGTTTTTGGAAGAGCCTCGAAAACAACGGAAAGAATTAGAGAGGGTCTAGATGGAGAAACTCGAGGCGAAAAAGGCATGAAGAAATTATGCACATGTGTTGGGTTAATTCCAACGAATGGAATATATATAATATAGCTCCATAAATATTAGGAGGCTTTATATGTTATAAAGAGAAGTCATCTTCCCTCGATTTAAATGGACCGAAGGTCCACACAATTTATTAGGTTGAGATGCAAAAAATTAAAATGACATGATGGCATGATGACATGATGCAATGCGAAAATAAAAACACAAGCACAAAAGAACACACGGGCAACCCGGAACATCTGGATTCTTCGGGAAGCTTCTGGAATCTTCTGGGACGTCGGTCTCGGGCGTCACAACTCTCCCACACTAACAGAGGATCTCGACCCGAGATCCTAGAGATATCACCGGGTAAAAACGGAAGAGGAAGAGGTAAAACAAAGTTGCTTCTTTGACAGACGAGTGAAACCAAAGAACCTTGATAGTTGAACAAACTTGAAAGAAAGAATACAACAGAGATGAACGAAGATGAAAACACTCCGTTAGAAAAGAGTAACAAGGAGCATTACGAGAACCTTGATGGTTGAAAGACATGAAAGGAGAGCTTACGAACCAAAAGAATATGAAACTGCAATGGTATAGCCAAGGAATAAGAATGACAAAATTTCGGCAGCACTCCGTCTGAAAATGGAAGGAATTAACAAGAACTTGGCAAGTTGAAATGATACTTGATGAAAATAACAACATATTTCCTCCGAAACAATTAAAAGAATGGCACAAGGGGTAAGAAAGACTCAGACAGCACTCCGGTTAAGAAGATAGGCAAAACATGAAAAGGTGAGAGAATTAGAATGGAGGACACAACACTCCGGTTAAATGATAAGCAAGGGAAAGAACATGATCTCGATTAAACGAGATGATGGTTTGAAGAGAGCAATATCAGAATGCCTCCGGAATGAAAGAATAGAATATAGATCGTTGGAAAGAAAAGATCGAAGAAGAAGATGACAACTTCTCCCACGAATGAATTAGAAAATCCTCCTTACGGAGAAGGGTTGAATAGAGTTGTTGGAATTTCAACAACGAAAGAATAAGCTTGATGTGGGCTTATGGAAAACATCTCAAAATTAAGAGGTGACAACCAGCCACTAACGGAAAACAATTTGATTGGATTGATATCAACAAGGAGACGAAAAACTTAATTCATCGGAATGATAAATGAAGAATTTGGGTCATTTATAAGCACCACAATAACAACAATCCTTAGGGAAAGCTTTTAGGTGAAATACAACCCAAGATAACTCCAAGAGATAAAAGGAGGGGTTGAAAAGATCTCCTAAAGAGAAGGAAATGATGGTTTTAAATATCTCATTCCTGACAACTTGTGAATCATGAAACATGAAGGGAAAATTGTCAAGAATGACATAACACCATCTGAAAAGATAAGGTGGAAAGAATTGCAATTGGAAGCATGATGAAGAAAGCTTAAGCTCCAACAAGAATCTCGATGAAAACTTCGAGGATGAATCAAATGATGATGAACCATCAAGAGACCTCCGGTAATGAAAGCATGATAAGTGAAAGATGAAAAGAAAAAGATTCAAAGCCTCTGATGAATTAGATGGAGGTTTGAAATGATATAATTGAAACAACATGGAGCTCCGGAAAACAAGATGAACAACTTAGAAGCGAGAATATGATATGATGAACAAGCTCCAGACAAAAGAATTAAATGACCTTGACGGAATAAGAATAAGAATTATGTTATGCATCTCCTTCACCAATTTAAATTGATGACAACCAAAGGGATTTGGCATACTACTTATTCTCGTTGGAAAGGATTATAGAGAGATCTCACACAAGCTCGGATAAATCTTCAACGAACCACCGGTAGGATTATGGAAAGAACAAGTGAATTAAAACGATAACAACGGAAGGTAAACTTGAAAGAACCACCGTAAGAATATGGAGACGAACGAAGAGACATCAATGAAGAATAGTTGGAGAACGAAGTTGAAAACTGAGAACGAAGAAATCTTCTGAAATGATGGCCTTCGGAGGAACACAAAGAAAAGAATTCATGAAATGCTTCGGATGGTATGAAAGGATCTCCTCACAATCGAAACAATAATGAGGATGGCATGAAGCTAGAACCACGAATCTTCAAGAGAACGGGCCAAGATTAAGAGAAACACTTCTCCGGTCTCCAAATGTTAATAATGAAGACGAGAAATGCCATAAGAATTGTTGAGCACTCCGGAATGAATAATTAAAAAGGTTGAACCAATGATGAACAAGAATTTGAAAGCGATATTGGAGAAGGCATGTGACTGATGGAAATCATTCTTACGTCACACTTTGAAAAGAATTTGAGTATAACACCGGAAATAGAAGAGTCAGGTAAGATCCTGGGAAAAGACCTGTGGGTTAGGGCCCACTCAAAGAAACACCGTTGGGAAAGATTGCTTAAGAGATATTGCACCGGTTGAATTAAAAGGCTTGAGTAAGATAACAATCTCAAAATAGCTTGAACGGGTTAAGAAAGGAATTATGAATCTTGAGCACTCCGGATATGAATAACAATAGGAGAATGAATAATTGGTGCACCGGAATAATAAAGCATTGTGAAATGAGGAAAAGTTTAAGATCAACACCGAAATCTTGAATTACATCCACCGGCAGAATATGAGAACAAAAGAATGATGAACTTGAAGCTCTTGAGCATCTTCACGATAAATCACCGGATAAGAACATTGAAGGAAAAGAATGAAGAAACATCACATGAATAAAATGGATATTTCATTTGAGAATTTCTGGCTCCAAGAAGAAGAAGGGTGGGAGGGTGGGGAAAAGCAAAGACAACTTGGGATAAACAAAATGGACACCGGTTGAAAAAGAATTTAACATGACCATCTTGATGATCAAGAGGAATTAGCACTCCCATAGGAATATGAGAACACCGATTATGAAAGGTATGGAATCAACATTTGACATCGAAGCAACTCGAATACCAGAGTCAAAACAAGAACAAGGATAGATAAGCAACAAGATCTTCACAATATCATTCGAACAGAGGATTGAACGGATGAATTCTGCAGGTACATCACTTGTCGAGAAGCCACTTGGAGAACAAAAGGAAAAATAAAAAGGAACAAGGAACAGATAGAACAAATACAAGATAGAAGCTTCGTTCCGCATCTTCGTGCTGAAAGCTCATGGAACGTGTTACAAAAGGGTTTTGCAATCCCCGGATCAGCATAGCCAAGGATCCTTTAAGATGCAACTCCCGATCAGAACAAGTCCATAAAACCACTTCACTCAATGTAAAACCCCAAACTTCATATCGAGCATCCGTTGGAAGAATGCCTAGAACTACTTGATGAACCCACCTATAGATTTCCGAAAGTTTCCAGTTATGCAATCAGGTGTTGGGGATACACGGGAAGCACCGCGCAATCAACTCTAAACCTACATCCAGGTGTATCCATCCTTCAACACATAACCAGTCTTTCTCGGAAAACTGTTTACCTCGGACCTTCGAAAAGCATCCACTATAACAAGCTATGGCAATACTCTCGAACTACCTCCCCAGTACTGGGTGATGTCGGGGTTATCTTGCCACTGGCCGTATAGGAGAGATTTTCGATGTCGGCCGTCTTAAGTATTTAGTACTGCCGCGATATGCTTGTGTCAATGATACCCCGAAGCTCAACTCCTCGGTAACAGGAGGCATCGAGAACAATATCCTTGTCACAAGAACATCGAAACAATCCCAGAATACTCGCGGGATCCTAAAAAAAAATTTGGTGCAATTTTTGAAAGTAGAAGAGAAAAGAGTAGACGTCAGGAGTCCTCACCAGAGAGAAAGGGGATGAGAAGCAAAGAAATCCTACTCTCCGATATAAATATAGGACTCAAAAAGTTTTTCAGTGTGTGCCTAGACTCAACCGTCAACGATTCGATCAATCAGTGGGGGCTTCTAGGTCGGAGAAGGCTCTGAATACCAACTTGTAATGCCCAGGATGGAGTTATACCTCCTACGTGTCGAGGCACGACTTAAAGGCATAAATCCATCCTAGAATGATCTCAAGTTTGGTATCTTTGCACGACTCATGTAAAAGAGGGATTAAAATGCAAAAGGAGATAGTTGGCTTACACTCGCCACTTCACACAATACATTACATAAGCCATACATCATTGAAAACATCACAACCCGACTACGGGTGAAGATCCAAAAGAAAGATACCAAAAACAACATAAAGCCACAGGTCAGGATCGAATCCTAGTAGAAACCACTACTGAACATCGAAACGTCACAGGCAAACGACCACAAGCTTCATCGAGCTCCCGATGAAGAACTGATCCAACTCCTGCGTCGAACTCGGCTGAACCTGCATCTGGTGTGGTGAAGTAACTGTGAGCCACAGAGGACTCAGCAATCCCGTTCCCGGGTAACAAGACTATTTAAGCCTTGGGTGAGGACAAGGCTGAAGAAAGAATAAGAGGTGAAGGAACAAACAAGAGTCTGCAGCAGCAACTAGCACTAACTTACGTAAAAGAGAGCGAGAAGAGAAGTGCCTCGGTCGAGAGATGATCACGAAGTGATCCTAACTAAAGCCGGTCAAACATAACCCCACCGTGTTCAACTCCCGAATCCCTATTCGGAAATTGACAGTCACGGTACACACGCTGGTAGTGTATTAGTAACATTGTGTCAAGTTATCTACAACCGGAATTAACAAGCTCCCATCTGCCATATAACCGCGGGCACGGCTTTCGAAAGTTCAAACCCTGCAGGGGTGTTCCAACTTGGCCCATCACAAGCCCACGATCCGCGGAGTCGCAACTCCATACGTGGGAAGACCCGAGTATTCTCGGAATCCCGTGCTCAAGTTAAACCGAACTAAGGTAAGGCTAATCCAGCAAATCCTCCCGGCGTGCCGACACCCTGATAGTAGCCGCGCGTATCTCGTCTCAGGCCACGACCGGATGGGACAAGCTACGGGTTTTTACCAGACCTTGAGTTTCCTCGAGGTGGCCCCGCAGGTTGCCCAGTTCGGACCAACACTCATGTGGAGCACTGGCCCGGGGGGTTGAATTAAATAAAAGAGGGTTTGCAAGACCCTTATGCATGTTTTATTAGTTATTAGGCGAATAGTACCAATGTTGGGACTTGCTGGAAAAGACTTAGCACTTAGCGGTTTATCAAGGGGGTCCCATACACCCCAACCGTGTTAGGAACGCATAATCAAGGAACATAACACCGGTTTATACGGTTCCTAACGGCATGAGTGGAACAAAACACCAAGCAAAAGGCTTAGCCTTCCACCCTGCCAGTATATAGATGATTTCATTTAAGCATTTATATAGTGTGATATAACCCAACCAAACTTCATCATGAAGCAAGCATCTTCAATCTTCACCTGCAACTAGCAATGCTATAAGAGGGGCTGAGCGAAGCGTACTTAGCCAAGCAACGGTTTGCGTAGGTAGGGTGGTTAAACATGGCAATTGGTTACAAGTAGGAGGCTGACAAGAAGAACATGGGCATCGAGGCAAAACTAAAGATCGAGACTACTAGCAAGAGGCAAAAATAGTAATGGTATCCGGGTTCGGTCATCTTGCCTGGGATCCACAAGGGAGAAGAACAGATCCAAGTAGAAGACGGAGCAACAGACGAGCGGATCCTCACAACTCCGGAACGAAACCGAAGCTAACAAGAGAAGCAACCGGAAAGAAAGAAACAACACGGTAAACACACAATCATAAACATGGCATACGATGCACATCCAAGTATGATGCATGTCCGGTTTAAATATGCAAGGCATGGCAAAGGTGCACAAACAACACTACAAGTTAAGTGGAGCTCAATATGCAACGAGTTGCATATTGACAAAACACCACAATAATTATTTAGTTGACTCTAGTTATTAACAAGACAAGATTAAATGTTTTTTTAACATGGCAAGAGGTGAAGCATAATAAAACTATACTAACTAGACATTTTAAATGAGGCCGGAACAACATATCCGGAAAATCCCCATGAGCATGTTTAAATAATTATAAGCAAACAACAATTCACACATATTAATGTTGTTAATATGATGCGGATGACATGATCAAGTTTATGCAAGTTTATTAAAAGGTTGACAATTAACAAGATAAGAAGCATTTGTCACCGTGGTGGAATGGAAAGGTGCCACGGCAACGATCCGAAAATGATGCAACGCAACATCTCGGTGCCGGTACTCGTTGAGAGACCGATGCAAAAGGTAAGATGGCATGAGCGAGTCAAACGAGATGAAAATGGGGCGATCCCGTTACCGGGTTCCCACGAGTCGGTGGCGAGGCAACCGAGGAACATGACAAAGGTGGAACGGGCACGAGCACACACAAGGGAGACATTTCATACAACACAACAAGCACAAGCGTTCATCCACGGGGTCGTCTCGGGTTATACCTTCGAAACACTCGTTTCGGGACGGTTCGAGACGTAGAGGAAGGAGTCGTTCCGTAGAGGGAAGTAGTCGTCCACGTGGCGGTAGTTGTACTCGGGCGACGGTAGAGGAAGTAGTGGTACTCGGCGACGGTAGTCGTTCAGGCGTCGAGTGTAGTTGTACATGTCGTAGAGGGAAAGTAGTGGTTCTCGTTCATCGTGTCGTGGTACTTGGCGAGTTCCTCGTTTCCGGCGACGGTAGTGGTTCACGTGTTGTCGGGGTACTTGTCGCGTCGGCGTTCGTAGGGGTACTTGTGGTCTCCAAACTTGTCGACGGTAGTGGTTCAGCCGTAGGGGTACCTTCCGGGTCATGTAGAGGTACTCGGTCGCGTAGTCGTACACGGGCGTTTGTAGATGTCTCCGTTCTCTGCCAGGGTCAACATCACAAGCAACAAAACAAAACAAAAAAAAAAACAAAACAACAGCAACAGGGACAGTCCAAAGGAGGCAGCGGCTGGAGAAGGCCGACGGGGGGCGAGGCGCCCTCGGATGCTGCGGAAACCGGTTGGAGGAGGGGCGCTCGGCTTTGCAAGCTGGAGGACGGCCGGCGCGTCGGGAAAGGAAGGAGGGTCGCGCTCGGGGCGGCTGCTCCTGGCGAAGGGGAAGAAGCGACCCTGGAGGTAGGACGTCGGGGCCGGGGCCGTCGTCAGGAGGAGCGAGGCGAAGGGGAAGCGAGCTCCATGGCGCTGGATCGTGCCGAAGAGGGAAGAAGGAGGGCGCTCCGGCCATGGGCGCCGAAGATGGAGGAGGGCCGCAGGGGCGCTCGGGAGGAGCAGGGGCCGAGCCCGGGGCGTCGGGGAAGCCGGGAGGATGGGGCTCCTTGGCGCTGGAGGGAAGAGCCGTCGGGGTCGGGGAACGAGGCCTCCGGCCCGGTGCTGAGGGATGCGGGACGCACGGGCGATGCCGACCGGCCCGTCGTCTCGCTGGGCGGAGAAGCAGAGCGGGCGAGGGAGGGGGTGAGGTGCGGGGAGAGGAGTGCGGTCGAGCCTGCGAAGAGCGAGGAGAACGGGCTCGAGCGAAGGGAGGCGAGAGCACTGGGGCGCGGGGTCGAGAGGATCGATGGGAGAGGCTGGCGGCGGCGACTGGGAGTTGGAATGAGGAGCGAGGCTCTGGCGTCGGGGGCTCCTAGGGTTTCAGCGGGGAGTTGGGCTGGAGTGGCTGGAAGAGGCCCAAGAGGGAAGGAGGCTTGGGCCGCTGGGAGGAGGAGATGCCTTGGGCCTGGCTGCCTTTTTATTAACAATAAAACTGCTGTTGTTTTACAAAAAAAAAAACAGAAAACAACAACAAGAAGAAAAGAAGGGAGGTGCTAGGAAAGGAGTTAGGGCAAGAGGATAGAATTCCCGGACTCACAAAAATGTCAGGGATTAAAATAAAATAGAAGGAGGGTTTTTGGAAGAGCCTCGAAAACAACGGAAAGAATTAGAGAGGGTCTAGATGGAGAAACTCGAGGCGAAAAAGGCATGAAGAAATTATGCACATGTGTTGGGTTAATTCCAACGAATGGAATATATATAATATAGCTCCATAAATATTAGGAGGCTTTATATGTTATAAAGAGAAGTCATCTTCCCTCGATTTAAATGGACCGAAGGTCCACACAATTTATTAGGTTGAGATGCAAAAAATTAAAATGACATGATGGCATGATGACATGATGCAATGCGAAAATAAAAACACAAGCACAAAAGAACACACGGGCAACCCGGAACATCTGGATTCTTCGGGAAGCTTCTGGAATCTTCTGGGACGTCGGTCTCGGGCGTCACACGAACCCAACGAGGAGCAGAAGGAAATGATAGGCGGTTTTCAGTAAGGTATTTTCTGCAAGCACTGAAATTATAGGTAACAGATAGTTTTGTGATAAGGTAATTGGTAGCAAGTGACAAAAGGTAAAAGTAAATAAGGTGCAGCAAGGTGCCTCAATCCTTTTTGTAGCAAAGGACAAGCCTAGACAAACTCTTATATAAAGGAAAGCGCTCCCGAGGACACATGGGAATTATCGTCAAGCTAGTTTTCATCACGATCATCTGATTCGCGTTCGGTACTTTGATAATTTGGTATGTGGGTGGACCGGTTCTTGGGTTCTATCCTTACTTGGACAAGCCTCCCACTTATGATTAACCTCTAATGCAAGCATCCGCAACTACAAAAGAAGTATTAAGGTAAACCTAACCATAGCATGAAACATATGGATCCACATCAGCCCCTTACGGAGCAACGCATAAACTAGGGTTTAAGCTTCTATCACTCTAGCAACCCATCATCTACTTATTACTTCCCAATGCCTTCCTCTAGGCCCAAATAGTGGTGAAGTGTCATGTAGTCAACGTTCACATGACATCACTAGAGGAGAGACAACATACATCTCATCAAAATATCGAAGGAAGACCAAATTCACATGACTACTAATAGCAAGACTTCTCCCATGTCCTCAGGAACAAAAGTAACTACTCACAAGACATAATATGGTTCATGATCAGAGGGGTATTAATATGCATTATGATCTTCCACCAAATAAACCAACTAGCATCAACTACAAGGAGTAATCAACACTACTAGCAACCCAGAAGTACCAATCTGAGGTTTGGGTACAAAGATTGGATCCAAGAGATGCACTAGGGTTTGAGAGGAGATGGTGCTGGTGAAGATGTTGATGTAGATAGCCCTCCCCAAGATGGGAGAGTTGTTGGTGATGACGGCGGTGACAATTTCCCCCTCCCGGAGGGAAGTATCCCCGGCAGAACGGCTGTGCCGGAGCCCTAGATTGGTTTCCGCCACGGTTCCGCCTCGAGACGGCGGCGTCTGGTCCCAAAAGCCTCCTTATGACATTTTTTCCAGGTCAAAACACCTCATATAGGAGAAGATGGGCTTCGGGGGGGCCACGAGACAGGGGGCGCGCCCTGGGAAGGGGGCGCGCCCCCCACCCTTGTGGACAGCCGGTGGCCCCCCTCGTTGACTTCTTTCACCAGATATTTTTTATATTTTATGAAACGGAGTTCTGTTGAGTTTCAGGGCTTTTGGAGCTGTGCAAAATAGGTTTCCAGAGTTTGCTCCTTTTCCAGCCCAGAATTCCAGCTGTCGGCATTCTCCCTCTTCATGTAAACCTTGTAAAATAAGAGATAAAAGGCATAAGTATTGTGACAAAACATGTAATAACAGCCCATAATGCAATAAATATCAACATAAAAGCATGATACAGAATGGACGTATCAGCTCCCCCAAGCTTAGACCTCGCTTGTCCTCAAGCGAAAGCCGATATCGAAAATTATGTCCACACATTTAGAGATAGAGGTGTCGATAAAAACAAAATACGGACATGAGGGCATCATGATCATTCTCATAACAGCAACTTATATAAATATAGTCATATGATTCTTATGCTAAAGTAACAATTCATCCGTAATATTAAGCATGAATCATAAACTTCATTGGAAACTAACAAACTTTGATCTCGGTCATTGAAGCAATTGCAATTTATCGTAACATCGGAAAGAGTCAATATAAGAGCTTTTCAGCAAGCCTACAAACTCAACTATCATATAGTCTTTCACAATTGCTCACACTCACGCAATACTTATGTTTATGGAGTTTTAATCGGACACAGAGAAAGATAGGGGCTTATGGTGTTGCCTCCCAACCCTTTACCTCAAGGGTATTGTCAATAGTAATAGACCATGAAAACTTACATCCAAGTGGGTATATATGTCAGGATCTTTCCAACACAATGTGCTTGCCAAAGGATAAAATGTAAAAATGAAAGGTGGAATTCACCTTGACTCTTATAAGCCAAGAATAATAGATAGGCCCTTCGCAGAGGGAAGCAGAGGTTGTCATGTGTTTTTATGGTTGGATGCACAAAGTCTTAGCATAGAAGAACTTCACTTTATATTGCCACTTGTGATAAGGACCTTTATTATGCAGTCCGTCGCTTTTATTACTTCCATATCACAAGATCGTATAAAGCTAATTTCTCCCACACTAATAAATCATACATATTTTAGCAAGTTTGCAGCATGACAACTTACTTGGAAGGATCTTTCTCAATCCATAGGTAGGTATGGTGGACTCTCATGGCAAAACTGGGTTTAAGGATGTATGGAAGCACAAGTAGTATCTCTACTTGGTGCGAGGAGTTTTGGCTAGCATGAGGGGGAAAGGCAAGCTCAACATGTTGGATGATCCATGACAATATACTTTATTTCGGATATAAGAAGACATAACCCATTATGTTGTATTCCTTGTCCAACATCAACTCTTTAGCATGTCATATTTTAATGAGTGCTCACAATCATAAAAGATGTCCAAGATAGTATATTTGTATGTGAAGCCTCTCTTCTTTTATTACTTCCTATTGATTGCAACGATGACCAAAACTATGTTTGTCAACTCCCAACAACTTTTATTTATCATACTCTTATATGTGAAGTCATTACTTCCCACAAGATCAATATGATCTCTTTGGTATTTTTCATATTTTCTTTCTTTTTATCATGTCCCAAGTGAGGAAATCAAGCCCTTGACTCAACACTAATCTTTATTATATAGCTCACAGACTCGATTACAAAGGGTAAAGATCATAAAGCAAAAGCTCACAACTAGATCATGCTAACTTTATTCTACTAGATCAAGATACTACCAAAAGGATCAAACTAAGATAAACGGTAAAGATAGGAGTGATGGTGATACGATACCGGGGTCACTCCCCCAAGCTTGGCAGTTTGCCAAGGGGAGTGCCCATACCCATATGATTATGTCTCCTTCTTCGGGGGTGGTGATGATGGAGTTGTTGATGATGTAGGCTTGTTGTCCACCTTCCAAGGCATTGGTTCACCATCGTAGAAGGATGATCGAGTCTCCGGGATAGTCAAATCTGCAGCCAAACTCATATTCTTGAATCTATATTCATACTCACAGTTTTGGTTCTGCAGGTCATAGATCTGGGCTTGGAGGTGTTCGATCTTCTCTTGAAGATTGGAGATAGCTTCCCCAAAGATCCTTGAGTCCAGCTTGAGGTTGCTGGCAAGCTCCAAGATCATCATGTGGTTGGCGTTGAGTCCTCGTTCCACCATACATTGGCACTTGAAAACTTGCCGCTCCATTGCTTCGAGTCTTGTCTCCACGCTTCCGGTCCTCCTCGGCCCCTCAACATCACGGATGTGCAACACCCCCTCATGCAACTCCATGGTTTTAGGGTGGTGCAGCACCTCCGCAAGGTAGGGGTTGATGACCTTCTCGAAGAACTTGTCCTTGGGGTGTTGGAGGACGCCATGATGATCTAGATCTGTCAAAACAGCAGCTCGAAACGGAAACAGATGATTTTTGCGTGATACAGAGATCAAGACCTTCGGGAGTATATATAATGAATTTTTACCGACCAAAAGGAGTAAGCCACAAGAAAACAGAGTCCAGGAGGCACACGGGTGTCCACGAGGCAGGGGGCACACCATGGGCAGGGGCCGCGCCCTCCACCCTCGTGGACGCCTCGTGTCTCTTCCGGACTGCTCCTTATTTTTCTATTTTTCTAAATATTCCTAAACGGAGAAAAATTGCCTTTAGAGCTGTTTTGGAGTCGGTTTACTTACCGTATCACATACCTCTTCCTTTTCGGAGGCTGAATCGTTCTGGAAAGTGTCCCTTATGTATTCCTCCGGGGTTACGATTTCAATATTATTGGTTTCAACATTTATAGGATTACCTGAGATATAATGTTTGATTCTTTAACCGTTCACCACCTTCGGATTTGTGCCTTCGAAGTTGTTGATTTTTATGGCACCGGAACGATAGACCTCCTCGATAACGTAAGGTCCTTCCCACTTGGAGAGAAGTTTTCCTGAAAAAAATCTTAAACGAGAGTTGAATAGCAAGACATAATCACCTACGTTAAACTCACGCTTTTGTATCCTTTTGTCATAACATCTTTTAACTTTTTCTTTAAACAGCTTGGCATTCTCATAGGCCTGGGTTCTCCATTCATCGAGACAACTAATGTCAAATAGCCTCTTTTCACCGGCAAGTTTGAAATCGTAATTGAGCTCTTTAATAGCCCAATATGCCTTATGTTCTAGCTCAAGAGGTAAGTGACAAGCTTTTCCGTAAACCATCTTATATGGAGACATACCCATAGGATTTTTATGCAGTTCTATAGGCCCATAATGCATCATCAAGTTTCTTGGACCAATTCTTCCTAGACCTATTAACTGTATTTTGCAAGATTAGTTTCAACTCCCTATTACTTAGTTCTACTTGACCACTAGTCTGTGGGTGATAGGGGGATGCAATTATATGGTTGACATCATATTTAGCAAGCATCTTACGGAAAGCTCCATGAATAAAGTGTGAACCACCATCATTCATTAGATATCTAGGGACCCCAAACCTCGGAAAAATAACTTCTTTAAGCATCTTAATAGAGGTGTTATGATCAGCACTACTAGTTGGAATAGCTTCTACCCACTTAGTAACGTAATCAACATCAACTAAAATAGGTCTCGATGAATGGAGAACCCAGGCCTATATAATCAAAGCCCCAAACATCAAATGGTTCAATAACAAGTGAATAATTCATAGGCATTTCTTGACGTCTACTAATATTACCAATTCTTTGACATTCATCACAATATAAGACAAACTTACGGGCATCCTTGAAGAGAGTAGGCCAATAAAAACCGGATTGCAATACCTTGTGTGCAGTTCTATCTCCCGCATGGTGTCCTCCATAAGCTTCGGAGAGGCACTTGCGTAGGATCTGTTCCTGTTCATGCCCAGGTACACAACGTCTAATAATACCATCTACTCCTTCTTTATAAAGATGTGGGTAATCCTAGAAGTAATGTCTCAAATCATAGAAGAATTTTTTCTTTTGCTGGTATGTGAAGCTAGGAGGTATAAACTTAGCAACAATATAATTAGCATAATCAGCATACCATGGAGCAGTACGGGAAGTATTTATGGCAACTAGTTGTTCATCAGGAAAGCTATCATTAATAGGTTGTGGGTCATCAAGTATATTCTCTAACCTAGACAAGTTATCTCCAACGGGGTTCTCAGCTCCCTTTCTATCAATAATATGCAAGTCAAATTCTTGCAGCAAGAGAACCCATCTAATAAGTCTAGGTTTGGCATCTTTCTTTTCCATAAGGTATTTGATAGCAGCATGATCAGTGTGAGTAGTTACTTTAGAATAAACAATGTAGGGTCTAAACTTATCACAAGCAAATACAACTGCTAAAAATTCTTTCTCAGTAGTAGCATAATTTCTTTGGGCACTATCTAGAGTTTTACTAGCATACTGGATACCATTTAATTTCTTATCAACTATTTTCCCTAGAACAACACCTACAACATAATTACTAGCGTCGCACATAATCTCAAAGGGTAAGTTCCAGTCGGGAGGCTGGACAATAGGTGCAGAGATCAATGCTTTCTTAAGAATTTCAAATGCTTCTAGACAATCATCATCAAAGACAAAAGGAATATCTTTTTGTAAGAGATTAGTCAGAGGCCTGGATATTTTGGAGAAGTCCTTTATGAACCTCCTATAAAACCCGGCATGACCAAGGAAACTTCGTATACCTTTGATGTCCTTAGGGCATGGCATCTTTTCAATAGCATCAACTTTAGCTTTGTCAACTTCAATACCTCTTTCAGAAATTTTATGTCCCAAGACAATGCCTTCATTAACCATAAAGTGGCACTTCTCCCAATTCAAGACAAGATTAGTGTCTTCACATCTCTGCAAAACTCGATCAAGGTTTCTTAAGCAATCATCAAAAGAAGTTCCGTAAACGGAGAAATCATCCATGAAAACCTCAACAATCTTTCACAAAAATCAGAGAATATAGCCATCATGCTTCTTTGAAAGGTAGCAGGTGCATTACATAAACCGAAAGGCATACGTCTATAAGCAAAGGTATCGAAAGGACAAGTAAAAGTGGTCTTTTCTTGATCCCCTTTTGACAAAGGTACTTGAGAGAAACCAGAATAACCATCTAGAAAGCAATAATGGGTATGTTTGGATAACCTTTCTAGCATTTGATCAGTAAATGGCAAGGGGTAATGATCTTTCTTAGTAGCTTTATTTAACTTACGGAAATCAATTACCATCCTATAACCTGTAACTATTCTTTGCGGGATCAATTCATCTTTATCATTAAGAACGACAGTCATACCTCCTTTCTTAGGGACACACTGGACAGGACTTACCCACTGGCTATCAGCAACTAGATAGATAATACCTGCCTCTAGAAGCTTTAGTATTTCCTTCCTTACCACTTCTTTCATTTTAGGATTTAACCGTCGCTGATGATCAATAACTGGTTTGGCATTTTCTTCCAACTTTATCTTGTGTTGGCATATAGTGGGACTAATGCCCTTAAGATCATCCAGAGTATATCCAATAGCAGCGCGATGCTTCTTCAGAGTTTTCAATAATTTTTCTTCTTCCTGCTCTGAAAGGTTAGCACTAATAATAACATGATATATCTTCTTTTCATCATGATAAACATACTTAAGATTATCAGGTAAAGGTTTAATTTCAAACCCGGGATCACCCTTGGGTGGAGGAGGATTCCCTAGGATTTCAACAGGCAAGTTCTTTTTCAATACAGGTCCCTGTTTAAAGAATATTTCATCTATTTCCCTTCTCTCATTCATATGCATATCATTTTCATGGTCCAGCAAGTATTGTTCTAAAGGATCATTAGGAGGCACGACAATAGAAGCAAGACCAATAATTTCATCCTTACCGGGTGGTTCCTTTTCAAGGGGTTGTCTACGGAATTTAGCAAAGTTGAAATCATGAGACATATCCCCTAATCCAACAGTAACAATATCTTTCACGCGGTCTATCATGGCATTAACAGTATTCAAGAAGGGTCTACCAAATATAATGGGACAAAATTCATCTTGTGGGGAACTAAGAACAGGAAAATCAGCAGGGTATTAACCTTCCCACACAAGACTTCAATATCTCTAACAATCCCAACTGGTGAAATAGTGTCTCTATTAGCAAGCTTAATAGTAACATCAATCCCTTCTAACTCAACAGGTGCAATATCATGCATAACTTCTCGATATAAATCAAGAGGGATAATACTCGCACTAGCACCTACGTCACATAAACCATGATAGCAATGATCTCCTATCTTAACAGAGATAACAGGCAAGCCTACTATCGGTCTATGTCTATTCCTAGCATTGGGTTTGTCTATTCTAGCAGACTCTTCTTGGAGGTAAATAACATGCCCATCTAAATCTTCTACCAAGAGATCTTTAACCATAGCAACACTAGGTTCAACTTTAATTTCCTCAGAGGGTGTAGGTGTTCTAGTATTACTTTTACGAACTACAGTTGAAGCTTGAGCATGATCCTTTATCCTAACAGGGAAAGGTGGTTTCTCAATATAAGCAGTAGGAATAACAAGATCAACATTATAAGTGATAGTCTTTTCTTCAACTTCAACATGTTCAACTACTTTTACTTCCATAGGGGGATGGTATTTAAACCACTTCTCCTTGGGGAGATCAGCATGAGTAGCAAAAGAATCACAGAAAGAAGCTACTATCTTAGAGTCAAGTCCATATTTAGTGCTAAACTCACGGAAAACATCAGTATCCATAAAAGCTTTAACACAATCAAACTTAGGGGTCATACCTGACTCCTCACCTTCGTCGAGATCCCAATCTTCAGAGTTGCGTTTAATTCTTTCCAATAAATCCCATTTGAATTCAATAGTCTTCATCATAAAAGAACCAGAACAAGAAGTATCGAGCATGGAGCGATTATTAAGAGAAAGCCGAGCATAAAAATTTTGAATGATCATTTCTCTTGAGAGCTCATGATTGGGGCATGAATATAACATTGACTTAAGCCTCCCCCAAGCTTGAGCGATGCTTTCTCCTTCGCGAGGCCAGAAATTATAAATATAATTACGATCACGATGAACCTGGTGCATAGGGTAGAACTTCTGATGAAATTCCAACTTCAAACGATTATAGTTCCATGATCCCATATCATCACATAGCCTAAACCATGTCAATGCATCTCCCTTCAAAGCTAAAGGGAAGACCTTCTTCTTGATAACATCCTCGGGCATACCTGCAAGCTTAAACAATCCACAAACTTCATCCACATAGATTAGATGTAAATCAGGATGCAGTGTTCCGTCTCCAAAGGCGCTTCACTCCCCGGCAACGGCGCCAGAAAAGAGTCTTGATGACCCACAAGTGTAGGGGATCTATCGTAGTCCTTTCGATAAGTAAGAGTGTCGAACCCAACGAGGAGCAGAAGGAAATGATAGGCGGTTTTCAGTAAGGTATTTTCTGCAAGCACTGAAATTATAGGTAACAGATAGTTTTGTGATAAGGTAATTGGTAGCAAGTGACAAAAGGTAAAAGTAAATAAGGTGCAGCAAGGTGGCCCAATCCTTTTTGTAGCAAAGGACAAGCCTGGACAAACTCTTATATAAAGGAAAGCGCTCCCGAGGACACATGGGAATTATCATCAAGCTAGTTTTCATCACGGTCATCTGATTCGCGTTCGGTACTTTGGTAATTTGGTATGTGGGAGGACCGGTGCTTGGGTGCTGTCCTTATTTGGACAAGCCTCCCACTTATGATTAACCTCTAATGCAAGCATCCGCAACTACAAAAAGAAGTATTAAGGTAAACCTAACCATAGCATGAAACGTATGGATCCAAATCAACCCCTTACGAAGCAACGCATAAACTAGGGTTTAAGCTTCTGTCACTCTAGCAACCCATCCTCTACTTATTACTTCCCAATGCCTTCCTCTAGGCCCAAATAATGGTGAAGTGCCATGTAGTCAACGTTCACATGACACCACTAGAGGAGAGACAACATACATCTCATCAAAATATCGAACGAAGACCAAATTCACATGACTACTAATAGCAAGATTTCTCCCATGTCCTCAGGAACAAAAGTAACTACTCACAAGACATAATATGGTTCATGATCAGAGGGGTATTAATATGCATAATGGATCTGAACATATGATCTTCCACCAAATAAATTGTTGGAAATATGCCCTAGAGGCAATAATAAAATGGTTATTATTATATTTCCTTGTTCATGATAATTGTCTATTGTTCATGCTTTAATTGTATTATCTGGAAACAGTAATGCAAGTGTGTCGGGGAAACTGATCCACCCACGAACACCTATGGGGACGGAGCCCCTTTCGGTACGGCAGGGGGCGGAGATCGCACGAAGAGCAGATCTAGGCGAGGCACACGAGCAGTTTACCCAGGTTCGGGCCGCACGGATGCGTAAAACCCTACTCCTGCTTTGGTTTGTATTGAGTTCTTGGCTCGGGAGCGCTGGAAGCTACAGTACACTTCAGCAGCTAACGAGACCGAGCGTGAGAGTGTTTGAATGTCTAACCCCCTTCTATGTTGCGCATGGGCCTCCTTTTATATGCTCAAGGGGTCATCGACAGGTGGCAGCGCAGTTGAGGGTAAAAAAGGAAAAGGTGTGGTAGTTGGCACAGTGTTTTATACCTAACCCTGACGGCAGGGGACAAGGGCATTAAATGCCCATCGACGTCGCCCAAACAGTGCAAAAAGGGGCCGTCAGGGGCGCCACCGTTCGCCATGATGGCAACCTTGTCAGCGCCGCTTGCCACCGCGTACCCCTGGCTGCACAGCCTCCCGCCACGTACGCCTGGAAGGGTCCCAGAGCGACACGTGGGTGGATGCGCTGGAGCGCGGGTACAGAGTGGTAGCTTGCCGCGGCAAGCGCTTTGCCGCGGTCGCTGTCTTGTCGCATCCGGGAGCTTGCCGCTCACCGGGCCTTGCCGGGACACGTGGCGTGTCGCGGCAAGTTTCTTGAGATGCCTTGGTTGGCCTTCGCGGCAAGCTCCTCTTGCCGGGGCCTTGTCTCCTTGGCTTGAATACTTTGTTCTTGAATGGCTCCAAAGGAACCACGAAGGTCCTCGGCGGTCACCCGGCAAGCCTTGCCGCGGGACGCTGCGACTGCCCGTGCAAAAGTTCGGGATACTAAGGGTACCCCTACTTTAGTACACCGACAGGAGCCCCCGGGCCTGGGCCATACACGGTGCCGAGCGCTGTTGGGCCAGGCCCAAGACAAGGCACGCGCGGCCTGGGGTCACGCCGTATCTTTCTCTGTATCCACCGCGCCCTCCCCTAACGGCACGCGTCGATTGCGGCGTCGTGGGAGAGATCATGGGTGGCTTCTTTAATCGGAAATGCGGAACGTCCGCCCCTCCCCCCTTATAAGCAGGGGAAACAGGGGCAGTTCGTCCATCCGCCCGTTGCTGCTTCAATCTCGAAAACCTCCGCTGCTCCCCTTCTTCCCAAATACGAAAGAGAGCAGCGCTCCGCCCCCCATCGCCACCAGCACCACCAACGCCGTCGACCTCCCTCACCACTTCCCCCATGGCTCCGAAAACCGACAAGGGGAAGGGCGTGAAGTCGGCCGAGGCGCTGCGGCTCGTGGCGTTGCGAAAGGAGCGGGCTGTCTTCCCCCCAAAGCTTGCCGCGAAGAAGCTGAGGGAGAACTACTACCTCTTCTGGTCGGGGGAGACGCGGGCGCATCCGCGCACCAAGGTACTCCCAGCCGTTGCTTGTCAAATGGCTCCGAACGGATATGCGTTCTTCGCCTTGTTCTTCTACTGCGGGCTCTACCCGCCTTTCTCTGAATTCTTCTGCGACATTATGAACACCTACGGGTTCCACCTCCTTGACTTCACCCCCAACGCCGTTCTGACCATGGCAGTTTTCGCACATCTCTGCGAAAACTTTGTCGGGGTCCATCCCAATGTAGCCCTCTTCCGCCACTTCTTTACGCCCCGAGTTGAGAGAGGAGAGCCTTTATCCGGCGGAGTCTCCTGGGTCTCGAGGACGCACAAGAAGGAAGCTTATCTAGAGGGAGAGCTCCGCAGGAGGAATGGAGAGCCAATTGGTGTTGGATTGTAGAGGAGAACCCGCAGCCATTCACCGCCCGGCGCCAAGCCCCAGTAGTACGCGGCAACGACTGGAGCGACTTGGCTCCGGAAGACAGTAGGCTGAAGATTGCCACCGCCCGAATCCGACGCCTCAGGCTTGCCGGGCTAACTGTAGGCGCAGTTGGCGCAGACTTTCTCCGCCGCCGCATCGCCCCCCTGCAGGAGAGGAAGAGGCCCGCCTGGGAGTTTGAGAACGCGGCAGATATCATGAGGCTGCGCCCGGGCCTCAACTTCAATTTCACTGTCCTGAAGCTTAACGGGATGCTCCAGGAGTTGTTCAAGTATGACCCCGATCATCCCGAAGTCTTCAGGTTGCCGAGGGGAGTCGTTCCGCTGTGCAATAACTCCGCGCTCAGCAGCATCTGTGGAATGATGCTGATGTGCGACTCTCACGGGATCGACCCAACTTGGCAAGAGCCTACTGATGAAGCCGTGCAGGCGTTCTTCGACAGCTTGGAAGAAGTGCCAATTCGCGCCGACGAGAAGAAGGGCCTCACCCGCGACACCACCGATAAGGAGATGGCGTACATCGCCACTAGGTTGGAAGAGGCGGCGGCAGCCGCAGCCGCGGGCGAGTTCGGTTTCACCCCGGAGGAGGTAGAGGCAGCGGAGGCGACAAGCCTTGCCGAGCGAGAGGAGTTTCTTGGCGCGGGAGAGCCTGCCGGTGAGGAAGAGCTTGTCGCGCATGCCGCTGAGCCAAGCGAGCCCGCTGGGCAGGGCGTCGAGTCGAGCGAGGCCGCCGAGGATACGAGCGGCTCGCTGGAGATCGATTCCTCTTCTTCCTCGTCTTTAGGCAGCCCGCCACCAGCAGAGCCTCCAGCTCCACCAAGAAGGCGTCTCCGCAAGGCCGGGGACGTAACGGAGCGGCAGACGGGTCAACAGCCGCCGCGCCGCGCGACACGCTCCACCGCGGCAAGCAAGGCTGCCGCGGGAGCACCTCGCGCTTCTGCGGCAACTGGAGCATGATCTTCCCAGACCACAGCTTCTGCTCCTGCCGCTCCTCACGCCACGGCGGCAGCCGGAGCGGGGTCGTCTCAGACCACCGCCACTGCTCCCGCCAAGCGGCCAAGGGATCCTACTCCTCCGCCTCCTCGCGCCGGGCGTGAGCCGAATTTCGACTTCTTCGCGCTCAGCTCCGACGAGGAAGAAGAAGAGTAAGTCTTTGTATTTCTTCGATTTTCTGCTGTTTTGTCTTGTATCTCATTTGCCTCACTCCGAACCTGTTCCCTTTTACAGAACTCTGGCCCAGAGGGCGGCAAAGAGAGCCAAGGTCCCGGTGATTGTCATCGAGGACGAGCCCACCGTGCGAGCAGGGGGTGCGCCTGAGACAAACTTGCCGGGCCCAGCAACTGATCTTCAGAGCAGCCCCCAGCGCAGCCCCCAGCGTAAGTGTATAGTTCACTTTCCGCTGTTAGGCGCGCGTGGGTGTTCTATCTTTGCTGACGTCTTGTTTGTTGATTTGTGTAGGAGCAGAGCAGCCATACCAGGGCCGCCCGGAGACCGCCCCAGATGTGCCTTCCGCTTCAACTACGCCGCCAAGGGCAAGTTTTCCGGCAAGGGTCTCTCCGGCAAGGGAGAGTTCTCCATCAAGGGCGAGTTCTCCGGCGAGGGACAGTACCAGCGGCCCTCCGCTGGCTGAGACCACGACTACGCCGCCAAGGGAGAGTTCCCCGGCGAGGGACACCGTCGAGGAGCCGGCTCGCGCAGGTAATCTTCTCGCTTCAAACTTCCCTTGGGCTTTTCTTCTTTTGATTCTTCTTTTTTGGATATTTGCTTGACTGTCTTCCTCCCCTTTCCTACCGTCAGACCCATCTGTCGTGGAGCTTATGGAGACGGAGGCTGCTGTTAAGGAGGATACGCGCGGCAACACCGGCGACGCCGCTGCCACCGAAGGAGCGGCCGGTGCTAATGATCCCGCCGGCGACGAGGCCGCCAAGGCTGCTGCCGCAGCAGCTGGCGAGGGGCCTGGCGATCGTACTGACGGCACTGAGGCCGCAGGAGCGCCAGACGCTACACCGACCACCGAGCCCTCCGCCGCTGCCGCAGCCCCAGGCTCCGAAGAGCCCGAGCCAGGCGCCTACTTGAAGGCCGGCGACGGCGTCTTCATCAAGCTCCCCTGGGCGTCGAGCTCCAGGGCGCCGGTCGAGGGAGAAGTCTTTGACGGAGAGGTGCTTGCCTCCGCCGGGCTGACGCTTGTCGACGCGCCGAGCAGCAGCAGCGGCGAGCCTGAGGAGGAGCGGCTGCTGCGGAAGCTGCTGTCACTCTACCGCGCCCGGCAGGCCAAACTGGAGTCCCGCGAAGCGCTGGCCGCCAAGGCGGGAGCCGACATTGAGAAGCGCGTGGAGGAGCTCCGGGCCCTCAACCAGGCAGCTCTCCGGTCCCTGGCAGAGGAGCGTGAGCAACTTGCCGAAGAGCAGACGGCCTTCTTTCTCGAGAAGGCGGAGGTTGAAGAACAGCAGTGGTTTGTCGCCGAGAATCTATCCACGCGAGAAGGCGAGCTGGCGCAACGGAAGGTCAACCTCGACAGCCACAAGGAAGAGCTTGCCGCGCGCGAGCAATCACTTGGTGGGGCACTCCAGGAAGCAAAGGACGCTGCGGCAATTGCCGAGGCCGCCAAGAAGGAACTGGAGGCGAAGGTGGCGCAGCTGGAGGCCGACCTCAAG
Organism: Secale cereale; assembly: GCA_902687465.1. NCBI lineage: Eukaryota > Viridiplantae > Streptophyta > Magnoliopsida > Poales > Poaceae > Secale > Secale cereale. The sequence goes on along the minus strand of LR738713.1, from coordinate 819,221,877 downwards.
GCGAGAGGCGAAGAAATCACCGCGCTCAAGCTCGAGCGGGAGAAGGACGCCCACAGCCATTCAGAGCTGCAGGTGCGTCTCGCCGAGAAGGGCAAGGAGCTTTCCGCCGCCAAGAACTCCAGTGCGGATCTTGAATTGAAGCTAACCACTTTGACCAAGATGCTGGACGACGCCAAGGAGCGGGAGGCGGCCTTGAAGGAGGAGGTCAAGGCCGAGAAGGCGCTGCTGGCGAGCGCTGCTGTCACTCAGAACAACTTCAGGGCGACCGTCGAGCACTGGACGGAGGGTCTTGTGAACGCTGCCGCGGATATCGACAGGGAGCTGGCGCAGCTGGGGGCGGAGTATCTCGGGTATTCCTCCGACGAGAACCTCCACCCCAGCGCCAAGCTCACTCTATTCTTCAGAGGCGTGGCGACGGCCCTCCAGCAGCTCCGGGAAAGGATCCCAAAGCAACTAGCGGACGAGTCGCGCAAGCTCTGCGCGGGAGCCCTTCAAAAGGTGCTGATGAAGGTGGCCTTCCGCAACCCGGGCCTCAACCTCACCAACGTCCTCAAGAGCTTGCTGTCGGACGCCGATCTGGAGGCGCTCAAGGCCCTTGTCGCACCCATCGTGGACAAGGTGAGCGGGATTAAGAGGGTCGAGGGCGATCGCGCAGATTAGGCTGCCCATTTTCTTCTTTCCTTGTCGCTGTTAGCCATGTTATGAAAAACAGTCTATTAGAGCTGCGACAAGCCATTTGTAATATAACTCTATTTTGGGTAGTAATTGCAGCGTTATTTCCTTTACTTGACTCCTTTCCTTTGTATGTTTTTACCCTATGCTTTTAGGGAACTTGCCGGCGCAGGCACCTTAGCCGCGAGCGCTGAGTGCGGAACGTCAGCAGCCTGCTGGCGGTGCCACTGCCGGCAAGAAACCTTGTCGCAACTAGTCGCAGCACACTTAAGTTGTTGAGCGTACTCGAAAACAAAGTAAGGGCGCGACACTAGTCGCAGCACACTTAAGTCGTTGAGCGGACTCGAAACAAAGTAAGGGCGCGACTAGCCACGAGCCTCTGCGCACAGGTTTTCCATACAAAGTGCGGTCGTTCAAGGAAGATAACTTAAAAAATTGAAAAATTTGATTGCTCAAACTTTGGAAACTTAGCTTTTGTGTTGTTCGCTTCCCGGCAAGGCGGAACTTTTTTGAACGGTGCTTGGTCCATACCACTATCTTCTCCTCCTCCCCCCCGGAAAACTTGTGCGCGAGGGAACCTTCCTTTCCTTGAGAAAAAAGAAAGAAGAGAAAATATAGATATGGAGCCTTCGGGCTCGTTATGGCTTACTGATACGTCCAAAACGTATCTATAATTTCTGCTTGCTCCATGCTTCTTTTGTGTGATATTGCTATGATATTGATGCACTTCCATACACTTTTGATCATATTTGGACTAACTTATTAACTCAGTGCACCACAGTGCCAGTTCCTGTTTTCTGCTGTTTTTCTATTTCAGGTTTCCCCCATATTAAAAGTGCTCCAAAAATTTCAGGAAAAATATAGGAAAAAACAGCGTACAGGAAGCTTCGCGAAGAACCAAAGATGGGCCAGAGGGGAGCCAAGGGAGGCCGAGGCGGCCACCTGGCGCGGCCCCACCCCTGGCCGCGCCAGGGGGGCGCCTGGGGCCCCTGCTCCGCCTCTGGCTGCCCCCTTCGCATATATATCTCTCTCGTCCCGAAACCCTCGAGGACAGAACCCTTTTTCACGATCTCGCCTCTGTTCCGCCGCCGCAGCGCTTCCAAGATCAGGAGCATCAGGAGAACTCTTCCCGGCACCCTGCCGGAGGGGAGAACCACCACCGGGAGCTTCTCCACCACCATGGACGCTTCCCGGATGAGTCGTGAGTAGTCCACCTTGGACCATGGGTCCATGATCAGTAGCTATGTGATGTTCTCCTACATGATCGAGGCACATATGTAATCTTTCTGCTGTTGCTTTGCTGAGTTTGCTGGGATCTGATGGATTCTGAGACTATGTTCAGATTGTGTTTGAGTAATATATTTGATTCACCTCTTTTATATCTTTGTTCTTGAGTAATTCTTGCATGTTCTCCGTTGCTGTTTATTGCTTTGGCCAAGTAGTAGGTAGTAACTCCAAGAGGGAGCGTTATGCTTGATTGTGGGTTCATGCCCCCTGATGACTAGCTTGAGTGACAGAAACATGAGTCTAGGGGATGTGATGTTGCCACAAGGGAGAAAACAACGGTGCTTGTACTTGCGGGTGCAAGGATTGTTTACTTTACGCAAAGTTCTTTTAATGCAGTTGTCTGTTGCTTTGAGTTTACACTTTGGGTGGGATTCGCAACTTAATACCAGCGA
>LR738713.1:819200740-819219516 GCA_902687465.1 Secale cereale | reverse complement strand
ACCTTTCTTTGCAGCATAGTTAGCATTGGTTTGCGCACATAATCCTGTCAATTGCCCAGCTGTAATTTGTTTACCTCGCTTTGTTGTTTTATTGTCTTTTGGGAGAGAGACATCACTAGTGAACATCATGGGACCCCGGTCCATATTACCACCGCTGATCACACCTTCTATTTACTTCCTGTTTTTATTTCCTAGTTGCAGTCATAGCTATCATTATTATCTCTTGTGTTTGATCCTTTGTAAACAACAAGGCCGGAGGGATTGACAACCTCTCTGTACTTGTTGGGAGCAAAGTTATCTGTATCTGTGTGCAGGTCCCGTCAACCGCTAAGTTTCTGGCGCCGTTGACACCTACTTGTCGACCCTCGGAGTCTCACGGGATTCGATCCTTGGTATCTTTGCCAAGGGAAATTTGCCGCTACGCTACATCTCAACCTTCCACTTGGGGTAACCAACGAGGGGCGAGAAGCCATCACTTACCGGGGGTAGGTGCTGCACAAAGTGTCAGATAATACATGCATGAAATAAAAAGCACGAAATTGACAAGATGTGCGGAGCACATGAGCTTTACTGATGCACGGGGTCTGCACCCGGCTTTGTACAAAGGATTACATGCAACAGCGGCAAGACTTGTACAAAAGGTGGTTGCCGGAGCGGGTCGCGGCAACCGCGCCTTACGGGTAAAACTTACGAAGATGCTCGATGTTCCAGGAGTTGCTCACCGGAAAGCCATCTTCGGTCTCAAGGCGGACGGCGCCGGGCCTAGTGACTCATTTCACCCGGTAAGGGCCTTCCCACTTTGGCGTCAACTTGTTGGAATTCTTGGCGGACTGAACGCGCCGAAGAACAAGGTCGCCTTCCTCGAGACTTCTGGTGTTAACCTTGCGGCTATGGTAGCGGCGCAAAGCTTGCTGGTAGCGAGCAGCTCGTACAGCAGCCTGAAGACGGTCTTCCTCAAGGAGTAGCGCGTCATCTTGTCGCAGCTGCTCTTGCTCGAGCTCATCATAAGCGAGCACTCGAGGTGACCCGTATACGAGTTCCGTGGGGAGAACTGCCTCCGCTCCATAGACTAGAGCGAAAGGTGTCTGTCCGGTGGCTCGATTTGGCATCGTCCTGATCGACCAAAGAGCCGCCGGCAGCTCCTCGGTCCAGTTTCTTCCGCACTTGTGCAGCCTGTCGAAAGTTCTGGTCTTGAGTCCACGCAGCACTTCAGCATTTGCCCTCTCCGCTTGACCGTTGCTTCTCGGGTGAGCAACAGAAGCGAAGCAGACCTTGGCGCCAAGATCTTGGACGTACTGCATGAAGGTGCGGCTCGTGAATTGCGTACCGTTGTCGGTGATGATCCTGTTAGGGATCCCGAAGCGGCAAACAATCGACCTGAAGAACTTGACTGCTGACTGCGTGGTCACCTTTCTCACTGGTTCCACTTCCGGCCACTTTGTGAACTTGTCGATTGCAACGTACAAGTACTCAAAGCCCCCAGCTGCGCGGGGAAAGGGGCCGAGGATGTCGAGCCCCCAGACCGAAAATGGCCAGGATAAAGGGATCGTCTGGAGAGCTTGAGCTAGCTGGTGTATCTGCTTGGAATGGAACTGGCACGCTTCACACTTGGTTACTTGTGCAGTTGCATCCTGGAGGGCTTCTGGCCAAAAGAAACCTTGCCGGAATGCTTTGCCGACAAGTGCTCTTGCGCCAATGTGGTGACCACATATGCCTCCATGTATCTCTGCCAACAGCTTTTGTCCATCTTCCCGGGGAATACACTTCAATTTCACACCGTTGAGTCTTCTTCTGTACAGTGTGTTGTCAACAAACTGGTACATACTTGACTGCCGGGCTACTCTTTCCGCTTCTTATTGTTCTTCGGGAAGTTCTCCTGTCTGAAGGAAACGGACAATCTGCTGCGCCCATGCTGGAGCTTGTGGCTCGACAGCAAGGACTAAAGGCACATCTGCTGCTGTGGGAACGTCCGCTTCTACGGCAAGAACCTGCGGCTCAGCCGGAGCTTGACATTCCACGGCAAGCTTGCCGGAGCAAAACTTGTCGGGAGTGTTTGCTTCAACGGAACAAACCCTAGGGCTTGCCGGAGCAGACTGCTCCTCAGCACTCTTAGTGTTGATCTTGGGGACCTTCTTGGTGGCGGCTTCGGGAAGCTCTGCCGGAAAATAGTCGCCAGAAATCAGCTTCCTCTTCTTGCTCTGTCCAGTTGATGGTGTTACGGATGGTTGAGTCAGCTTGAGCACAAAAATCCCTGGTTCCACAGGTAACTTAAGTGCGGCGCACTTTGACAGGCCGTCAGCAATGTCGTTCTGAGCTCTTGGGACGTGCTCCATCTGTAGGCCATCAAAGTGCTCTTCAAGATTCCTCACTTCATCGATGTAAGCTTCCATCAACGGACTCTGATAACTCTTGTTCACTTGGCGGACGACAAGCTGCGAGTCACCCCTGACAATCAGCTTCTTGATCCCAAGGTCTGCCGCGATCCTGAGACCGGCAAGCAAACCTTCATACTCTGCAGTATTGTTTGTCGCTTGCTCCTTGGGAAAGTGCATCTGGACTACTGATACGTCCAAAACGTATCTATAATTTCTGCTTGCTCCATGCCACTTTTGGGTGATATTGCTATGCTATTCATACACTTCCATACACTTTTGATCATATTTGGACTAACTTACTAATCCAGTGCACCCCAGTGCCAGTTTCTGTTTTCGGCTGTTTTTGTATTTCTGGTTTTCACGTTTCGAGGCCCATCAAGGAGTATTTTCTGGCGCCGTTGTCGGGGACTCCACTCTTCAGGATAGGGGAGTTGCATGCTATCTTTTACCTTTGCTTTTTAGTCTTGTTAGTTTACCATTCAGTTTTTGCTTTAGTACCTCTTTATCGAAAATCACAAAAATAGTTATCTTGCTTGCTTGCTACTATGGGTTCCACCGAGAACACCAAGTTGTGTGACTTCACTAGTCACAACAACGATGACTTTATCAGCACACCTATCACTACACCTGCCACTTCAGCACCTTCATATGAAATTAAACCAGCTTTACTGAACTTAGTCATGAAAGAACAATTCTCCGGTGCTGGAGATGATGCTGCTTTACACTTGAACAACTTTGTTGAACTTTGTGATATGCAAAAGTACCACGAAATAGATGGTAATATTGTTAAGCTTAAGCTTTTTCCTTTCTCCCTGAGAGGAGGAGCTAAAATTTGGTTTCAGTCTTTGCCTAGAAATAGCATAGATTCATGGGACAAGTGCAAAGATGCTTTTATTGGAAAATACTATCCACCTGCTAAAATTATCCAACTTAGAAGTAACATAATGAATTTTAAACAATTGGATAATGAACACGTTGCCCAAGCTTGGGAACGTATGAAGTCTCTTATCAAGAACTGCCCTACTCACGGTTTGACTACTTGGATGGTTATCCAAACTTTTTATGCAGGCTTGAACTTTACCTCGCGGAACTTGTTAGATTCGGCCGCGGGAGGAACTTTTATGTCAACTACACTTGGTGCTGCCACAAAGCTTCTCGATGAGATGATGACCAACTATTCCCAATGGCACACCGAACGCGCTCCAACAGGTAGGAAGGTAAACTCTGTCGAGGAGATTTCCTCCCTTAATGAAAAATTTGACTTGATCATGTCTCTACTTTCGAAGCAATCTACTGTTGATCCTCGTGATGTTCCTTTAAATTCTTTGATTGCTCAAGAACAAGTAGATGTGAACTTTATCTCTAGAAACAATTTTAACAACAATGCTTATAGGAGTAACTTTGGTAACAATCCTAGATCGTTCCCTTCTAACTCTTATGGGAACAATAATGCTTATCCTAGTACCAAGAACTCCAATACTGAACTAGAGATCGTGCTTAAAGATTTCATCACTACCCAAAAAGCCTTTAATAAGAGTGTAGAAGAAAAGCTACATAAACTAGATGATCTTTCTTTTAAGGTAGACCACTTAGCCAATGAGGTAAAATTGCTAAAAATTAAAACTTCTCCTCTTGAGGAGAGGGAAGTCACTCCTATCAATGCTATTCAAGTGAAAATTAATGAAAACATTAGGATGATGGCTAAACTTAAAGAAAGATGGGCTAGAGAAAGGGAGGAAGAGGATAGAATTAAGAGCCTTCCTACCCACCACACTGTTGCTACTATCCAAGTTGTTGAGGATGTTTAAACTCTTAGCACCCAATGTACTCCTGGTCCCAATGGACCTATTAATGGTGATGCTATGACTATAGAAGCTACCAAACAAGTGAACCTAAAGGACACCACTACCACTTTACTTGATGCTCGTGACCTTGATTTTGATAATTGCACTCTTACCAAAGTTATTGATTTCCTTCACAAGATGTCTAGAGATCCCCGCACTAGCACGCTTAACCTTGCCTTCACAGAGCATATCACTAATGCTCTCATCAAAGCTAGGGAGGAGAAACTTAGAGTAGAAGCCTCCATACCTAGAAAGCTAGAAGATGGTTGGGATCCTATGATAAAAATTAATTTGAATGACTTCTCTTGTTATGCATTATGTGATGTTGGTGCTAGTACCTCTGTTATGCCCAAAAGAATATATGATATGCTTAAATTGAAACCTTATGATTCTTGTTCTTTTGGTGTTCGTCTCATTGATTCTTCCATAAAGAAACCTTTGGGGAGGATCGACGATGTTCTTATTGTTGTCAATGATAATTATGTGCCCGTTGATTTCACTATTATGGATATTGAATGTGATCCTTCATGTCCAATTATTTTGGGACGTCCCTTTTTGCGCACCGTTGGTGCTATCATTGACATGAAAGAGGGTAATATAAAATTTCAGTTTCCTCTCAAGAAAGGGATGGAACACTTCCCTCGAAAGAAGATCAAGTTACCTTTTGAGTCCGTTGTACGGGCTAGCTATTCTTTTACTCTTGATAAAACTTGATCTCTATGCATTATGCCTAGCTTAAAGGCATAAAAGAAAGCGCTTTTGGGAGGCAGCCCACATGAATAATTTTTTTGCTTTTGTTGTGTCTTGATGTTGTTTACTGCTGTAGCATCATCATTGTATCTTTGCTTTTCATATTTGTGCCAAGTATAGCCTCTGATTGCTAGAAAGTTCAAAAGTTGTGAGGTGCTGTCCAGGAAACAGATTCTGTCCTTGGATAGAAAAATTCGTATAAAATCACCAGATCATCTTTTTGGTCGGAATTTTTTCGACAGCGTTCTCTATATAATTGTCTTTCCTGTGTCTGTTCTGAGTTTTTTTATTTGAGTTGCAGAAGTATCCCGAACAGATCAATTACTACCTGCTGTTCTGTTTTTCACAGATTCTGTCCTGTTTTGCCTTTCCTTCACTTTGCAAATCAAGAACTTGCTTTTTCTTTGCAAAAACCTTTTGGCAATCTTGAGAAACAGTAGAACTTCAAGAATATCTTTATTTCCAGCAAGGTATAATTATTTTATTAAGGGTACTAACCTCGCTAATCAGATTATGATGAGTTATGTATGAAGGGAGTTTTCAAGTGTGCGAGGGAAGATGATAAAAAAGATTCAGGAGTGTCAAGCGCTCAAGCTTGGGGATGCCCCCGTGCACCCGCAAGAAATATTCAAGGAGACTCAAGCGTCTAAGCTTGGGGATGCCCCCGTGCATCCCCTTCTCCATCAACATTATCAGTTCGTCTTTCGTTCCACTATATTTTTATCACTTCATGTGTTATGTGCTATGCTTGGAGCGTCTTGCTTTTAGTTTTCTTTTTAGTTTTTCATAACGAGTCGGAACTCAGCATTCTTTATGTGGGAGAGAAACACGCTCCACTTCTACCTAGAACATAACATAGAATTTTCATGTCTATCTATGTTGTGTGTGTTCTTTGTCTTTTAATAGCTACTATCATGCTCTGCTCTTAGTATTCATGCTTATCTTTTCAAAGAGCTTTTATTTAGTTGGTTGCTTGAACTCTCTTTAATTATCATTCTCACCTTATTAAGAGAGTTTGCTTCCGTTGCATTGGTTAATGTGTCTATGATAAAGATGCTACTTGCATAATGGTGCTTAGTAGTTCAGGTTTTCTTATGGTTAATCTCAAATAGTTGGGGGGTTCCCAATGTGTTATTGGAGTACCAACTTGATTTGTTTGCTTATGATGTGGTATGGTTTAGTAATATCTTCCCTCAAGAATTTATTTTGATTGACTTGGCGTATGCTCACGCATATTTAAGACTGTAAAGAAAGTCTGTCAAGCCTTGATGATCTTTTATTTCTGAGTAGCGATATAACTACCATGCCTGATTCAATGTTGCTTTGTCGCTCTGCATGATTATGACCGTCATTGCTCTCTTAGTTGGTCGCTCCCAGTCTTTTGCTAACCTCCACCTGTACTAAGCAAACTAACTTTGCAATATATAGCTCATGGGAAAGTAGCTTCAAAACTATTGTGGTAAAGAATATGTTGCTTATGTATCTTATTTCTTATAAGTTGCTTGCTGAGCGGTAACCATGTTTCTGGGGACGCCATCAACTGTCACACTTTTGTTGAATATCATGTGAGTTGCTATGCATGTTCGTCTTGTCTGAAGTAAGGGTGATTTGCCGTGGGTTGAATGAATATGCATATTGTTAGAGAAGAACATTGGGCCGCCAACCAAAGCCATGTATCATGGTGGAAGTTTTTAGCTTGGACGTTGATCCTCAATCTCTTATGAGAACATGCTTATGCATTAAAGAGGAGTCCATCATCTATTTTCTATGTTGTCCCGGTATGGATGTCCTCAAGTTGAGATCTATCAAAAACGAGAAATCAAATGCGATTTATCTCCTTGGACCTTTGTACAGGTGGCATAGAGGTACCCCTTTGTGACACTTGGTTTGTTGGGGAACGTTGCATGGAAAACAAAAAATTTTCTCTACGTTCACCAAGATCAATCTAGTAGATGCAACTACGAGGGGAGAGTAGGATCCACATACCCTTGTAGATCGCTAAGCGGAAGCGTTAAGAACGCGGTTGATGGAGTCGTACTCGCCGCGATTCAGATCGCCGAAGATCCTAGCACCGAAGCAACGGTGCCTCCGCGTTCTTAACACGTACGGCTCGGGGACGTCTCCTCCTTCTTGATCCAGCAAGGGGTGGAGGAGAGATTGATGGAGAACCGGCAGCACGACGGCGTGGTGGTGATGGTGGAGGAGAATTCCAGCAGGGCTTCGCCTAAACACCGCGGGAGAAGAAGATGTTGTGGGAGAGGGAGGGCAGCACCGAGGCACAAACGTGTGTTGGCTGCCCTCCCTCTACCTCTCTATATATAGGGGGAAGGAGGAGAGGGGGGCGCCCTAGGGTTTCCCCTAGGGGGGCCGGCGGCCAGGGCAGAGGGGGGGCGGCGGCCAAGGGCTGCGCCTGGCCCTAGGGTTTCCCCCCCTAGGTGCCTTGCCCCCCACTCCAAGGGGTGCGGCTGCCCTAGGGGGCCCAGCCCCCCTTAGCCGCATGAGGAGAGGGCCCAGGGGGGGGCGCACAGCCCCCTGAGGGCTGTGGTGTTCCCCCTTGTGGCCCATTAGGCCCAGAACTACTTCCGGAACCCCCGAAACCCCTTTCGGTCGTCCGCCGATTTCCCGATGCTCCCCGGAACACTTCCGGACTCCGAAACCTTTCATCCTATATATCAATCTTCGTCTCCGGACCATTCCGGAGACCCTCGTCATGTCCGGGATCTCATCCGGGACTCCAAACAACCTTCGGTAACCATGCACTATTCTCACTAACAACCCTAGCGTCACCGAACCTTAAGTGTGTAGACCCTGCGGGTTCGGAAACCATGTAGACATGACCGAGACATTCCCAGGTCAATAACCAATAGCGGGATCTGGATACCCATATTGGTTCCCACATGTTTCTCGATGATCTCATCGGATGAACCACGATGTCAAGGATTCAGGCAATCCCGTATACAGTTCCCTTTGTCTCGTCGGTATGTTACTTGCCCGAGATTCGATCGTCGGTATCTCTATACCTAGTTCAATCTCGTTACCGGCAAGTCTCTTTACTCGTTACCGTAATACATAATCCCGTGACCAACTACTTAGTCACTTTGAGCTCATTGAGATGACGTATTACCGAGTGGGCCCGGAGATACCTCTCCGTCACACGGAGGGACAAATCCCAGTCTCGATCCATGTCAACTCAACAGACACCCTCGGAGATACCTGTAGAGTACCTTTATAGTCACCCAGTTACGTTGTGACGTTTGGCACACACAAAGCACTCCTACGGTGTCAGTGAGTTACATGATCTCATGGTCATAGGAACTTATACTTGACATGCAGAAAACTATAGCGATAACTGACACGATCAAAAGCTATGTTTAACGTTTGGGTCTCGTCCATCACATCATTCTCCTAATGATGTGATCCCGTTATCAAATGACAACTCATGTCTATGACCTGGAAACCGCGGTCATCTTTGATCAACGAGCTAGTCCTGTAGAGGCTCACTAGGGACACAAAGTCTGTCTATTCATCCACACATGTATTTGAGTTTCCAATCAATACAATTATAGCATGGATAATAAACGATTATCATGAACAAGGAAATATAATAATAACTCTTTTATTATTGCCTCTAGGGCATATTTCCAAAAGTCTCCCACTTGCACTAGAGTCAATAATCTAGTATTACAAGGTAATGAATCTAACACCCATAGAGTCTTGGTGTTGATCGTGCTTAAACCGTGGAAGAGGCTTAGTCAACGGATCTGCAACATTCAAATCCGTGTGTACTTTGCAAATGTTTATGTCCTCCTCCTTGACTGAATCGCGGATGGAATTGAAGCGTCGCTTTATGTGTCTGGTCCTCTTGTGAAACCTTGGTTCCTTGGCTAGAGCAATGGCACCAGTGTTGTCACAGAACAGAGTCATTGGGTTCAGTGCACTAGGCACAACTCCAAGATCTGTCATGAACTCCTTCATCCAGACACCTTCCTTTGCCGCCTCCGAGGCAGCTATATACTCCGCTTCACATGTAGAATCAGCTACCACGCTCTGCTTGGAACTGCACCAGCTTACCGCTCCCCCGTTGAGAATATATACGTATCCGGTTTGAGACTTAGAGTCATCCGGATCAGTGTCAAAGCTTGCATCGACGTAACCCTTTACGACGAGCTCTTGATCACCTCCATAAACGAGAAACATATCCTTAGTCCTTTTCAGGTACTTTAGGATATTCTTGACCGCTGTCCAGTGATCCATACCAGGATTACTTTGAAACCTTCTGGCCATACTTATGGCAAGGCTGACATCTGGTCTTGTGCACAGCATTGCATACATGATAGAGCCTATGGCTGAAGCATAGGGGACGACACTCATCTTTTCTCTGTCATCCGCAGTCACTGGGCATTGAGTCTTACTCAACTTTGTACCTTGTAATACCGGCAAGAACCCCTTCTTGGATTGATCCATTTTGAACTTCTTCAAAACTTTATCAAGATACGTGCTTTGTGAAAGTCCTATCAAGCGTCTTGATCTATCTCTATAGATCTTGATGCCCAATATGAAAGCAGCTTCACCGAGATCTTTCATCGAAAAACTCTTGTTCAAATACCCCTTCACGCTATCCAAAAATTCTATATTGTTTCCAATCAGCAATATGTCATCCACATATAATATTAGAAACGCTATAGAGCTCCCACTCACTTTCTTGTAAATACAAGCTTCATTGTAAACTTGTATAAACCCAAATGCTTTGATCACTTCATCAAAGCGAAGATTCCAACTCCGAGATGCTTGCACCAGCCCATAAATGGAACGCTGGAGCTTGCATACTTTGTCAGCATTCTCTGGATCGACAAAACCTTCTGGTTGCATCATATACAACTCTTCCTTAAGAAAACCGTTAAGGAACGCTGTTTTGACATCCATCTGCCAAATTTCATAATCGAAAAATGCAGCTATTGCTAACATGATTCGAACGGATTTAAGCATCGCTACGGGTGAGAAAGTCTCATCGTAGTCAATCCCTTGAACTTGTGAAAAACCCTTTGCCACAAGTCGAGCTTTATACACGGTGACATTACCGTCAGCGTCCGTCTTCCTCTTAAAAATCCATTTATTCTGAATGGCCTTCCGCCCTTCAGGTAATACTTCCAAAGTCCATACTTTGTTTTCATACATGGATCCCATCTCGGATTTCATGGCCTCTAACCATTTGTCGGAATCTGGGCCCACCATCGCTTCTCCATAGCTCGTAGGTTCACCGTTGTCTAACAACATGACCTCCAAGACAGGGTTACCATACCACTCAGGTGCAGTGCTTACCCTTGTCGACCTACGAGGTTCGGTAGTAACTTGATCGGAAGCTTCTTGATCATCATCATTGGCTTCCTCTTCAACCTCTGTAGGCTCCACAAAAACATCTTTCTGTGCTGCGCTACTTTCTGGTTGAAGCAGAGGTTCAATAACCTCATCAAGTTCTACCTTCCTCCCACTCAATTCTTTCGAGAGAAACTCTTTCTCGAGGAAGGACCCGTTCTTAGCGACAAACACTTTGCCCTCGGATCTGAGATAGAAGGTGTACCCAATTGTTTCTTTTGGGTATCCTATGAAGACACATTTGTCCGCTTTGGGTTCGAGCTTTTCTGGCTGAAGCCTTTTGACATAAGCATCGCAACCCCAAACCTTGAGAAAAGACAACTTAGGTTTCTTACCAAACCACAGTTCATACGGTGTTGTCTCAACGGACTTAGATGGAGCCCTATTTAAAGTGAATGCAGCTGTCTCTAACGCATATCCCCAAAACGATAGTGGCAAGTCGGCAAGAGACATCATAGAACGTACCATATCTAATAGGGTTCGATTACGACGTTCGGACACACCATTACGCTGTGGTGTTCCAGGTGGTGTCAACTGTGAAACAATTCCACATTTTCTTAAGTGATCACCAAACTCATAACTCAGATATTCCCCCCCTCGATCAGATCGTAGGAACTTGATCTTCTTGTTACGATGATTTTCAACTTCACTCTGAAATTGCTTGAACTTTTCAAAAGTTTCAGACTTATGCTTCATCAAGTAAATATACCCATATCTACTTAAGTCGTCAGTGAAGGTGAGAAAATAACGATATCCACCGCGCGCCGTTACACTCATCGGACCGCACACATCAGTATGTATGATTTCCAATAAGTCACTTGCCCGTTCCATTGTCCCTGAAAACGGGGTCCTTGTCATCTTGCCCATGAGGCACGGCTCGCACGTGTCAAGTGATTCAAAATCAAGAGACTCCAAAAGTCCATCAGCATGGAGCTTCCTCATGCGTTTCACGCCGATATGACCGAGACGGCAGTGCCACAATAAAGTGGTATTATCATTATCTACTCTACATCTTTTGGCATCAATGTTATGAACATGTGTATCATCACTATCGAGATTCAATAAGAATAAACCCCTAACTTCGGGTGCATGACCATAAAAGATATTACTCATATAAATAGAACAACCATTATTCTCTGACTTAAATGAGTAACCGTCTCACAATAAACAAGATCCAGATATAATGTTCATGCTTAACGCAGGCACTAAATAACAATTATTCAGGTTCATAACTAATCCCGATGGTAATCGAAGAGCGAGCGTGCCGACGGCGATCACATCAACCTTGGAACCATTTCCCACGCGCATCGTCACTTCGTCCTTCGCCAGCCTCCGTTTATTCCGCAGTTCCTGTTTAGAGTTGCAAATGTGAGCAACCGAACCGGTATCAAATACCCAGGCACTACAACGAGAGTTGGTAAGGTACACATCAATAACATGTATATCACATATACCTTTGTTGTTGTTGGCCCCCTTCTTGTCCGCCAGATACTTGGGGCAGTTCCGCTTCCAGTGGCCGTTCCCCTTGCAATAGAAACACTCAGTCTCTGGCTTGGGCCTAGTCTTGGGTTTCTTCACTGGATTAGCAACTGCTTTGCCACCCTTCTTAGAGTTACCCTTCTTGCCCTTGCCATTCTTCTTGAAACTGGTGGTTTTATTGACCATCAACACTTGATACTCCTTCTGGATGTCTGCCTCAGCGACTTTCAGCATCGAAAACAGCTCGGCGATGGTCTTGTTCATCCCTTGCATGTTATACTGCTGCACGAAGCTCTTGTAGCTTGGAGGGAGTGACTGGAGAATTCTGTCAATGATAGCCTCATCCGGGAACACAAGTCCCAGATCAGCTATGCGGGTATAGTACCCAGACATCTTCAGTAAGTGCTCACTGACAGACGAATTCTCCTCCATCTTGCAAGCAAAGAATTTATCGGTGGTCTCATACCTCTCGATCTTAGCATTCTTCTCAAAGATGAACTTCAACTCCTGGTACATCTCATATGCACCATGACGTTCAAAACGCCTTTGAAGTCCTCCTTCCAAGCCGTACAACATGGCACACTGCACTATCGAATAGTCATCCGAACGTGTCTGCCAGACGTTCAAAACGTCTGCAGGGGCTGTAGGAGCGGGGGGGGGGTCACCTAGCGGTGCATTTAGGACATAAACCTTTTGGGCAGCTGTGAGGATGATCCTCAGATTGCGGAGCCAGTCCACAAAGTTGCTCCCGTCATCTTTCAGTTTAGCTTTCTCTAGGAACGCATTAAAATTCAGGGGAGCTACTGCGCGAGCCATCTACAACCAAAAATTTGCAAAGACATTTTAGACTATTGTTCATGATAAGTGAGTTATTACCTAATCAAATTATTTATAACTCCCACTCAAATTGACATCCCTCTGGTCATTCGAGCGTGACATGATCCAAATTTACCAACCCAAGTCCGATCATCACGTGAGATGAGGTGGTGTCAATGGTGAACATCAACATGTTGATCATATCTACTATATGACTCATGCTCGACCTTTCGGTCCTCCGTGTTCCGAGGCCATGTCTGTACATGCTAGGCTCGTCAAGTCTAACCCGAGTGTTCTGCATGTGCAAAACTGGCTTGCACCCGTTGTATGCGAACGTAGAGTCTATCACACCCGATCATCACGTGGTGCTTCGAAACGACGAACCTTCGCAACGGCGCACACTCGGGGGGAACACAATTTTATCTTGAAATTTTAGTGAAGGATCACCTTATAATGCTACCGTCGTCCTAAGCAAAATAAGATGCATAAAAGGATTAACATCACATGCAAATCATAAGTGACATGATATGGCCATCAACTCGTGCTTTTGATCTCCATCTCCAAAGCACCGGCATGATCTCCATCGTCACCGGCGCCACACCATGATCCCCATCATCATGATCTCCATCATCGTGTCGCCATCGGGGTTGTCGGCGCCCACCATGCTCTTACTACTATTGCTACCGATTAGCGATAAAGTAAAGCATTACAAAGCGCTTAATGATTGACACGCAGGTCATACAAAAATTAAAGACAACCCTATGGCTCCTGCCGGTTGCCGTATGCATCGACATGCAAGTCGATATTAACTATTACAACATGATCATCTCATACATCAAATATATCTCATCATGTCATTGGCCATATCATATCACATACATACCCTGCAAAAACAAGTTAGACGTCCTCTAATTTGTTGTTGCATGTTTTACGTGGCTGCTATGGGTATCTAGCAAGAACGCTTCTTACCTACGCAAAACCACAACGGTGATATTCAAGTTGCTATTTAACCTTCTACAAGGACCGCCTTGTTCTATTCCGATTCAACTAAGATAGGAGAGACAGACACCCGCCAGCCATCTTATGCAACAAAAGTCACATGTCTGTCGATGGAACCGGTCTCATGTACGTGGACATGTAAAGTTGGTCCGGGCCGCTTCATCCCATAATACCGCTGAATCAAGAAAGACTAAGGAGGGCAGCAATTTAAACATCAACGCCACAAACCCTTTTGTGTTCTACTCGAGAAAGCATCTACGCAAGAACCTGGCTCTGATACCACTGTTGGGGAACGTTGCATGGAAAACAAAAATTTTTCTCTACGTTCACCAAGATCAATCTAGTAGATGCAACTACGAGGGGAGAGTAGGATCCACATACCCTTGTAGATCGCTAAGCGGAAGCGTTAAGAACGCGGTTGATGGAGTCGTACTCGCCGCGATTCAGATCGCCGAAGATCCTAGCACCGAAGCAACGGTGCCTCCGCGTTCTTCACACGTACGGCTCGGGGACGTCTCCTCCTTCTTGATCCAGCAAGGGGTGGAGGAGAGATTGATGGAGAACCGGCAGCACGACGGCGTGGTGGTGATGGTGGAGGAGAATTCCAGCAGGGCTTCGCCTAAACACCGCGGGAGAAGAAGATGTTGTGGGAGAGGGAGGGCAGCACCGAGGCACAAACGTGTGTTGGCTGCCCTCCCTCTACCTCTCTATATATAGGGGGAAGGAGGAGAGGGGGGCGCCCTAGGGTTTCCCCTAGGGGGGCCGGCGGCCAGGGCAGAGGGGGGGCGGCGGCCAAGGGCTGCGCCTGGCCCTAGGGTTTCCCCCCCTAGGTGCCTTGCCCCCCACTCCAAGGGGTGCGGCTGCCCTAGGGGGCCCAGCCCCCATTAGCCGCATGAGGAGAGGGCCCAGGGGGGGCGCACAGCCCCCTGAGGGCTGTGGTGTTCCCCCTTGTGGCCCATTAGGCCCAGAACTACTTCCGGAACCCCCGAAACCCCTTTCGGTCGTCCGCCGATTTCCCGATGCTCCCCGGAACACTTCCGGACTCCGAAACCTTTCATCCTATATATCAATCTTCGTCTCCGGACCATTCCGGAGACCCTCGTCATGTCCGGGATCTCATCCGGGACTCCAAACAACCTTCGGTAACCATGCACTATTCTCACTAACAACCCTAGCGTCACCGAACCTTAAGTGTGTAGACCCTGCGGGTTCGGAAACCATGTAGACATGACCGAGACATTCCCAGGTCAATAACCAATAGCGGGATCTGGATACCCATATTGGTTCCCACATGTTTCTCGATGATCTCATCGGATGAACCACGATGTCAAGGATTCAGGCAATCCCGTATACAGTTCCCTTTGTCTCGTCGGTATGTTACTTGCCCGAGATTCGATCGTCGGTATCTTTATACCTAGTTCAATCTCGTTACCGGCAAGTCTCTTTACTCGTTACTGTAATACATAATCCCGTGACCAACTACTTAGTCACTTTGAGCTCATTGAGATGACGTATTACCGAGTGGGCCCGGAGATACCTCTCCGTCACACGGAGTGACAAATCCCAGTCTCGATCCATGTCAACTCAACAGACACCCTCGGAGATACCTGTAGAGTACCTTTATAGTCACCCAGTTACGTTGTGACGTTTGGCACACACAAAGCACTCCTACGGTGTCAGTGAGTTACATGATCTCATGGTCATAGGAACTTATACTTGACATGCAGAAAACTATAGCGATAACTGACACGATCAAAAGCTATGTTTAACGTTTGGGTCTCGTCCATCACATCATTCTCCTAATGATGTGATCCCGTTATCAAATGACAACTCATGTCTATGACCTGGAAACCGCGGTCATCTTTGATCAACGAGCTAGTCCTGTAGAGGCTCACTAGGGACACAAAGTCTGTCTATTCATCCACACATGTATTTGAGTTTCCAATCAATACAATTATAGCATGGATAATAAACGATTATCATGAACAAGGAAATATAATAATAACTCTTTTATTATTGCCTCTAGGGCATATTTCCAACATGGTTGAAACATATGTAATGCAATGATAACCCATGGAGATCCGAGCTAATTAGGACAAGGTGCGAGCACTATTGGTATTCGATGCATGAGGCTTGCAACTTATAGGATGTCTTATGCATGACACATATGAAGTACTACTACCGTTGACAAAATTGCTTCCATGTTTTCAAAATAAAAAGCTCTAGCACATAACCTTTCTTTTACTTTTATGTTAAAGCACCAACTACTGAGAGCATGATTGTCATTCTGAGTGTAATGTGCATTGTCCCAAAGTAGCATTGTCTTTTGCATGATTGTGATATCGTTTATTCTGAAATCATTGTATCTAGTCATCACTTAAACCTTGAAGGTGCCCCTGCATTTATGTTTTGCATCACTAAAGGGGGCAAGCTAGATATCACCTTATCATATTTGCACATCATATTCATTGCAAATCTTTTTGATGTTTCAGTTTCATGTTGGAAAACTTTCAGTCATTTGTGATTTTCTCATGAGATAACTTAATTGCTATAGATTCATTGTCTCATTAAGCTTTTGTCATATGACTATAAAAAGTCCTATATGGTTAATAGCATGTCACCACAGAAATTATTCTTGTTATCATTTACCTACTCGAGGACGAGCAGGAATTAAGCTTGGGGATGTTGATACGTCCAAAGCGTATCTATAATTTCTGCTTGCTCCATGCCACTTTTGGGTGATATTGCTATGCTATTCATACACTTCCATACACTTTTGATCATATTTGGACTAACTTACTAATCCAGTGCACCCTAGTGCCAGTTTCTGTTTTCGGCTGTTTTTGTATTTCAGGTTTTCACGTTTCGAGGCCCATCAACTACATACTTGAGGTGCTCTCCGGTGGGTGCGATAAGCAGCACACCAGCACCGGCGCCTTGCAGCGAGAAGGCACCATCAAAGTACATCAGCCACTCTTTGCTTGCTTCCTTGACGGGGATGCTCGTTTCTGGAATTTCTTCATCTGGTGTTGCCGTCCACTCTGCTATGAACTCTGCCAATGCTCTGCTTTGGATAGTTGAAGTGCTTTCAAACTTGAGGCCAAAGCTTGACAGTTCCAGTGCCCACTCAACAATCCTGCCTGTCGCTTCTGGATTCTGCAGTATCCTCTTCAGCGGAAAGCGAGTGACAACTGTGATCTCATGTGCTTGGAAGTAATGACGCAGCTTTCTCGAGGCCATGAGGAGGCCGAAAAGCAGCTTTTGCACACCAGAGTACCTTGACCTAGCCCCCTGCAGAAGGGAACTAACAAAGTAAACTGGGCGCTGCACCATCTTCTTTCGCATCTCCTGCGCAGATCCATCTTTGTCGGGACCAGAGCTTGTCGGGGAAGCCCCCTGCTTGTCGCTGGACGTGCTTGCTGCGGTTGCTGGCTCATCATCCGCCTCCCTCTCCGCTACTAACGCAGCACTAACCACTTGATTGGTTGCCGCTAGATACAGCAGCAACTTCTCTTGTGGCTTAGGTGCGACAAGTATTGGAGTGGAGGACAGGTATCTCTTCAAGTCCTGCAGCGCAGCCTCTGCTTCCGGAGTCCATTTCATTGGACCTGCCTTTTTCAAAATTTTGAAAAACGGCAGGGCGCGCTCAGCAGACTTAGAGATAAACCTGCTGAGAGCAGCTACGCAACCGGCAAGTCTTCGTACATCCTTGACGCGCTTTGGTGCTTCAATCTGCTCGATGGCCTTGATCTTGTCGGGGTTGGCTTCAATTCCCCTCTGAGACACGAAGAACCCGAGAAGCTTGCCGGAAGGGACTCCAAACACGCACTTCTCGGGGTTGAGCTTGAGCTGGATCTTGCGCAGATTTGCAAAGGTCTCTTCTAAATCTTGAATCAGAGTTGCCCTGTCTTTGCTCTTGACCACTATGTCATCCATGTAGGCTTCTACATTTCTGTGTATTTGTGGCTCAAAAGCTATATGGACTACTCTTGCAAATGTTGAACCAGCATTCTTCAAACCGAAAGGCATCCGTATGAAACAGTACGTGCCACATGGAGTGATGAATGCGGTCTTCTCCTCATCCTCTTCTGCCATGAAGATCTGATGGTATCCTGAGTATGCGTCAAGAAATGAAAGCAGGTCACATCCGGCCGTGGAGTCAACAATCTGGTCGATGCGCGGCAAGGGAAATGGGTCTTTGGGACAAGCTTTATTCACATCGGTGAAGTCAATACAAAGCCTCCATTTCCCGTTTGCCTTGCGCACGACTACAGGATTGGCCAACCACGTAGGATGGAGCACTCCTCTGACAAGGCCTGCTGCTTCCAACTTCTTGATTTCTTCTGCAATGAATTCTTGGCGCTCCACTACTTGTTTCCTGACTTTCTGCTTGACGGGCCGCGCGTGAGGACAGACGGCAAGCTTGTGCTCAATTACTTTCCTGGGAACACCGGGGATGTCAGACGGTTGCCATGCAAACACGTCGACGTTCGCCCGCAGGAAAGCAACGAGCGCGCTTTCCTATTTAAGGTCAAGCGTGGCACTGATGGTGAAAGTACCACCAGTGCCGTCCTCCTTGGCGGACACCTTCTTGGTCTCTGGCGGAGCTGCCATCATCTTCTTACACTTGCCGGTGGAGCTCGATGGTGCGTCCTCGACGGTAGCGCAGCACTACGAAGAGGTGCGCTTGCCGAAGTGGGCCCCAGAGCTCTTGCCGGACTTGGTCTTCTTCTTCCCCACGGGAGCTTTAGCGGCAAGTGTCTTGCGATCTGTTGCGGCTGCTGCTTCCCGGTAAATCTTGTCGGCGCAGATAAGAGCATCCTTCTTGTCGCCAGGGACAGAGATGACGCTTATCGGGCCTGGCATCTTCAGCATGTTGTAGGCGTAGTGAGAGGCTGCCATGAACTTGGCGAGCGCTGGACGGCCGAGTATCCCATTATAAGGCAATGGAAAATTGGCAACGTCAAAAGTGACCCTCTCAGTCCTGAAGTTCAGCTCGCCGCCAAATGTTACTGGCAGCGTGATCTTCCCCTTCGGCTTGCTCCTTCCCGGGTTGATTCCTTGGAATGTGCCGGTCTCTTCGAGCTCGCCGTCAGGGATTTGGTGTTTCTGGATCACAGCGGAGGAGATCAGGTTCAAA
>LR738713.1:819188493-819200557 GCA_902687465.1 Secale cereale | reverse complement strand
CCGTCAACTAACATCTTAGTGACCTTGAGGTTGCGGATAGTTGGTGAAACCAACATCGGCAAGCACCCGACCGCAGTTGTGCGATCTGGGTGGTCCTCAATGTCAAAGATGATAGGCGTGCTGGACCATTTCAGAAGCTTGCGCGATTCGACAGGTGGTTCTGCTGCATTAACTTCCCGCACCCACTGCTTGAGTTGGCGGTGAGAAGTATGCAGAGAAGCACCGTCGTCAACGCACAAGACCTCTATGGCTTTCTGGAACTCCTGCTCACTGGTCTCAACATCCTCCACGTCTTCGTCGTCGTCGTCATCTTCATCCTTGTCGCGGCCGCGGGGAGGTCTGTCTCCTTGCCGCTGCTTGGCCTTGCCGCGGCGTCCTCCCCGGCCGTTGAATGGCCGCTTCTTGCCGGATCCTCCATCACCTCCTTGGGCCTTCTCCTTGTCGCGTCGCTCGTACTCAGCCTTCTGCTGCTCGACGAGCTGTTCGACCCTCTTGCAGTTCTGGAGGTCGTGACCCTTGGTGCGGTGGATCTTGCAATACTGCTTGTCGGTACCGTCCTGCTTGTCGGTGGCCGCCACAGCCTGGCAGTTGGTGCATGCGGCAGTCTCCTTGCCGGAGCTACCAACTTGGGCTTTCTTGGCGCCACCTTCGTTGCCGGACTGCTCAACGACTAGCACCTCTTTGTTTTTCTTCTTCCTGTTGTTGCGCCGCCGGTTCTTCTTTGCCGGGGCAGCATCCTCACTATCAGATCCTCCTGCTCTTGTATCCTCTCCGGGGAGTTTCCTCCCCTCCTCAGCACGTGCGCACTTGTCGGCCAGGGCATACAGCTCACTGACGTCCCTGATCTTGCACATCGCCATTTCCTCCCTCCCTCATCCTGTGGTTACGCACGTTCTGATGGAACACGCTGATGACCGCGACAGGGTGGACGTCTGGGATGTTGTGCTGTACACGGCTGAATCTCTGGATATACTTGCGCAGGGGTTCTCCTTCTTTCTGGGCGAGCAGGTGTAGGTCACTCTCTTGGCCATGGGGTTTGTGGCCGCCTGTAAAGGCGCCGACAAACTGATGGCATAGGTCTGCCCAAGAAGATATGGAGTTGTCCGGCAAGTGCATGAGCCAGGACCTGACGTTGGGTTTGAGTACCAGCGGGAAGTAGTTGGCGAGGATCTTGTCGTCCCGTCCCCCGGCAGCTTGCACCGCGATGGTGTAGATGCTGAGGAACTCCGACTGATGTGTCTTGCCGTCGTACTTCTCCGGTACGTCTGGTTTAAAATTCTTCATGTTGGGCCACTGGACTTGCCGCAGCTCATGAGTGAACGCAGGACAACCTACCGCGTACGGCAAGTCGCCTGGTCCCCCTGGCGCATGCATGTCGACAACGGGTCCAGCACGCTGGTCTGATTGTCGTCGCGCTTCTCTTCGGCGCTCGATGCGAGTACGAGCGTCTTCTTGTTGTCGTTCGTGGAGAACTTGGCGCTGATCGCGACGAGCTCGTGGATCTGATGACGCGGTGGAGTCGTCGTCGATGTTGATCCGGCGAGTCGGCGATCTTGGCCTTCGGGGCGGAGAGTGCACGGTGGTTGCACCCCCACCGGTCTTGTCGCCGTCGGCCCGCGCCTGGCTGACTTGCCGAGGTTGCGATGTGCTCAGCTGCCGCGGAGTGTCGCCGTTGGCGAAGGCGATGAGACTCTGAATGGTGGCCCTACAGTCATCGGCCTTGTCTGCCGCTGGAGGGAAGTCTAGGAGCAGTTGAGCTCGTGCCAGAGCTTCTGCTGGAGTGGCGGGTAGCGGTGGCGAACGGTGCGAGGAGCGGGATATGCTCGGACTTCTAAGTACGTTAGAACGAGCAGTATCTCGTCCGGGCGACCGTGCTTTGCTCGTGCCGGCATGCTGGCGTGCTTGCTGGTCTTGAGCGTTCCGGGACCCGCCAGCTTGATCTCGGCCCAGCAAACGTATGGTACCGTGGGTACCATGACGCTGCCGGTCCCGTGCCTCCTGAGATGGGCGCGGTGCATGTATGGACGCCGAGGTCTTGGAGTGCGCGCGGTCGTTGTGGGAGTCGGCTACGCCGCCGATGGGCAGCGCAGCTCTGTCCTTGGACTTGGCGGCACCGTGAGCTCCCTCATCGCCCGTTCTTCCGCCGGCGTCTACCCCACCAGCCGTTGGCTCCGGCGGTGGTGGGTTCGACGCGGACGGACCAGCTACCTCCGAAGCCTTCTTCTTCGGCGGCATGTTGATGAAGATGATGAAGATCTAGCTCGTGTGCAGGCCGGATCAGGTTCACACAACCTCGACGCCCCCCTCCCTGGCGCGCCAAAGATGTCGGGGAAACTGATCCACCCACGAACACCTATGGGGACGGAGCCCCTTTCGGTACGGCAGGGGGCGGAGATCGCATGAAGAGCAGATGGAGGCGAGGCACACGAGAAGTTTACCCAGGTTCGGGCCGCACGGATGCGTAAAACCCTACTCCTGCTTTGGTTTGTATTGAGTTCTTGGCTCGGGAGCGCTGGAAGCTATAGTACACTTCAGCAGCTAACGAGACCGAGCGTGAGAGTGTTTGAATGTCTAACCCCCTTCTACGTTGCGCATGGGCCTCCTTTTTTATGCTCAAGGGGTCACCGACAGGTGGCAGCGCAGTTGAGGGTAAAAAAAGGAAAAAGTGTGGTAGTTGGCACAGTGTTTTATACCTAACCCTGACGGCAGGGGACAAGGGCATTAAATGCCCATCGACGTCGCCCAAACAGTGCAAAAAGGGGCCGTCAGGGGCGCCACCGTTCGCCACGATGGCAACCTTGTCAGCGCCGCTTGCCACCGCGTACCCCTGGCTGCACAGCCTCCCGCCACGTATGCCTGGAAGGGTCCCAGAGCGACACGTGGGTGGATGCGCTGGAGCGCGGGTACAGAGTGGTAGCTTGCCGCGGCAAGCGCTTTGCCGCGGTCACTGTCTTGTCGCATCCGGGAGCTTGCCGCTCACCGGGCCTTGCCGGGATACGTGGCGCGTCGCGGCAAGTTTCTTGAGATGCCTTGGTTGACCTTCCCGGCAAGCTCCTCTTGCCGGAGCCTTGTCTCCTTGGCTTGAATACTTTGTTCTTGAATGGCTCCAAAGGAACCACGAAGGTCCTCGGCTGTCACCCGGCAAGCCTTGCCGCGGGACGCTGCGACTGCCCGTGCACAAGTTCGGGATACTAAAGGTACCCCTACTTTAGTACACCGACAAAGTGTGAATACTTAGACCACGATGTGTCCCTAGTAAGCCTCTAGTTGACTAGCTCGTTGATCAACAGATGGTTACGGTTTCCTGACCATGGACATTGGATGTCATTGATAACGGGATCACATCATTAGGAGAATGATGTGATAGACAAGACCCAATCCTAAGCCTAGCACAAGATCGTGTAGTTCGTATGATAAAGCTTTTCCAATGTCAAGTATCCTTTCCTTAGAGCATGAGGTTGTGCAACTCCCGGATACCGTAGGAATGCTTTGGGTGTGCCAAACGTCACAACGTAACTAGGTGGCTATAAAGGTGCACTACGGGTATCTCCGAAAGTGTCTGTTGGGTTGGCACGAATCGAGACTGGGATTTGTGACTCCGTGTGACGGAGAGGTATGTCTGGGCCCACTCGGTAAGACATCATCATAATGAGCTCAATGTGACTAAGTGGTTGGTCACAGGATGATGTGTTACGGAACGAGTAAAGAGACTTGCCATGACGAGATTGAACAAGGTATCGGTATACCGACGATCGAATCTCAGCAAGTACTATACCGATAGACAAAGGGAATTGCATACGGGATTGATCGAATCCTCGACATCGTGGTTCATCCGATGAGATCATCGAGGAGCATGTGGGAGTCAACATGGGTATCTAGATCCCGCTGTTGGTTATTGGCCTGCGAGTCGTCTCGGTCATGTCTGTGTGTCTCCCGAACCCGTAGGGTCTACACACTTAAGGTTCGGTGACGCTAGTGTTGTAGAGATATTAGTATGCGGCAACCCGAAAGTTGTTCGGAGTCCCGGATGAGATCCCGGACGTCACAAGGAGTTCCGGAATGGTCCGGAGGTGAAGATTTGTATATAGGAAGTCCAGTTTCGGCCACCGGGAAAGTTTCGGGGGTCACCGGTATTGTACCGGGACCACCGGAAGGGTCCCGGGGGTCCACCGGGTGGGGACACCTATCCCGGAGGGGCCCATGGGCTGAAGTGGGAAGGGAACCAGCCCCTGGTGGGCTGGTGCGCCCCCATGGGCCTCCCCCTGCGCCTAGGGTTGGAAACCCTGGGGGTGGGGGGCGCCCCACCAGACTTGGGGGGCAAGTTCCCCCCTTGGCCGCCGCTCCCCCTAGAGATTGGATCTCTAGGGGCCGGTGCCCCCCATAGGGCCCCTATATAAAGAGGGGGAGGGAGGGCTACACACCCTAGCCCCTGGCGCCTCCCTCTCCCCCCGTGACACCTCTCCCTCTCGCTGAGCTTGGCGAAGCCCTGCCAAGATCCCCACTGCTTCCACCATCACGTCGTCGTGCAGCTGGATCTCCATCAACCTCTCCTCCCCCCTTGCTGGATCAAGAAGGAGGAGACGTCTTTCCCAACCATACGTGTGTTGAACGCGGAGGTGCCGTCCGTTCGGCGCTCGGTCATCGGTGATTTGGATTACGACGAGTACGACTCCATCAACCCTGTTCTGTTGAATGCCTCTGCTCGCGATCTACAAGGTTATGTAGATGCACTCCCCTCTCCCTCTTTGTTAGATGACTCCATAGATTGATCTTGGTGATGCGTAGAAATTTTAAAATTCTGCTACGTTCCCCAATAGTGGCATCATGAGCTAGGTTTATGCGTAGTATCTTGCACGAGTAGAACACAAAGTAGTTGTGGGCGTCGATTTGTCAATTCTCTTGCCGTTACTAGTCTTATCTTGATTCGGCGGCATCGTGGGATGAAGCAGACCGGACCGTCCTTACACGTACGCTTACGTGAGACATGTTCCACCGACTGACATGCACTAGTTGCATAAGGTGGCTAACGGGTGTCTGTCTCTCCCACTCTAGTCGGATCGGATTCGATGAAAAGGGTCCTTATGAAGGGTAAATAGAAATTGGCATATCAAGTAGTGGTTTTGGCGTAGGTAAGAAACGTTCTTTCTAGAAACCTATAGCAGCCACGTAAAAACTTGCAACAACAATTAGAGGACGTCTAACTTGTTCTTGCGGCATGTGACGTGTGATGTGATATGGCCAAAAGGATGTGATGAATGAAATATATGTGATGTATGAGATTGATCATGTTCTTGTAATAGGAATCATGACAACCGGCAGGAGCCATAGGAGTTGTCTTATTTTATTATATGACCTGCGTGTCACTGAAAACGCCATGTAATTACTTTACTTTATTGCTAACCGTTAGCCATAGTAGTAGAAGTAATGTTTGGCGAGACGACTTTATGAAGACACGATGATGGAGATCATGATGATGGAGATCATGGTGTCATGCCGGTGACGATGATGATCATGGAGCCCCGAAGATGAAGATCAAAAGGAGCAAAATGATATTGGCCATATCATGTCACTATTTGATTGCATGTGATGTTTATCATGTTTTTACATCTTATTTGCTTAGAACGATGGTAGAAAATAAGATGATCTCTCACTAAAATTTCAAGAATTGTGTTCCCCCTAACTGTGCACCGTTGCTAAGGTTCGTTGTTCTGAAGCACCACATGATGATCGGGTGTGACAGGCTCTAACGTTCGCATACAACGGGTGTAAGACAGATTTACACACGCAATACACTTAGGGTTTACTTGACGAGCCTAGCATGTACAGACATGGCCTCGAAACAGGGAAGACCGAAAGGTCAAACATGAGTCGTATAGAAGATACGATCAACATAAAGATGTTCACCGTTAATGACTAGTCCGTCTCACGTGATGATCGGACACGGCCTAGTCGATTCGGATCATGTATCACTTAGATGACTAAAGAGATGTCTATCTGAGTGGGAGTTCATTAAACTTTTTTAGATGAACTTAATTGTCATGAACATAGTCTAAAAACTTTACAATATGTCTTGTAGATCCAATGGCCCACGCTAATGTTGCCCTCAACTTCAACGCGTTCCTAGAGAAAACCAAGCTGAAAGACGATGGTAGCAACTATACAGATTGGGTCCGTAACTTGAGGATCACCCTCATAGCTGCCAAGAAAGCATATGTCCTTGAAGCACCGCTAGGTGATGCACCCATTTTCCCAGCAGCCCAAGACGTTATGAATGCCTGGAAGTCACGTAGTGATGATTACTCCCTGGTTCAGTGTGGCATGCTTTACAGCTTAGAATCGGGGCTCCAAAAGCGTTTTGAGCAGCACGGAGCATATGAGATGTTCCAAGAGCTGAAAATGGTTTTCCAAGCTCATGCTCGAGTCGAGAGATATGACATCTCCGAGAGCTTCTACATTTGTAAGATGGAGGAGAATAGTTCAGTCAGCGAGCATATACTCAAATTGTCTGGGTTGCACAATCGCTTGTCTCAGTTGGGAATTAATCTCCCAGATGAAGCGGTCGTTGACAGAATCCTTCAGTCGCTCCCACCTAGCTACAAGAGCGTCGTGATGAACTTCAATATGCAAGGGATGGAGAAGTCCATTCCCGAGGTGTATTCAATGTTGAAATCAGCGGAGGTGGAGATCAAGAAAGAACATCAAGTGTTGATGGTGAATAAAACCACTAAGTTCAAGAAAGGCAAGGGTAAGAAGAACTTCAAGAAGGACGGCAAAGGAGTTGTCGTGCCCGGTAAGCCAGTTGCCGGGAAGAAGCCAAAGAATGGACCCAAGCCTGAGACTGAGTGCTTTCATTGCAAGGGAACGGGTCACTGGAAGCGGAACTGCCCCAAATACTTAGCAGATAAGAAGGCCGGCAACGTCAAAGGTATATGTGATATACATGTTATTGATGTGTACCTTACCAGCGCTCGTAGTAGCTCCTGGATATTTGATACCGGTGCAGTTGCTCACATTTGTAACTCAAAGCAGAAGCTGCGGAATAAGCGGAGACTGGCGAAGGACGAGGTAACGATGCGCGTCGGGAATGGTTCCAAGGTCGATGTGATCGCCGTCGGCACGCTACCTCTACATCTACCTTCGTGATTAGTTTTAAACCTCAATAATTGTTATTTAGTACCAGCTTTGAGCTTGAACATTGTATCTGGATCTCGTTTAATGCGAGATGGCTACTCATTTAAATCCGAGAATAATGGTTGTTCTATTTATATGAGAGAAATGCTTTATGGTCATGCCCTGCTGGTCAATGGTTTATTCTTAATGAATCTCGAATGTGATGTTACACATATTCATAGTGTGAATGCCAAAAGATGTAAGGTTTATAATGATAGTCCCACATACTTGTGGCACTACCGCCTTGGTCATATTGGTGTCAAACGTATGAAGAAGCTCCATGCAGATGGACTTTTGGAGTCTCTTGATTATGAATCATTTGACACGTGCGAACCATGCCGCTTGGGCAAGATGACCAAGACTCCATTCTCCGGAACAATGGAGCGAGCAACCAACTTATTGGAAATCATACATACCGATGTGTGCGGTCCAATGAGTGTTGAAGCTCGCGGTGGCTATCGTTATGTTCTCATCCTCACAGATGACTTAAGCAGATATGGGTATGTCTACTTGATGAAACACAAGTCTGAGACCTTTGAAAAGTTCAAGGAATTTCAGAATGAGGTTGATAATCAACGTGACAGCAAAATAAAGTTCTTACGATCGGATCGTGGAGGAGAATATTTAAGTCACGAATTTGGCACGCACCTAAGGAACTGTGGAATTGTTTCACAATTGACGCCGCCTGGAACACCTCAGCATAATGGTGTGTCCGAACGTTGTAATCGTACTCTGTTGGACATGGTGTGATCTATGATGTCTCTTACCGACTTACCGCTATCATTTTGGGGTTATGCTTTAGAGACTGCCGCATTCACTTTAAATAGGGCACCGTCTAAATCCGTTGAGACGACACCGTATGAACTTTGGTTTGGGAAGAAACCTAAGTGTTGTTTCTAAAAGTTTGGGGATACGATGCTTATGTCAAGAAACTTCAACCTGAAAAGCTTGAACCCAAACGGAAAAATGGGTCTTCATAGGATACCCTAAGAAACTATTGGAAATATGCCCTAGAGGCAATAATAAAATGGTTATTATTATATTTCCTTGTTCATGATAATTGTCTATTGTTCATGCGTTAATTGTATTATCCGGAAACAGTAATGCAAGTGTGAATACTTAGACCACAATGTGTCCCTAGTAAGCCTCTAGTTGACTAGCTCGTTGATCAACAGATGGTTACGGTTTCCTGACCATGGACATTGGATGTCATTGATAACAGGATCACATCATTAGGAGAATGATGTGATGGAAAAGACCCAATCCTAAGCCTAGCACAAGATCGTGTAGTTCGTATGCTAAAGCTTTTCCAATGTCAAGTATCCTTTCCTTAGACCATGAGGTTGTGCAACTCCCGGATACCATAGGAATGCTTTGGGTGTGCCAAATGTCTCAACGTAACTGGGTGGCTGTAAAGGTGCACTACGGGTATCTCCGAAAGTGTTTGTTGGGTTGGCACGAATCGAGATTCGGATTTGTCACTCCGTGTGACGGAGAGGTCTCTCTGGGCCCACTCGGTAAGACATCATAATAATGAGCTCAATGTGACTAAGGGGTTGGTCAGGGGATGATGTGTGACGGAACGATTAAAGAGACTTGCCATGACGAGATTGAACAAGGTATCGGTATACCGACGATCGAATCTCGGGCAAGTACTATACCGATAGACAAAGGGAACTGCGTACGGGATTGATTGAATCCTCGACATCGTGGTTCATCCGATGAGATCATCGAGGAGCATGTGGGAGCCAACATGGGTATCCAGATCCCGCTGTTGGTTATTGGCTGGAGAGTCGTCTCGTTCATGTCTGCGTGTCTCCCGAACCCGTAGGGTCTACACACTTAAGGTTCCGTGACGCTAGGGTTGTAGAGATATTAGTATGCGGTAACCCGAAAGTTGTTCGGAGTCCCGGATGAGATCCCGGACGTCACGAGGAGTTCCGGAATGGTCCGGATGTGAAGATTTGTATATAGGATGTCCAGTTTCGGCCACCGAGAAAGTTTCGGGGGTCACCGGCATTGTGCCGGGACCACCGGAAGGGTCCCGGGAGTCCATCGGGTGGGGACACCTATCTCGGAGGGCCCCATGGGCTGAAGTGGGAAGGGAACCAGCCCCTGGTGGGCTGGTGCCCCCCCCATGGGCCTCCCCCTGCGCCTAGGGTTGGAAACCCTGGGGGTGGGGGGCGCCCCACCAGACTTGGGGGGCAAGTTCCCCCCTTAGCCGCCGCCCCCCTAGGGCCCCTATATAAAGAGGGGGGAGGGAGGGCTGCACACCCTAGCCCCTGGCGCCTCCCTCTCCCCCCGTGACACCTCTCCCGCTCGCTGAGCTTGGCGAAGCCCTGCCGAGATCCCCACTGCTTCCAACATCACGCTGTCGTGCTGCTGGATCTCCATCAACCTCTCATCCCCCCTTGCTTGATTAAGAAGGAGGAAATGTCTTCCCCAACCGTACGTGTGTTGAATGCGAAGGTGCCGTCCATTCGGCACTCGGTCATCGGTGATTTGGATCACGACGAGTACGACTCCATCAACTTGGTTCTCTTGAACGCTTCCGCTCGCGATCTACAAGGGTATGTAGATGCACTCCCCTCTCCCTCGTTGCTAGATGACTCCATAGATTGATCTTGGTGATGCGTAGAAAATTTTAAAATTCTGCTACGTTCCCCAACATAAACCAACTAGCATCAACTACAAGGAGTAATCAACACTACTAGCAACCCACAGGTACCAATCTGAGGTTTGGGTACAAAGATTGGATACAAGAGATGAACTAGGATTTGAGAGGAGATGGTGCTGGTGAAGATGTTGATGAAGATAGCCCTCCCCAAGATGGGAGAGTTGTTGGTGATGACGGCGGTGACGATTTCCCCCTCTCGGAGGGAAGTATCCCCGGTAGAACGGCTTTGCTGGAGCCCTAGATTGGTTTCCGCCTTGGTTCCGCCTCGAGACGGCGGCGTCTGGTCCCAAAAGCCTCCTTCTGATTTTTTTTCTAGGTCAAAATACCTATATAGGAGAAGATGGGCATCGGGGGGCCTTTGGGGGGGGGGCACGAGACAGGGGGCGCGCCCTGAGAAAGGGGGCGCGCCCCCCACCCTCGTGGACAGCCGGTGGCCCCCCTTGTGGACTTCTTTCGCCAGATATTTTTTATGTTTTTTGAAACGGAGTTCTGTTGGGTTTCGGGGCTTTTGGAGTTGTGTAGAATAGGTTTCCAGATTTTGCTCCTTTTCCAGCCCAGAATTCCAGCTGCCGGCATTCTCCCTCTTTATGTAAACCTTGTAAAATAAGAGAGAAAAGGCATAAGTATTGTGACAAAACATGTAATAACAGCCCATAATGCAATAAATATCAACATAAAAGCATGATGCAGAATGGACGTATCAAGCCACCATATACCTTCCTCAAAATAGCCACCATACCTACCTATCATGGCATTTCCATAGCCATTCCGAGATATATTGCCATGCAACTTTCCACTGTTCCGTTCATATGACACGCTTCATATTGTCATATTGCCATGCATGATCATGTAGTTGACATCGTATTTGTGGCGAAGCCACCATGCATAATTTTTCATACATGTCACTCTTGATTCATTGCACATCCCGGTAAACCGCCGAAGGCATTCATATAGAGTCATACTTTGTTCTAGTATCGAGTTGTAAATCAATATAAGTGTGATGATCATCATTATTAGAGCATTGTCCCATGTGAGGAAGCTAAATAAAGAATGGCCCTCCAAAAAAATAAAAGTAAAAAGAAGGAAAGTCCAAAGAAAAAAAAGGCCCAAAAAAGAAAAAAAAAAGAAAAGAAAAGGGACAATGCTACTATCTTTTTCCACACTTGTGCTTCAAAGTAGCACCATGTTCTTCATGATAGAGAGTCTCATGTTTAGTCATTTTCATATACTAGTGGGAATTTTCATTATAGAACTTGGCTTGTATATTCCAACGATGGGCTTCCTCAAATGCCCTAGGTCTTCGTGAGCAAGCAAGTTGGATGCACACCCACTTAGTTTCTCTTGTTGAGCTTTCATACATTTATAGCTCTAGTGCATCCGTTGCATGGCAATCCCTACTCACTCACATTGATATCTATTAATGGGCATCTCCATAGCCCATTGATACGCCTAGTCGATGTGATACTATCTCCCTCCTTTTTGTCTTCTCCACAACCACCACTCTATTCCACATAGTGTTATATCCATGGCTCACGCTCATGTATTGCGTGAAAGTTGAAAGGTTTGAAAGAATTGAGTATGAAAACAAGTGCTTGGCTGAAACCGGGGTTGTGCATGATATGAATATTTTGTGCGATGAAGAGGGAGCATAGCCAGACTATATGATTTTGTAGGGATAACTTTCCTTGGCCATGTTATTTTGAGAAGACATGATTGCTTGGTTAGTATGCTTGAAGTATTATTATTCTTATGTTAATATAAACTTTTATCTTGAATCTTATGGATCTGAACATTCATGCCACAATAAGGAAAATTACATTGAGAATTATGTTACATAGCATTCCACATCAAAAACTCTGTTTTTATCATTTACCTACTCGAGGACGAGCAGGAATTAAGCTTGGGGTTGCTGATACGTCTCCAATGTATCTATAATATTTGATTATTCCATGCTATTATATTATCCTTCTAGGATGTTTTATGGGCTTTTATATACACTTTTATATGATTTTTGGGACTAACCTATTAACCCAGAGCCCAGTGCCAATTTCTGTTTTTCTCCTGTTTCAGGGTTTCGCAGAAAAGGAATATCAAACGGAGCCCAATTGACCTGAAACTCAAAGGAGGACGTTTTTGGACCTAAAGAAGACCAGGAAGTGCCGGAGGGGGACGAGAAGATCCACGGGCTGCCCACGAGGGTGGGGGGCGCCCCCCCCC
>LR738713.1:819177500-819188346 GCA_902687465.1 Secale cereale | reverse complement strand
CCTATTG
Organism: Secale cereale; assembly: GCA_902687465.1. Lineage (NCBI taxonomy): Eukaryota > Viridiplantae > Streptophyta > Magnoliopsida > Poales > Poaceae > Secale > Secale cereale. The sequence continues at coordinate 819,188,339 of LR738713.1, read as the reverse complement.
GGCGCGCCCCCTGCCTCGTCGACAGCTCGGAGACCCCCTTTACTTGGCCCCGACTCCAACACCTCCTATATATACTGAAACCTCCGGAAAGTAGCCTAGATCAAGAGTTCCGCCGCCGAAAGCCTCTATTGCCACCGGAAACCAATCTAGACTCGTTCTGGCACCCTGTCGGAGGGGGGGGGGAATCCCTCTCTGGTGGCCATCTTCATCATCCCGGCGCTGTCCATGACGAGGAGGGAGTAGTCCAACCTCGGGGCTGAGGGTATGTATCAGTAGCTATGTGTTTGATCTCTCTCTCTCTCTCGTGTTCTTGAGATGGCACGATCTTAATGTATCGCGCGCTTTTCTATTATAGTTGGATCTTATGATGTTTCTCCCCCTCTATTCTCTTGTGATGAATTGAGTTTTCCCTTTTAAGGTATCTTATCGGATTGAGTCTTTAAGGATTTGAGAACACTTGATGTATGTCTTGCATGTGTTTATCTGTGGTGACAATGGGATATCACATGATCTACTTGATGTATGTTTTGGTGATCAACTTGCGGGTTCCGTGACCTTGGGAATCTATGCATAGGGGTTGGCACACGTTTTCATCTTGACTCTCCGGTAGAAACTCTGGGGCACTCTTTGAAGTACTTTGTGTTGGTTGAATAGATGAATCTGAGATTGTGTGATGCATATCGTATAATCATGCCCACGGATATTTGAGGTGACAATGGAGTATCTAGGTGACATTAGGGTTTTGGTTGATTTGTATCTTAAGGTGTTATTCTAGTACGAACTCTATGATAGATTGAACGGAAAGAATAGCTTCGTGTTATTTTACTACAGACTCTTGAATAGATCGATCAGAAAGAATAACTTTGAGGTGGTTTCGTACCCTACCATAGTCTCTTCGTTTGTTCTCCTATGTTAGTTACTTTGGAGTGACTCTTTGTTGCATGGGCTAGTAATATGATCTAATTATGTTATTATTGTTGAGAGAACTTGCACTAGTGAAAGTATGAACCCTAGGCCTTGTTTGCTATCATTGCAACACCGTTTATGATCACTTTTATCTTTAGTTACCTTGCTGTTTTTATATTTTTAGATTACAAAAACTATATCTACCATCCATATTGCACTTGTGTCACCATCTCTTCACCGAACTAGTGCACCTATACAATTTAACATTGTATTGGGTGTGTTGGGGACACAAGAGACTCTTTGTTATTTGGTTGCAGGGTTGTTTGAGAGAGACCATCTTCATCCTACGCCTCCCATGGATTGATAAACCTTAGGTCATCCACTTGAGGGAAATTTGCTACTATCCTACAAACTTCTACCTTGGAGGCCCAACAACATCTACAAGAAGAAGGTTGTGTAGTAGACATCAACTAAGTTTCCGGTTAATACAACTCTAGCATGAATAATAAACATTTATCATGATATAAGGAAATAAATTATAACTTTATTATTGCCTCTAGGGCATATTTCCTTCACTATGTACTACACCCCATATGAATATAATCAAAAGCAGGATGTAGGGTTTTACCTCCATCAAGAGGGCCCGAACCTGGGTAAAATCCCGTGTCTGTGTTACCATCGCTCCAAGAGGCCTAGCTTAGGACCCCTACTACAAGATATGCCGGATATTGAACCGACACTTGTGCTTACCAAAAATGTAGTGCTCACAAAACTTCAAATCACTTACGTTGCAACCATCCAAAAGTTCTCTCTTGGTCAATTCTGCCATGCCAAGTTTACTCATATGCCCAAGGCGCATATGCCAAATATTAGTTCTACTTGACTTACCAGAAGTAACAACAGCAACAATAGTATCAGTAATACTGATTTCGCTAAGAACATATAACTTAGCATAATTCATGTCACCTATCATATGAACGAGGGAACGTTTTGTTACCTTTAGAACTCCACATGAGCCTGAGTGTTTGTACCCTTTGATGTCAGGAGTACTCAGCGAGATGAGGTTTCTGGCCATGCCCGGTACCGCTCGTACAACCATATATGAACCATCATGGGCCCCTTTGCGTTTCGACTGGGGAGATCATCAAGCACAAAGAGCGGATCATGCAACTTCATCAACATTTTAACACCATCTCATCTCAAACCCTAGTTCATCTCTTGTATTCAATCTTTGTCTCAAAACCTCAGATTGATACTTGTGGGTTGCTAGTAGTGTTGATTACATCTCGTAATTGATGCTAGTTGGTTTATTTGGTGGAAGATTATATGTTCAAATCCTTAAAAATATTCAATACCCCTCTAATCTTGAATAGGAATATGATTTGTAAGTAGTTACTTTTGTTCTCGAGGAGATGGGAGAAGTATTGTTATAAGTAATCATGTGAATTTCGTATTCGTTTGATATTTTGATGGCATGTATGTTGTTCTTCCTTTAGTGGTGTCATGCGAACGTCGACTACATAGCACTTCACCATATTTGGGCCTAGGGGAAGGCATTGCGGAGTAATAAGTAGATGATGAGTTGCGAGAGTGACAGAAGCTTAAACCCTAGTTTATGAATTATTCTGTAAGGGGCTGATTTGGATCAATATGTTTCATACTATGGTTAGATTTATCTTAATTTTTTATTCATAGTTGTGGATGCTTGCGAGAGAGGGTAATCATAAGAGGGTTTCTTGTTCAAGTAAGAACAACACCCTAGCACCGGTCCACCCACATACCAAATTATCAAAGTAACAAACACAAATCAACTAAACATGACAAACGTGACTAGACTACAATTCCCATGTGTCCTCAAGAACACTTTGCTTATTATAAGAGAACTTTCCGTCTTGTCCATTGCTATAAAAAACAACGTGCCACCTTACTGCACCTTTCTTACTATTGTTACTTGCTACTTGTTACGAATTACCTTGCTACAAAACTATCTGATACCACTACTTTTAGTACATCTATCTATGTTGTTCTATAGGGAAGTACATGCTTGTCCATTTCTGTCGTTTTTATAGATAATCTGGATTGTTGCTTTTTTGTCAGGTCTACTTTTGACATATTTGTTATAATGCTGTTTTGCCGATGAATTTTCAGCAACAGACCGATGTTTCTCGACGAGCACTGGTTATTTGGACCTGCTCCAGGAGAATTGGTCTCTAGCCAGTGTGATGAAAAGATTCAACACCGTTCTAATTAGCTCCTGGCCACAAATACCCACAAGCTTGGAACCAACTCCTGTTAGCAGAACAAGTTCGGAACCAATATGAGAATACCTTGCTGAAAACCACTTATCATTTCCTTATTCTCCACATTGGGTTCGACACTCTTACTTATCAAAAGGACTACAATTGATGCCCTTTACTTGTGGGTCATCTCTCACCTGTCAAGGATGTCTACATGAAAGGCACAAGATCCCCTTTTTCCATCATCAACTGGGGTGGTGAGATTACCCCTAGTTCTTCACCTAACATTCTGACTAGCATCATCGCATAGACCAACTTCCCTCACCACCTGATGATGTTACAGACCTAGGGTAGGGTCACAGGCCTGGCCCAAGTACCCCACCCAAGGTCACTACCCCAGAAGCTCAAAAGACAACTCGAAGACAACAAGAACAGTCGACTGACACGGCTCAAGAGGACATTCCACTCGACTATACACCCCCGTCCAGACGACTCAACTTCACTCGGCCCTTCCAAGACACTCGACCCGAGAAGGTCAAAGGTCCCTTAGGATGGCAACAGGCCGGCATTCACTCTGCAACAATGAATGCCTTTATCACTCTTTACTGCACGCGTTATCGGTAACGCCTGCCTTTATGTACATTGAACCCTTTGTAACGTGGGGCATGGCTGGGGTCCTGGCGCACTATATAAGCCACCCCCTCCTCCAGTACAAGGGTTCGCACCCCCTGTAACTCAAACACCCATATACATACCATTCGACCGCCTCCGGGCACCAAGACGTAGGGCTTTTACTTCCTCCGAGAAGGGCCTGAACTCGTATACATCCTACATACAATCTCACCATAGCTAGGGCCTTGCCTCCTCTTACGTACCCCCTACTCGTACTGTCAGACTTAGAACCACAACAGTTGGCGCCCACCATGGGGCAGGGTGTCTTAGCGACTTCTGGTGAGGTTGCAAACTTTTCTCCGACCTCCTTCATCATGGTTTCCGGCGGTGGTCTGGCGTTGGGCCGCGAGATCCGACTCGGCGCGCTTGTCTTCGTCGCCGACGACTCCGCTTGGCTCAGGAGCCCCCCCTCGACGTCGAGGCGCTACCCGTCCGCGAGGCTGCGCACTTCCGTGCCAATGCTTGCGGCGTCCTTCTCCGGCAGTCGTCGACTCAATACCTGCCGGTTCCTTCATCATCCGTCGTCCCCGCTGAGCGCCGCCGCAAGCGATCCGGTTGCTCGCGGCTCCAGCGGTGGGTGAAACACGCAGTGGCCCGCCAGGCGGCCATCCCTCAAGTTGCGGCCATCGAGCCCGAAGAATACTTCTACGGGCCGGTCGATCCGTCAATCGAGCTCGCAGATTCGATTTTCGAGTGTGGGAGAAGCTATCCCGCAGCCGAAGTCCTCATGGTCGACTCACGCCGTAGTCCGCCAGGATTCCCTCGCGGCGGCGATGGCGGCAGCGGCAACGGACATTCATTCGACCACGACGGGGTACATTCCCCAACCCCTCACTGCCGAGCAAAGGGACGAGCTCTGCCGCCGCAATGAGGACACACTTTTCACCCCCATGACGGGGGATACTCCAGAGGCTCGGGCCCTGGAAGCTACGCGCCTAGCCACCATGGCTGAGCGCGCACGTCTGGAGAATATCCAGTGCGCACTTGACGAACGGGCCCGTCGATTGGTCCCCGAATCCAGTCGACGGCCGCGGCATTCGTTCCCACGCGAGACTCAGGTGTTCCGTACGCCTGTCCAGAACCTCGAAACCACGGCTCGCATCGCGGAGTCAATTCAACCATCACAGTCAGAGGCTGGGAGGGGCCTACAGCAGATCCGGGCGCTGCTCCGAACAGCCGAAGAGCAGAACGCGGTTGTTTCTTAGTCGCGCAACAGGATTCACAGCAGATCGGTGGCTGCTGACACCGTTTGGTCAGCCCACAGTCCAAGATCCCCCCCGAGGCGTGAGGACCATGGCCCCCGTCAAGACCGGCATCTGGGTCGGAATGAGGAGCAGTATGACCGTCGACCCGGTCACCACGACCGCCATCGAGTGCCTACGCCTCCTCCGGGAAGCGGATCGTTCTTGCCCAGGCAACACGAGGGCAGGCGCTTACGCGACGACGAGCGGAGAATTCCTCCAAATCCCCGGAGGCCCGCCTTCGACGCAAGGTCTATTCTTGTGCAGGGGCTGGTCGACAAGAACAGAGCGTTCAGAGAAGAGCAAGGCAAAGATCGTCCGAGTGGAAGCCGAGCGTCCGTCTCTGGACCCGAGTGCTTTAGCAATGCCATCAGGGCCATTGAGATCCCCCCAAACTTCAGGTTGGCGGCAGGAGTAAATAAGTTCACCGGCGAGTCAAAGCCAGACACCTGGCTCGAGGATTACCGAGTGGCTGTGCAGATTGGGGCGGCAACGACGACGTAGCCATGAAACACCTTCCTCTGATGCTGGGCGGCTCGGCTCGGGCGTGGCTGAATCAATTGACCCCTGGGAGCATATTCAGTTGGGAAGAGTTGGCCCGAGTGTTTATTCGGACCTTCGAAGGTACCTGCAAACAGCCTGCAGGGCTTGCGGAGTTGCAGCATTACGTACAGAAGCCGAATGAAACCTTGATGGATTACATACAAAGATGGACCACCTTACACCACACGGTGGAGAAAGTGTCCGAGCACCAAGCAGTCTGCGCCTTCAAGGAGGTTGTACGATACAGAGAGCTGAACTTGAAGTTTGGTCGAACAGGAGATATGTCCCTGTCCTGGATGATGGAGATAGCCGGTCGGTATGCTAACGGCGAAGAGGCCGATCGACTTCGAAGTGGCAAGAAACCAGTCAGACAAGATGATCAGAACTCCAATCGGAAATCCAAGCGCAAGGCCGAGCCAGCCGCTCAAGGCGAAGCCGCAGTTGTTAACCAAGGAAAGGGCAAAGGAAAGCCCAAGGGGCCTTGGGTCCCCAAGAAAGTGAAAGATCAAGCGGGAAATGATGTACTCGACCAGCCATGTCCTATCCACACGAAGAAAGATGAAGAGGGGAACTTGGTTTATCCCAAGCACACCACTCAACAGTGTCGGCTCCTAATCCAGAGCTTCCAGAAAGAGCAGCCGACTGAGAAGGAAAAGGAATCGGAGGAGACCGAGGACAAAGAAGGGGATGGAGGTTACCCCAGATTAACTCTACCCTGATGATTTTTGCCGATGTTGAAAGCAAGAGTCGACTGAAAGTGATCAACAGAGAAGTCAACATGGTTGCCCCGGCAATAACCACATATCTGAAGTGGTCCAAGACCCCCATCACATTCGACCAGTCCGATCACCCTGCACACATCGCTACCCCTGGGCGGCAGGCGCTGGTGGTCGACCCAGTGGTTGAGGGCACGCGTTTGACCAGGGTCCTGATGGATGGTGGAAGTGGCTTGAATATTCTGTATGCTGAAACCCTTCGTGAGATGGGCTTTCTGATGCCCAAGCTGAGCGAAAGCAACATGAGGTTTCATGGGGTCATCCCCGGGAAGAAGGTCGACTCACTTGGCCAAATCTCACTCGACGTAGTCTTTGGCGATTCAAAGAATTACCGCAAAGAGAAGCTGACGTTTGAAGTAGTGGACTTCAACAGTGCTTATCATGACATTCTGGGTTCGCCCGCCTATGCCAGATTCATGGCTCGACTGTGTTATGTATACCTCAAGCTGAAGATGACGGGGCCCAACGGCGTTATAACCGTCACGGGGAAACGACAGAAAGTGGAAGAATGCTTCCAGAAAGGCTCGAAGATCGCTGACGAGCAGATGGCAGCAGTAGAGATGGAGGAGTACCAGAAGAACATGGATCTGAGTGATTTGCTGCGGGCCAAGAAGCTGGCTTCCGAGTCAGCTTTTCAGTCGGCTGGGGAGACGAAGCCCATACACATTCACCCCACCGACCCCAATGCAGCACCGACCCACATCTCAACTACACTCGACAGCAAATAGGAAGAAGCGCTCATCCAGTTCCTCCATGAGAACTAGGACATCTTCGCATGGAAACCGTCTGACATGCCAGGTGTACCCAGGGGACTGGCTGAGCACCATTTGCGAGTCAACCCAAAAGTGAAGCCCGTAAAGGAACCTCTCCATCGGTCCGCTGCGGAGAAGAGAAAGGCAATTGGCGAAGAGGTGGCTCGGCTTCTGGCAGCTGAGTTCATCCACGAGATCTACCACTCCGAGTGGCTCGCCAATGTGGTCATGGTCCCCAAGAAGGACAAGTCTCTCCGCATGTGCATCGATTTCAAACATATCAATTGGGCCTGCCCGAAGGATCATTTTCCTCTCCCCCGCATCGATTAGATAGTCGACTCGACTGCGGGATGCGAGCATTTGTCCTTTCTGGATGCATATTTCGGGTATCATCAGATCTGACTGTTTGGACTTGATGAAATCAAGACAGCTTTCATCATCCCATTCGGGTGTTTCTGTTATGTCACCATGCCTTTCGGTCTCAAGAATGCCGGCGCTACCTTCATGCGCATGATTCAAAAGTGCCCGCTAGAGCAAATCAGTCGGAACGTCGAAGCATACATGGATGACATCGTGGTCAAGTCACGCAAAGGTTCCGACCTATTGACTGACCTTTCTCAGACATTCGCAGATTTGAGAAGCTATGATATCGAGCTCAATCCGTCGAAGTGTACATTTGGAGTTCCGGGCGGCAAGTTACTCGGTTTCCTTGTTTCCGAACGAGGAATCGACGCCAGCCCACAAAAGGTCGGTGCAATCCTCCGAATGAAGCGCCCCGAGCATGTACACGACGTCCAGAAGCTAATTGGTTGCTTGGCCGCATTGAGTCGATTCATTTCTCGTCTCGGTGAGAAGGCATTGCCTCTCTACCGACTGATGAAGAAATCCAAAAAGTTCGAGTGGAATTCTGAAGCTGAAGCAGTGTTTCAAGAACTCAAAGCCCTGCTTTCCACCCACCGGTGCTTGCTGCCCCAGTCAGCAAGGAGCCTCTCTTACTGTACATCGCAACCACCGGATAAGTTGTCAGCACTGTACTCACGGTCGAGCGGGAAGAAGAAGGCAAGGCCTATAAAGTCCAACGCCCAATCTATTACATTTCCGAAGTATTGACCCCCTCCAAGCAAAGATATCCGCATTGCCAGAAGCTTGTGTATGGGATCTACTTAATCGCAAAGAAAGTTGCCCATTACTTCTCGGATCATACAATCTCAGTCGTCAGCGACGCCCCACTATCAGAAATGCTGAACAACTGAGACGCAACCGGTCGAGGGGCAAAATGGGCGATTGAACTTCTTCCGCTAGATATCAAGTTTGAAGCAAAGAAAGCTATCAAGTCTCGGGCAATAGCAGATTTTGTGGCCGAATGGATCGAACAAGAGCTGCCGACTCAGATCCAGTCGGACCACTGGACTATGTTCTTTGATTGATCCAAGATGTTGAATGGATCCGGTGCAGGCGTGGTCCTGGTATCTCCCAGAGGCGACAAGCTCACGTCCTTCAAATCCACTTTGACTCATCGAACAACGAAGCTGAATACGAGGCACTCTTGTATGGATTGCATATGGCCATCTCACTGGGTGTCCGTCGCCCGATGGTCTATGGCGATTCAGACTTAGTGGTAAATCAGGTGATGAAGGAGTGGGACGTCAGAAGCCCGGCAATGACCAATTATTACAGTGCAGTGCAAAAGATTGAAAAGAAGTTCGAAGGTTTAGAGCTCCATCACGTGCCCAGAGCCAAGAATCAGCTTGCTGACGATCTTGCAAAGATAGGATCCACTCGGAAGCCTATTCCCAAGAATGTATTTTTGGAGCATCTGCACACCCCCTCAGTCAAAGAAGACCCCTTCACGGAGGAACCCCCACAGCCAGTCAGTGTGTCTGATCCGATTGAAGTCGAAGTACCTGCAATGGTCGACCTAATCATGGAGATTTTGGTGACCATGCCCGACTGGACTGTGCCGTACATAGCGTGTCTGCTCAGGCAAGAACTCCTAGAGGATGAAGAAGAAGCGTGCCAGATTATCCGTCGGTCCAAGGCTTTCACCGTCATTCAGGGTCGGCTCTATAGGGAGAGTGTCATAGGAGTCGCTCAACGCTGCATCACCCCAGAAGAAGGTCGACTGATTCTGAATGAAATTCACTCGGGGACTTGTGGCCACCACGCTTCCTCTCGGACTATAGTGGCCAAGGCGTACCGAGCTGGATTTTATTGGCCCCGAGCTAACGAGATGGCTAAAGATATCGTAGACAAGTGCGAAGGCTGCCAGTTCTACTCCAACATGTCTCATAAGCCAGCGTCTGCCTTGAAGACCATTCCGTTAGTTTGGCCCTTTGTCGTTTGGGGGTTGGACATGGTCGGCCCCTTCAAAACTGGCAAAAGCGGATTCACTCACCTGCTCATAGCAGTCGACAAGTTCACCAAGTGGATCGAAGCCAAGCCCATCAAGAACCTCAGTTCGAGCACCGCCATCAGCTTTGTTAGGGGACTGATATTCAGATATGGAGTCCCCCACAGCATCATCACGGATAATGGCTCCAACTTTGACTCGGATGAATTTAGAGCTTTCTGTTCCTCCCAAGGTACACGAGTCGACTACGCCTCCGTAGCGCATCCGCAGTCGAATGGACAAGCGGAAAGAGCGAATGATTTGATCCTCCAAGGCCTGAAGCCGCGGCTTATGCGTGACCTCAAGCATGCCGCCGGAGCTTGGGTGATCGAACTACCGTCTGTCTTATGGGGGCCGAGGATGACTCCGAACTGGTCGACTGACCGTACCCCCTTCTTCATGGTCTATGGAGCTGAAGCCGTGTTACCGAGTGATTTTTTGCACAATGCCCCCCGCGTGGAACTCTTCTCCGAAGCCGAAGCAGAGCAAGCCCGTCAAGATGCAGTCAACCTCTTGGAGGAAGAACGTGAGATGGCTCTAATCCAGTCGACCATCTATCAACATGACTTGCGCCGATTCCATGCTCGCAACGTCCGAAGTCGAGCATTCCAGGAAGGAGACCTGGTTCTTCGAGTGCATCAGAAGCGACCGCACAAGCTCGCCCCGGCTTGGGAAGGCTCCTTCATCGTTACCAAGGTGCTGCACAATGGAGCGTATCACCTCTACAACATCGCCAAGAAGAGAGATGAACCTCGTTCGTTGAACGCGGACCTGCTCTGCCGCTTCTATACTTAGAGCACTCAATCAGTCGAGTTGTAATAAAGGTTTTCCAGTTTGTTTCAAAGACAAGTTCACAACAATTCCTTAATGATTGTGAGTTTCTAAGATGCTGGTCCTCAAATCCCCCAGTAGGTGCTTAGCCGCGAACCCAATTCGCCTAAGTTGCAAAAACTACTCCGAGTGAAGAGCAACCCTCTCACTCGGAAGATTAGCCGCGAACCCGATTCGCCTAAGTTACAAAATCTACTCCGAGTGAAGAGCAACCCTCTCACTCGGGGGCTTAGCTGCGACCCCGTAATCGCTTAAGTTACAAAAACTACTCCGAGTGAAGAGCAACCCTCTCACTCAGGGGCTTAGCCGCGGTCCTCCGAGCTACGCCACAAGTACAATGTAGCTCGTAATCGCCTAAGTTACAAAATCTACTCCGAGTAAAGAGCAACCCTCTCACTCGGGGGCTTAGCTGCAGTCCTCCGAGCTACGCCACAAGTACAACATGGCTCTATCCTCCGAGCTCCGCCACAAGTACAACGTAGCTCGTAATCG
>LR738713.1:819153193-819177305 GCA_902687465.1 Secale cereale | reverse complement strand
CTCCGAGTGAAGAGCAACCCTCTCACTCAGGGGCTTAGCTGGGGTCCTCCGAGCTACGCCACAAGTACAACGTGGCTCTGTCGTCCGAGCTCCGCCACAAGTACGATGTAGCTCATAATCGCCTAAGTTACAAAAACTACTCAGAGTGAAGAGCAACCCTCTCACTCGGGGGCTTAGCTGCGGTCCTACGAGCTACGCCACAAGTACAACGTGGCTCTGTCCTCCGAGCTCCACCACAAGTACAACGTAGCTCGTAATCGCCTAAGTTACAAAAACTACTCCGAGTGAAGAGCAACCCTCTCACTCGGGGGCTTAGCTGCGACCCCGTAATCGCCTAAGTTACGAAAACTACTCCGAGTGAAGAGCAACCCTCTCACTCGGAGGCTAAGCCGCGGTCCTCCAAGCTACGCCACAAATACAACGTCACCATCAAGTGGTTCGACCATCAGAGCCATGCCACAGAAATGACGTCGACTCAAAATCCAAAAGATCAGAAAGAGTCGGAAGCGAAACGAGCAAATGCAAAAGGAATCAAATCCAGATAAAGCCCCGCAAGATTCGGGCAGGAGTACTTGGGCATCAAGCCCATGAGAGTTTAACGGTTACAGGATCACTCATCATTCCGAGGCAAATTAAATCGAAGTATCAAAGTTTGTTCACTCCCCGGGAGGAGGTGGGCTCGCGGGCGCAACGAACTCATCCAGGGTCGATCCCATCGGCGATGCGGGTAGCAGCCTCCAAGAAAGTCTCCATGAACGACTGGAACTGGAGTTCCTTCGTGTTGGCAACCTTGAGCACGACCAGCTTCTTCTCCTTCACCTCCTTGCAGTGCACCCGAACCAGGGACAGTGCTACGTCGGCTCCACAGCGGGCAGATGACTTCTTCCACTCCTGCACTCGACCGGGGATCTCATTGAGTCGAGTCATCAGGGACTCGAGGTCGTTCTCTTGCACGATTCCCCTCCAGAGTGCAGTGTCGATCCGAGACATCACTGCTTTCAGTCGACCAAAATAGCTTGCGGCACTCGCAAGGCGAGACTCCAACCTCAAGATGTTCATAGCAGCTTCATCCTTGACAATAGAGTTGGCGGGGTCCAGACCAGGCTCGACCCGCCCGGTTTCCACCTCGAAGTTGCGGCAGAATTCTACACAAGAGAGACCACGATGAATTAGCAAGCAAGTTATGAGTCGACCACCTTGACTCAGCCCAAGCAAAAGAGGCATACCTTCAAGCACAAGATACCACTTCTTGGTGAGATCACTCAGATAAGCCTCGAGCTCGTTCTTCTTCTAGAAGTGGCCCCCGTACTTCTCATCCAGAGCATTCTTGGCCCCCTTCAGCCGAGTCACTTCCTGGTTGGTTGCGTCGAGAGAGCCCCTCAGCCTGGCGATCTCTGCCTCAAGCGTGCCGACCGAAGCCAGCTTCTGCTCCGCCAGTTCGGTCTTCTCTTGCGCCCTCTGCTGCGCCGCCGCCAGGTCAAGGTCCTTCTGCTCCAGGGATGCCTTCATTTGATCTACAAAAAACGTTACTAGATAGATGAACATAAGGATACACATGACATATTCATTGAAGATCAGTCGACAAGTTGTTCGCTTTAATTACCAGCCGCCTCGTCCTAGGTTTTCTTCAAATGATCCCGAGCCAGTTGCAAGTCAAGATTGAGCTGGACCTGCTTCTTCTCAAGATCCGCAAACTTAGCTCCGAACTCACAAGATCTCTGCATCAACACAACAAATCAGAATTCTAAGACTACAGCCGAGTCAAACACTCAACGGTAGTCTCGGGGACTACACCCAGTGGGTGCCCTGAGCGTGCCCCCACTGGTTCTCACTCGGCCAGATTAGTCTGACAAGAGCAAAAAAAGAAGAAGGGGAGATTTTATGTTCTCAGACCATGGCCGACTATCAGCAGTCGACCACGGTCTCGGGGGCTACACCCAGTGGGTGCACTGAGCGTGCCCCCACTGGTTCTCCCTCGGCCAGATCAGTCCTGCGCGAGTAAGAAAGGTTCGAAACAAATGGACAAAACACATTCTAAAGACCACAATCGACTGACTTTAGTCGACCATGGCCTCGGGGACTACACCCACTGGGTGCACTTAGCGTGCCCCCATTGGTACAATCGGTTGGGCTACAAGAACTAAAGCTACAAGAGAAGATACCCAGTGGGTGTGACATCATCTCACGAACAAAGCAGCAATTTTTCAAAACGAAGACTACACCAACGCAGCAAACCATTCGGAAGAGACAGACCTGGGCATTGGTCCGAAGAGCCGAGCTAGCATTGTAAGCGGCCATGCTAGCCTCATACGCCGCCTTCGTCCTCTCCATCATCAATCCCGCCTAACGAACGACTTCTTGGGCCGCGTTCACGGGGTCCTCCGGGACGTGATGGGTGGAGAAGAGAACATGCGGCTGAGTAGTCGCCGGGACGGCAGCCGGGTCAGTCGACACAGGGACAACAAAGGAGACCGTGGTCCGGGCCACGTCCCCTGTTGCTGGGCCTCAGAGCCGGAGGGTGTCTTCCGACCCCTCCTTCACGCGCCTCGTCGAGTCACTCCTGCGTGCTCGTCCTCATCGTCATCTAGGAGTTCTATGACGTGGCGCGGCGCTTCAGAAGACAACCACGAAGTTCGGTCGACCGATATATCAAACAAGTAAAAAGCAAAGAGCAATCTGCAACCCGCACCTGGTTGGGACGTAGCAGCGTCTGCGGTCTCCTCGTCGTCACGACCCTTGTCGATATCCATCGAGGTCGCGGAAGCAGCGGCGCTGAAGATTTCACTGAAAGTGAGTCGACGAAGACAAAGTTGATCTCCGAAGAGTGGGGGAAAATGAAGCAGAGCGGCGCTTACGTGAAGGCGATTGGGACGTCCACCTTGATCTTGGGCAGGACCTTCAGAGGCTTGACAGCGGCGACCTTAGGCTACTTTGGTGCCTTTTCGGTCGGATCCGGGGTAGCTGTGCGAGCCCGCTTCTCCACTTGGGAGCTGGAGGGGCCCGCCCTGGAACGCACGGCCTCTGGGTCGTGCTTCTCCTTGGAGCGCTTCTCGCCGCGGGGAGGTGACTCGACCTCCTCGCCGCTGCAGGAATCTTCGCTCTCCTCTCCAGTATCCTCGCCGGACTTCCAGTCGGAAGCTTCACCCGTGCCTTCTTCGCCCTCCTGGACCTGATCCCCATTGGGCACTAAAAACAATTCGATATAGATCTGCAGAAAAGAAGATTAACCAAAATCAGTCAGATTCATCAGACGGCCACAAACAGAAAACACGAAAATCACTCGGAAGTCGAAGTCAGACCTTGTCAGGATGGTGGTCTGCGTCGAATGGGCGGACTCTTCCGAGCCCCCTGGGGTTGTCCTTGTTCCCCGTGATGCACTTCAAGCACTGCACCACCGTCTTTGCAGCAGCCTCCTCTGGGTGGACCCGAGACGAGTCGTCGACACCGGAGTATAACCACATCGGATGGTCTCGAGCTTGGAGGGGCTGGATCCTCCTCATGAGGAACACCTCGAGCAGATCCAACCCCGTAACCCCGTCACGGACCAACTGGACCACCCGCTCAACCAACATGTCTACCTCTACCCTCTCAACCCGACTCACGAAGAACGTCGGTGGCTGGTTGACTTGACCAAAAGAAAATGGAGGAAGCCCAGTCGGCTGACCAGGAGTCGGAATATCCCTACAGTAGAACCAAGTCGACTGCCAGCCCCGGACCGACTCAGGAAGGGTCATGGCAGGGAAATCACTCCTATTTCTAAGCTGGACACCCAGTCCGCCGCACATCTGGATGACATGCGTCTTTTCATCGCTTGGGTTCGCTTTCTTGATGGTTTGAGAATGGCAAGTGAAGATGTGCTTGACCAAACCCCAGTGCGGTCGGCAGCCGAGGAAGTTCTCACACATCGAAATGAATGCAGCCAAGTAGGTGATGGTGTTGGGTGTGAAGTGGTGCAGCTGGGCGCCGTAGAAAGCCAGGAAAGCACGGAAGAAAGGATGCGGAGGCAAGGAGAAACCTCGGTCGACGTGGGTCGCGAGGAGAACGCACTCGCCCTACCGCGGCTGGGGCTCGAGTTCGCCCTCCGACAGCCGCTAGGAGTGACGGGCAATCAGGCCCTCCTCCTCCAGCTCCTCCATGTCCTCCGGCGTCATCGTGGACCTGATCAAGTCCCCCTGGATCCAGCCAGGCGGGAGCCCGGACCTCGACGACGACCCTCCTCGGTTGGACCGCTTCCCTTTCCCCGTCGCCACCGCCTTCTTCGAGTGCTCCAGCGCCGCGGTCTTGTCCTTGCCCATGGCGAGCAAGCCTGCGTTGGCCGAGGAGAGGAAGACAGAGGCTGAGGCGCGGCGGAGGAACTGAGATGGAAGAAACAGAGAATGGGCGCACAGTGCCCTCGCCTCGGCCACGGCGCGCACTTATAGCGCAGCAGTCGAGCGACTGACCGGTGGCCCCGAGCTATCCCGTCAAATCCTATAGCAGGCGCGCACGCGATACGTGGCGAAAAAGGCGGCGCGGAGATCGAGGCGTCCCAGGCATATCCGATCAGATTGCCGCGGCGCGACCCGTCTCGCGCGCTTCCCCAAATTTCGCAATCCCGCAAAATCCGGAGACCAGAAAGCAACCGATCCCGCCGAAAACTGCGCGCCCCAACAGCGCTCGGGGCCGCACGCGAGGTTCAGTCGACGGTCAATGCAAACAAGTTCACTCGACGGTTCCTGAATCGATTAAGGCGACCAAGTCGAGGTTGAAGAGTCGGCAAGATCACCCCAGAGACATCGAACCCGAGCTGGAGCCAACTTCAACACTCTCCTCTGCTCAAGCCTCAATCCATTCGGGGGCTACTAATGATGTTACAGACCTAGGGTAGGGTCACAGGCCTGGCCCAAGTACCCCACCCAAGGTCACTACCCCAGAAGCTCAAAAGACAACTCGAAGACAACAAGAACAGTCGACTGACACGGCTTAGGAGGACATTCCACTCGACTATACACCCCCGTTCAGACGACTCAACTTCACTCGACCCTTCCAAGACACTCGACCCGAGAAGGTCAAAGGTCCCTTAGGATGGCAACGGGCCGGCATTCACTCCGCAACAATGAATGCCTTTATCACTCTTTACTGCAGGTGTTATCAGTAACGCCTGCCTTTATGTACATTGAACCCTTGGAACGTGGGGCATGGCTGGGGTCCTGGCGCACTATATAAGCCACCCCCCTCCTTCAGTACAAGGGTTTGCACCCCCTGTAACTCAAACACCCATATACATACCAGTTGACTGCCTCCGGGCATCGAGACATAGGACTTTTACTTCCTCCGAGAAGGGCCTGAACTCGTATACATCCTGCGTACAATCTCACCATAGCTAGGGCCTTGCCTCCTCTTCGTACCCCCTACTCGTACTGTCAGACTTAGAACCACGACACCACCCCTACCCATAAAGGATGATTTTGAAGCATCATAAGAACTGAAGAAGACGACTCTAACGACGATGGTACTTCCTTCCGCGGGACTTAAGATGAAGTACCAGAGAATCGTCAAGTCAAGTTGAGTACCCCTAAGCCTATGATAAGCTAAGGTACCCCCATCATAGTCGATTCCATGTATGGTTCATATGAAACCACGTTGTGTTTTATTGCTTTTAATTTGTTTGTGTTTTGTGATATAGGCCCGCACATCTGCATTTTCTGATAGCATGCACTAGCTATGTCACTTGTCAGTTTTTTAATGGATGTTGTTTTGGCCCTTTCGTCCTTTGCCTTTTTTTCAAAATGCGTAGTATCAAACCCCCTTAGCCCCCCCCCCCTCTATGTTGCTTTCCCTCTCGTCTATGTCATGAGCTGGAGACTAGAAAGGAAAGATGCACCAAGGATTCAACCTTGACAAGAAACTAACATCGAAGACTTCTTTCTTTTGAGACATGACAACCAGCTTTTGACCGCTAAACCAAGTGCAACTTAGTGTAGCTTTCATTTCCTCAGGATAGAATTCTTCCCTAACCCAAACACGGATTCCAGAGTTACTTCAGCTTGCGCCTTCATTTATATGCTAAACTTATGGAGTTGCAAGACAACTAGTTAAGACTCAAGAGCTGTTTCTTGGTACCGGGTTCAACATGTAGCTAGTGACTGTGATGACCAATGATCTTACATCCTTGACTAGCACCAAGTCCGATGATGTCGTAGGGAAGTTTGTCTTGAGGAGATATGATTAAGAGACAAATGACATTTTTAACACAATACAATCGATGTCACTTATATATATGAGCACACACTCACCCCTATGAAATCACATGTGTCTTGTAGTTGACGGAAATGTCTTCTCCCACTAAACGAACATCGTTGGAGAGTCTAAAATAAAGTCAAGAAAATGTGACCACCAATGTCAAGTCTAGGACTTTTTTTGCGAGAAAACTTCCGACCTATTCATCTTCAATCACTATCCTTTTAACTATCCAACCACAGACTTGCTGGAATTTTACCTATTATGGCCCAGCCCAATATTAATTTCAGAAATTCCTAATAAATCCTAGAGGCCCACTTAGCCCATTCGTGCAAGGCAAGGGGCACTACTAAAGTTTAGTCCCACATTGCTAGTTTACATGGAGTTGGACCTCCTTATAAGGGAGGTTCTTTCTCCACTTGTACGAGCATGAGAACAAGAGGGACATCCACGAGCGCTCCTCCTCCGCCGCCCGCCTCGCCACGTCATACCTCGCCTCGTCACGACGCGCCGCGGGTTGCGGGAATGAGCCGAGCCGATGTCTTATTTTTGCCACGCACGACGGGTGTACGAAAGGTCACGCGGAAGCTGAAAACATTTTGCCTCGCTCTCTTCAGCTCCCGGCGCAGCCTCTTGCCTCCTCCTCTTGCACCTATATAAGGGAGGTCGCTCCTCCCCAGAGAGATGCACCAGAGCTTCTTCCTCCTCTCGCCCCAAGTTCCAATCTCTGAGCTGTGATAAGGGTTTTGGGGAGCGCTCCACGCGACTACTGGCTGTGTCATCACAGACGATCCGGTCGCCGACGACTACTTCCCCGACGACGACTTCTTCCCCGACATCGACAACCTCTTCGACGACATGGCCAGCGAGGACAACTCACCCAAGACCGGTGCTTCGGCTGCTGCTTCGTATGTCTCCATGATCTCTCCAGTCTATCTTGTTCCTTTCACTGCCCCGTATGTGTTCATGCGTTTTCTGGTAGAAACACTGTCACTATTCTTCGTTCTAGAGCTTGCTCTAAATTTGTTAGGTCCTACTTCATATATGCAACTAGTTCTATATATGAAGATGCTATCTGCCTTCACTTTGACAGATCACATGACTTGCTCTATTACTATTATATTAGTCATGCTTTATCTACTATTTCTGTTAATAAAATCACTTGGTAAATTGCTCATATTTCCAACAATCCAAAAACCTTATTATAGGCAATTTACCCCTAGTGGTTTTGCTGCTTCCATGAGACCTCCTGTGTTTGAGGGTATCCACTATAAGAGGTGGCGTGTGAGAGCTGTTCTGTGGTTTCAAACCATGAGCTGCTATGACGCCACTCTTGGCAAACCTGAAGGAGATTATGATGCTCAACACGAACAAGCTTTTCTGAAAATGGATACCCCGTTTAGGGCTGCTCTCTTGAGTGTTCTTGGTGAGAACATTGTTGATGCTTATGCGTCAATTGACAATGGAAAAGATATGTGCGATGCACTCGAGGCCAAGTTTGGGGTCTCGGATGCCGGCACTGAGCTGTACATCATGGAGCAATTCTATGATTACAGGATGACTGAAGAGCGCTCCGTGGTTGAGCAAGCTCATGAGATACAGTCATTTGCTAGAGAACTTGAGCACTTCAATTGCATGCTGCCGGACAAGTTTGTTGCCGGTGGTATCATCACTAAACTTCCTCCTTCATGGAGGAACTTTGCTACCTTACTGAAGCATAAGAGACAGGTGTTTTCCGTTCCGGATCTCATTGGTACTCTTGATGTGGAAGAAAAGGCGAGAGCAAAGGACACACGTGCTCGAGCTATTGAGGGAGGTTCTAGTGCCAATCTGGTACAAAAGAAGAACTTTCAGCCCAACAAGTTCAAGAACAAGGGCAAGTTTGATGGAAAAGCAAAGTTTGATGGGAAGAACAAGGCTGTGAAACACACGAACTTCAAGAAGAAGAATGACAAGAAGAAAGGTGTCTGTCATGTGTGTGGAAATCCTGATCATTGGGCTCCTAGTTGCCCTAATCGCTATGACAAGCGTCATCTTGGGAAAGGCGGCAAGACCGTCAATGTTGTCATTGGAGACACTGATATGAAGGATGATGGGTATGGTATATTTCCCACTATTCTTTCAGTATGTCATTCTCCTGATTGGTTAATTGACACGGGTGCTAATGTGCATGTATGCGGTGATATTTCCATGTTTTCGTCTTATCAGACCGCAGGGACTTCAACCGTGCTGATGGGAAACGGTTCAAGTGCTTCTGTTCGTGGTGTTGGCATGGACGATCTGAAGTTTACTTCGGGGAAGATTGTGCGGCTGAAGAACGTGCATTATGTCCCCTCCGTCAATAAGAATCTTGTTAGCGGATCTCTGTTATGTAGAGATGGCTACAAGCTTGTCTTTGAGTCGAATAAATTTGTAATATCCAAGTATGGAACCTTTGTCGGTAAAGGCTCTGAGTCAGGAGGCCTGTTTCGTTTATCCTTGTCAGATGTTTGCGATAAAGTTGTTAATCATGTTTGCAACAACAGTGAATCAAATGTGTGGCATTCACGTTTGTGGCATGTTAACTTTGGTTGCATGTCGCGACTAGCCAAATTAAACTTAATCCCTAGTTTTACCACCGTCAAGGGATCTAAGTGTCAAGTTTGTGTGCAAGCTAAGCAACCTCGTAAGTCTCACACGACTGCGGAAACGAGAAATCTTGCACCACTAGAGCTCATACATTCAGATCTATGTGAATTGAATGGTGTTTTGACAAAGGGTGGAAAGAAATATTTCATGACGTTAATTGATGACTCCACTAGATATTGTCATGTGTATCTTCTGAAATCTAAGGATGAGGCCTTGAACTTTTTCAAGATCTATAAAGCTGAAGTGGAAAACCAACTTGATCGTAAGATCAAGAGGCTTAGGTCCGACCGTGGTGGAGAGTATTTTTTCAATGAATTTGATGCTTTTTGTGCGGAACATGGAATAATCCATGAGAGGACGCCTCCCTATTCACCTCAGTCAAATGGGGTGGCCGAAAGAAAGAACAGTAATCTAACTGATTTGGTTAACGCCATATTAGATACATTGGGTCTATCCAAGGCATGGTGGGGGAGGCGATATTGACTGCATGTCATGTCCTAAACCGAGTTCCCACAAAGAACAAAGAAATAACTCCATTCGAGGAATGGGAGAAGAAAAGGTTAAAACTCTCTTATCTACGAACCTGGGGTTGTTTGGCGAAAGTCAATGTGCCAATCTTAAAGAAGCGCAAACTTGGACCAAAGACTGTGGATTGTGTTTTCCTGGGATATGCTTTCCGAAGCATTGGATATAGATTCTTGGTTCTAAAATCTGAGGTATCTGACATGCATGTCGGTACAATAATGGAGTCGAATGATGTGACTTTCTTTGAAGATATCTTTCCCATGAAGGATATGGCTACCTCATCTACTCAGGAGATGCCTAGTTCATCGAACCAAGAATCAGTTGCAATTACTGAGCCTACCATTTCGATGGAACACTTTGACAAACCCGTGGAGGAAAACAATGAAGCTCCTACTAGGAGCAAGAGACAGAGGACTGCAAAGTCCTTTGGTGATGATTTTCTTGTCTATCTAATAGATGACACTCCCAGTTCTATTTCAGAAGCTTATGCGTCTGAAGATGCTGACTACTGGAAGGAAGCGGTTCGTAGTGAGATGGATTCCATCTTAGCGAATGAAACTTGGGAGATAACCGATCGTCCTTATGGGTGCAAACCTATAGGGTGCAACTGGGTATTCAAGAAGAAGCTTAGGCCTGATGGTACTATCGAAAAGTACAAGGCACGACTCGTGGCTAAGGGTTATACCCAAAAGGAAGGTGAAGACTTCTTTGATACTTACTCACCTGTGGCGCGGATGACCACTATTCGAGTTCTACTTTCACTAGCTGCCTCACATGGTCTTCTCGTTCATCAAATGGATGTTAAGACTGCTTTCCTAAATGGAGAGTTGGATGAGGAAATTTATATGGAACAACCAGATGGGTTTGTAATAGATGGTCAGGAAGGAAAAGTGTGCAAGTTGCTGAAGTCTATGTATGGACTCAAGCAAGCACCAAAGGAGTAGCATGAGAAGTTTGAAAGAACTCTAACAGCTGCAGGCTTTGTTGTGAACGAAGCTGACAAATGTGTGTACTATCGCCATGGTGGGGGCGAGGGAGTTATCCTTTGCTTGTATGTTGATGACATACTGATTTTCGGAACAAATTTGAATGTTATTACGGAGGTCAAGAATTTCCTATCTCGTTGTTTTGAGATGAAGGATTTAGGAGTGGCTGATGTCATTCTGAACATCAAGATGTTGAGAGACGATGATGGTGGGATTACTTTGCTTCAATCTCACTATGTGGAAAAGATCTTGAGTCGCTTTGGCTATAGTGACTGCAAGCCCTCTCCAACACCATATGATGCTAGCGTGCTACTTCGAAAGAATCGAAGAATTGCTAGAGATCAATTGAAATATTCTCAGATTATTGGCTCGCTTATGTACTTAGCAAGTGCTACAAGACCTGACATCTCTTTTGTTGTTAGCAAACTGAGTCGGTTTGTCTCAAAACCAGGAGATGTGCATTGGAAAGCTCTAGAAAGAGTTTTGTGTTATTTGAAAGGCACTGCAAATTAGGGAATTCACTACACCGGGCACCCAAAGGTGCTTGAAGGGTATAGTGACTCAAACTGGATCTCAGATGCTGATGAGATAAAGGCCACGAGCGGATATGTATTCACTCATGGAGGTGGCGCTGTTTCTTGGAAGTCTTGCAAGCAGACCATCTTAACGAGGTCAACTATGGAAGCAGAGCTCACAGCACTAGATACAGCTACGGTCGAAGCGGATTGGCTTCGTCGGCTCTTGAATGACTTGCCGGTAGTTGAGAAACCTGTACCGGGTGTCCTTATGAACTGCGACAATCAAACTGTGATCTCGAAAGTGAGCAGCTCAAAGGATAACATGAAGTCATCAAGACACGTTCAGAGAAGGTTAAAGTCTGTCAGGAAAATGAAAAACTCCGGAGTAATTGCATTGGATTATATCCAAACGTCTAAAAATCTGGCAGATCCATTTACTAAGGGTCTATCACGAAATGTGATAGATAATGCATCGAGGGAGATGTGTATGAGACCCACAATATGAGTTGTTCACAGTGGTAACCTAGTCTTTGTGATCGGAGATCCCGTGAATTAGATGTGGAAGACAAGCTGTTGGTCAACTGAGAGGAGAGTATCCTTACTATCAATACCACTCCATGAAGATGCAATACTCTTCTAAATCTGCATGGCAGGTTGATGTATATCTTAATGTTTTCTAAGTGGCTCTTGTAAGCATAGATGTTGTCCTGCGGAACATCTCTTGAAGAACACACCTATATGAGTCTGATTGTCAAACGTCGCAATCTATGAGAGTAGGGTTCTCTCTAGTAAACTCATGAAAGGTCACGGAGTATGACGCATAAGCTCCACCCGCGGGGGAGACCCACGGTAGCCAAGTATCGGTCAAGGCTCTGTGTGAAGCTAGATTCGCAAAAAACTTGCAGTTCAAGGCATAGTCCACTGTTCAAGTTGCTTACTAGTGTAGCACAGAGTTCTAGGTGGAAGTTCAACTTAACAGTCTCCACTGCAGTACCGGTATATAAAACAGTGTTTTGGAACCAAAGGCAAATTATGTGTGCCTCTGG
This sequence comes from Secale cereale, assembly GCA_902687465.1. Classification (NCBI taxonomy): domain Eukaryota; kingdom Viridiplantae; phylum Streptophyta; class Magnoliopsida; order Poales; family Poaceae; genus Secale; species Secale cereale. Next base: position 819,165,383 of record LR738713.1, on the reverse strand, counting down.
GATCTGGTGGGGGGTTGCTGGAATTTTACCTATTACGGCCCAGCCCAATATTAATTTCAGAAATTCCTAATAAATCCTAGAGGCCCAGCCCATTCGTGCAAGGCAAGGGGCACTACTAAAGTTTAGTCCCACATTGCTAGTTTACAGGGAGTTAGACCACCTTATAAGGGAGGTTCTTTCTCCACTTGTACGAGCATGAGAACAAGAGGGACGTCCACGCGCGCTCCTCCTCCGCCGCCCGCCTCGCCACGCCTCGTCACGACGTGCCGCGGGTAGCGGGAATGAGCCGAGCCGATGTCTTATTTCTGCCACGCACGACGGGTGTACGAAAGGTCACGCGGAAGCTGAAAACGTTTTGCTGTAGTGGACATTGAATACGAACGCGCAGCACCCTTCGGTTGCTGGCTGTTTGGTTCATCTCCCTCGCTCTCTTCAGCTCCCGACGCAGCCTCTCGCCTCCTCCTCTTGCGCCTATATAAGGGAGGTCGCTCCTCCCCAGAGAGATGCACCAGAGCTTCTTCCTCCTCTCGCCCCAAGTTCCAATCTCTGAGCTGCTGCTACGATCTTCCCCATCCCGGCTTGCGGCGTGCACTGCAGTGTTGTGGAACGTAGTATTTTAAAATTTTCCTACGATCACGCAAGATCTATCTACCAGATGCATAGCAACGAGGGGAAGAGTGTGTCTACGTACCCTCGTAGACCGGGAGCGGAAGCGTCAAGTGACGCGGTTGATGTAGTCGAACTTCTTCGCGATCCAACCGATCAAGCACCGAACGTACGGCACCTCCGCATGCAGCACACGTTCAGCTTGATGATGTCCCACGAGCTCTTGATCCAGTTGAGCTTCACGGGAGAGTTTCGTTAGCACGATGGCGTGGTGACGGATATGATGTATCTACCGGCGCAGGGCTTCGCCTAAGCACTGCAACGGTATGACTGAGGTGTGTTTCTGTGGAGGGGGGCACCGCACACGGCTAAAACAATTCAACTTGTGTGTCCTAGGGTGCCCCTTGCCCCCGTATATAAAGGAGCAAGGGAGAGGTCGGTCCTAGAGGGGGCGCGCCAAGTGTGGGGAGTCCTACTAGGACTCCCAAGTCCTAGTAGGATTCCCCTTTCCTTTCCGGAGTAGGAGAGAAGGAAAGAGGTGGGGAGGGAGAAGGAAAAGGGGGCTGCACCCCTTGTCCAATTCAGACCAGAGGGGAGGCGCGCGCCTCCTTCCTTTTGGTCTTTCTCCTCTATTCCCGTATGGCCCAATAAGGCCCATATACTCCGAAAAATACCCGAATCACTCGGAACCTTTCCGATGTCCGAATATAGTCGTCCAATATATCGATCTTTACGTCTCGACCATTTCGAGACTCCTCATCATGTCCCCGGTCTCATCCGGGACTCCGAACTCCTTCGGTACATCAAAACTCATAAACTCATAATACCGATCGTCATCAAACGTTAAGCGTGCGGACCCTACGGGTTCGAGAACTATGTAGACATGACCGAGACTCATCTCTGGTCAATAACCAAAAGCGAAACCTGGATGCTCATATTGGCTCCTACATATTCTACGAAGATCTTTATCGGTCAAACCGCATAACAACATACGTTGTTCCTTTTGTCATTGATATGTTACTTACCCGAGATTCGATCGTCGGTATCTCTATACCTAGTTCAATCTCGTTACCGGCAAGTCTCTTTACTCGTTCTGTAATACATCATCTCGTGACTAACTCATTAGTCATTTGCTTGCAAGGCTTATTATGATGTGCATTACCGGGAGGGCCCAGAGATACCTCTCCGACACTCGGAGTGACAAATCCTAGTCTTGATCTATGCCAACACCACGAATACTTTCGGAGACACCTGTAGAGCATCTTTATGATCACCCAGTTACGTTGTGACGTTTGATAGCACACAAGGTGTTCCTACGGTATTCGGGAGTTGCATAATCTCATAGTCATAGGAACATGTATAAGTCATGAAGAAAGCAATAGCAGTAAAACTAAACGGTCATAGTGCTAAGCTAACGGATGGGTCTAGTCCATCACATCATTCTCCTAATGATGTGATCCCGTTGATCAAATGACAACTCATGTCTATGGCTAGGAAACATAGCCATCTTTGATCAATGAGCTAGTCTAGTAGAGGCATACTAGGGACATACTATTTTGTCTATGTATTCACACATGTATCAAGTTTCCGGTTAATACAATTCTAGCATGAATAAAAGACATTTATCATGATATAAGGAAATATAAATAACATCTTTATTATTGCCTCTAGGGCATATTTCCTTCAGTCTCCCACTTGCACTAGAGTCAATAATCTAGATCACATCACCATGTGATTAACACCAATGGTTCACATCACCATGTGACTAACACCCATAGTTCTCATCGCCATGCGACCAATACCCAAAGGGTTTACTAGAGTCAACAATCTAGTTCACATCGCTATGTGATTAATACCCAAGAGTAATAAGGTGTGATCATGTTTTGCTTGTGAGAGAAGTTTAGTCAACGGGTCTGTCACATTCAGATACGTATGTATTTTACAAATTTCTATGTCTACAATGCTCTGCAGGGAGCTACTCTAGCTAATTGCTCCCACTTTCAATACGCATCCAGATTGATACTTAGAGTCATCTGGATTTTGTGTCAAAGCTTGCATCGGCGTAACCCTTTACGACGAACTCTTTATCACCTCCATAATCGAGAAACATTTCCTTAGTCATCCAGTTACTAAGGATAATTTTGACCGCTGTACATTGATCTACTCCTGGACCACTATTGTACCTCCTTGTCAAACTCATGGCAAGGTACACAACATGTTTGGTACACAGCATGGCATACTTTATAGAACCTATGGCTGAGGCATAGGGAATGACTTTCATTCTCTCTATATTTTTCTGCCGTGGTCAGGCTTTGAGTCTTACTCAACTTCACACCTTACAAATCAGGCAAGAACTCCTTCTTTGACTGATCCATTTTGAACTACTTCAAAATCTTATCAAGGTATGTACTCATCGAAAGTCTTATCAAGCGTCTTGATCTATCTCTATAGATCTTGATGCCCAATATGCAAGCTGCTTCACCAAGGTCTTTCTTTGAAAAACTCCTTTCAAACACTCCTTTATGCTTTCCAGAAAATTCTACATCATTTCCGATCGACAATATGTCATTCACATATACTTATCAGAAAGGTTGTAGTGCTCCCACTCACTTCTTGTAAATACAGGCTTCACTGCAAGTCTGTATAAATCTATATGCTTTGATCAACTTATCAAAGCGTATATTCCAACTCCGAGATGCTTGCACCAGTCCATAGATGGATCGTTGGAGCTTGCACATTTTGTTAGCACCTTTAGGATTGACAAAACCTTCTGGTTGCATCATATACAAGTCTTCTTTAATAAATCCATTAAAGAATGCAGTTTTGTTATCCATTTGCCAGATTTCATAAAATGCGGCAATTGCTAACATGATTCGGACAGACTTAAGCATCGCTATGGGTGAGAAAGTCTCATCGTAGTCAACTCCTTGAACTTGTTGAAAAACTTTTGCAACAAGTCGAGCTTTGTAAACAGTAACATTACCATCAGCGTCAGTCTTCCTCTTGAAGATCCATTTATTTTCGATGGCTTGCCGATCATCGGGCAAGTCAACCAAAGTCCACACTTTGTTCTCATACATGGATCCCAACTCAGATTTCATGGCCTCAAGCCATTTTGTGGAATCTGGGCTCATCATCGCTTCCTCATAGTTCGTAGGTTCATCATGGCCCAGTAACATGGCTTCCAGAACCGGGTTGCCGTACCACTCTGATGCGGAACGAACTTTGGTTGATCTACGAAGTTCAGCAGAAACTTGATCTGAAGTTTCATGATCATCATCATTAGCTTCCTCACTAATTGGTGTAGAAATCACTGGAACTAGTTTCTGTGATGTTCCACTTTCCAATTCGGGAGAAGGTACAATTACCTCATCAAGTTCTACTTTCCTCCCACTCACTTCTTTCGAGAGAAACTCCTTCTCTAGAAAGGATCCATTCTTAGCAACGAATATCTTGCCTTCGGATATGTGATAGAAGGTGTACACAACAATCTCTTTTGGGTATCCTATGAAGACACATTTCTCCGATTTGGGTTCGAGCTTGTCAGGTTGAAGCTTTTTCACATAGGCATCGTAGCCCCAAACTTTAAGAAACGACAACTTTGGTTTCTTGCCAAACCATAGTTCATAAGGTGTCGTCTCAACGGATTTAGATGGTGCCCTATGTAACGTGAATGCAGCTGTCTCTAAAGCATAACCCCAAAACGATAGTGGTAAATCGGTAAGAGACATCATAGATCGCATCATATCCAATAAAGTACGGTTACGACGTTCGGACACACCATTGCGCTGTGGTGTTCCGGGTGACGTGAGTTGTGAAACTATTCCACATTGTTTCAAATGAAGACCAAACTTGTAACTCAAATATTCTCCTCCACGATCAGATCGTAGAAACTTTATTTTCTTGTTACTATGATTCTCTACTTCACTCTGGAATTCTTTGAACTTTTCAAATGTTTCAGACTTGTGCTTCATTAAGTAGATATACCCATATCTGCTCAAATCATCAGTGAAGGTCAGAAAATAACGATACCCGCCGCGAGCTTCAACACTCATTGGCCCACATACATCAGTATGTATGATTTCCAACAAATCTGTTGCTCGCTCCATAGTTCCAGAGAACGGAGTTTTAGTCATCTTGCCCATGAGGCATGGTTCGCAAGCACCAAGTGATTCATAATCAAGTGATTCCAAAAGTCCATCACTATGGAGTTTCTTTATGCGCTTTACACCAATATGACCTAAACGGCAGTGCCACAAATAAGTTGCACTATCATTATTAACCTTGCATCTTTTGGCTTCAATATTATGAATATGTGTATCACTACGATTGAGATCCAACAAACTATTTTCATTGGGTGTATGACCATGAAGGCTTTATTCATGTAAACAGAATAACAATTATTCTATGACTTTAAATGAATAACCGTATTGCAACAAACATGATCAAATCATATTCATGCTTAACGCAAATGCCAAATAACATTTATTCAGGTTCTACACTAATCCCGAAAGTATAGGGAGTGTGCGATGATGATCATATCAATCTTGGAACCACTTCCAACACACATCGTCACTTCACCTTTAACTAGTCTCTGTTCATTCCGCAACTCTTGTTTCGAGTTACTAACTTTAGCAACTGAACCGGTATCAAATACCAAGGGGTTGCTATGAACACTAGTAAAGTACACATCAATAATCTGTATATCAAAATATACCGTTGTTCACTTTGCCATCCTTCTTATCCGCCAAGTATCTAGGGTAGTTCCACTTCCAGTGACCATTTCCTTTGCAGTAGAAGCACTTAGTTTCAGGCTTGAGTTTAGCTTTGGGTTTCTTCACGGGAGTGACAACTTTCTTGTCATTATTCTTGAAGTTCCCCTTCTATCCCTTTGCCCTTTACTTGAAACAAGTGGTATTGTTAACCATCAACACTTGATGTTGTTTCTTGATTTCTACCTTCGCCGATTTCAGCATCGCGAAGAGCTCGGGAATTACTTTTGTCATCCCTTGCATATTATAGTTTATCACGAAGTTCTACTAACTTGGTGATAGTGTCTAGAGAACTTTGTCAATTACTATCTTATCTGGAAGATTAACTCCCACTTGATTCAAGCAATTGTAGTACCCAGACAATATGAGCATATGCTCACTGGTTGAGCTATTCTCCTCCATCTTGTAGGCAAAGTACTGTCAGAAGTCTTATACCTCTCGACACGGGCATGAGTATGAAATACTAATTTCAACTCTTGGAACATCTTATATGCTCCGTGGCGTTCAAAACGTTTTTGAAGTCCCGGTTCTAAGCCGTAAAGCATGGTGCACTTAAACTATCAAGTAGTCATCATACCGAGCTTTTGTCAAAACGTTCATAACGTCTACATCTGCTCCTGCAATAGGTTTGTCACCTAGCGGTGCATCAAGGACATAATTCTCTGTGCAGCAATGAGGATAATCCTCAGATCACGGAACAATTCCGCATCATTGCTACTAACATCTTTCAACTTAGTTTTCTCTAGGAACATATAATAAATAAACGGGGAGCAACGTCGTGAGCTATTGATCTACAACATAGATATGCTAATACTACGAGGACTAAGTTCATGATAAAATAAAGTTCAATTTAATCATATTACTTAAGAACTCCCACTTAGATAGACATCCCTCTAGTCATCTAAATGATCACGTGATCCAAATCAACTAAACCATGTCCGATCATCACGTGAGATGGAGTAGTTTCAATGGTGAACATCTTATGTTGATCATATCTACTATATGATTCACGCTCGACCTTTCGGTCTCCAGTGTTCCGAGGCCATATCTGCATATGCTAGGCTCGTCAAGTTTAACCCGAGTATTCTGCGTGTGCAAAACTGACTTACACCCGTTGTATTTGAACGTAGAGCTTATCACACCCGATCATCATGTGGTGTCTCGGCACGACGAACTTTCGCAACGGTGCATACTCAGGGAAAACACTTATACCTTGAAATTTAGTAAGGGATCATCTTATAATGCTACCGTCGAACTAAGCAAAATATGAAGCATAATAAGATAAACATCACATGCAATCAAAATATGTGACATGATATGGCCATCATCATCTTGTGCTTTTGATCTCCATCTCCAAAGCACCGTCATGATCACCTTCGTCACCGGCGCGACACCTTGATCTCCATCGTAGCATCGTTGTCGTCTCGCCAACTATTGCTTCTACGACTATCGCTACCGCTTAGTGATAAAGTAAAGCAATAACATGGCGATTGCATTTCATACAATAAAGCGACAACCATATGGCTCCTACCAGTTGCCGATAACTTTACAAAACATGATCATCTCATACAAAACCGTATACCTCATCATGTCTTGACCATATCACATCACAACATGCCCTGCAAAAACAAGTTAGACGTCCTCTACTTTGTTGTTGCAAGTTTTACGTGGCTGCTACGGGCTTAGCAAGAACCGTTCTTACCTACGCATACAAAACCACAACGATGTTTCGTCAAGTATGTGCTGTTTTAACCTTCACAAGGACCGGGCGTAGCCACACTTGATTCAGCTAAAGTGAGAGAGACAGACACCCGCCAGTCACCTTTAAGCAATGAGTGCTCATAACGGTGAAACCAGTCTCGCGTAAGCGTACGCGTAATGTCGGTCCGGGCCGCTTCATCTCACAATACCGCCGAAGCAAAGTATAACATGCTGGTAAGCAGTATGACTAGTATCGCCCACAACTCATTCTGTTCTACTCGTGCATATCATCTACGCATAGACCTGGCTCATGATGCCACTGTTGTGGAACGTAGTATTTTAAAATTTTCCTACGATCACGCAAGATCTATCTACCAGATGCATAGCAAAGAGGGGAAGAGTGTGTCTACGTACCCTCGTAGACAGGGAGCGGAAGCGTCAAGTGACGCGGTTGATGTAGTCGAACTTCTTCGCGATCCAACCGATCAAGCACCAAACGTACGACACCTCCGCGTTCAGCACACGTTCAGCTTGATGATGTCCCACGAGCTCTTGATCCAGTTGAGCTTCACGGGAGAGTTTCGTCAGCACGACGGCGTGGTGACGGATATGATGTATCTACCGGCGTAGGGCTTCGCCTAAGCACTGCAACGGTATGACCGAGGTGTGTTTCTGTGGAGGGAGCAACCGCACACGGCTAAAACAATTCAACTTGTGTGTCCTAGGGTGCCTCCCTGCCCCCGTATATAAAGGAGCAAGGGAGAAGCCGGCCCTAGAGGGGGCGCGCCAAGTGTGGGGAGTCCTACTAGGACTCCCAAGTCCTAGTAGGATTCCCCTTTCCTTTCCAGAGTAGGAGAGAAGGAAAGAGGTGGAGAGGGAGAAGGAAACGGGGGCTGCACCCCTTGTCCAATTCGGACCACAGGGGGGCGCGCGCCTCCTTCCTTTTGGCCTTTCTCCTCTATTCCTGTATGGCCCAATAAGGCCCAAATACTCCGAAAAATACCCGAATCATTCGGAACCTTTCCGATGTCCGAATATAGTCGTCCAATATATCGATCTTTACGTCTCGACCATTTCGAGACTTCTCGTCATGTCCCCGGTCTCATCCGGGACTCCGAACTCCTTCAGTACATCAAAACTCATAAACTCATAATATCGATCGTCATCAAACGTTAAGCGTGCGGACCCTACGGGTTCGAGAACTATGTAGACATGACCGAGACTCATCTCCGGTCAATAACCAATAGCGGAACCTGGATGCTCATATTGGCTCCTACATATTCTACGAAGATCTTTATCGGTCAAACCGCATAACAACATACATTGTTCCTTTTGTCATTGGTATGTTACTTGCCCGAGATTCGATCGTCGGTATCTCTATACCTAGTTCAATCTCGTTACCGGCAAGTCTCTTTACTCGTTCTGTAATACATCATCTCGTGACTAACTCATTAGTCATTTGCTTGCAAGGCTTATTATGATGTGCATTACCGGGAGGGCCCAGAGATACCTCTCCGACACTCGGAGTGACAAATCCTAGTCTTGATCTATGCCAACACCACGAATACTTTTGGAGACACCTGTAGAGCATCTTTATGATCACCCAGTTACGTTGTGACGTTTGATAGCACACAAGGTGTTCCTACGGTATTCGGGAGTTGCATAATCTCATAGTCATAGGAACATGTATAAGTCATGAAGAAAGCAATAACAGTAAAACTAAACGATCATAGTGCTAAGCTAACGGATGGGTCTAGTCCATCACATCATTCTCCTAATGATGTGATCCCGTTGATCAAATGACAACTCATGTCTATGGCTAGGAAACATAGCCATCTTTGATCAATGAGCTAGTTTAGTAGAGGCATACCAGGGACATACTATTTTGTCTATGTATTCACACATGTATCAAGTTTCCGGTTAATACAATTCTAGCATGAATAAAAGACATTTATCATGATATAAGGAAATATAAATAACATCTTTATTATTGCCTCTAGGGCATATTTCCTTCACGCAGGTCGGGATAGTAGGCCTCCGAAACCACACCTTTTGAGTCCTGTACGAGAGAAGGGTGATAAGGTTTTTGGGGAGCGCTCCGCGCGACTACTGGCTGTGTCATCACGGACGATCCGGTCGCCGACGACTACTTCCCCGACGACGACTTCTTCCCCGACGTCGACAACCTCTTCGACGACATGGCCAGCGAGGACAACTCACCCAAGACCGGTGCTTCGGCTGCTGCTTCGTATGTCTCCATGATCTCTCCAGTCTATCTTGTTCCTTTCACTGCCCCGTATGTGTTCATGCGTTTTGTGGTAGAAACACTGTCACTATTATTCGCTCTAGGGCTTGCTCTAGATTTGTTAGGTCCTACTTCATATATGCAACTAGTTCTATCACTACAACAAGAACCCCACTATACCAACGCTTTTTTCCGTATCTAGAAGTCCATATATCCGTTGTTAGTGTATTTACCAACGGTTTGGGATGCGTTGCCTTATCCAGTGTTGCTAGCGCATATTACAACGCTTATACTCCCGTTGGTAAAAGGTATCGTTGCAAAAAGGCAACAAATAAAACTGATTTGTACAACACTTTTATGTGTTGGTGCTTAATGTATAGGAATCAAAATACGATTTCTTGGCCACAGAGATTTTGCAACGCTTACATACATAATGTGAATATTATTATTTTATATATACACTGCCAACAATAAAATTAATGTTACACATAATGGTGATAATTATGTATTTCAAGTGAACACAAAACAAGAGAATATACTCATCGAAGGAAAGAATTATATATAAGATAAAATTGTTGGATTACAAGAGTGGATATTACAGGAGGAACATCATCCATATGTGATGCATAATCTAAATATTTTCTTGACAACAAAACCAAAACAGAAACCATCCATCAATATCCCTACAACTTAGCTAAAACTTAGACGAGGACTATCATCCTACAACTTAACTAAAATTGAAAGCATCCAAGATCATCGTCGTGAACAGGAACATCATCATCAGTAACTTGCCACGCATACGTATAATCATCCATTTATCTTTTGAATCTACAAACAAAACACAAAATAAAATGTCAACACATAATGCATTAACAAAAAACAAGAAATCCAGTAACTTTGTATGGTAATGCATTAACAGTAGTTAGGGAACATGTAATACATTTTGAACATCTCACAACTGGTCATTTTATCATGGATTTGGAAGAGGAAAAAAGATGGCCATGTTGGGACGATAAAAATGTAAACTCAAAATAAAATATACCAAGAATGTTAACCATGTATATATGTTTGTGCAGAAAGAGGTGTTTTGGCTCCGTTTGGTTCCTGTATATGGGATGAACACTTCAAAGGAGGACATTTACTTTGTTTTGGTGATACACAGCAAATCCATTTAAATGTTCTATAGGTAACACAAAAGGGATGAGTGATTTTCCTTGACGCAAAAGAGATAACTGGTTTTCTGTCTAGTCTATATCATTTTTTACACTATATAATGCGAGGCAGAAAACCTGGATTTCTAGTTCATTTGTGTTGAAGAGTTTTCAAAAACTTCCATTGTAAGACTTGACAAATGCATATGTACACATATATCAAATCTGTGGTATACATACTCATCAATAAGATATATTTTTCATTCATGATACATACATGTAGCTTAATTTTTTCCCTTTTAATTAGTACAGAAAATCATGGATTTATTACTAGATGTATTTCGCTCCTAATGATTTTGATATGGTTTTGCTCTCTTTAGTATAGGGTCACAATAATAACATAGATTTGAAAAAAAAACGTAAATCATATATTATAGTACATACCAATATCACAGCATGTGTGGCTGTGTGTATATGTATATGGTAAGCATCGGTAATCCTCTCTTATGTTAGCGCCACTGCAACTAATCGTATGATACATGCTCTGCAAAGTTATATCAGTTCATCATCCATGCATCATGCGAAAAGGTATAAAGTAGTCAAGTACGTACGTGTATAAAATAGATCTTTGTGAAGCCAATAACTACACACCTGGAGACATGGGATGCAGCCAAAGCGTGGATTAGAAGCTCATTCACCCATTGTACGACCTTGTTGGGGGCGCTAAACTTGATTATCCTCTTCATCGACTCGGCTTTCGTTAGTTAATCAGTAATGACGTGCTAAGTGTGCTTCCTTTATTTGCTACACACCTATTCCAATTATGCAGAAAGGGAGATTTGCAGCAACAAGGTTACACACTGTCAACATGAATCAAAAGCATACAACATGAGTCTCTCCTTTAGTATATATTCCATTATTTGAGAATGGAAATACATGTATGATAGGTAACTTATCTGCTCAGGGTGCCTAGTAACTGCACGTGTATGTATAACATATATATGAACTACAACAACATACAGTTTAGTATCATGGATACAGTTAGCGAATTTCAAAAATCAGATCTTAATTACATACTCTTCCTGGGCAAGTTCTAGCTCCATACACCAGATGCATGAACATTAAAAAAATCAACACAAATATGTACTTAATTATTTTGTACATCAATTTAACAAAAGAACAACATTAAAACGAACCAAGCAGAAAAAAATATGAGGAAAGAGGTTAACTTAGCATCATTTTTTGATCTCGCGTGTAGTTGCAAGTAAATACGGTTATGGTGTCGCCTTGACCTCCTGATGCGTACACCTCCGAGTCAGAAACAACACTGCCAAATAAATTCCATCTGAACAGAGTAGTTTGTGCTTTTAAGATGTGGATCATTGGGTCAGAATAAGATTGAAAGAATGGATCCAAGTAAACAAACCCGTACCTTTTGCATGCAAGGAACATAAATAAGTAGACTGAACAAATCGTGTAATGCTCCAAGACTACTTATCCATTTTCCAACTAAATTAGAAATGGTGCTTGAGTTGACTGTGCAGAGGTGCATCCACGCCTTAGGTGAAATGAATTGCCTAATTGCTTGTATAGCACCTACAAATCTTAGCCATCCAAGTAATACATATCTTCAGATGTTTGAAACTGAAGAACGCACATCATCAGCATACCCCAATACAAAACTCTAGGCTGTACTTTCTCATTGTAGAGGTCTG
>LR738713.1:819129357-819153183 GCA_902687465.1 Secale cereale | reverse complement strand
GTTTTACATGGTCGACACATGAATAGTGGAGAATCATTAGGAGGAGGAGCACCGGAGGAGGACGAACAAGGCTACACATGTGGATGATGCATTGGAACCCCGAGGGCTAGATATGTGGAATGAGGGATGCAGTTGTGTGTGCTTGTTCATGGCCGTACCTTGGATTCGCTGTTGGTCGTAAGGGTGCGGTGACGAGGGGCACCCCGCCGGGATGCAGGGTCGCATGGTGGTGACGAGAGACGGTGCGCCGGGACAGAGGGTCGTAGGGCAATGGTGAGGGGCGGCGCCGTGACACAAGATCGAAGGGGAGTGGAGGGGCGGCGGCCAGCGTGGGAGGGAGCAAGAGGAATAGGGGAGGCTAGGGAAAGGGACGACCTAGATGGAAGCCAACTTGGGCTGGGCTAGACAAGAGGCTGGGTTAATGCATTGGGCTTTACGAGTTCTTTGCAATGAGTCACAAGCTGTATGAACAACGCATATGTTACAATGCTTATATGCGTATCTATCATGAATTTGGCAACATGTAGTCAAAACGTTGTATAATATGTGTTGCTTTATAGGGGGTATCCTTGTAGTGTATATATGAAGATGCTATCTACCTTCACTTTGACAGATCACATGACTTGCTTTATTACTGTTATATTAGTCATGTTGTATCTACTATTTCTGTTAATAAAACCACTTGGTAAATTGCTCATATTTCCAACAAGACTCACGTGTTTCAAGTTGGTGGACGTGGACCAACGCCTACATGCACTCCGACTAGTAACATGCATATGTTACTAGTTTATGTTACTACCTCTATATTGGGGAGTAACATATGTGTGGTGTCATGCAATACTTCATTTATTATGTTGTAGACCCATCTTGTCTTGGTACTCCATCCGGTTCTTTTACTCCGCGTATTAGATTACTGTCAAAGTTTGACCAAATTTATATCAAACAATATCAATATCTACACTATCAAATATATACACTATGAAACCACATTTCATAATGAATCTAACAGCATTGATTCGACATTGTAAATATCGATACTTTTTTCTATAAGTTTGGTCAAAGTAGAGATATTTTGACTTTGGACAAAAGTTATAGGCAGGCTAAAAAGGACCTGAGGGAGTATGTGTGATGTTACTCATAGTATGAGTAACTAAATATATTACTCAATTTGTTTCTCTCCTCATTAATTAGTTGCCACATCATCTTTTTTATATAGATATGTGTGATGTTACCACTTATGTTACTTCCATTATGGATAGTCTCATAGTCAGCCATTAGGTTAGGCTCAATCTAATGCATGCTTCCTATAAAGAAAAAAAGCAATCTGCTTGCCAAGCAGTACTCTTCACGATCTAGTTCGGTGTTTTAGCAAAAAAAAGTTTTGTTAGCACACCACTAATCAGTGGTTATCGATTCCTATTAATGCTAATACACAAATTAGAAAAAAGATAGGAAAGGAGAAGGCACACACAACTAACTTACGTGCCCTAACTCTTCGAGCATCATTCATTTGTCCAGCGACACGTAGTCACGTACGCTCAGTAGCATGGCGCGGCGCCATTAGCTGGTTGAGCTATGAGCTACTATCTTTTTCCTGATTTATTGGCCTCCTTGGTTATTTATGTTAATTATTAATTAGTATGAATCTAATTAATAAAATATTAATGCATGTCATGAAAAGTAGCATAACTGTAAACTCTGCTCATATATGAATCCAATTGTATAATTTTCAATAACATGCATTACTATTTTGCTAGTTACATCTATGATCAAATTTTGACGAAAATACAGAGATCACCTATAAACTAGAACCGATGTAGTATCTACTACTCCTCCGTTCTGCAATATAAAATCGTTTCTTAAGAGAGTAAATTACATGTAACAAAATATGGTTTCGTCCAGCAAACCCCCAAACCCCAAGGCCTGTTTGGTAAACACTCGGGCAGGGGAATGTGAGTTTGCACAAGGGTGTTTATGGAGGGATTAGGCATGGGAAGATGATTTTTACTCTCATTCCTTTGTTTGGCATATGATGGGAATTGGCGTGGGATAAAACTCTGCTCACGAATTAACAGGGTATCCCTTGGGAAGGAATCGGTGGGAATTGGCTTCCTCAACTCCCATTCCCCCTCCCACTTAAACTCCCATTCCCTCTAATTAAACAGTGGATTTTTTTTTTGCAAGGAAGACCAAATGCATTAATCCAGCATCCGTACAGAGCAGTCCACAAAAGAAAAGGAAATTACAAGCAAGCCCTTATGGATAAGGAAGACGACGCCGACGAGGAAGACGTGCCGCTGGCGCGCCGCCGCCGCTCCTCCTCTGCACCCTTGGATTGGACGGAGTCCCATGGCGGTCGGGAAGTCAACGAACCTCTAATCCTCGAAAGGACCTCCACCTTGCATCGCCGCCAACGCCTTCAAACTGGATCGAAGCACCTGCATCTTCTGGATCTTCAACAACTGGCGCCGCCGCCCGCGGACACCAGCTCGGGAACTAGGCGCACAACAGCTCCACCGAGCTGCGAGCACCATGAAGGAGGCAGAGAGGCGAGCGGGCTCCGAAGAACTCGACCACCAGAGAAGATCTCTGCCGCCGCAAAACCCCGAACCGACCGCACCATCTCCTCCACTGCGCCGCCGGCGAGGCACCCACTCGAACCTAGCTATGTACAGACGAGATCCTTGGCTTCCCCACCCTCCCGCCGCCGAAGCGGCCGGCGGAGGGGGGGAAACCGGCGAGATCGCCGCCGGCGAACTGGTTTGACCGGGGTTTTTAATCTCCTCACCCATCAACTCCCATTCTCCATCTCTAATTCCCCGAACCAAACACGCTTCATGGCCAGATCAGGTGGTCATCTTGTCTGTCTCTTACTCTTACAACATGTTTGGTAATATTTGGGAAGGGGGGTAGGAGTTTAGAGCAGGGAGTTGTATTGAGATTAGACATGGGATGAGTCGTTTTATTGTCAATCCTCTGTTTGGTGCATTATAGGAGTTACGTGCGAGGATTTGAGGAGAAGTTGTATTCCCTTATTTGGTTCGTGGGAATTGACGAGGGAATAGACAAGGGAAGTTAATGTAAGTTATGATGAAGGGTTAAGATTGACCCATTAAAACAATTCCCTACCAACTCCCACCCCCTTCCCTGTTAATAAAACAGTGGGAGTTGGAGCCTCAAGTCTCATGACTATTCCCTTATGAATTCTCAATCCCTCTAACTAAACAATAGATTTGAAGTCTCGTACCCTTTAATTCCCATTCCCTAGCTGTAAATACCCCCAACCAAACACGCTGTTAAGTCCTGCAAGAAAATTACGACATTTTTGTTGAGCGGTAAGATAAACTAATTGTATACTACTTTTTCTGTCTCATAATATAAAAGCGTTTTTTTAGACTAGTGTAATGTCGAAAACACTTATATATTTTGAAACGAGAGAGTTGTAGTAGACTAAGCGAGGAAAGATAAACTAGTGATGGATCAACGTACCGAGACATGGCGTGGCTCGGTACTTTTTGTCTTGACCTGTGACCAGTCGTACATATATTTTCTTATTAAAATTTCAATAAAAAAGTAGAGCACTGCTTCCTGTGATGGCGTCTTGGAAATGGTTCCGTACCAACGGAAGTTCGGCGCGTAACTTTACATTAGTCTATTGTTTGGCTTAAATTATGGCATATACAATGGTGACATATGAATACTGATGCCCCATGACAAAAATAGTTTGAGGCATCTGCTTTTAGTTTTTCTCTCGAATGCAAGCTATCTCTAGTGGACCTCATTAAAAAATAGAAAATAAAGACTCTAATACACATGCATCTCTACTTTTCCTTCCAATCTTTTTAGTTTTTGACATCGGACCAACTTTTTCACTTCAAGCACCCGCCTCCTGCAAAGGATCCCGCTTCCCTATCCAAACCTACTTTATCTGTTATCCGATCCTACATGGCATTTGAAGCATCACCCTAAGGCTATGCATTGTACATGCCATTAGAGGGCCGTAAAGCCAAGCCACATGGACTATGTTTTTTCCTGGTATGTACCATGACATGTGAGGTTATCACAATCGATACGTCATGTGGCCAACCTGCGTTGATCTTGTCGTATTTGACACTTTCAACCGCATTAGTTTATCTTTTTCAAACATAAATAAAAGATTTGCCTTACTCATTAATTAAGAAGAAAGAATATAGTTTGTTTGAATTACAACCAACCCACATGGTGATTACTCTCGCGTTATAAGTACCCCTAATTTCTTGGCTCCCGCAATGCTTCAAAGCTTGGCTTCGCCTAGAACGGTGTTGAGTAGAATCAACGGCGGCGCGCTCTTGTTACGGAAGACATGAGAGTTTCATCCACAATGCATCGTCCCATGTCGGTACCAACGGACTCTTGTCGCGTCAAATATTTTAGTCTTATTGACGATGTGCGTTTAGTGGGAGCCGGCGTTTTCGTCCACCACAAAAATGCCCGTGACAACTTCATCAAATATTAAGATGATGTACCGGCTCAGTCTCACGGAGGTGCTCATAAAGCGTTCATAGAGTGAGTGTATGCGCGTATGTATGAGTATCTACGTCTTTTACTGTGTTATTATAAATAAATAAAATTCAGAGACGGTCGTGCAAAGTCGAGAATTTCTGCTGGCCCGTGGCCCCCGCGACCGCCGCGCCAGACGCAGGTGCGTGCTAGCGACCGTGCGCCGGTGAACCAACTCTCAACAAGCCAGCCAGCGTAGCACAACCCACCTCACCTCCCCGCACCGTCGTCACACGCAGCGACGCCTCCCCTCGTGCTCTCGGACGGCGGCGACGACGACGCCGCAACGCCAACCAACAGCCTTCCTCCCTCTCCCCGCATAATCAAAATCCCCGACCCCGACGCGCCACCCGCAGCCCCCACCCCACCCCTCCCTTCCCCTCGCATCCTCAACCGCCTCGCGCCCGATCCGGATGGCGCCCGCCGCCGCCGCGGGGACCCCGCGCGGCCGGCGCTTCGCCGTCGCGGTCTTCGCCGTCGCCGTGGCGCTCGCCCTCGCGCCCGCCGCGGGGAGGCCCGACAAGGAGACGCGGGAGAAGTTCTACGGGAGCCTCGTCGCCAACGGCACCCACAACGCCACCGCCGGGGACAACAGCATCGCCGACATGTTCGGCCGCGTGCTCGACAAGGAGTTCTCCGACAGCGACGCCACCGAGGGTACGTGCGATCCCCCATCCCCACCCCCCATCCCCTGCTCGTCTAGATCTGCACTGGCCCAGGGGATTTTTTGTTTTGTTTTTTGCTGACAATCACCCCGTGGGGCTGGGTGTAGAGGTTTGAATCAGATGGCAATGTCTCCTGCTGCTAATTTCTCACGAGCCATGCAATTTTGGGGTTTAACACTGTACTTTTTTTTTTTTTTGTTAATATGGTGATGAATTGTTTTGCTCCTCATTTTGCAGTTCCGGACAAGAACAGCTTCAACAACAGCATCTCAGATCATCAAGTAGGTGTGACTACCCTCTTACGTGTGTCTTGTGTTGCGTTTCCTTCTACAAAACTCTCTTTCCTCCAAGAGTGGTGGATGCCTGCCGAAAAGGCATTACCTGTACTTTTCATAGTGCGCCAAAACGACATGACATAGCAATATTGGTTGTTTGGTGGTTAGTTATTAGGTATTTCCCGTTGGAAGTGAAACAGAAACAACCCTTCCTGCCCATTTATGTGTACATGCCTTTGCCAAGTACATTAGCAGTTTCTATATGGGTGTAAAACAAATGGTACCAAGTCATCTTTGGTGGCATGCAATTGATATGCTTTGTAAATTTGAGGTTCTACTCAAGCAACTCTGTTGGAATTGTACCCAGTCTCCCATGATGTGGCGTATCTCCAGTGCTTGTTTGTCCCATGATGTTAGCGGGGTGTATCTCCCCTGCATGCTTTCTCTTCAGTTAACTATAGTTCCTCATCTATTTGCTCTCAGTACTTCCTTTGGCATATGTGGGGAAAAGTCTGTCATGATGCACCTTCTGAAATAAGAAATTGTAAATCCGTACATATTGAGAGTCTGAAATAAGAAATTGTAAATCCATACATATTTAATTTCTATCTGATTAATTTGTTTTCTGTCAAATTAGTTCGCCAAATGATAAAATTTATCTTCTATGTTTGTTCAGGCTGTTCTGGAGACTGTAGCTGTTATTACACACGACAAGAAAAATGATACACAACAGGCAAAGTATGGCTGGAATATGAACAGGATCAGCTCTTAGAATCGTTCAATCTGTAGCATCCTACTATGATTGACATAATTAAACAGTGCTTCTTGTGCAGTTCCTCAAGACCTTTCCAAATAGGTGACATGTTTGGTTCTCAGAATGAAAATTCTGATGACACGGAAACTGTGATAGACAAAGAGGTGTGTAAATTTACTTATTAGCAAGGATGCTTATTTGTCTGCCATCGAATTAGTTCTGTGATTTGTTTGTTATCACTAACTATAAATTTGTGTGCAGGATAATGTTTTTGTGATGTCAAATCGTAAAACAAAGTACCCAACACTTCAGTTAGATTTAAGGTCAGTTTTCTTTCATACCTTGGCCCTGTATGTGGAATCTGTAAGCTGCTGATTGTGCGTAGTCCATAACAATAAATTTTGGTTTTGCAGATTGATTAAAGATCTGGTAGTTATAATTGTTTCAGCTACTGCCGGTGGTATCATATTCTCTTGTTTGGGGCAGCCGGTGAGTAGACCTGCCATACTTTAGTGCTAACACTGCATTACCTCAGTAGGCGTGATTTATGTTGTTATTTTTCAGGTTATTGTTGGTTATCTACTTGCTGGTTCTCTTATTGGACCTGGAGGCTTGAACTTGATCAATGAAATGGTGCAGGTAAAAAAATATGATCACTAATGACTGCTCTCGTATCGTTATCTTCAGTTTAAGTCTCGGAATTCTGGTCTAATTTTTTAAACTCTGTACCTTGACGCAATGTAATTTCTTAAACACGCTCACCGGAAAAGTTAGCATGGACACTGGGAATGTGTACTCGCTAGTCAAGATTTATTATTTGGTTTGTCTAAATGAAGAATTGTCCAAATTTATTTTTCTGTCTTTTTATCTCATGTTTGAAAATTTTGTAAGGGTACATGTTTGGATGGTGACCAAAAACAACACTAATTATTTGGTCATGATTAAAATTTTGGCTTTTGCTTGGATGGTTTCCAATATTTTGGCATGCCCAGCCCCATGGTACAATTCTAGTTCATTTTTCTTGCCAACATTGGTGAGAACATGGGCAAACGACACCTTAACCAAAACATTCGCAAGCCAGATTTCTTGTGGGGTTGGCTTTGACTCAACCCGAAAATACCCTAAGTGACCCTCAGGAAGATAACATTGTGAAGGGAGCATTAACCAATTTAGCAATTACGTTTGAATAGTAATGATGTTTAACCTCCTAAGTATGCTATTGAATTTGAGGGATCACATCTCTCATTTCTTGTGTTCAACTGCAGGTGGAGACCTTTGCCCAGTTTGGTGTGGTTTTTCTTCTTTTTGCTCTTGGCCTTGAATTTTCATTGCCAAAGGTACTTGAGAATGTCATGGCTAATTACTTTGTTTTAATGTTACTCTTTCTTCAACTATAATATTTATAGACATGTGGTGTCTGACCATGTTCTTCATTTCTATCAGTTGAAAGTGGTTGGGCCTGTTGCTGTGCTTGGTGGTGTACTTCAGATTGCTTTGTTCATGTTCTTGTGTGGCCTAACTGCTGCGGTATTGTATTAGCTACCTTTATTCAATACTGTTCTGTGAGAGAAAAGACACTTACCTAAATCTGAAGCTATGCCATTTTTCCAGTTGTGCGGTGCTAAATTATCTGAGGGAGTATTTGTTGGCACTTTCTTGTCAATGTCATCTACTGCAGTGGTAATTTTGTTTGTTCAAGATGGCTATTGTCCAAAATTTATGAATTTGCACTTTAAAATTTCTTTCTGTCACCTAGAGTCAGGGAAATGTGGTTTGAGTTGTTGGGCTTGGTTTAATTATATGAACGACTGTTTACAGATAGCGAATTTTCACTCTGTTAACTTTAAATAATTTGTATCTTCTAATTGTTACAACCATGGCAGGTTTCCAAGTTCTTGGTGGAAAAGGGTAGCACAAATGCGCTTCATGGTCAAGTTACAATTGGCACCCTTATCCTTCAGGTTTGGACTTCATCCACTTCTTTCATCTATTTACTCTTTTATTGTTTATTATTGGTAAAAATTGTTACAAACTTAAAATCTTACTTTGCAATTTTGATGAAGAAACATCATAATCACGAGAGATTTTAATTCAGTTGCAAGGATAGGATTCATGATGCACTATCTATTGCAACTTTTCAACTCTGACCAATTTAACCAACCTTTACTGGTAGTAGCTCTTCTTATTTGCGTACTGGTGTGTGCTATAATGCCTTAGTGAGTTTATGTTTGTTAACTGGGTATGAACTCTAACAATGGTCTTCAATATCATGCCCACACCCCTGTTACAAGCGCCAAGTCAGTTTTCAGTTATTTCAGTATTTCAATTAGAAAGGAGAGGAGATAGATACTGACTATTGAAACTGGTACTATTGTACCTTTCTCGTATACAGACATTTGTGTCATCCTCATTTGAACCAATCATTGATAATCAAATACGGTGTATTTCGTCTTTAGTAATGGTTTATGAAATTCAAGCGTCAATTGCTTGGAAGCCAGTTTGATGGAAAGTAGGCTCTATGTGCTAGTTTTTTCATAACTGTGCTCCGTTGAGATTCAGATATCATGTTTCTTTTACTCCAGGATTGTGCAGTTGGTCTGCTCTTTGCTCTCATTCCAGTTCTCGGTGGTTCAAGTGGCATATTTGGAGGAATGATGTCAATGGGGAAACTGTAAGATTATTATCGGAATAACTTGTTTGCAGAAATCCAAAATATGTTATTGTAGTGTTATATCAGGGCCTTGAGTAATGCAGAATGTTTTGTGTGCAGGTTGCTTGTACTGTCCATATTTGTAACTGTTGCATATATGATGACTTGGTCATTTATCCCTCGATTCTTAAAACTTATGATCCAGTTATCATCACAGGTTAGTCGAACTGGGTTGTTTCTCTTCTGTTCTGGCACTGATTTTGATAGTTATGTGCATTGTTTCTTTATATTGGTGACCGGAATTTTTCATCATGTAGTGCTAGGAAACGTTATCCATCCAACTTAGTTATTGTGCTCTTTATTTTTAGTGAAATTGGAGCTCCATGCTTTTTCTTTGTCTCTCTTTGGTTAGTGCTGTGTAACAACTGTATCTGTATCGTCTAACAGGTCCATGTCCGTGTAGACTTCTGTGGATTATATAAAAAATGATTCTGCAGTGTGCTGCGTGTAGCCCCCATTACTGAGGGAAATTCTGTTTTGCTTACTAAATACTCCCTCGTGTCAAAAATGATCTTACATTTTGGGACAGTGGGAGTACCATATATGTTCCATCACACAGTGATGTCATGATATTATTAAAGCAACACTTTCTATAGTTTATAGTGTTCTTTTAGTGTTTAACCTCACTTGCTAATTTGTTTTTTTTTCTTAATATGCAGACAAATGAACTCTATCAGTTGGCTGCTGTTGCGTTCTGCTTGCTGCTAGCCTGGGTAAGGCTATTTGACTTCATTGCTATATCACATCCTGTTATGGACTTTAGCATGACTCTTATCGATGCAGTATGACAAATGTTATTAGTATCAAGTTCTTCCCTGAGCACCAGTATAGTACAACATGTTTCCCCGAAGCTTCTCTCTCAAGAAACTAGCAGGAGCATTGGCTTTTCCCAAAGCATATCTCTTGCCACTAGGAATGAAAATTTCGCCTGGCATACCAGCTATTCTCATGTTTGGTGTCAACAACCTTCGTAGCATTGGTAGCTTGTATCACATTCTGTTGCTGGCATGAGGGATATCTGCCCTTATAATTGTTCCTTTTCCCTTCTCACTAGTTTTTGTTATCACCAGCATTCGTACTATCACCTATAACATCAATTCTGTAAAGACTGATGTTATGTCTTTGTATTTGCCAGTGCAGTGATTATCTTGGATTGAGTCTTGAACTGGGCTCATTTCTGGCTGGCGTTATGATATCCACCACAGATTTTGCTCACCATACGTTGGAGCAGGTGCTATTCTCTGAATCCTGTTCGATACTTCTGTGTCATGATTTGGCTTTACTGGGTCTTTTCTTTATTATTGCCTTATGTTGTCAATTTAAGAATTTCGATCACTTTGGTTGGACCTACCAGTTTGCTCATAAAGGAAATTTTTCGGTATCTTACGAAGTGCTGTGTTTTAATAATTGAAGGTGGAAGCAATCCGTAACTTATTTGCAGCACTCTTCCTTGCAAGTATTGGCATGCTCATTCATTTCAAGTTCTTGTGGAATCACGTTGACATATTACTTGCAGCTGTTATACTGGTTATAATAGTTAAGAGCATAGTCATAACAGCTGTCATAAAATCATTTGGATACAGCATCAGAACAGCTTTCATCGTGAGTACTCCCTTGGTACTTCCCTACGAGTATCTGTGCATTAAATGAATATGTTCTTACTCTTGTATTCTTTTCTTCTCTTACCAAGGTTGGCCTATCATTAGCTCAGATTGGAGAATTTGCTTTTGTGCTTCTGAGCCGTGCTTCACATCATCATCTCATAGGGGTGAATTATTCTCATCTCATTTAAACGTTTATATACTTGCCATGCGTGCATGATGCGTAGGTCTTACCAAATTTTGTTTTGCAGGGGAAAATGTATCTGTTATTACTAGGAACAACTGCTCTTAGCTTGGTAAGTTTTTCTTTTCTGGGTCATATGATGGGCCTAGGTGTTCCATGCACACTTAGCCACTTTATTTTGTTTCTTTCTGCAGGTAACAACTCCCCTCATTTTCAAATTAATTCCCGTGGTAACACAACTCGGCATCCTTATGCGCTGGTTCCCCTCAGAAAGCGGTGTGCAGAATGAGGTATGCTTTCTTAGCTCTTTGCTGACGGTACAACTTTGAATAACATTATTCGTCATTAACGCAACTCGGCATCCTTGCGTCTCTTAATGATGGTTTTCCAGGGTAAACTGTCATTACCTCATATCATAACATGGTTTTGCTCCAACATAAATTCTTGAAAGAGTAGTCATAATAGGGGTTGGAGTGACCAAGCATGTTTCGCAAGTTCATGATCAAGATGTACTACATGCAAGTTTCACGTTTTGGTTTAGTATTCTTTGCTACATGACTTTGCCCACCTTCTAAGGTGGTTCATCCTTGCTTTTCTAGCGTCATAGTTGAATCTATAATTGGGAAGTTTTCTATTAGAATCTGATTTGGTTAAATGCCTGTTCTTTCTGTCAGGGATTTTAATCGGTTCTAGTGCCAAATGCTCAGTCAGTCCAATTCTCTCTAGTTCCATATCTGATCATATTTCAGCTGCCTTTACAGGAAAAGGCAACGATGCTTGATGTTTACAACAGAACACTCTGACATTGCCAAGCCAAAGATATTCATTCCACTGACAACGATTTATCTGTGCAAATACTCTTTTGCACATGCCACGGATCGCTGCACAAATATTTTCATCATTTCCCTCCACGACGGTATAGCGGGGGTGTGATGCAATGACTACGGATAACATTTTGAACGGTCGGGGAGTTATCCATATATCACTCCAATCCAAAAACTCAGTTTGTACATACTGTACATGTTGTCGATGTAGCATATTCTTTACACGGTACGGCCCTAAGACCTTGGTTTTGTACCATTCTTGCCAACTTAATCTTAGGAGTTAGATAGGGATTTTGTATGCCGAGCTCAGATGTACTGAACAAGTGACATGTACTATTTTCCCCATAGGGGGGTGGGGGTGGGGTGGTATGCTATATATCGCCAATTGCCTTTGTGCGTGAAATGCCAGCTGACATGATCCGGTGTTGTCTTTATCAACAACCATTTTCTCACAGCATTATATGGATATTGTTACTCTCCTGTCATTATGTGTGGCGAAGCAGTGATTGATTGTTTCCTGGGGTACATATTGTTTTTCTCCCGACACTGTCCATCTTGTCTCTGGATGTTTGTTTATGCTAGCTCATTCATCCTAAGTTGGCAGAATTTTGCTGTCACTTAGAGCATCTCTAGCCCTCGTCCCATCCTTTAATCCCCCAAACTTCACCCCATCCTCTAGCTCTTTCCCCTGAAACTTAATCCCCCCAAAAGTTCCCTTCCCTTTGATAATTCTTCCAAAAGTTCGCACAGACATGGCAAGCAAGTGCACCACATTTCAACATACACTTGAACAATTCAAATGCACCACATCATAATTCAAACTATGGACATAAATATACTTCCTCGTCCAATTCAACAAACAACTACTCCCTCCGGCTCAAAATAAGTGTCTCGACCTGTAAAGTTGAGACACTTATTTTGAGATGGAGGGAGCACAACATAATCATGTTTGAGCCAAAAGGCATCAAATTCAACAAGTTCATTTCGAAAAACCACCAAGCACGTGGTGGATCAACAACTAACATCAATCACAAGCGAACCATACACATGCCATCACTGTCAGCATCACCACCACCTTCATTGTTGCCACCACCAAACGACTTAGCCAAGATCTATACGAGAGTGATTTCTCAATATTGTCTGGCCCTCTCGTCCATCTTGCTTGGGTCCATGAACATGATAGCACGCTCCTCGACTGATCTCGTGTTATTGTGTTCCTGGGCCTCCAATGCAAGGCGGTGCTCTTGAATGTGCCTCTTGTTTGTTCTCTCCTCGACCTCCATTGCAAACCTTTGCTACTCAATTGGAAGTCTTCTTTCTTCCACTTGCACCTTCCTCTCCTCGATCACCACCTTTGCCTTCCTCCTCTCCTCTTCCGTCATCTTGAGCTCGTAGAACCAAGTCAACTTATCCTCCTTCCTTTCGGCCACCAACACCCTCTTCACCCCCACCACCTCAACGAGCTTTTCTTTGTATTCTACATCATTGTGGGCAGCAACTACCGGGTCATATAAATGAAATATCTAAAATAAGTATATAGTTTTGAGATTAAAAAAAACTTAAAAAAAATCAGTGAGGCTACGGTTTGTAAGTTACGCCAACGCGACGGCATCGGTGGACTCCCTCTGCAGCATGGTCCTCTAGCCTCATCTCCGTCATGTTGGTGCGTCTTCCGGTGCTGGCATGAGGTCTTCGACAAATAATAGAGGTTTGACTCTTGGATTTGTGGCTCTCCCGGTTGTGATGGTTCTTCTCCAAGGTGTTGGTTTGGTAAAACCGTGGACTTGATCACTTCCTGTATGATGAGCGTCATGCGCGCGTCATTGGCCAGTTCGGGAGGAAGACGACGAGCGGCTCTAAGGGACTTCGATGTGCTTTCGTTATTTTTCAGGGTTGTTTGTACTAGGTTTAAACAGTGGTGTAATCAACTGATCCTAACAAGTCTCTTTATTTTGAACGAACTTCTATAATGAGGCCTGCAACCCTGCAAGTGGCACAGGGCAACTTGTTGGAACACTTGAAATTAATAAAATCCGAAAAACATATTGTTGTTTCTGGATGACACTATGACAGTTATTACTCCCCTACTTATTATTATCAGCGATGGTATTTTAAGTCATCCACGAGCTCTAAGCTGACTCAGTCACTTATCCTCATTGCACGGTCATAAGATTGTGTGCTAGAAAAGGGCCATGATTCGTATCAACCTACATTGAACTTAAAGTCTGAAGGGGACAGGAAGTGTTCCGGGAAAAGGTATGGAAGGGACTTTTGGAGTTCAATCATTCATTCATTCGGCAGTCGGCCGTGCTGCGCTTGTAGTATTGTTGTCGATTAGAAACTTTTCCTTGAAACTTGGATAGTTTACAAAGTGCAGCTTTCCTGAAAATCATTTATACAGTACTAATGCAGTCAGCAGGCTCAACTTGACCGTACAGAATAGAGTCTGAAACCGCTCCTACGTCAGGGTAAGGACCAAGAGGCAAATGGCCATGATTTGACAAATAACAGTTGTGAAGCGGCACACTTCATGCCTGCAAATAAAAAAAAGCGTAAAAAAGTAACCAAAATAAACCAAAAAGCGCGTACACCTAATCCGTAATTTTGTACTCGGATACAGTTCTTTAAATACAGCTGCATCCTGCAGCGCTCCCAAGGCAGCAAACAACAAGCGGGCATTACACGAGAGAGAAAGAGAGGAGAGAGAGGAGGAGGAGGAGGAGGAGGAGGACGACGACGACGAGGAGCACAAGGAGGAGCAAGGAGCAAGGATGGGTCAGAGCCCCCTTATCCGGCTGCCGGTGGCGGAGCAGGTTCAGCCAGAGGTGGCGACCGGTGGCAGCAACAGGTGATTTTTCCGGGGAAAGCTATGTTTATTCACCAGCAGTGGCGAAGCCACACTATGGCTGTGTAGTCAACTGACTACACAGCTTTTGACCAAAACCTTCTAAATATACAAGTAAAATTTCATGGTTAAATTCAGAAATACTATAAGATTGAGAGAGCAATTATAGTTGACATCACAGGTTTATAGTTCTGGCACCGCCACTGTTCACCAGAATCGTCTTTTGCCGCTGGTTAATTACAACTCCAGCTGCATCGTAAAGTGAGTAAATGAACTCATGAGGTGAGCTTCGTCATGTTTAATTCAACATGCGTGTGTGCGCTACTGCCTTTCATCAAGGAAAATAATAGCGCAGTTGTTAGCTTGAGAGCATCTCGAAATAGGTTTTCGCCTTCCTTTATACTCCCTCTGTCCCATAATGTAAGACGTTTTTTCACACTAATGTAGTGTCAAAAAAGGTTTTACATTATGAAACGGAGGGAGTAGTAGATAATAAAGCAAAGTTCCTTACAACAGTCAAGCAAATCCCAAGCTACAAACCAACGGATGGAGCCACAGCACATCAATGCCCCAGAAAACATAAAAGAAATATGGCAGAAAGCCGACACGCTGTATGCAGAAGCCCATCCGCTTGAGAGCATCGGACACGCTATTGGCTATTGCGCTTACGATGAACCTGATGCCTTTTATATTTATATATACACAGAAGAGGTGTAGCCCAATTTATCGTTAGAATCACATTAACCTGTTATCAGTGAGAAAATCGACAACAAAATTAAAAGCTAAGTCCAATTTAGAAAGCACCGATCTTCAAAAATACCACAATAGCTATATGTAAGTTGATTGAATTTGCAATTTGTATAAGTCGATTTTGTGGGAGGAGAAATGATTGGATGAGCAAGAAAGTTGAGGAAGAAGAAAGAAGGCTGGTTGTTGGATCTTAATCTAATGACCAAGAATACCGACTTACCCAAGAAGTC
This sequence comes from Secale cereale, assembly GCA_902687465.1. Taxonomy (NCBI): domain Eukaryota; kingdom Viridiplantae; phylum Streptophyta; class Magnoliopsida; order Poales; family Poaceae; genus Secale; species Secale cereale. The sequence continues at coordinate 819,137,806 of LR738713.1, read as the reverse complement.
ATGAATATGCTTCGCCGTCGGTTCAAAACTTCCGACACATAAAGGAAAAACATATGGATTATAGGCATATGTAGGGAAAAAAGGTTGGAGAAAGCCCTCATGTTATTTTCCTCCAAAATGCTATGGAATTTTCTTTCCCTGATTTCATAGGAACCCTGATGAGCACAACACAACATGGTCGCATTTTTTCCTTTATAAATTTACTCATTCAAAGTACTAGACGCGGCCTAAGACCATATAGATGTTCTTCAGCCAAAGAACCATATATGTCATAATACATGGATCGTTCTTTGATTCTTGGGGTGATCCAACCGTTTGGAGGTCGTTTGTAACCCCCAACATAAAATAGAGACATAAATTTGAAAATAAAATACCTTGGTGGATGGATGTTTTTACTGACAAACATAATCTTAATTACTATTAAACTGGTCATTGGCCCATGAATTAACACGCTAACTTTTTTTTAACCCGCAGGAAGGAACAATCTGGCAAGCCTACAAAAGCTACAAATAAATACTACAAAAACTCAAGCAAAGATGATCTAGTTTTAAGGGCGACACTGGACTCAATTACTAGAATTGGATAAAATTGCAATCCGGTGATGAAAAGGAACATGCATGTGAGTTTTCTTACCTGGTATTTTTAGGCACAAATTATGATCTGTGAAGTTTCTCATTTGCTATTGTTCAATCGGTTATATAAAAAACACATCAATTTTGGGGTGTAGTTGTTTTATTTTGGGAAGTTTCTCACATGAGCAATTTTTTAGGCAGGTACTTTTAAAACGAAAAACTTATTTCCCTTATGTTATTTCCTACACTACATAATTCCTATAAAAAATTTCACTAACAATGTCATATTTCCCCTCTTCCAGGCAATTACCGTCAATTGCACAAATACCACCTTGTCTACTTATTGTTTGTAAGAGAATGCAGCTGTGCCGCTTGCCATCTGTAATTTTGTCAAGAAATGGAAAAAAATGTTGCATCTCTAGGCCTTGTACTTTCAAGCTTTTGGCTCACTAATGATTTATGTACTACAGTTCATGTATTGTTAAGCACGTAAGTTTTAAGTACTTTGAATGTATTACCTTATTATCCTTAAAAAGTCCATGTCTCCCTCTATCAATTACTCCCTCCGTCCCATAATATAAGAGCGTTTTTTACACTAGTATAGGGTAAAAAACGCTCTTATATTATGGGATGGAGTGAGTAGTAATTATTGTAATTTCTTCAAGATAAATTCCATTAAAAGTTAAGAACTATAGAAAATTAAGCACAAAGATATTGCAGTGCCCCGTCCTCTACCGGAGCAGCCATTTCGACGATGCCAAATTCTGTCATCCCTATGCCAAAGACTAGGAACCTAAGATGGGACACTACTATAGAAACCCTTATCAAAAAGGTTATTCTGTTTTCTAAATGGTTTGTCCAACTCGTCTTACATACGGTAATCACAAGCAACTCACATGCAACATGTTTATTAGTGGGTACAAGACATCTTCATTCCCCATCTCAACAATAGAAGACTTTTTGTTACTAAATTTCAACATGGATTTCAACTACGATTTCATGGGTTTCAAAAAGGATTACAACTAGGATCTGAACCATCTTAAAACTACTCGAACTACGGGTTCTTTCTCCTCTTGGGAGTGACCTCTCTGGAGGGCAGGCTTCGGATTTCACAACTTCTACGAACACTCGGTCGACGAACGCTTGTGCGCCCTTGGGATAGGGCCAAAGGTTTGAAGGCCGAGAACTATCGCGTTACAATTAACTAGACTTATTTGACAATATTTAGCATAAACCAAATTGGAACGAGATCGTCTGGCGTACAAGTATTGCGAAGGGATATCGATGCATGTAGCTAATTCCTTGTGCGTCGAATGACAGTGGGTGGAACCCAAGGAAACATAGCACATGATCAGCCCAAAAGCATGATGCAGCCCAATTGAACGAAATGAAAAGGAATGTGGCACTGGGTAATAGATAAGTAACATGGAGACAATTTCAATCTTCTACTCGACCAAGCAACAATTGTTTCCTACCACGAAATACTTGCAGAAACTAATACTTGATAATAGGACCACAAGCGCAACAGTTTCCTACCACGAAACCCCTTGTACATAGAGTTGTACCTATCAGTTTGCTGCCATCATGTACTACACAACAAAGAAATGTAATTATTGGCATGCACTATATTAATGAGTAAAGCACATGCATTTTTTAGACATATTTAACACCTCTTCCAATTTATTGCATATACGCCTATCATGACCTTCTACCCCACAGTAGCCACATTTCCTCTTTGATCTTTGCTTCTTCGTCTTTGCCTACAACCTTTTCTTCGGTGCACCTCAGCCTTGCACATGAACAGGAGCAAAAACCTTTCCCAAATCTGCAGAATCAATTTCCGTCGTATGTGGCAGCACTGGACCAAACCTAATGCATTCCTTCTGACCACTACTTGATTCCTTGTTGTCATCTTGTGCACTCAGAACCATCTTTAGGTGCTAATACTCATCATTAGATTGACATGCCCGGAAACATATCGAGTGAGTCAAATTCTGCAACTCACGGTACCTCACAAGGCTTTCCGAATAGTCATACATCTCGCTCTTTTTGGTCGGAGGGTAAGCAGACTTCACACTCATCGCCCACCTCATCGGAACACAACACCTGGACAACAGTTCTACTTGACGTATTCCCAAGATGTAGAATGTGTGAGAGCATGGTGTGCCCACGCATTCCAGCTTACGGCAACAACAAATGATCCTGTATAAACAACCTTTCTTCAATTCACAACGCACTTCAAACTTCTCTTTCTTCTATCCATCTTAGCCAGAACGTAGATAGTGTCAACTCCCATGCATCTAGTATCTCGTTGATAACACATTTGCTGATGGCATTTATGCTCCATCTGACCAACTGAAACATCCAAGACGTGAAAACCTGGGCAACATGTTTCACAAGACTTGAAGCATCCGAGTCTGTAAATGGAACGGGCTGCAAGGACACAATGTCTAAGATCGCCTCATTCAAGCGTCCTGGAAGGCAACTCTCATAGTGCTCTAGCATATCAAAAAATGTTGTCTTACCATCAAGATGTGTATGTAGCACATAGTTTAGGCTCTCACTCTGCTGACTAAGAAACAACGCCCCACCAGGTAAAGAGAACACCACAACTTCCTCATCTGATACATCTGATGCTGCCACGACTCCTCATTTGTTACTTCGTTCCTTCGTAAGAAGTGTATCCATTTTCTCTCATGCTCTTCAATATAAGATGAATCATATATGAAAGATCCGAATTCTTCCCTAACCTCGTCATCATGCAGATGACGTACAATGTTCTGCTGAATGTGCCATACGCACAGCCTGCTGTTGCTTGAGTCCGGCCATACCACCCTGATTGCTCTCTGCGTTGCAAGATCCCTGTGAGTGATTACAAATATCGGATGCTTCTGCGACATGGCTTCAGAAAATGTGTGCAACATCCACTCGTACGCCTCGTTAGTCTCATGAGAAATGACCCCACATCCAAAAATAACAGTGCCACGGTGGGGATTCAACCCGACAAAGGACACAAATGACAGATTGTACTTACTGGTCATGTATGTGCTATCCAAAACAACATCGCCGAAAGCCTCGTAGTCATGCCGAGATTGACTATCAGACCAGAACAATCTCTTCAGATGCCCGTCTTTATCAACTATTTTAACAAATAATCTTGATATCTCTCTTGCCACGGCATCATGTGACGGATCACGGTCTGAGCATCACTAGCAACGACTGTTTCCTGCTTGTACCGATGGTAGAAGTTATAGATGTCCCTCGTCATGCATCCAATATTAGGGTGTCGGCACGCCGGGAGGTCTTGCTGGACTTGTTTTACCATTGTCGAAATGTCTTGTGCACCGGGATTCCGAGTCTGATCGGGTTGTCCCTAAGATAAGGGGTTTTTACCTCTGCTGATCGTGAGAGCTTGTGATGGGCTAAGTTGGGACACCCCTGCAGGGTTATGATCTTTCAAAAACCGTGCCCGCGGTTGTGTGGCAGATTGGAATTTGTTAATGTCTGGTTGTAGAAAACTTGACAGAGGATCTGAAATAAAATACACAACAGTGTGAGTAACCGTGACCGTCTCTTTTCATTTTGAGAAGAGAACACGGTGGGGTTATGTTTGACACGTAGGTAGTTCAGGATCACTTAGCGATCATTGCTAGTTTGCGACCGTTTGCGTAGATGCTCATCTTATTCTTGAACTCGTAAGTTAGCCACCATATAATGCTTAGTCGCTGCTGCAACCTCACCACTTACCTTCTCCATACCCATTAAGCCTTGCTAGTCTTGATACCCATGGTTATGGGATTGCTGAGTCCTCGTGGCTCACAGATACTACAACAACAGTTGTAGATGCAGGTTTCCGGTGACTTGACGTGAGAGCGATGTTTACTTGTGTTGGAGTTATTTCTTCTTATTCTTCGCCAGTCTTGGGATAGGTTCCTGGTCGGCAGCCTGGGATAGCAGGATGGATGTCGTTGTGTTTTTCATGTTCTCATCCGTAGTCGTATGTCTTGTGTATGAATTGTTGTATTCATGTGACTTGTATGATTTGTATGCATTCTCATGTATTTATGTAATGGCAGGATGTAATGATATCCATCTTGTAAGCGCCCGAAATGCGGTTGTGCCCCAATCATGAGGTTTTCACATGATCCGGATATAATTGCATCTTGAGCGTGACAATGTGCTCATGTGCATTGGTCGCTTGCGCAAGTCCTGCGCTGGTTTGCACCCGCGCAGAAGGACATGCCATATGAAGACCGGACCTCTCTCCACGCAAGAAGCTTCATCACGTGACAACATCTGCAAGTTTTGACACACAGTACGCTTACGTGTGCAAAGCAATCAACAGAAGCTCACTTTCCATCTTCGATCTGGCCCATTGTTGCGCCAAGGGGTCTTCGTCTAGCTGCACTACCTCCGGTCAGACTCCGCCGCTACATTGACCTCGTGAGTAATCGGATTGATCACCCGTCTGTTTGCGATCCGCTCCACCCATGCAGCGCGATTGACCTGGCCAGTTAGTTGCGTGCATCTTCGCGGGTCTCCTGAAGATCGCCTCTGAGTTCAGCGCGCCCCTTCACCGATCGAGCAACGGGCTGCCGCTGCGTCTTCCCGTCGGGCCGCAGCGCCGCCGCCCCGTGGTTTTTCTCTTGGCTGCACCGACCCGCGACATCACTGCGTCGCCCCTTCAGGCCGTAGTGCCGCGAACCGCGGTCCACCGCCGCCCCGGGACCGTCCGCTCCAGGTCGTCCTCGTGGCTGCACGGACCCTCGCGCCGCCGCTGCGTCGTCCCGTCGGGCCATAGCAAACATGGCACACGGTCCACACCGCCGTCCTGAGGCCGTTCCCGCGGTTTCCCCGACTCGTGCTCTGCCGTTGCACCGCCCTTCGGGCTATAGAGACTATGGCCCATGGTCCCCGCCATCGCCTCGAGGTCTTTCTGCCGTCGCCCTGACCTGTCCGCCATCGGTGCGTCGCCCCTTCGGGCCGTAGCGCTGCGGCCCGCGGTTCACTCCGCCGTCACCGCACGTCGACCTCCCGTGGTATGCACCGCGCCGTCTCCCTCGGCGCGGGAATGCCATCGTTCGCACCGGTCTTCGTCATGTTGTTGGGTTCTTCGCCTACTTCGAGCACCGCCACCGCGCTCCTAACCTAGCTGCTGCCGCCAACAAGCCGCAACCGCTGCTCTTCTTCGGCCACCGCCGCCGCTACCCATGTAGCCGCCGCCGCCCGTCCACCCCCCTTCGTCTTCGTCAAGCACCAGCCCGTCGCTAGCGTCGCCATCTTCTTCCTCGACCACTTCGTCTACTTCGACCACCGACGACGACATCGGCCTCGCGCCGATTGGCGCCGCAACCGTCGTCGAGTCCTTCTTTGCTTGCCTCTTCGACTTCTCCGACACGGCGTACAGCTCGTGAAGGTCCCTCGTCTACACATGCCCGGTGCTGGCAACACAGATGCGTGCCTTCATCCACGACACGTCCCCGGGCCTGGCAAGCCTGGTCGGCGCTTCATCAACTTTGTATTCGTCCGTCTACGCATGCCCAGTGCTGGCAACACCGACGCGTGCCTTCGTCTACGATGTGTCCCTAGGTTTGGCAAACCCGGCGCGACGCGTCGTCAACAACGTCTTCTTCCCGGTGCACCACTACCTCGACACCACTGCACCCATGACTAACTCGGCGCCTCGTTGCGCCCACGGCTCCACGGCTACTCCCTCGACAACGGCTACCCTGACTCGACATCGGCAACCTCGACCATGGCTACACCACCTACGCTCTCGACTACTTCGACAAACGGCACAAAGGGCTACCGCCTTGCTTGAGCAACCTCGTCGGTTTCCACTCCAGCCACGACTCCGCGATGCATCGACCGTTACGACTGTGGAGGAGGGGGGTGTCCATCGGCTTGCCTTCAGATTCTTCTCCAGTCTCACCGTCTGCGTCGCTACCGTTGTGACTGCGGGGGATGTTGACTATTATGTTTAGTTAGGAAATACGAGATAGACTAGGATATGTTCCGGCTTGTCTTGTACTCCAAATTGATCATTGTACTCCTATATATATGCCCATGAGGCTCAAGCAATACAACAACTATTTCACCAAACCTCTCTCTCCCTTGTAACAAAGCCGCACGAAGCGTGCCGCCTTCCCCACGTCCGCCTTCTTTCCTTACGTATTCGCTTGGCCACCGAATCAAACCGCACCATCGTAATAGAGGCAAGCCATAACGTCATCCATGAGACCACTGCTGTCCTGGAGAGGCGTAGACTGCTGCGCTCCTATGGTGCCAAAGACGACGGCCGTGGCAATCCTAGCCGCAAGGAGGGAGAAAACAAGATGCAGACGATGAGAGGATAAATTTGGACCCTTATAAGTGCAACACGTGTGGCACGAAGCAATTTTGCTCTGATGATTCTTATGGCAATTTTAGTTATAAGGGATTGACAACTTTAATTAATTATGAAGCATGGAACTTTCTGTTTGGATGTCAAGTTTCAAAATTTTAGTTTGTTTTTCATTTGCATGGAATTTTAGTGTAAAACATCATGAGGCTGTTGTTTCGTGACTATCGTTTGGTAATTTTTTCGAGAGGAAGTTGCGTGTCGTGGGAGGAAAGGACCACGCAGGATTTTCCCTGACGTGTCCGGGTTTTTCCTTTTTTCGGTGGGGACACGTGGCATAGCCCTTCACTCGAACAAGTCGCTGTTTATGGGCCCCGTCAAAAAAAGTTGCTGTTAACGGGGGGCAGAGTTGGACATGCACACGAAGTCGTACACGTGAACGACCACGACCAGAACACGTATGTATATTTATTCCGCTGGCCTGCACTGCACCAGATCGAAAGAGACGATCGAGGAGTCGAGAGCACATTGCCATGGAGGATCTCCTGCTACGTATATAAACCCAGTCTAGGATGGGAACAGCAGCAGACTGGTCGGGGCTGCCGGAAGATCTCCTTCTCATCGCCATGGAGGCCATGGAGGTCGCCGACGTGGTCCGTTCGGGAGCCGTCTGCTCTGCCTGGCGCTCCGCCTACGCCACGTTCCGTCGCCTCCGCCTCCCCACGCCGAACCAGCCGCCCTGCCTGTTCTACGCCGCCGGGGACGCCGACGCTGCCGTGCTCTACTCCTTGTCCACCAACGCCACCTTCCGCCTACCGCCGCTCCATAGTGTCATCGACTCAGCGCACGGGTTAGTGTTCACCACTGACGAGGCGGCCAACCCTTACCTCCTCAACCCCGTGACCGGCGCCCGGGCCGCGCTTCCGCTGATCACGCCCCTCGAGCGCGTCAAGAGCAGCTTCCTGGACGGCGAGGGGAGCACGGTGTATGACGTCGACCACGCGTGGGGACCCGAGCCCGACATGCAGCACGTGATGGCGCACAAGGCGAGAGGCTGGATGTACAGCAGGGTGGCCATCTCCGGCGCCGCAGGGGGTGCAGCGACCTGCACCGTCCTGCTCGCGCACATGCCGCATGGGGAGCTCTCCTTCGGTAGCCCAGGCGACGAGCGCTGGACTCCTCTCCCTCAACTCAGATGGATCTACCCTGGCTTCCCCACCATCGTTCAAGACGACAAGAAAAGTGGCTTGTTTTACGTGCTACGCTCCGCCGGCAACCTGCACGCTTTGGATCCGAGTGATCCGTCCCCGGTGACATGGCAACTTTAGTGTAAAACATCATGATGCTGTTGTTTGGTAATTTTTTCGTTTGGTAATTTTGTCGAGAGGAAGTTGCGTGTCATGGGAGGAAAGGACCACGCAGGATTTTCGCTGACACGTACGGGTTTTTCCTTTTTCCAGTGGGGACACGTGGCATAGCCCTTCACTCGAACAAGTCGCTGTTGATGGGTCCCGTCAAAAAAAAGTTACTGTTAACG
>LR738713.1:819118969-819129277 GCA_902687465.1 Secale cereale | reverse complement strand
GGTGGCAGAGTTGGACATGCACACGAAGTCGTAGACGTGAACGACCACGACCAGAACACACACGTATATTTATTCCACCGGCCTGCACTGCACCATATCGAAAGAGACGATCGAGGAGTCGAGAGCACATTGCCATGGAGGATCTCCTGCTACGTATATAATTCCAGTCTAGGATGGGAACAGCAACAGACTGGTTGGGCCTGCCGGAAGATCTCCTGCTCATCGCCATGGAGGCCATGGAGGTCGCCGACGTGGTCCGTTCGGGAGCCGTCTGCTCTGCCTGGCGCTCCGCCTACGCCACGTTCCACCGCCTCCGCCTCCCCACGCCGAACCAGCCGCCCTGCCTGTTCTACGCCGCCGGGGACGCCGACGCTGCCGACCTCTACTCCTTGTCCATCAACGCCACCTTCCGCCTACCGCCGCTCCACAGTGTCATCGGCTCGGTGCACGGGTTAGTGTTCACCACCGACGAGGCGGCCAACCCTTACCTCCTCAACCCCGTGGCCGGCGCCCGGGCCGCGCTTCCGCTGATCACGACCCTCGAGCGCGTCAAGAGCAGCTTCCTGGACGGCGAGGGGAGCACGGTGTACGACGTCGACCACGTGTGGGGACCCGAGCCCGACATGCAGCACATGACGGCGCACAAGGCGTGAGGCTGGATGTACAGCAGGGTGGCCATCTCCGGCGCCGCAGGGGGTGCGGCGGCCTGCACCGTCCTGCTCGCGCACATGCCGCATGGGGAGCTCTCCTTCGCTAGCCCAGGCGACGAGCGCTGGACTCCTCTCCCTCAACTCAGATGGATCTACCCTGGCTTCCCCACTATCGTTCAAGACGATAAGAAAAGTGGCTTGGTTTACGTGCTACGCTCCGCCGGCAACCTGCACGCTTTGGATCTGAGTGGTCCGTCCCCGGTGACACGGCAACTTTAGTGTAAAACATCATGATGCTGTTGTTTGGTAATTTTGTCGTTTGGTAATTTTGTCGAGAGGAAGTTGCGTGTCATGGAAGGAAAGGACCACGCAGGATTTTCCCTGACGCATACGGGTTTTTCCTTTTTCCAGTGGGGACACGTGGCATAGCCCTTCACTCGAACAAGTCGCTGTTAATGGGTCCCGTCAAAAAAAAGTTGTTGTTAACGGGGGGCAGAGTTGGACATGCACACGAAGTCGTACGCATGAACGACCACGACCAGAACACGCACGTATGTTTATTCCGCCGGCCTGCACTGCACCATATCGAAAGAGACGATCGAGGAGTCGAGAGCACATTGCCATGGAGGATCTCCTGCTACGTATATAATCCTAGTCTAGGATGGGAACAGCAGCAGACTGGCCGGGGTTGCCGGAAGATCTCCTGCTCATCGCCATGGAGGCCATAGAGGTCGCCGACGTGGTCCGTTCGGGAGCCGTCTGCTCTGCCTGGCGCTCCGCCTACGCCACGTTCCGCCGCCTTCGCCTCCCCACGCCGAACCAGCTGCCCTGCCTGTTCTACGCCGCCGGGGACACCGACGCTGCTGTGCTCTACTCCTTGTCTACCAACGCCACCTTCCGCCTACCGCCGCTCCATAGTGTCATCGGCTCGGCGCACGGGTTAGTGTTCACCACCGACGAGGCGGCCAACCCTTACCTCCTCAACCCCGTGACCAGCGCTTGGGCCGCGCTTTCACTGATCACGACCCTCGAGCGCGTCAAGAGCAGCTTCCTGGACGGAGAGGGGAGCACGGTGTACAACGTCGACCACGCGTGGGGACCCGAGCCCGACATGCAGCACGTGACGGCGCACAAGGCGAGAGGCTGGATGTACAGCAGGGTGGCCATCTCCGACGCCGCAGGGGGTGCGGCGGCCTGAACTGTCCTGCTCGCGCACATGCCGCATGGGGAGCTCTCCTTCGCTAGCCCAGGCGACGAGCGCTGGACTCCTCTCCCTCAACTCAGATGAATTTACCCTGGCTTCCCCACCATCGTTCAAGACGACAAGAAAAGTGGCTTGTTTTACGTGCTACGCTCCGCCGGCAACCTGCACGCTTTGGATCTGAGTGGTCCGTCCCTGGTGACATGGCAACTTTAGTGTAAAACATCATGATGCTGTTGTTTGGTAATTTTGTCGTTTGGTACTTTTGTCGAGAGGAAGTTGCGTGTCATGGGAGGAAAGGACCACGCATGATTTTCCCTGACGCGTACGGGTTTTTCCTTTTTCCAGTGGGGACACGTGGCATAGCCCTTCACTCGAACAAGTCGCTGTTAATGGGTCCGGTCAAAAAAAGTTGCTGTTAACGGGGGGCAGAGTTGGACATGCACATGAAGTCGTACACATGAACGACCACGACCAAAACACGCACGTATATTTATTCCACCGGCCTACATTGCACCATATCGAAAGAGACGATCGAGGAGTCGAGAGCACATTGCCATGGAGGATCTCCTGCTACGTATATAATCCCAGTCTAGGATGGGAACAGCAGCAGACTGGTCGGGGCTGCCAGAAGATCTCCTGCTCATCGCCATGGAGGCCATGGAGGTCACCGACATGGTCCGTTCGGGAGCCGTCTGCTCTGCCTGGCGCTCTGCCTATGCCACGTTCCGCCGCCTCCGCCTCCCCACACCGAACCAGCCGCCCTGTCTGTTCTACGCCACCGGGGACACCGACGCTGCCGTGCTCTACTCCTTGTCCACCAACGCCACCTTCCGCCTATCGCCGCTCCACAGTGTCATTGGCTCGGCGCACGGGTTAGTGTTCACCACCGACGAGGCGGCTAACCCTTACCTCCTCAACCCCGTGACCGGCGCCCGGGCCGCGCTTCCGCTGATCACGACCCTCGAGCGCGTCAAGAGCAGCTTCCTGGACGGCGAGGGGAGCACGATGTACGACGTCGACCACGCGTGGGGACCCGAGCCCGACATGCAGCACGTGACGGCGCACAAGGCGAGAGGCTGGATGTACAGCAGGGTGGCCATCTCCGGTGCCGCAGGGGGTGCGGCGGCCCGCACCGTCCTTCTTGCGCACATGCCGCATGGGGAGCTCTCCTTCGCTAGCCCAGGCGACGAGCGCTGGACTCCTATCCCTCAACTCAGATGGATCAACCCTGGCTTCACCACCATCGTTCAAGACGACAAGAAAAATGGCTTGTTTTACGTGCTACGCTCCGCCGGCAACCTGCACGCTTTGGATCTGAGTGGTCCGTCCCCGGTGACATGGCAACTTTAGTGTAAAACATCATCATGCTATTGTTTGGTATTTTTGTCGTTTGGTAATTTTGTCGAGAGGAAGTTGCGTGTCATGGGAGGAAAGGACCACGCAGGATTTTCCCTGATGCGTACGGGTTTTTCCTTTTTCCAGTGGGGACACGTGGCATAGCCCTTCACTCGAACAAGTCGCTGTTAATGGGTCCCGTCAAAAAAAGTTGCTGTTAACGGGGGCAGAGTTGGACATGCACACGAAGTCGTACACGTGAACGACCACGACCAGAACACGCACGTATATTTATTCCGCTGGCCTGCACTGCACCATATCGAAAGATACGATCGAGGAGTCGAGTGCACATTGCCATGGAGGATCTCCTGCTACAAATATAATCCCAGTTTAGGATGGGAACAGCAGAAGACTGGTCGGGGCTGCCGGAAGATCTCCTGCTCATCGCCATGGAGGCCATGGAGGTCGCCGACGTGGTCCGTTCGGGAGCCGTCTGCTCTGCCTGGCGCTCCGCCTACGCCACGTTCCGCCGCCTCCGCCTCCCCACACCGAACCAGCCGCCCTGCCTGTTCTACGCCGCCGGGGACGCTGACGCTGCCGTGCTCTACTCCTTGTCCACCAACGCCACCTTCCGCCTACCACCGCTCCACAGTGTCATCGGCTCGGCGCACAGGTTAGTGTTCACCACCGACGAGGCGGCCAACCCTTACCTCCTCAACCCCGTGACCGGCGCCCGGGCCGCGCTTCCGCTGATCACGACCCTCGAGCGCGTCAAGAGCAGCTTCGTGGACGGCGAGGGGAGCACGGTGTACGACGTCGACCACACGTGGGGACCCGAGCCCGACATGCAGCACGTGATGGCGCAGAAGGCGATTGGCTGGATGTACAGTAGGGTGGCCATCTCCGGCGCCGCAGGGGGTTCGTCGGCCTGCACCGTCCTGCTCGCGCACATGCCGCATGTGGAGCTCTCCTTCGCTAGCCCAGGCGACGAGCGTTGGACTCCTCTCCCTCAACTCAGAAGGATCTACCCTGGCTTCCCCACCATCGTTCAAGACGATAAGAAAAGTGGCTTGTTTTACGTGCTACGCTCCGCCGGCAACCTGCACGCTTTGGATCTGAGTGGTCCGTCCCCGGTGACATGGCAACTTTATAGTAAAACATCATGATGCTGTTGTTTGGTAGTTTTGTCGTTTGGTAATTTTGTCGAGAGGAAGTTGCGTGTCATGATATGAAAGGACCACGCAGGATTTTCCCTGACGCGTACGGGTTTTTCCTTTTTCCAGTGGGGACACGTGGCATAGCCCTTCACTCGAACAAGTCGCTGTTAATGGGTCCCGTCAAAAAAAAGTTGCTGTTGACCGGGGGGGGGGGGGCAGAGTTGGACATGCACACGAAGTCGTACACGTGAACGACCACGACCAGAACACGAACGTATATTTATTCCGCCGGCCTGCACTGCACCATATCGAAAGAGACGATCGAGGAGTCGAGAGCACATTGCCATGGAGGATCTCCTGCTACGTATATAATCCCAGTCTAGGATGGGAACAGCAGCAGACTGGTCGGGGCTGCCGGAAGATCTCCTGCTCATCGCCATGGAGGTCGCCGACGTGGTCCGTTCGGGAGCCGTCTACTCTGCCTGGCGCTCCGCCTACGCCACGTTCCGCCGCCTCCGCCTCCGCACGCCGAACCAGCCGCCCTGCCTATTCTACGCCGCCGGGGACGCCGACACTGCCGTGCTCTACTCCATGTCCACCAACGCCACCTTCCGCCTACCGCCGCTCCATAGTGTCATCGGCTCGGCGCACGGGTTAGTGTTCACCATCGGCGAGGCGGCCAACCCTTACCTCCTCAACACCATGACCGGCGCCCGGGCCGCGCTTCCGCTAATCTCGAACCTCGAGCGCGTCAAGAGCAGCTTCCTGGACGGCGAGGGGAGCACGGTGTACGACGTCGACCACGCGTGGGGACCCGAGCCCGACATGCAACACGTGACGACGCACAAGGCGAGAGGCTGGATGTACAGCAGGGTGGCCATCTCCGGCGCCGCAGGCGGTGCGGCGGCCTGCACCATCCTGCTTGCGCACATGCCGCATGGGGAGCTCTCCTTTGCTAGCCCAGGCGATGAACGCTGGACTCCTCTCCCTCAACTCAGATGGATCTACCCTGGCTTCCCCACCATCGTTCAAGACGACAAGAAAAGTGGCTTGCTTTACGTGCTACGCTCCGTCGGCAACCTGCACGCTTTGGATCTGAGTGGTCCGTCCCCGGTGACATGGCAACTTTAGTGTAAAACACCATGATGTTGTTGTTTGGTAATTTTGTCGAGAGGAAGTTGCGTGTCATGGGAGGAAAGGACCACGCAGGATTTTCCCTGACGCGTACGGGTTTTTCCTTTTTCCAGTGGGGACACGTGGCATAGCCCTTCACTCGAACAAGTCGCTGTTAATGGGTCCCGTCAAAAAAACTTGCTGTTAACAGGGGGCAGAGTTGGACATGCACACGAAGTCGTACACGTGAACGACCACGACCAGAACACGCAAGTATATTTATTCTGCCGGCCTGCACTGCACCATATCGAAAGAGACAATCGAGGAGTCGAGAGCACATTGCCATGGAGGATCTCCTGCTACGTATATAATCCCAGTCTAGGATGGGAACAGCAGCAGACTGGTCGGGGCTGCCAGAAGATCTCCTGCTCATCGCCATGGAGGCCATGGAGGTCGCCGACGTGGTCCGTTCGGGAGCCGTCTGCTCTGCCTGGCGCTCCGCCTACGCCACGTTCCGCCGCCTCCGCCTCCCCACGCCGAACCAGCTGCCCTGCCTGTTCTACGCCGCCGGGGACGCCGACGCTGCCGTGCTCTACTACTTGTCCACCAACGCCACCTTCCGCCTATCGCCGCTCCATAGAGTCATCGGCTCGGCGCACGGGTTAGTGTTCACCACCGACGAGGCGGCCAACCCTTACCTCCTCAACCCCGTGACCGGCGCCCGGGCCGCGCTTCCGCTGATCACGACCCTCGAGCGCGTCAAGAGCAGCTTCCTGGACGGCGAGGGGAGCACGGTGTACAACGTCGACCACGCGTGGGGACCCGAGCCCGACATGCAGCACGTGACGGTGCACAAGGCGAGAGGTTGGATGTACAGCAGGGTGGCCATCTCCGGCGCCGCGGGGGGTGCGGTGGCCTGCACCGTCCTGCTCGCGCACATGCCGCATGTGGAGCTCTCCTTCGCTAGCCCAGGCGACGAGCGCTGGACTCCTCTCCCTCAACTCAGATGGATCTACCCTGGCTTGCCCACCATCGTTCAAGACGACAAGAAAAGTGGCTTGTTTTACGTGCTACGCTCCGCCGGCAACCTGCACACTTTGGATCTGAGTGGTCCGTCCCCGGTGACATGGCAACTTTAGTGTAAAACATCATGATGCTGTTGTTTGGTAATTTTGTCGAGAGGAAGTTGCGTGTCATGGGAGGAAAGGACCACGCAGGATTTTCCTGGACACGTACGGGTTTTTCCTTTTTCCTGTGGGGACACGTGGCATAGCCCTTCACCCGAACAAGTCGCTGTTAATGGGTCCCGTCAAAAAAAAGTTGCTGTTAACGGGGGGCAGAGTTGGACATGCACACGAAGTCGTACACGTGAACGACCACGACCAGAACACGCACGTATATTTATTCCGCCAGCATGCACTGCACCATATCGAAAGAGACGATGGAGGAGTCGAGAGCACATTGCCATGGAGGATCTCCTGCTACGTATATAATCTCAGTCTAGGATGGGAACAGCAGCAGACTGGTCGGGGCTGCCGGAAGATCTCCTGTTCATCGCCATGGAGGCCATGTAGGTCGCCGACGTGGTCCGTTCGGGAGCCGTCTGCTCTGCCTGGCGCTCCGCCTACTGTAACACCCCAAATTTTTGAGTTGTTTTTTCTTCTAAACTTTTGGCCTTTTTTAAAGAGAGTTGTTTGATCTTCTCTTAAAGCCCTTCTAAAATCCTTTCTGACCAAAGTTTGTGTGCCTTCTCAAGTTTGGTTTTTGGCCTTGAAGTTTTTTCTTGTGTTTGGCTCAAGCACAAGTTGAGTTTCAAAAGTGGTTGTTTGAATTCTCCCCTTCTTGTTTTGAGTCTCTCAAGTTTAATCTTGGACTTATCTCACTCTCCATCCTTCATCTTGTCATGACCCCCAGCAGAAATATTTCTCTCCAAGACCCTCTCCACATCTTAGGACAAGTCTTTCATGAATTCCAGTAAGTTTTGACCTTATTGGGATTTCCCCCCTATTTATTTCACTCCAAAAATAATTCTGTCTTTTATAGTGGACCTTGGTGATTTACAAAGGAGCTACCATTTCCATTTAGTTGTTTGATTCCAAACCAACTCTCCTAGATAGTCTTTAGTACCAACAACCTAGATCCATCTTGTTTCACTGGTCCATAGTTCAAAAATTTCAAATTTCACCCGCTGCAAGTTTGGACCAGATTTGTAAAATTTGGTGAAATTCATATTTATCATCTTCCAAAAATTCTGTGAAAAATCAGGCAACCTCTAGATACATCAAGAGGCCACTCCACCAAAAATCAGCTCCAGAGGCATTGCACACATACCAGAATCATTTCATCAAACACATTGCATGCACTGAACTGTCAGTTGTTAACTGAAACTGTCGACAGTTCATCAGTCCGTCAGTTTCGTCAGTTTCGACAGTTCGTCAGGCACAGCGACAAAACCCGCCAGTATCTCCTTGGCTCGACACTGCACTGCTCATTCTTCTTATCCAGTCGCCGCACGCTCGCTTGGCCGCTTCTGGGCGTCGGTGGCGCCCTGGCCCGACCGCGCCGGCGACTGCCACGGCAACAGCGCCGCCCGTGGCGGCTGACAGAAGCAACACCGTGGTGCAACGCCGTTTAGCGCCGCCCAAGCCACCCCAGTGCTCCGCGTGTCCACCTCGACAGCCAACGCACGCCTGGCACACCGTCGCCGTGGTCTGGCACGCGCAGAGCGCGTTTTCTGCCGCCGCCGTGCCGCGCGGCCGTTCCATCGGGGACAGGCCGTAACTCCATCTCTTCTGCTGAGTTAGGTGCGGGAATGGAACCCCTATAGCTACTAGATGATGCTCAAGCCCTAACTCCGCCGTCCGACCACTGCAGCGCCGTAATCGACTCACCGGACTTATCCGTTCACGGCAACCACCTCGAGCCGCCTATATAAGGCACCCCCGAGCTCGTGCTCGAGCGCACACACCTCCACTATCTCCCTAGACCGCGCCCAACCTCTGGAAGAGCCTCGAGGGGCCCTTCTTCCCCAACTCCGGCCAGCTACCTCCGCCTCGGGCTCCAGCTCCGTTCACTCCGGTGAGGGCTTCTCCGCCGCCGTGAACTTAAGCATAGCATCCTGGCAACCACCTAGACCTAACCCCCACTTCAATTTCATACCAGGGGCCTTCTCCGACGAGGTCCACGACCACCCGAGCCGCCGTCCGCCGGAGACAGGGTCGCCGTCGACGTGGGACTCGCCAACACCCAACTCCACCACCGTTCGACGCGGAAGACCACCATGAAGCCGTAGGTACCACTCTCCTCCCCTAACTCGCCGTGGATCGACGCCGGCGATCACCGCAGCACCGGCGCCGTCGCGGTTCTGTTTACATTTTCAAACCTGACAAGTGGGGCCTCTTGTCAGCCTCTCACATCTCCCCCTCGAACCGTTTTTTGAAAGCGTATTCGAGCAAAGTGCGTTTTCCCTCTTCGGTTGATGTACTGCGTACCGGTTCGCTTTGCTATTTTCTGTTCTAGCCCCTGGATCTTTTTTGTTTCATTACAGATGAGTCCCTGGACAGAAACCTTAATATCTTTTAAACTAAAAATGATTTTGAGTTGATTCTTTTTCTGTCCTCTTTAGTTTTCTGCCTAGTTTTTTGTCATATTTATGTAGAAATGTTTGGAGGAACTTTATTTGCACGCGCGGTATTTATGTTAGTGTGTATTTTGTTTGAATACATAGATACCGGAGGCCGTGACGGAGACGCGAATCACACCGAGTTAGGCTCCGACTTTTCAGAACCAGGCAAGCATGTTTGAACCTTTGATATGATGAGTGTGTTGCATGTTTGCTCGAGTAACTCTTCTCATAAGCATGGTCATATAAGCATTGTGTATGGTTATATTTCATGCAAGTGAGCTTTGGGTGAGCCGCGAAAGTTGAAGTTTGAACCACCTCGATCATATGGTGATATGATGGGTGGAATGCCGGTATTGTTGGAGCATGCCAGTAGTTGGTTATCTCAGTATCAACGGAAATCATGTCATGATTCCGTTCATGTCCTTTCCGGTACTATCATAGGCCATCCGTTGGGATTACGGTCTAGTCAGTTGTAAACCACTTCCCGAGTACACACCAAGTAGAGGGGCCGGGATGAGGGTGCCATGCCCCTGGATTAAAGCCCGTCATCCGGTCAGGGGGCATGGGTGTTTCCGGTTGGGACCGAGAGGGGGCACCCCTTAGAGCGCGCATATATAAATTTGATCCCATGCTATTCGAGGTTGTAGCCTCCCCGTCTTAAAGTTTTCCGTGAATGTCGTCGCGGGTGATTCCGGACGACAGGATGTTAAATGGGTGTGTACTGGTTAGTTGGGTTTCTACTAAAACACCGTAGACGGGACTAGCCTACGTGGCTAGTAGAACTCGTTGGCTATGAGTTAATGGTACAAGCTCTGCAGAGTTAAATTCCTTCAGTAGCCATGTTTATGGCCTAGTGTCAATCTTCATGTCAACCCGGTGACCGTCTCTAGTATATTCTTGCTGGTAACCAGAGTAGTGGTTTTGTCAAGTTCATTTGGTAGATGAACTCACCAACTATCTCAGCATTTATTTATTTTCAGAAGTATTTCATCATTGTTATATTGTTGTTCATAAGCCCTTTATGTGATGTCGCTCAGACGTCCGACTGTGGCATTCTTTCTATTTATAAGCCCTTTATGTGATGTCGCTCAGACGTTCGACTGTGGCATTCTTTCTATTTATAAGCCCTTTATGTGATGTCGCTCAGACGTCCGACTGTGGCATTCTTTCTATTTATAAGCCCTTTATGTGATGTCGCTCAGACGTCCGACTGTGGTATTCTTT
>LR738713.1:819070652-819118800 GCA_902687465.1 Secale cereale | reverse complement strand
GTGGCATTCTTTTTATTTATAAGCCCTTTATGTGATGTCGCCCAGACGTCCGACTGCGGCATTCTTTTATTTATAAGCCCTTTATGTGATGTCGCTCAGACGTCCGACTGTGGCATTCTTTTTATTTATAAGTCCTTTATGTGATGTCGCTCAGACATCCGACTGAGGCATTCTTGTTATTTACTTTTACTATAAGCCCTTTATGTGGTGTCGCTCAGACGCCCGACTGTGGCCTGCTATAGTTCATTATTTTTCCTACGAGGCGTCACTCAGACACTCGTTTATTCTCCTTATATTTATCTTATGGATGTCGGGAGGATTACTGCCCGACTTCTATCATTGCATACAGCGCATTCATATTTTATTCCGGTCGCATTTTTGCTGGAATACTCATATGCATCATGTTGGCATTTATTATATCTTAAGTCCGAACTGTCTTGCGAGTACATTCAAAGTACTCACCTGGCTTGTTGATTTGGCCAGATGTGGACGAAGGCGATCTCATGGATGAGGAATTCGATAGCGAGTCCGACGCTTAGAGGAGTCCCAGTCAGTCCCTTGCGATCCTGGAGTTGATCACTGTTTTATAACCGCTTCCGCCTACCACTAAATAAATTCATCGGGTCTCACTCAGACACTCGATGAGCTGTATAATATTGGAGTCACATCATCCACTTCACTGTGACATATTCCACCACCTTTTATTACGAGATAGTAGTATGCCACCCTGCCTTGTGTCATATCCGCCTTTATGTATTATATTGGTGCGCTTGTAATAAAATTGTTGAGCAACCCCTAGCTCAACCTTGTATAATATTCAGTGTACTGGATTTCTGTATCAAGGAAGTGTCTGCCAGCAGGTAATAATATTCCTCGCTGGTTTATTAAAAAGGTCGGTCTTCCGGTAATTATTTTACCGAAGGACCGGTCCTGACACCTACGCCACATTCCGCCGCCTCCGCCTCCCCACGCCGAACCAGCCGCCCTGCCTGTTCTACGCCGCCGGGGACGCCGACGCTGCCGTGCTCTACTCCTTGTCCACCAACGCCACCTTCCGCCTACCGCCGCTCCATAGTGTCATCGGCTCGGCGCACGGGTTAGTGTTCACCACCGACGAGGCGGCCAACCCTTACCTCCTCAACCCCGTGACCGGCGCCCGGGCCGCGCTTCCGCTGATCACGACCCTCGAGCGCGTCAAGAGCAGCTTCCTGGACGGCGAGGGGAGCACGGTGTACGACGTCGACCACGCGTGGGGACCCGAGCCCGATATGCAGCACATGACGGCGCACAAGGCGAGAGGCTGGATGTACAGCAGGGTGGCCATCTCCGGCGCCGCAGGGGGTGCGGCGGCCTGCACCGTCCTGCTCGCGCACATGCTGCATAGGGAGCTCTCCTTCGCTAGCCCAGGCGACGAGCGCTGGAATCCTCTCCCTCTACTCAGATGGATCTACCCTGGCTTCCCGACCATCGTTCAAGACGACAAGAAAAGTGGCTTGTTTTACGTGCTACGCTCCGCCGGCAACCTGCACGCTTTTGATC
The DNA here is from genome assembly GCA_902687465.1 of Secale cereale. Taxonomy (NCBI): domain Eukaryota; kingdom Viridiplantae; phylum Streptophyta; class Magnoliopsida; order Poales; family Poaceae; genus Secale; species Secale cereale. The sequence goes on along the minus strand of LR738713.1, from coordinate 819,117,261 downwards.
TGAGTGGTCCGTCCCCGGTGACATGGCAACTTTAGTGTAAAACATCATGATGCTGTTGTTTGGTAATTTTGTCGTTTGGTAATTTTGTCGAGAGGAAGTTGCGTGTCATGGGAGGAAAGGACCACGCAGGATTTTCCCTGACGCGTACGGGTTTTTCCTTTTTCCAGTGGGGACACGTGGCATAGCCCTTCACTCGAACAAGTCGCTGTCGATGGGTCCCGTCAAAAAAAAGTTGCTGTTAACGGGGGGCAGAGTTGGACATGCACACGAAGTCGTACACGTGAACGACCACGACCAGAACACGCACATATATTTATTCCGCCGGCCTGCACTGCACCATATCGAAAGAGACGATCGAGGAGTCGAGAGCACATTGCCATGGAGGATCTCCTGCTACGTATATAATCCCAGTCTAGGATGGGAACAACAGCAGACTGGTCGGGGCTGCCGGAAGATCTCCTGCTCATCGCCATGGAGGCCATGGAGGTCGCCGACGTGGTCCGTTCGGGAGCCGTCTGCTCTGCCTGGCGCTCCGCCTACGCCACGTTCCGCAGCCTCCGCCTCCCCACGCCGAACCAGCCGCCCTGCCTGTTCTACGCCGCCGGGGACACCGAAGCTGCCGTGCTCTACTCCTTGTCCACCAACACCACCTTCCGACTACCGCCTCTCCACAGTGTTATCGGCTCGGCGCACGGGTTAGTGTTCACCACCGACGAGGCGGCCAACCCTTACCTCCTCAACCCCGTGACCGGCGCCCGGGACGCGCTTCCGCTGATCACGACCCTCGAGCGCGTCAAGAGCAGCTTCCTGGACGGCAAGGGGAGCACGGTGTACGACGTCGACCACGCGTGGGGACCCGAGCCCGACATGCAGCACGTGATGGTGCACAAGGCGAGAGGCTGGATGTACAGCAGGGTGGCCATCTCCGGCGCCGCAGGGGGTGCGGCGGCCTGCACCGTCCTGCTCGCGCACATGCCGCATGGGGAGCTCTCCTTCGCTAGCCCAGGCGACGAGCGCTGGACTCCTCTCCCTCAACTCAAATGGATCTACCCTGGCTTCCCCACCATCGTTCAAGACGACAAGAAAAGTGGCTTGTTTTACGTGCTACGCTCCGCTGGCAACCTGCACGCTTTGGATCTGAGTGGTCTGTCCCCGGTGACATGGCAACTTTAGTGTAAAACATCATGATGCTGTTGTTTGGTAATTTTGTCGTTTGGTATTTTTGTCGAGAGGAAGTTGCGTGTCATGGGAGGAAAGGACCACGCAAGATTTTCCCTGACGCGTCCGGGTTTTTCCTTTTTCCAGTGGGGACACGTGGCATAGCCCTTCACTCGGACAAGTCGCTGTTAATGGGTCCCGTCAAAAAAAAGTTGCTGTTAACGGGGGGCAGAGTTGGACATGCACACGAAGTCGTACACGTGAACGACCATGACCAGAACACGCACGTATATTTATTCCGCCGGCCTGCACTGCACCATATCGAAAGAGACGATCGAGGAGTCGAGAGCACATTGCCATGGAGGATCTCCTGCTACGTATATAATCCCAGTCTAGGATGGGAACAGCAGCAGACTGGTCGGGGCTGCCGGAAGATCTCCTGCTCATCGCCATGGATTCCATGGAGGTCGCCGACGTGGTCCGTTCGGGAGCCGTCTGCTCTGCCTGGCGCTCCGCCTACGCCACGTTCCGCCGCCTCCGCCTCCCCACGCCTAACCAGCCGCCTTGCCTGTTCTACGCCGCCGGGGACGCCGACGCTGCCGTGCTCTACTCCTTGTCCACCAACGCCACCTTCCGCCTACCGCCGCTCCACAGTGTCATCGGCTTGGCGCACGGGTTAGTGTTCACCACCGACGAGGCGGCCAACCCTTACCTCCTCAACCCCGTGACCGGCGCCCGGGCCGCGCTTCCGCTGATCACGACCCTCGAGCGCGTCAAGAGCAGCTTCCTGGACGGCGAGGGGAGCATGGTGTACGACGTCGACCACGCGTGGGGACCCGAGCCCGACATGCAGCACGTGACACCGCACAAGGCGAGAGGCTGGATGTACAGCAGGGTGGCCATCTCCGGCGCCGCAGGGGGTGCGGCGGCCTGCACCGTCCAGCTCGCGCACATGCCGCATGGGGAGCTCTCCTTCGCTAGCCCAGGCGACGAGCGCTGGACTCCTATCCCTCAACTCAGATGGATCTACCCTGGCTTCCCCACCATCATTCAAGACGACAAGAAAAGTGGCTTGTTTTACTTGCTACGCTCCGCCGGCAACCTGCACGCTTTGGATCTGAGTGGTCCGTCCCCGGTGACATGGAAACTTTAGTGTAAAACATCATGATGCTGTTGTTTCGTAATTTTGTCGTTTGGTAATTTTGTCGAGAGGAAGTTGCGTGTCATGGGAGGAAAGGACCACGCAGGATTTTCCCTGACGCGTATGGGTTTTTTCCTTTTTCCAGTGGGGACACGTGGCATAGCCCTTCACTCGAACAAGTCGCTGTTAATGGGTCCCGTCAAAAAAAAGTTACTGTTAACGGGGGGCAGAGTTGGACATGCACACGAAGTTGTACACGTGAACGACCACGACTAGAACACGCACGTATATTTATTCCGCCGGCCTGCACTTCACCATATCGAAAGAGACGATCGAGGAGTCGAGAGCACATTGCCATGGAGGATCTCCTGCTACGTATATAATCCCAGTCTAGGATGGGAACAACAGCAGACTGATCGGGGCTGCCGGAAGATCTCCTGCTCATCGCCATGGAGGCCATGGAGGTCGCCGACGTGGTCCGTTCGGGAGCCGTCTGCTCTGCCTGGCGCTCCGCCTACGCCACGTTCCGCCACCTCCGCCTCCCCACGCCGAACCAGCCGCCCTGCCTGTTCTACGCCGCCGGGGACGCCGACGCTGCCGTGCTCTACAACTTGTCCACCAACGCCACCTTCCGCCTACCGCCGCTCCATAGTGTCATCGGCTCGGCGCACGGGCTAGTGTTCACCACCGACGAGGCGGCCAATCCTTACATCCTCAACCCCGTGACCGGCGTCCGGGCCGCCCTTCCGCTGATCACGACCCTCGAGCGCGTCAAGAGCAGCTTCCTGGACGGTGAGGGGAGCACGGTGTACGACGTCGACTACGCGTGGGGACCCGAGTCCGACATGCAACACCTGACGGCGCACAAGGCGAGAGGCTGGATGTCCAGCAGGGTGGCCATCTCCGGCGCCGCAGGGGGTACGGCGGCCTGCATCGTCCTGCTCGTGCACATGCCGCATGGGGAGCTCTCCTTCGCTAGCCCATGCGACGAGCACTGGACTCCTCTCCCTCAACTCAGATGGATCTACCCTGGCTTCCCCACCATCGTTCAAGAAGACAAGAAAAGTGGCTTGTTTTACGTGCTACGCTCCGCTGGAAACCTGCACGCTTTGGATCTGAGTGGTCCGTCCCCGGTGACATGGCAACTTTAGTGTAAAACATCATGATGCTGTTGTTTGGTAATTTTGTCGTTTGGTAATTTTGTCGAGAGGAAGTTGCGTGTCATGGGAGGAAAGGACCACGCAGGATTTTCCCTGACGCGTACGGGTTTTTCCTTTTTCCAGTGGGGACACATGGCATAGCCCTTCATTCGAACAAGTCGCTGTTAATGGCTAGCTAGGATTCCTCCCATAACACGGCGGTGGGCCCGGCCGGCCCATGCTGATCCTCGAGGAAATTGACTATTTGTTATTAAGTTCGTCGGACTTTGATTATAACTACAAAGTTGATTTTTTTCTTGACAAAAAATGGCCAGGGGCTAGATTGTGAGAGATGATTAGTGTCAGAGAAAAAAAAGATCCCGCGTACACACGTCGTATACATGTACAAGTACAAGGCTGATGATCTGCCCATAACTATCTACATCGTCCACGCATCCATCTATACCTAGCCGTCGCAACTCATCAGGCAGTGCCGCAAGGAATTCATCTAGTGCGTCGGCCGCTAGCCACCGGCAAGTCAGGTCCCCAGCAGTTCCTAATGTTCAGGCGAACATCCGGCTATGCACTACAATTCTTCAACTCTGTTTCTAATCTCTTCATTGTCAAAAGTAAAAAATATGTCAAGGAAAATCATTGCACCTAAGAAAGGATCGTACCAGATCCTAGAGAAAAATAGGATCGTAGCATCTCGCACTGGGCACCACACATTTTTTTCCTTTCCCGCTCCACGATTTTTTTCTCTTGGAGCAATCGATCAGTATTTGTTCTGTGTGTAGCAATCGATCTGTATACGACATGTGTACACGTGGGATCTTTTTCATTTCCCCTAGCACTAATCATCTCTTACGCTATAGTCCCTGGTTAACGTTTTGTCAAGAAAAAATGAACTTTGTAGTCATAATCAAATTCCAACAAACCTAATGATAAATAGTCAATTTCCTCCTCAAGGAGGGACTTGCGTTGGCGCTACAATGGAGGAGGAGTGAAATCATTCGCAATATTACAAGCAATTAGGCGCACGTTTGCACGCGAGGACAGCAAAACAACCACGAGAAAACAACCTCCTTATCAGTGGTCTTGAAGAGGCGGTGCGACCATAAGTCAATGTCATCAATAATATGTCGCACCGTGGAGGAGGAGTGAATGCCATTTTTGTTGAAGGCCTTGGCGTTGCGTGCCTCCCAAATCTTCCATAATAAGATGAAAAACAGAATAAAGGGCCAAGCATGTGGTTCAGCCCCATTGGGGGTGGGACGTCCCAAAGATCCTGCATATTGTTTGAGGGGGCCAACCCAAGTCTTTGCCAGATCCTATCTGAGAGCGGGCATTGGATAAATAGGTGGCTCGTGCCTTCACAACAGTGATTGCATCTGAGGCATTGAGCAGAAATGACAATATGCTTGTGTGCCAGCTTCGCCTTGGTGTTGAGCCGTCCATGAAAGAGGAGCCATGCCAAGACTTTGATCTTGTTTGGAACCCTAGAGGTCCAAATTGTAGCTGCATTGATATCTGGTTTCATAAGCTTGCTTTGTAGAGAAGACCTTGCCCCCAATCAGGAAGCAATCGTCTTGTTGTGGCGATGGCAAGAAATCCTGCAAAACCAACAATACAACATTCAATTCTTGTGTGGCAACAGTGCTTAGACGTACTTGCAGGTCAGAGGCTAAACCATAGCGCAAAATATTCAGTTCTTTGCGATGAGGATCGCTGCCGCTGCACCACCTTTCCTTTGCGTCAAGTCTTCGTCCATAGTTTACATCTCACCGCCGAAGTCCATCATCGGATCTGGAGAGATGAACCCTCCTGTAGATCTTTCGATGATCATCCTCATTGTGGAGCCACAGGAGGTCACTACAGTAGAATTTGTAGCCATCACCATCCAAGACGATTGGATCTGGATCACAATCACCAAGCCATTCAGATCTGAATCAGAAAGCCGCGCCCGGATTGACCATGACAACACCGAGACTGCAGCCGCCGGACATCGATCCGATTGCTGACCTTGGAGTCGGCCGGACATGTGGTCTAGTGGAGTGAGAGAACAAGTAGGGATAGATCAAAGCTAGTGGTTGCGGTGTCAGCGAAGAGTCCAACCAGAAGTAGGTGGAGGACCCAGGACGAAGGAGATTTTGTGGAGTGTTGGCATCTGATTGTTGCTTACTTGGCAGAGAAAGGAGTTGTTGGAAGAGGGTTCCATGAGGGCATTATGGTGTTGAAGGTCTAACCATTCTAACTACTCTATTACTTACAATTTCAACACTGGCAGACATTACCTTGCTGAAAACCACCTGCCATTTCCTTCTGTTCCTCATTGGGTTCGACACTCTTACTTATCGAAAATAGCTACAATTGATCCTCTATACTTGTGGGTCATCAGTAGTTTACGACAGACCTTTGGGTCCATTGTTAGTAGCTAGATGGCTTCTTCTCTCTCGATGTTTCTAAATACAATGTTCTCCTTGTTGTTCTTGGATATCTATTTGATGTAATAACTTTTTGCGGTGTGTTTGTTGAGATCAGATGAATTGTAAGTTTATGATCAGATCTATCCATGAATATTACTTGAGTTTTCTCTGAACTCTTTTATGCATGATTAATATAGCTTCATATTTCTTCTCTGATTTATTGGTTTGGTTTGGCCAACTAGATTGATTTTTCTTGCCATGGGAAGAGGTGATTTGTGATGGGTTCGATCTTACGGTGCTCAATCCCAGTGATAGAAGGGGACATGACACGTATGTATCATTGTCATTAAGGGTAAAAAGATGGGGTTTATTCATACGTGAGTTTATCTTGACTACATCATGTCATCTTGCTTAATGCATTACTCTATTTTTCCATGAACTTAATACACTAGATGAATGTTGGATAACAGTCGATGTGTGGAGTAATAGTAGTAGATGCAGAATCGTTTCGGTCTACTAATCTTGGATGTGATGCCTATATGTCTGATCATTGCCTTGGATACCGTCATAATTATTTGCTTTTCTATCAATTGCTCAACAATAATTTGTCTACCCACCGTATGTTATTTTCTTGAGAGAAGCCTCTAGTGAAAACAAAGGCCCCCGGGTCTATCTTTTATCATATAAAAATCCTAAAAATACCTTGCTGCAATTTCTTTTATTTTGTATTTTAGTTTGATCTATCTATCAAAAGCTATACGTCTAATCTTGCTCGTAACCGTTGAGGGATTGACAACCCTTTACGCGTTGGGTTGCAAGTATTTGTTGTTTGTGTGCATGTGTTGTCTACATAGTGTTGCTTGGTTCTCCTACTGGATTGATAACCTTGGTTTCATAAGTGAGTGAAATACTTATATGTAATATACTGCATCATCCTCTCCTCTTCGAGGAAATCCCAATGCAGCTCACAAGTAGCATGAGTCCCATGCACCCCTCGCTCACTGCCCAGCCTAGGTCAAAAGCTGGGGCCGCATGGGACCCACGGACACCACCTCGGCCGGGGTCTAGCCCCCTTGGTTCTCTTCTGGTGAAAAATTGGCAATATATTTTTCTTGATTTTCCGGGCTATGAAAAATCACTTTCCCCATTGGGCTTAAGTTTGGTGCTTTTTGTAGCTTTTTCTACAATTTCCCTCATCCATTGCAACATAAAAATTAAGAGGAAAAGATGTAATAATTATGTGATAATGTGCAAAATATGGTCAATAAGGATTAAATTATACTAAGAAATTGTGATGAAAATGGATGTAGCAAGGTGCCATAACCACTAGTTGATCTCACCACCAAGAGAAGTTTGTCATTCGATGCCACAATATACTATTGCAATTTGTAGTTATCTACAACTTGTTGGTACATCATTTGTCGACACGAGAGACAAGTATTCCATCATCATTTTTTTGAAAGACAATGGCAAAGAACTCGCCAATATTAGACACGAGCAGAAAAGGTCTCATCTTGATACTGACCGTGTTTTGGGGCCATTGAACATTTTACCACAGTGCGCACACCATGACATCGGTATATGATGTTGGTAAAATTATGTGTGGTGGCAGTCTAATTGAGTTGACAAATCTAATTGCTATTTAAAAATAAAATAACATGAAGAATACCAGAATAACTCAGTTGGCAAGAGCATGTGGCTGTTAACGACAAGGTTTGAGCCCTCCTTCTAGTGTTCTACTTATTTGATGTTATCTCTAGTTTAATTATAAATAAATCCAAATATTGTATCTGAACCATTGTGGTGCCTAAAATTTCCAAATAGTCTTGAAATAAATATTTCAAATATACTATATATGTTTAAAGCGAAAAATTTCTAAACTGGATAGTTGCCATAGTCTATGATTTGGTCTTATCGAGTAAAAATAATATTTTATTACACTGTTCACTTAACTTGACTACAATAATTTGGCATTGGAAGATATGGGCTTTGTTACACATTTCCATCTCTTTTAGGCATTGCCACATATTCCCTAAAAAAGGTATTGTTACGTACTCCCTAAAAGAAAGTAATGTTACATCTTGGTTTAGCATGTACCAGCTAACTTTTCTTTGTTATTTGTTTTCTCAACAAATTTTCTGCTACCAGATTCTTACAGCATCAACTAACTTTCTTTATATTACCTTCGTTACATGTGGTTAGCATTGTTTTCTAGAGAACAGACTTATGAGTTGCTCATCCTTCGGTTGCTTCGTAGGACAACACACAACACCTACATCTAGAGGGGTGTCTAAAGAAACTTCCGGTGCATGACATTGTCATCTGGCCCCTTGGGTGTTGCCATGTGCTCGATTCTAGGTTGCTTAGTTTGAGTTAGTTGTTGGTATACATTTAAGTTGGCTTTGAGCTAGAACTAGTATGCGTGAGAACATCTCTAACCCTTCCCCTAAAACTTAAATTTTCATAACACCTCATCAAACTTAACTCCTCAAATTTTGAGGGCCTAACTTCGTTGCGCCCATAACTGCAATGTTTTTATCCATTTTGCAAATTCCTACTTTGTTTTAAGTATATTTATTAGTTTGTTTATTATAGATACATTATGTAAATTGACCCACTCTAAAAATTAAATATAAATTAAAGAGTAAATAAGAAAATATAATAGTACATCTCATAATTCTGAAGTAGAGTTCTTTGTTTTTATTTTATACTATGACTTCGAGGATTATACTACATAGTTTAGTCCTACTATCTTAATTTAGTTATAATTAGTAGTATTCTAATTTTTATTTTATAGTCTCTTATTATTATTATTAAATCTTAAATAAAGGATAGAGCTATTGTTTTTAGCCCTTCCTGCAAAATTTGACTATCTATAATTTTATCTTTAATATTTCTTCTATCCTTTTCACATACGAACCCCATTCTAACTACATTTACACAAATATTAATTCAAATCATAATATTTCTAATGCACATATTTTAACAACATTTAAAGTTCAACATTTTTAAATCTAAATATTCAAATTCAAACACACACATGACCCAGATGAAGTAATAATTCAAATAAAACATGAAAGCACAATAATTATGAACTACGAATTTGTTACAAGTGCTTAACAAGATCATCTTGGAGTTGGTGATGAGCTTCTTAGTTTTTGGCCATGCGATGCACTGCGAGAAATCTCTCGTTCATGTTTTCTCGATGTTCTAGCTTCACATGTACCCCATTAATGGTAATCGAAGTTATAGTGCTCTGACGAGCCTCTCTCATCCACGATGATCATGTTGTACAAAATTACACATGTTTTCATGATATGTGTTCACACACTCAAGGATGGTGTCTTTACAAATGCAAATGTACTCATCAAAGTCACAATGTGGCTAGCCGCAATTCCATATGCAAGAACTTGAACCATCATGGTACACTTCATCAGTGGACTTGCACCGATTTTGCCAACTACATTCCTTCTAAGCTTGCACAAGGATCATGACTCTCCATGTCGCGGTCTCATGCCATCTCCCTCCCGAATGATTGCGATCAATGCCATATTGAAATCATCTTCTTCTTCCTCCTCCAACAAAGAGTCGTAAAAAATTCTTCACATAGCCTCTTCATCTATACATCGCAAAGCCCAATGATAATATTTCAGTGCATAGTTATAATAAACAGAGAAAAGAGAAAAAATACCTTCGGGCGAATTCATCAAACACCTCATGGGCATTAAGAGGTGAGTGTCGTGGTTGTCGGTGTTGGTGTGTCGATGAGACTACCAAAGACAAATGAGATGAGGAGAAGGAGAAGTGGCTGCGATAGGAACCAAATTTCGTCCTTGTCGTTGACCTACACGGCCGTAAAGAAGCTTGATGACCCACAAGTGTAGGGGATCTATCATAGTCCTTTCGATAAGTAAGAGTGTCGAACCCAACGAGGAGCAGAAGGAAATGATAGGCAGTTTTCAGTAAGGTATTTTCTGCAAGCACTGAAATTATAGGTAACATATAGTTTTGTGATAAGGTAATTGGTAGCAAGTGACAAAAGGTAAAAGTAAATAAGGTGCAGCAAGATGGCCCAATCCTTTTTGTAGCAAAGGGAAAGCCTGGACAAACTCTTATATGAAGGAAAACGCTCCCGAGGACACATGGGAATTATCGTCAAGCTAGTTTTCATCACGATCATCTGATTTGCGTTCGGTACTTTGATAATTTGGTATGTGGGTGTGTTGGGGAACGTAGTATTTCAAAAAAATCCTACGATCACGCAAGATCTATCTACTAGATGCATTCCAATGAGAGGGGAGAGTGTGTCTATGTACCCTCGTAGACCGGGAGCGGAAGCGTCTAGTGACGCGGTTGATGTAGTCAAACTTCTTCGCGATCCAACCGATCAAGCACCGAACGTACGGAGCCTCCGCGTTCAGCACACGTTCATCTTGATGACGTCCCACGAGCTCTTGATCCAGTAGAACCTCGCGGGAGAGTTTCGTCAGCACGACGGCGTGGTGACGGATATGATGAAGTTGCTGTCGCAGGGCTTCGCCTAAGCGCGCTGCAACGATATGACCGAGGTGTGTTTCTGTGGAGAGGGGCACCGCACACGGTTGGGAGAGATCAACTGATCAACTTCTATCTCTAGAGATGCCCCCCAGCTCCCGTGTATAAAGGAGCAAGGGGGGAGGCCGGCCGGCTTCCAATCCTATTCCTAGTAGGAGTCCATCAAGAAGGAGAGAGGGGGAAGGAAGGAGAGGGAGAGGGAGAGGGAAAGAGAGGCCACGCCCCCCTCCCCTAGTCCAATTCGGACTCCCCTTGGGAGGGGGCGCGCCACCTCCTGGGCTGCTACCCTCTCTCTCCCCTAAATCCCACTAGGGCCCAATACTTCCCCGGGTGGTTCCGGTAACCCCCCCCCCCCCGGCACTCCGGTTTAATCCGAAACTTTTCCAGAACACTTCCGGTGTCCGAATATAGTCGTCCAATATATCAATCTTTACGTCTCGGACATTCCGAGACTCCTCGTCATGTCCGTGGTCTCATCCGGCACTCCGAACTACCTTCGATACATCAAAACTCATAAACTCATAATACCGATCGTCATCAAACGTTAAGCGTGCGGACCCTACGGGTTCGAGAACTATGTAGACATGACCGAGACTCATCTCCGGTCAATAACCAATAGCGGAACCTGGATGCTCATATTGGCTCCTACATATTCCACGAAGATCTTTATCGGTCAAACCGCATAACAACATACATTGTTCCCTTTGTCATCAGTATGTTACTTGCCCGAGATTCGATCGTCGGTATCTCAATACCTAGTTCGATCTCGTTACCGGCAAGTCTCTTTACTCGTTCCGTAATACATCATCTCGTGACTAACTCATTAGTAAATTGCTTGCAAGGCTAATTATGATGTGCATTACCGAGAGGGCCCAGAGATACCTCTCCGACACTCGGAGTGTCAAATCCTATTCTTGATCTATGCCAACACCAAGAACACTTTTGGAGACACCTGTAGAGCATCTTTAAAATCACCCAGTTACGTTGTGATGTTTGATAGCACATAAGGTGTTCCTCCGGTATTCGGGAGTTGCATAATCTCATAGTCATAGGAACATGTATAAGTCATGAAGAAAGCAATAGCAGTAAAACTAAACGATCATAGTGCTAAGCTATCGGATGGGTCTTGTCCATCACATCATTCTCCTAATGATGTGATCTCGTTGATCAAATGACAACTCATGTCTATGGCTTGGAAACATAACCATCTCTGATCAATGAGCTAGTCTAGTAGAGGCATACTAGGGACATACTGTATTGTCTATGTATTCACACATGTACTAAGTTTCCGGTTAATACAATTCTAGCATGAATAAAAGACATTTATCATGATATAAGGAAATACAAGTAACATCTTTATTATTGCCTCTAGGGCATATTTCCTTCAGTCTCCCACTTGCACTAGAGTCAATAATCTAGATCACATGACCATGTGATTAACACCAATAGTTCACATCACCATGTGACTTAACACTTTATAGTTCACATTGCCATGTGACCAATACCCAAAAAGGTTTACTAAAGTCAGTAATCTAGTTCACATCGCCATGTGATTAACACCCAATGAGTACTAAGGTGTAATCATGTTTTGCTTGTGAGAGAGGTTTAGTTAATGGGTCTGCCACATTCAAATCCGTATGTATTTTGAAAATTTATATGTCTACAATGCTCTGCACTGAGCTACTCTAGCTAAATGCTCCTACTTTCAATATGTATCCAGATCGAGACTCAGAGTCATCCAGATCGGTGTCAAAGCTTGCATCAACGTAACTCTTTACGACGAACTCTTTATCACCTCCATAACCGAGAAATATTTCCTTTGTCATCCAGTAACTAAGGATAATTTTGACCGATGTCTAGTGATCTACTCCTGGATCGCTTCTGTACCTCCTTGCCAAACTCATGACAAGGTACACAACAGGTTTGGTACACAGCATGACATACTTTCAAGAGACTATGGCTAAGGCATAGGGAATGACTTTCATTCTTTCTCTATCTTCCGCCGTGGTCGGGTTTTGAGCCTTACTCAACTTCATACCATGCAACGCAGGCAAGAACTCTTTCTTTGACTGTTCCATTTTGAACTACTTCAAAAAACATGTCAAGGTATGTACTCATTCAAAAAACTTATCAAGCATCTTGATCTATCTCTATAGATCTTGATGCTCAATATGTAAGCAGCTTCACCGAGGTTTTTCTTTGAAAAACTCCTTTCAAAACACTCCTTTATGCTTTCCAGAAAATTCTACATCGTTTTCGATCAACAATATGTCATTCATATATACTTATCAGAAAGGCTGTAGTGCTCCCACTCACTTTCTTGTAAATACAGGCTTCACCACAAGTTTGTATAAAACTATATGCTTTGACCAACTTATCAAAGCGTATATTCCAACTCCGAGATGCTTGCACCAGTCCATAGATGGATCGCTGGAGCTTGCACATTTTGCTAGCACCTTTAGGATTGACAAAACCTTCTGGTTGCATCATATACAACTCTTCTTTAATAAATCCATTAAAGAACGCAATTTTGTTATCCATTTACCAATTTTCATAAAATGCGGCAATTGCTAACATGATTCTGACAGACTTAAGCATCGCTACGGGTGAGAAAGTCTCATCGTAGTCAACTCATTGAACTTGTCGAAAAACTTTTGCAACAAGTCGAGCTTTGTAAACAGTAACATTACCGTCAGCGTCGGTCTTCCTCTTGAAGATCCATTTATTTTCGACGGCTTCCCGATCATCGGGCAAGTCAACCAAAGTCCACACTTTGTTCTCATACATGGATCCCATCTCAGATTTCATGACCTCAAGCCATTTTGCGGAATCTGGGCTCATCATCCCTCCCTCATAGTTCGTAGGTTCATCATGGTCTAGTAATGACTTCCAGAACCGGGTTGCCGTACCACTCTGGCGCGGAACGTACTCTGGTTGATCTACGAAGTTCAGCAGTAACTTGATCCGAAGTTTCATGATCATCATCATTAGCTTCCTCACTAATTGGTGTAGGAATCACTAGAACTAGTTTATGTGATGTACTACTTTCCAATTTGGGAGAAGGTACAATTACCTCATCAAGTTCCACTTTCCTCCCACTCATTTCTTTCGAGAGAAACTCCTTCTCTAGAAAGGATCCATTCTTAGCAACGAATATCTTGCCTTCAGATTTGTGATAGAAGGTGTACCCAACAGTTTCCTTTGGGTATCCTATGAAGACACATTTCTCCGACTTGGGTTCGAGCTTATCAGGTTGAAGCTTTTTCACATAAGCATCGCAGCCCCAAACTTTAAGAAACAACAACTTTGGTTTCTTGCCAAACCACAATTCATAAGGTGTCGACTCAACGGATTTAGATGGTGCCCTTATTTAAGTGAATGGAGCTGTCTCTAATGCAAAACCCAAAATGATAGTGGTAAATCGGTAAGAGACATCATAGATCACACCATATCTAATAAAGTACGGTTACGACGTCCGGACACACCATTACGTTGTGGTGTTCCGTGTGGTGTGAGTTATGAAACTATTCCATATTGTTTCAAATGAAGACCAAACTCATAACTCAAATATTCGCCTCCACGATCAGATCGTAGAAACTTTATTTTCTTGTTACGATGATTCTCTACTTCACTCTGAAATGCTTTGAACTTTTCAAATGTTTCAGACTTGTGTTTCATTAAGTAGATATACCCATATCTGCTCAAATCATCAGTGAAGGTCAGAAAATAACGATACTCGTCGCGAGCCTCAACACTCATCGGTCCACATACATCAGTATGTATGATTTACAATAAATTAGTTGCTCGCTCCATTGTTTCAGAGAACGGAGTTTTAGTCATCTTGCCCATGAGGCATGGTTCGCAAGCACCAAGTGATTCATAATCAAGTGATTCCAAAAGTCCATCACTATGGAGTTTCTTCATGCGCTTTACACCAATATGACCTAAATGGCAGTGCCACAAATAAGTTGCACTATCATCATTAACCTTGCATCTTTTGGCTTCAATATTATGAATATGTGTATCACTACGATCGAGATCCAACAAACTATTTTCATTGGGTGTATGACCATCGAAGGCTTTATTCATGTAAACAGAATAACAATTATTCTATGACTTTAAATGAATAACCGTATTGCAACAAACATGATCAAATCATATTCATGCTCAACGCAAATGCCAAATAACATTTATTTAGGTTCTACACTAATCCCGAAAGTATAGGGAGTGTGCGATGATGATCATATCAATCTTGGAACCACTTCCAACACACATCATCACTTCACCTTTAACTAGTCTATGTTCATTCTGCAACTCTCGTTTCGAGTTACTAATTTTAGCAACTGAATCGGTATCAAATGCCCAAGGGTTGTTATGTACACTAGTAAAGTACACATCAATAATCTGTATATCAAATATACCTTTGTTCACTTTGCCATCCTTCTTATCCGCCAAGTATCTAGGGCAGTACCACTTCCAATGACCATTTCCTTTGCAGTAGAAGCACTTAGTTTCAGGCTTGAGTTTAGCTTTGGGTTTCTTCACGGGAGTGACAACTTGCTTGTCATTCTTTTTGAAGTTCTCCTTCTATCCCTTTGCCCCTTTACTTGAAACAAGTGGTCCTGTTAACCATAAACACTTGATGTTCTTTCTTGATTTCTACCTTCGTCGATTTCAGTATCGCAAAGAGCTCGGGAATTACTTTCGTCATCCCTTGCGTATTATAGTTCATCACAAAGTTCTACTAACTTGGTGATATTGACTAGAGAACTTTGTCAATTACTATCTTATCTAGAAGATTAACTCCCACTTGATTCAAGCAATTGTAGTACCCACACAATCTGAGCACATGGTCACTGGTTGAGCTATTCTCCTCCATCTTGTAGGCAAAGTATTGTCAGAGGTCTCTTAGCTCTCGACACGGGCATGAGTATGAAATACTAATTTCAACTCTTAGAACATCTCATATGCTCCGTGGCGTTCAAAACGTTTTTGAAGTCCCGGTTATAAGCCGTAAAGCATGGCGCACTAAACTATCAAGTAGTCATCATACCGAGCTTGTCAAACGTTCATAACGTCTGCATCTGCTCCTGCAATAGGTTCGTCACCTAGCGGTGCATCAAGGACATAATACTTCTGTGCAGCAATGAGGATAATCCTCAGATCACGGACCTAGTCCGCATCATTGCTACTAACATCTTTCACTTATATTTCTCGAGGAACATATAAAGTAAACAGGGAGCTACATCGCGAGCTATTGATCTACAAAATAGATATGCTCATACTACCAGGACTAAGTTCATGATAAATTAAAGTTCAATTAATCATATTACTAAAGAACTCCCACTTAGATAGACATCCCTCTAGTCATCTAAATGATCATGTGATCCAAATCAACTAAACCATGTCTGATCATCACGTGAGATGGAGTAGTTTTCAATAGTGAACATCTTATGTTGATCATATCTACTATATGATTCACGCTCGACCTTTCGGTCTCCAGTGTTTCGAGGCCATATCTGCATATGCTAGGCTCATCAAGTTTAACCCGAGTATTATG
The DNA here is from genome assembly GCA_902687465.1 of Secale cereale. Taxonomy (NCBI): domain Eukaryota; kingdom Viridiplantae; phylum Streptophyta; class Magnoliopsida; order Poales; family Poaceae; genus Secale; species Secale cereale. Next base: position 819,101,283 of record LR738713.1, on the reverse strand, counting down.
TGTGTGCAAAACTGGCTTACACATGTTGTATGTGAACGTAGAGCTTATCACACCCGATCATCACGTGGTGTCTCGGCACGACGAACTTTCGCAATGGTGTATACTTAGGGAGAACACTTGTACCTTGAAATTTTGTAAGGGATCATCTTATAATGCTACCGCCGTACTAAGCAAAATAAGAAGCATAATAAGATAAACATCACATGCAATCAAAATATGTGACATGATATGGGCATCATCATCTTGTGCTTTTGATATCCATCTCCAAGGCACTGTCATGACCACCATCGTCACCAGCGCGACACCTTCATCTCCATTGTAGCATCGTTGTCGTCTCGCCAACTATTGCTTCCACGACTATCGCTTCCGCTTAGTGATAAAGTAAAGCAATTACATGGCGATTGTATTTCATACAATAAAGCGACAACCATATGGCTCCTGCCAGTTGCCGATAACTTTACAAAACATGATCATCTCACGCAATAATGTATCACTCATCATGTCTTGACCATATCACATCACAACATGCCCTGCAAAAACAAGTTAGACGTCCTCTACTTTGTTGTTGCAAGTTTTACGTGGCTGCTATGGGCTTAGCAAGAACCGTTCTTACCTACGCATACAAAACCACAATGATATTTCGTCAAGTATGTGATGTTTTAACCTTCACAAGGACCGAGCGTAGCCACACTTGATTCAACCAAAGTTGGAGAAGCTGACACCCGCCAGCCACCTGTGTGCGAAGCACATCGGTAGAACCAGTCTCGCGTAAGCGTACGCGTAATGTCGGTCCGGGCCGCTTCATCCAACAATACCGCAAATCAAAGTATGGCATGATGGTAAGCAGTATGACTAGTATCTTCCACAACTTACTTGTGTTCTACTCGTGCATATCATCTATGCATAGACCTGGCTCATGATGCCACTGTTGGGGAACGTAGTATTTCAAAAAAAATCCTACGATCACACAAGATCTATCTACTAGATGCATAGCAACGAGAGGGGAGAGTGTGTCTACGTACCCTCATAGACCAGGAGCGGAAGCGTCTAGTGACGCGGTTGATGTAGTCGAACTTCTTCGCGATCCAACCGATCAAGCACCGAAAGTACGGAGCCTCCGCGTTCAGCACACGTTCAGCTTGATGACGTCCCACGAGCTCTTGATCCAGTAGAACCTCATGGGAGAGTTTCGTCAGCACGACAGCGTGGTGACGGATATGATGAAGTTACCGTCGCAGGGCTTCGCCTAAGCGCTGCAACAATATGACCGAGGTGTGTTTCTGTGGGGAGGGGCACCCCACACGGTTGGGAGAGATCAACTGATCAACTTCTGTCTCTAGAGGTGCCCCCTGCCCCCGTATATAAAGGAGCAAGGGGAGGTCGGCCGGCTCCTATGGCGCGCCCTAGAGGGCCAATCCTACTAGGAATAGGATTCCAATCCTATTCCTAGTAGGAGTCCATCCAGAAGGAGAGAGGGGGAAGGAAGGAGATGGAGAGGGAGAGGGAAAGAGGGTTCGCGCCCCCCTCCCCTAGTCCAATTCAGACTCCCTTTGGGAGGGGCCGCACCACCTCCTGGGCTGCTGCCCTCTCTCTTCCCTAAAGCCCACTAGGGCCCAATACTTCCCCGGGGGGTTCCGGTAACCCCCCCGGCACTTTGGTTTAATCCGAAACTTTTCCGGAACACTTACGGTGTCCAAATATAGTCGTCCAATATATCAATCTTTACGTCTCGGACATGCCGAGACTCCTCGTCATGTCCGTGATCTCATCCGGGACTACGAACTACCTTCGGTATATCAAAACTCATAAACTCATAATACCGATCGTCATCAAACGTTAAGCATGCGGACCCTACGGGTTCAAGAACTATGTAGACATGACCGAGACTCATATCCGGTCAATAACCAACAGCGGAACCTGGATGCTCATATTGGCTCCTACATATTCCACGAAGATCTTTATCGGTCAAATCGCATAACAACATACGTTGTTCCCATTGTCATCGGTATGTTACTTGCCCGAGATTCGATCGTCGATATCTCAATACCTAGTTCAATATCGTTACCGGCAAGTCTCTTTACTCGTTCCGTAATACATCATCTCGTGACAAACTCATTTGTCAATTGCTTGCAAGGCTTATTATGATGTGCATTACCGAGAGGTCCCAGAGATACCTCTCCGACACTCGGAGTGACAAATCATATTCTTGATCTATGCCAACACCACGAACACTTTCGGAGATACCTCTAGAGCATCTTTATAATCACCCAGTTACAATGTGACGTTTGATAGCACACAAGGTGTTCCTCCGGTATTCGGGAGTTGCATAATCTCATAGTCATAGGAACATGTATAAGTCATGAAGAATGCAATAGCAGTAAAACTAAACGATCATAGTGCTATGATAACGGATGGGTCTTCTCCATCATATCATTCTACTAATGATGTGATCTCGTTGATTAAATGACAACTCATGTCTATGGCTAGGAAACATAACCATCTTTGATCAATGAGCTAGTCTAGTAGATGCATACTAGGGACATACTGTATTGTCTATGTATTCACACATGTACTAAGTTTCCGGTTAATACAGTTCTAGCATGAATAAAAGACATTTGTCATGATATAAGTAAATACAAATAACATATTTATTATTGCCTCTAGGGCATATTTCCTTCAGGGTGGACCGGTGCTTGGGTGATGTCCTTACTTGGACAAGCCTCCCACTTATGATTAACCTCTATTGCAAGCATCCGCAACTACAAAAGAAGTATTAAGGTAAACCTAACCATAGCATGAAGCAAGTGGATCCAAATCAGCCCCTTACGAAGCAACGCATAAACTAGGGTTTAAGCTTCTATCACTCTAGCAACCCGTCATCTTCTTATTACTTCCCAATGCCTTCCTCTAGGCCCAAATAATGGTGAAGTGTCATGTAGTCGACATTCACGTGACACCACTAGAGGAGAGACAACATACATCTCATCAAAATATCGAACGAATACCAAATTCACATGACTACTTATAGCAAGACTTCTCCCATGTCCTCAGGAACAAAAGTAACTACTCACAAGACATAATATTGTTCATGATTAGAGGGGTATTAATATGCATAATAGATCTGAACTTATGATCTTCCACCAAGTAAACCAACAAGCATAAACTACAAGGAGTAATCAACACTACTAGTAACCCACAGGTACCAATATGAGGCTTGGGTACAAAGATTGGATACAAGAGATGAACTAGGGTTTGAGAGGAGATGGTGCTGGTGAAGATGTTGATGAAGATGTTGATGAAGATATCCTCCACAAGATTGGAGAGTTGATGGTGATGACGGCGGTGACGATTTCCCCCTCCCGGAGGGAAGTATGTTCTGCCCTTCCGGAGCCCTAGATTGGTTTCCGCCACGAGACGGCGGCTTCTGGTCCCGAAAACCTCCTCCTGATTTTTTGCAGGTCAAAACACCTCATATAGGAGAAGATGGGCATCGGGGGACGATCGTGTGGCCCACGAGACAGGGGGCGCGCCTAGAGAGGGGGGCGCGCCCCCACCCTCGTGGATAGGTGGTGAGCCCCCTGGTAATTCTCTTTCGCCAGATATTTTTTATATTTTCTGAAACGGTGTCCCGTGGAGTTTCGAAGCTTTTTGAGTTGTGCAGAATAGGTTTCCAGTGTTTGCTCCTTTTCCAGCCCAGAATTCCAGCTGCTGACATTCTCCCTTTATGTAAACCTTGTAAAATAAGAGAGAAAAGGCATAAGTATTGTGACATAATGTGTAATAACAACCCATAGTGCAATAAATATCAACATAAAAGCATGATGCAAAATGGACGTATCAACTCCCCCAAGCTTAGACCTCGCTTGTCCTCAAGCGAAAGCCGATATCGAAAAATATGTCCACATGTTTAGAGATAGAGGTGTCGATAAAAAAAATGCGGACATGAGGGCATCATGATCATTCTTATAACAACAACACATATATATTTTCATATGATTCTTATGCTAAAGTAACAATTTATTCACAATGTCAAGCATGAATCAGAAACTTCACTGAAAACCAACAAACTATGATCTCAGTCATTTAAGCAATTGCAATTTATCGTAACATCGGAAAGAGTCAACATAAGAGCTTTTCAGCAAGCCCACATACTCAACTATCATATAGTCTTTTACAATTGCTCACGCTCACGCAATACTTATGGGTATGGAGTTTTAATCGGACACAGAGAAAGATGGGCTTATGGTATTGCCTCCCAACATTTTACCTCAAGGGTAATGTCACCAGTAATAGACCAGGATAACTTACATCCAAGTGGGTATATATGTCAGGATCTTTCCAACACAATGTGCTTGCCAAAGCATAAAATGTAAAAAGGAAAGGTGATTTTCACCTTAACTCTTATAAGGCAAGAATAATAGATAGGCCCTTCGCAGAGGGAAGCAGAGGTTGTCATGTGCTTTTATGGTTGGATGCACAAAGTCTTAGCGCAAAAGAACGTCACTTTATATTGCCACTTGTGATAAGGACATTTATTATGCAGTCTGTCGCTTTTATTACTTCCATATCACAAGATCGTATAAAGCTTATTTCCTCCACACTAATAAATCATACATATTTTAGAGAGTTTGCAACATGACAACTTACTTGAAGGATCTTACTCAATCCATAGGTAGGTATGGTGGACTCTCGTGGCAAAACTGGGTTTAAGGATGTATGGAAGCACAAGTAGTATCTCTACTTGGTGCAAGGAGTTTCGGCTAGCATGAGGGGGAAAGGAAAGCTCAACATGTTGGATGATCCATGACAATATACTTTATTTCGAATGTAAGAAAACATAACCCATTATGTTGTCTTCCTTGTCCAACATCAAATCTTTAGCATGTCATATTTTAATGAGTGCTCACAATCATAAAAGAGGTCCAAGATAGTATATTTGTATGTGAAACCTCTCTTTCTTTATTACTTCCTATTAATTGCAACGATGACCAAAACTATGTTTGTCAACTCTCAACAACTTTTATTCATCATACTCTTTATATGTGAAGTCATTACTTCCCATAAGATCAATATGATCTCTTTGATACTTTTTATATTTTATTTTATTCTATCATGACCAAAGTGAGGAAATCAAGCCCTTGACTCAACACTAATCTTTATTATATAGCTCACGGACTCGATTACAAAGCTAAAGATCATAAAGCAAAAGCTCACAACTAGATCATGCTAACTTTTATTCTACTAGATCAAGATACTACCAAAAGGATCGAACTAAGAAACACGGTGATATGATACCGGGGCAACTCCCCCAAGCTTGGCAGTTGCCAAGGGGAGTGCCCATACCCATATGATTATGTCTCCTTCTTCGGGGGTGGTGATGATGGAGTTGAACGTAGTGACACCGGATCATCATACATCGAGCGTAGGAGATCCTCCAACTTGCGGATAATACCTTTGAGTGCAGCTATATGCTCCTTCAACAAAATATTTTCACTTGTGAGATACTTGTTTTGTATTTGAGCTAGCTCAATCATCTTGAAGGCTTGAATCTCAGTTGAAGTAAAAAGGTTTGGAAGGGGTTGAAGGATGTCTTCTTCTCCTGCCGGAGCCTGATCTTCCACCGCTTTCTTGATCATATTCTCCTTGTTGATCTCCTCAAGTCCTTCCCTCTTCAGATCTATCTTCATTAGCCAAGCATCGTTGCCCTCATTGTTGGAGGAGGAGGAAGACATGATGCCTGGCCTTGTCAACCCTAGCAAAAAAATAGCTCGAAACAAGAACATAGGATTTTTGCGTGATACGGTGGTCAAAACCTTCGGGAGAATATATAATAAATTTTAGCCAACCAAAATGAGTAACATACAAGAAATCGGAGTCCGGGAGGCACACGAGGCAGGGGGCGCGCCCAGAGGAAGGGGGCGCGCCCTCCACCCTCATGAACGGCTCGTGTCTCTTCCGGACTGTCACTTATTTTTCTATTTTTCTAAATATTCCAAAACGATGAAAAATTGCAATTAGAACTGTTTTAGAGTTGGTTTACTTACCATACCACATACATCTTCCTTTTCGGGGTCTGAATCGTTCTGGAAAGTGTCCCTTATGTATTCCCCCGGGGTTATGGTTTCAATAACATTGGTTTCAACATTTGTAGGATTACCTGAGAAATAATGTTTGATTCTTTGACCGTACACCACCTTCAGATTTGTGCCTTCGAAGTTGTTGATTTTTATGGCACCGGGACGATAGACCTCCTCGATGACGTAAGGACCTTCCCATTTAGAGAGGAGTATTCCTGCAAAAAATCTTAAACGAGAGTTGTATAGCAAGACATAATCACCTACGTTAAACTCACACTTTTGTATCCTTTTGTCATGCCATCTTTTAACTTTTTCTTTAAACAGCTTGGCATTCTCATATGCCTGGGTTCTCCATTCATCATGAGAGCTAATGTAAAATAGCCTCTTCTCACCGGCAAGTTTGAAATCATAGTTGAGCTCTTTAATAGCCCAATAGGCCTTATGTTCTAGCTCAAGAGGTAAGTGACAAGCCTTTCGATAAACCATCTTATATGGAGACATACCCATAGGATTTTTGTATGCAGTTCTATAGGCCCATAATGCATCATCAAGTTTCTTGGAACAATTCTTTCTAGACCTATTAACTGTCTTTTGCAAAATTAATTTCAGCTCTCTATTACTTAGTTCTACTTGACCACTAGTCTGTGGGTGATAAGGGGATGCTATTATATGATTAACATCATACTTTGCAAGCATTTTACGAAAAGCACCATGAATAAAGTGTGAACCACCATCAGTCATTAAGTATCTAGGGACTCCAAACCTCGGAAAAATAACTTCTTTAAGCATCTTAATAGAGGTGTTGTGATCAGCACTACTAGTTGGAATAGCTTCTACCCACTTAGTAACGTAATCAACAGCAACTAAAATATGCGTATACCCATTAGAGGAAGGAAACGGTCCCATATAATCAAAGCCCCAAACATCAAACAGTTCAATAACAAGTGAATAATTCATAGGCATTTCTTGACGTCTACTGATATTACCAATTCTTTGACATTCATCACAAGATAAGACAAACTTACGAGCATCCTCGAAGAGAGTAGGCCAATAAAAACCGGATTGCAATACCTTATGTGCAGCTCTATCTCCAGCATGGTGTCCTCCATATGCTTCGGAGTGGCACTTGCGTAGGATTTGTTCCTGTTCATGCTTAGGTACACAACGTCTAATAATACCATCTACTCCTTCTTTATAAAGATGTGGGTCATCCCAAAAGTAATGTCTCAAATCATAGAAGAACATTTTATTTTGCTGGTATGTGAAGCTAGGAGGTATAAACTTACCAACAATGTAATTAGCATAATCAGCATACCATGGAGCAGTACGAGAAGTATTTATGACAGCTAACTGTTCATCAGGAAAGCTATCATCAATAGGTTGTGGGTCATCAAGTATATTCTCTAGCCTAGACAAGTTATCTGCTACGGGGTTCTCAGCACCCTTTCTATCAATAATATGCAAGTCAAATTCTTGCAGCAACAGAACCCATCTAATAAGTCTAGGTTTAGCATCTTTCTTTTCCATAAGGTATTTGATAGCAGCATGATCAGTGTGAATAGTTACTTTAGAATCAACAATATAGGGCCTAAACTTATCACAAGCAAATACAACTGCTAAAAATTCTTTCTCAGTAGTAGCATAATTTCTTCGGGCACTGTCTAGAGTTTTACTAGCATATTGGATAACATTCAATTTCTTATCAACTCTTTGCCCTAGAACAACACCTACAGCATAATCACTAGCATCGCACATAATCTCAAAGGGTAAATTCTAGTCAGGAGGCTGGACAATAGGTGCACAGATCAATGCTTTCTTAAGTATTTCAAATGCTTCTAGACAATCATCATCAAAGCCAAAAGGAATATCTTTTTGTAAGAGATTAGTCAGAGGCTTGGAGATTTTGGATAAGTCCTTAATGAACCTCCTATAAAGCCCGACATGACCAAGGAAACTTCGTATACCTTTGATGTCCTTGGGACACGACATCTTTTCAATAGCATCCACTTTAGCTTTGTCAACTTCAATACCTCTTTCAGAAATTTTATGTCCCAAGACAATGCCTTCATTAACCATAAAGTGACACTTCTCCCAATTCAAGACAAGATTAGTGTCTTCACATCTCTGCAAAACTCGATCAAGGTTGCTCAAGCAATCATCAAAAGAAGTTCCGTAAACGGAAAAGTCATCCATGAAAATCTCAACAATCTTTTCACAAAAATCAGAGAATATAGCCATCATGCATCTTTGAAAGGTAGCAGGTGTATTACATAAACCAAAAGGCATACGTCTATAAGCAAAGGTACCGAAAGGACAAGTAAAAGTGGTCTTTTCTTGATCCCCTTTTGACACAGGTATTGGAGAGAAACCAGAATAGCCATCTAGAAAGCGAAAATGAGTATGTTTGGATAACCTTTCTAGCATTTGATCAATAAAAGGCAAAGGGTAATGATCTTTATTAGTAGCTTTATTTAATTTGCGGAAATCAATTACCATCCTATAACCTGTAACAATTCTTTGCGGGATCAATTCATCTTTATCATTAGGAACAACAGTAATACCTCCCTTCTTAGGGACACAATGGACAGGACTTACCCACTGGCTATCAACAACTGGGTAGATTAGAGCTGCCTCTAGAAGCTATTGTATTTCCTTCCTTACCACTTCTTTCATCTTAGGATTTAACCGTCGTTGATGATCAATAACCGGTTTGGCGTCCTCTTCCAATTTTATCTTGTGTTGGCATAAAGTGGGACTAATGCCCTTAAGATCATCCAGAGTATATCCAATAGCAGCACAGTGCTTCTTCAGAGTTTTCAATAATTTTGCTTCTTCCTGCTTTGAAAGGTTAGCACTAATAATAACAGGATATATCTTCTTTTCATCAAGATAAACATACTTAAGATTATCAGGTAAAGGTTTAAGTTCAAACACGGGATCACCCTTGGGTGGAGGAGGATCCCCTAGGATTTCAACAGGCAAGTTGTTTTTTAATACGGGTCCCTGCTTAAATAATATTTCATCTATTTCCCTTCTCTCATTCATATACATATCGTTTTCATGGTCTAGCAGATATTGTTCTAAAGGATCGTTAGGAGGCACAGCAATAGAAGCAAGACCAATAATTTCATCCTTACTAGGTAATTCTTTATCATGGGGTTGTCTATGAAATTTAGCAAAGTTAAATTCATGAGACATATCCCCTAAACCAACAGTGATAATATCTTTCACACAGTCTATCTTAGCATTAACAATGTTCAAGAAGGGTCTACCAAATATGATGGGACAAAAATCATTTTGTGGGGAACCAAGAACAAGAAAATCAGCAGGGTATTTAACTTTCCCACACAAGACTTCAACATCTCTAACAATCCCAATTGGTGAAATAGTGTCTCTATTAGCAAGTTTAATAGTAACATCTATACCTTCTAGCTCAACGGGTGCAATATCATGCATAATTTCATCATATAAGGATATATGTATTACACTCGCACTAGCACCTATGTCACATAAACCATGATAGCAATGATCTCCTATTTTAACAGAAATAACAGGCAAGCCTACAACAGGTCTATGTTTATTCCTAGCATCGGGTTTGGCTATTCTAGCAGCTTCCTCTTGGAGGTAAATAACATGTCCATCTAATTTTTTTTACCAAGAGATCTTTAACCATAGCAGCACTAGGTTCAACTTTAATCTGATCAGAGGGTGTAGGTGTTCTAGTACTACGCTTACGAACCACAATTGAAGCTTTAGCATTGTCCTTTATTCTAACAGGGAAAGGTGGTTTCTCAATATAAGCGGTAGGAACAATAGGATCAACATTATAAGTGATAGTCTTTTCTTCAACTTTAACAGGTTCAACTACTTTTACTTCAATGGGAGGATGGTATTTAAACCACTTCTCCTTGGGAAGATCAACATGAGTAGCAAATGATTCACAGAAAGAAGCTACTATCTCAGAGTCAAGTCCATATTTAGTGCTAAACCCACGGAAAACATCGGTATCCATAAAAGCTTTAACACAATCAAACTTAGGGGTCATACCTGACTCCTTACCTTCTTCGAGATCCCAATCTTTAGAGTTGCGTTTAATTCTTTCCAATAAATCTCATTTGAATTCAACAGTCTTCATCATAAAAGAGTCAGAATAAGAATTATCGAGCATGGTACGATTATTGAGAGAAAGCCGAGCATAAAAATTTTGAATGATCATTTTTCTTGAGAGCTCATGATTGGGGCATGAATATAACATTGACTTAAGCCTCCCTCAAGCTTGAGCGATGCTTTCTCCTTCGCGAGGCCAAAAATTATATATATAATTACGATCACGATGAACCTGATGCATAGAATAGAACTTCTGATGAAATGCCAACTTCAGACGATTATAGTTCCATGATCCAATATCATCGCATAGCCTAAACCATGTCAATGCATCTCCCTTCAAAGATAAAGGGAAGACCTTCTACTTGATAACATCCTCGGGCATACCTGCAAGCTTAAATAATCCACAAACTTCATCCACATAGATTAGGTGTAAATCGGGATGTACTATTCCGTCTCCTGTAAAAGGATTATCTAGCAGTTTCTCTATCATACTCGAAGGAATTTCAAAGCAAACATACTCTTTGCTCTTCTGGTCGGGGTGAAGATACCCCGAACAAGCCCCTCAAAGGATGATGAGCCATAGTAACAAGTGACAGTAAATTTCAGCACACTAAATAATTTTTTTTCTTACCAAAGGCGCCTCACTCCCCGCAACGGCGCCAGAAAAGAGTCTTGATGAGCCACAAGTGTAGGGAATCTATCGTAGTCCTTTCGATAAGTAAGAGTGTCGAACCCAACGAGGAGCAGAAGGAAATGATAGGCAGTTTTCAGTAAGGTATTTTCTGCAAGCACTGAAATTATAGGTAACAGATAGTTTTGTGGTAAGGTAATTGGTAGCAAGTGACAAAAGGTAAAAGTAAATAAGGTGCAGCAAGATGGCCTAATCCTTTTTGTAGCAAAGAACAAGCCTGGAAAAAATCTTATATGAAGGAAAACGCTCCCGAGGAAACATGGGAATTACCGTCAAGCTAGTTTTCATCACGATCATCTGATTTGCGTTCGATACTTTGATAATTTGGTATGTGGGTGGACCGGTGCTTGGGTGCTGCCCTTAATTGGACAAGCCTCCCACTTATGATTAACCTCTATTTCAAGCATCCGCAACTACAAAGGAAGTATTAAGGTAAACCTAACCATAGCATGAAACAAGTGGATCCAAATTAGCCCCTTACGAAGCAACACATAAACTAGGGTTTAAGCTTCTGTCACTCTAGCAACCCATCATCTACTTATTACTTCCCAATGCCTTCCTCTAGGCCCAAATAATGCTGAAGTGTCATGTAGTCGACTTTCACATGACACTGTTGGGGAACATAGCAGAATTCAAAAAAATTCCTACGCTTCACCAAGATCAATCTAAGGAGTCATCTAGCAACGAGCATAAAGGAGTGCATCTACATACCCTTTGTAGATCGCGAGCGGAAGCGTTCGAAGGAACGTGGATGATGGAGTCGTACTTGTCATGATCCTCGTCACCGATGATCCCAGCGCCGAACGGACGGCACCTCCGCGTTCAACACACGTACGGTATAGCGACGTCTCCTCCTTCTTGATCCAGCAAGGGGGAAGGAGAGGTTGACGGAGATCCAGCAGCATGACGGTGTGGTGGTGGATGCAACGGGAAAAGCTGCAGGGCTTTGCCGAGACCCTGCGGGAGGAGTAGGAGATGTAACGGGGGGAAGACGCCAGGGGCTGAGGTTCGGCTACCCTCACTCCCCCCCACTATATATAGGGGGCCAGGGGGGCGCCGGCCCTAGGAGATCCAATCTCCTAGGGAGGACGGCGGCCAAGGGGGTGGCTTGCCCCCCAAGTCTAAGGGGGGCGCCCCCACCCCTAGGGTTTCAACCCTAGGCGCATGGGGGGAGGCCCATGGGGGTGCGCCAGCCCACTAGGGGCTGGTTCCCCTCCCCCTACGGCCCACGGGGCCCTCCGGGATGGGTGGCCCCACCCGATGGATCCCCGGGAACCTTCCGGTGGTCCCTGTACACTACCGGTGACCCCCGGAATTCTCCCGATAGCTGAAACTGGACTTCCCATATATCAATCTTTACATCTGGACCATTCCGGAACTCCTCATGACGTCCGGGATCTCATCCGGGACTCCGAACAACATTCAGGTTTCCGTGTGCATATATCTCTACAACCCTAGCGTCACCGAACCTTAAGTGGGTAGACCCTACGGGTTCGGGAGACACGTAGACATGACCAAGACGACTCTCCGATCAATAACCAACAGCGGGATCTGGATACCCATGTTGGTTCCCACGTGTTCCTCGATGATCTCATCGGATGAACCATGATGTCAAGGATTCACTTAATCCTGTATGTAATTCCTTTTGTCTATCGGTACGGTACTTGCCCGAGATTCGATCGTCGGTATACCGATACCTTGTTCAATCTCGTCATGGCAAGTCTCTTTACTTGTTCCGTAATCCATCATCCCGTGACTAACTCCTTAGTCACATTGAGCTCATTATGATGATGTCTTACCGAGTGGGCCCAGAGATACCTCTCGTCATACGGAGTGACAAATCCCAGTCTCGGTTCGTACCAACTCAACAGACACTTTCGGAGATACCCGTTGCGTACCTTTATAGCCACCCAATTACGTTGTGACATTTGGCACACCCAAAGTATTCCTACGGTATCCGGGAGTTGCACAACCTCATGGTCTAAGGAACTGATACTTGACACTAGAAAAGCTTAAGCATTACGAACTACATGATCTTGTGCTAGGCTTAGGATTGGGTCTTGTCCATCACATCATTCTCCTAATGATGTGATCCCGTTATCAATGACATCCAATGTCCATGGTCAGGAAACCATGACCATCTGTTGACCAACGAGCTAGTAACTAGATGCTTACTAGGGACACGTTGTGGTCTATGTATTCACACATGTATTGTTGTTTCCGTACAATACAATTCAAGCATGAATAACAGACAATTATCATGAACAAGGAAATATAATAATAATCCTTTTATTATTGCCTCTAGGGCATATTTCCAACAGTCTCCCACTTGCACTAGAGTCAATCTTCTAGTTACATCATGATGAATCGAACACCCATAGAGTTCTGGTGTTGATCATGTTTTGCCCGTGGAAGAGGTTTAGTCAACGGATCTGCGACATTCAGATCCGTATGTACTTTACAAATATCTATGTCTCCATCTTGAACATAATTCCGGATGGAGTTGAAACGGCGCTTGATGTGCTTGGTCTTCTTGTGAAACCTGGGCTCCTTGGCAATGGCAATGGCTCTAGTGTTGTCAAAGAAGAGAGTCATCGGGCTTGACGCGCTTGGAATGACTCGTAGGTTGGTGATGAACTCCTTCATCCAGACTCCTTCTTGCGCTGCTTCGCAAGCAGCTATGTACTCCGCTTCACATGTAGAATGCACCACGACGCTCTGCTTGCAACTGCACCAGCTGACTGCTCCACCATTCATAACATACACGTATCCGGTTTGTGACGTGGAGTCATCCAGATCTGTGTCGAAGCTAGCATCGACGTAACCCTTTACGACGAGCTCTTCGTCACCTCCATAAACGAGAAACATATCCTTAGCCCTCTTCAGGTACTTCAGGATGTTCTTGACCGCTGTCCAGTGTTCCATACCGGGATCACTTTGGTACCTCCCCACCAAACTTATGGCAAGGTTCACATCAGGTCTGGTACACAGCATGGCATACATAATAGAACCTATGGTTGAGGCATAGGGGATGACACTCATCTTTTCTCTATCTTCTGTCGTGGTCGGGGACTGAGCCATGCTCAATCTCATACCTTGCAAAACAGGCAAGAACCCCTTCTTGGACTGATCCATATTGAACTTCTTCAATATCTTGTCAAGGTATGTGCTTTGTGAAAGACCAATGAGGCGTCTTGATCTATCTCTATAGATTTTGATGCCTAATATGTAAGTAGCTTCTCCAAGGGCCTTCATTGAAAAACTCTTATTCAAGTAGGCCTTTATGCTCTCCAAGAATTCTATATCATTTCCCATCAGCAATATGTCATCCACATATAATATGAGAAATGCTACAGAGCTCTCACTCATTTTCTTGTAGATACAGGCTTCTCCCCAAGTCTGTATAAAGCCAAACGCTTTGATCACATCATTAAAGCGAATATTCCAACTCCGAGATGCTTGCACCAGCCCGTAGATCGAGCGCTGGAGCTTGCATACCTTGTTAGCATTCTGTGGATCGACAAAACCTTCCGGCTGCATCATATACAGCATTTCCTTGAGGAAGCCATTAAGGAATGCCGTTTTGACGTCCATCTGCCATATCTCATAATCATAGAATGCGGCAATTGCTAACATGATTCGGACGGACTTTAGCATCGCTACGGGAGAGAAAGCCTCGTCGTAGTCAATCCCTTGAACTTGTCGATAACCCTTAGCGACAAGCCGAGCCTTATAGATGGTCACATTACCATCCGCGTCTGTCTTCTTCTTAAATATCCATTTATTTTCTATGGCGTGCCTCTCATCTGGCAACTCCACCAAAGTCCATACTTTGTTTTCATACATGGATCCTATCTCGGATTTCATGGCTTCGAAGTTCAGTAGTAACTTGATCTGTTTCTTCATGATCATCATCATTAACTTCCTCCCTTGTCGGTGCAGGCACCTCAGGAACAATTTCCTGTGCTGCGCTACTTTCCGGTTCGGGAGGGGTGACTGTCACCTCATCAAGTTCTACTTTCCTCCCACTCACTTCTTTCGAGAGAAACTCTTTCTCCAGAAAGGATCCATTCTTGGCAACAAAGACCTTGACTTCGGATCTGAGCTAGAAGGTGTACCCGATCGTTTCCTTTGGGTATCCTATGAAGACGCATTTTTCTGATTTGGGTTCAAGCATTTCAGGTTGAAGTTTCTTGACATAAGCATCGCAACCCCAAACTTTCAGAAACGACAGCTTAGGTTTCTTGCCAAACCAAAGTTCATACGGTGTCGTCTCAACGGATTTCGACGGAGCCCTATTTAAAGTGAATGCGGCAGTCTCTAAAGCATAACCCCAAAAAGATAGTGGTAAGTCGGTGAGAGACATCATAGATCGCACCATGTCTAACAGAGTATGATTTCGACGTTCGGATACACCATTACGCTGAGGTGTTCCGGGCGGTGTCAATTGTGAAACAATTCCACTGTTCCTTAGGTGCGTGCCAAATTCATGACTTAAATATTCACCCCCACGATCCGATCGTAAGAACTTTATTTTTCTGTCACGTTGATTCTCAACCTCATTCTGAAATTCTTTGAACTTTTCAAAGGTCTCAGACTTGTGTTTCATCAAGTAGACATACCCATATCTACTCAAGTCATCTGTGAGGGTGAGAACATAACGATAGCCTCCGCGAGCTTCAACACTCATTGGACCGCACACATCGGTATGTATGATTTCCAATAAGTTGGTCGCTCGCTCCATTGTTCCGGAGAACGGAGTCTTGGTCAACTTGCCTAAGAGGCATGGTTCGCACGTGTCAAATGATTCATAATCAAGAGACTCTAGAAGTCCATCTGCATGGAGCTTCTTCATACGTTTGACACTAATATGACCAAGGCGGCAATGCCACAAGTATGTGGGACTATCATTGTCAACTTTACATCTTTTGGCATTCACACTATGAATATGTGTATCATCACGTTCGAGATTCATAAAAAATAAACCATTGACCAGCGGGGCATGACCATAAAACATATCTCTCAAATAAATAGAACAACCATTATTCTCGGATTTAAATGAGTAGCCATCTCGCATCAAACGAGATCCAGATACAATGTTCATGCTCAAAGCTGGTACTAAATAACAATTATTAAGGTTCAAAACTAATCCCGAGGGTAGATGTAGAGGTAGCGTGCCGACGGCGATCACATCGACCTTGGAACCATTCCCGACGCGCATCGTCACCTCGTCCTTCGCCAGTCTCCGGTTATTCCGCAGCTCCTGCTTTGAGTTACAAATGTGAGCAACTGCAACGGTATCAAATACCCGGGAGCTACTATGAGCGCTGGTAAGGTACACATCAATAACATGTATATCACATATACCTTTGACGTTGCCGTCCTTCTTGTCTGCTAAATATTTGGGGTAGTTCCGCTTCCAGTGACCCGTTCCCTTGCAATAAAAGCACTTAGTCTCAGGTTTGGGTCCATACTTTGGCTTCTTCCCGGTAACTGGCTTACCGGGCGCGGCAACTCCTTTGCCGTCCTTCTTGAAGTTCTTCTTACCCTTGCCCTTCTTGAACTTAGTGGTTTTATTCACCATCAACACTTGATGCTCTTTCTTGATCTCCACCTCCGTTGATTTCAGCATTGAATACACCTCGGGAATGGACTTCTCCATCCCCAGCATATTGAAGTTCAACACGAAGCTCTTGTAGCTAGGTGGGAGCGACTGAAGGATTCTGTCAACGACCGCTTCGTCAGGGAGATTCATTCCCAACTGAGACAAGCGGTTGTGCAACCCAGACAACTTGAGTATGTGCTCGCTGACAGAACTATTTTCCTCCATCTTACAGCTGTAGAATGCGTTGGAGACATCATATCTCTCAACTCGGGCATGAGCCTGGAAAACCATTTTCAGCTCTTGGAACATCTCATATGCTCTGTGGTGCTCAAAACGCTTTTGGAGCCCCAATTCTAAGCTGTAGAGCATGCCGCACTAAACCAGGGAGTAATCATCACAACGCGACTGCCAAGCGTTCATAACATCTTGGTTTGCCGGGGCGGGGGCGTCACCTAGCGGTGCTTCTAGGACATAAGTTTTCTTG
Organism: Secale cereale; assembly: GCA_902687465.1. NCBI lineage: Eukaryota > Viridiplantae > Streptophyta > Magnoliopsida > Poales > Poaceae > Secale > Secale cereale. The sequence continues at coordinate 819,084,319 of LR738713.1, read as the reverse complement.
GCAGCTATGAGGATGATCCTCATGTTACGGACCCAATCTGTATAGTTGCTACCATCGTCTTTTAGCTTGGTTTTCTCTAGGAACGCGTTGAAGTTGAGGGTAACATGAGCGTGGGCCATTTGATCTACAAGACATATTGTAAAGAATTTAGACTAAGTTCATGACAATTAAGTTCATCTAATCAAATTTAATGAACTCCCACTCAGATTGACATCTCTCTAGTCATCTAAGTAATACATGATCCGAATCGACTAGCCCGTGTCCGATCATCACGTGAGACGGACTAGTCATCAACGGTGAACATCTTCATGTTGATCGTATCTTCTATACGACTCATGTTCGAACTTGGTCTTTCGTGTTCCGAGGCCATGTCTGTACATGCTAGGCTCGTCAAGTGAACCCTAAGTGTTTTGCGTGTGTAAATCTGGCTTACACCCGTCGTATGCGAACGTTAGAGCCTATCACACCCGATCATCACGTGGGGCTTCGGAACAACGATCCTTAGCAACGGTGCACAGTTAGGGGGAACACAATTCTTGAAATTTTAGTGAGAGATCATCTTATTTACTACCGTGGTTCTAAGTAAACAAGATGCATAAACATGATAAACATCACATGCAATCAAATAGAGTGACATGATATGGCCAATATCATTTTGCACCTTTGATCTCCATCTTCGGGGCACCATGATCATCTTTGTCACCGGCATGACACCATGATCTCCATCATCGTGTCTTCATGACGTCGTCACGCCAACTATTACTTCTACTACTACGGCTAACGTTTAGCAATAAAGTAAAGTAATTACATGGCGTTATTCAGTGACACGCAGGTCATACAATAATTAAGACAACTCCTATGGCTCCTGCCGGTTGTCATTTTCATCGACATGCATGTCGTGATTCCCTATTACAAGAACATGATCAATCTCATACATCACATATATCATTCATCACATCTTCTTGGCCATATCACATCACATAGCACACGCTGCAAGAACAAGTTAGACGTCCTCTAATTGTTGTTGCAAGTTTTTACGTGGCTTTTATAGGTTTCTAGCAAGAACGTTTCTTACCTACGCCAAAACCACAACGTGATATGTCAATTTCTATTTACCCTTCATAAGGACCCTTTTCATCGAATCCGATCCGACTAAAGTGGGAGAGACAGACACCCGCCAGCCACCTTATGCAACTAGTGCATGTCTGTCGGTGGAACCAGTCTCACGTAAGCGTACGTGTAAGGTCGGTCCGGGCCGCTTCATCCCACAATGCCGCCGAATCAAGATTGGACTAGTAGCGGCAAGAAAATTGAACAAAATCAACGCCCACAACTTGTTTGTGTTCTACTCGTGCAAGATGCTACGCAAAAACCTAGCTCAGATGCCACTGTTGGGGAACGTAGCAGAATTCAAAAAATTTCCTACGCTTCACCAAGATCAATCTAACGATTCATCTAGCAACGAGCATAAAGGAGTGCATCTACATACCCTTTGTAGATCGCGAGCGGAAGCGTTCGAAGGAATGTGGATGATGGAGTCGTACTCATCGTGATCCTCGTCACCGATGATCCCAGCGCCGAACGGACGGCACCTCCGCGTTCAACACACGTACGGTACAGCGACGTATGCTCCTTCTTGATCCAGCAAGGGGGGAGGAGAGGTTGACGGAGATCCAGCATCACGACGGCGTGGTGGTGGATGCAACGGGAAAAGCTGCAGGGCTTCGCCGAGACCCTGCGAGAGGAGTAGGAGATGTAACGGGGGGGAGACGCCAATGGCTGAGGTTCGGCTGCCCTCTCTCCCCCCCACTATATATAGGGGGCCAGGGGGCGCCAGCCCTAGGAGATCCAATCTCTTAGGGGGGCGGCGGCCAAGGGGGTGGCTTGCCCCCCAAGTCTAAGGGGGGCGCCCCCATCCCTAGTGTTTCAACCCTAGGCGCATGGGGGAGGCCCATGGGGGGTGCGCCAGCCCACTAGTGGCTGGTCCCCCTCCCCCTACGGCCCACGGGGCCCTCCGGGATGGGTGGCCCCACCCGGTGGACCCCCGGGACCCTTCCGGTGGTCCCGGTACACTACCGATGACCCCCGGAATTCTCCCGATGGCCGAACTGGACTTCCCATATATCAATCTTTACCTCCGGACCATTCCGGAACTCCTCGTGATGTCCGGGATCTCATCCGGGACTCCGAACAACATTCGGGTTTCCGTGTGCATATATCTCTACAACCCTAGCGTCACCGAACCTTAAGTGTGTAGACCCTACGGGTTCGTGAGACACGTAGACATGACCGAGACGACTCTCCGATCAATAACCAGCAGCGGGATCTGGATACCCATGTTGGTTCCCATGTATTCCTCGATGATCTCATCGGATGAACCACGATGTCAAGGATTCAATTAATCCCGTATGTAATTCCTTTTGTCTATCGGTACGGTACTTGCCCGAGATTCGATCGTCGGTATACCGATACCTTGTTCAATCTCGTCATGGCAAGTCTCCTTACTCGTTCCGTAATCCATCATCTCGTGACTAACTCCTTAGTCACATTGAGCTCATTATGATGATGTCTTACCGAGTGGGCCCAGAGATACCTCTCCGTCATACAGAGTGACAAATCCCAGTTTCGGTTCGTACCAACTCAACAGACACTTTCGGAGATACCCGTTGCGTACCTTTATAGCCACCCAGTTACGTTGTGACGTTTGGCACACCCAAAGTATTCCTACGGTATCCGGGAGTTGCACAACCTCATGGTCTAAGGAACTGCTACTTGACACTGGAAAAGCTTAAGCATTACGAACTACACGATCTTGTGCTAGGCTTAGGATTGGGTCTTGTCCATCACATCATTCTCCTAATGATGTGATCCCGTTATCAATGACATCCAATGTCCATGGTCAGGAAACCATGACCATTTGTTGATCAACGAGCTAGTAACTAGAGGCTTACTAGGGACACGTTGTGGTCTATGTATTCACACATGTATCGATGTTTCCGTACAATACAATTCAAGCATTAATAACAGACAATTATCATGAACAAGGAAATATAATAATAATCCTTTTATTATTGCCTCTAGGGCATATTTCCAACAGACACCACTAGAGGAGAGACAACATACATCTCATCAAAATATCAAATGAGTACCAAATTCACATGACTACTTATAGCAAGACTTCTCCCATGTCCTCAGGAACAAAAGTAACTAGTCACAAGACATAATATTGTTCATGATCAGAGGGGTATTAATATGCATAATAGATCTGAACATATGATCTTCCACCAAGTAAACCAACTAGCATCAACTACAAGGAGTAATCAACACTACTAGCAACCCACATGTACCAATCTGAGGTTTGGGTACAAAGATTGGATACAAGAGATGAACTAGGGTTTGAGAGGAGATGGTGCTGGTGAAGATGTTGATGAAGATAACCCTCCCCAAGATGGGAGAGTTGATGGTGATGACGGCGGTGACGATCCCCCCCCCCCCCCGGAGGGAAGTATCCCCGGCAGAACAGCTCTGTCGGAGCCCTAGATTGGTTTCCGCCAAGGTTCCGCCTCGAGACGGCGGCGTCTGGTCCCGAAAATCTCCTCCTGATTTTTTCCAGGGAAAAACACCTCATATAGGAGAAGATGGGCATCGGGGGACCATCGTGTGGCCCACGAGATAGGGGCGCGCCCCCACCCTCGTGGACAGGCGGTGGCCCCCCTGGTGATTCTCTTTCACCAGATATTTTTTATATTTTCTGAAACGGTGTCACATGGAGTTTCGGAGCTTTTTGAGTTGTGAAGAATAGGTTTCCAGTGTTTGCTCCTTTTCCAGCCCAGAATTCCAGCTGCCGGCATTCTCCCTCTTTATGTAAACCTTGTAAAATAAGAGAGAAAAGGCATAAGTATTGTGACATAATGTGTAATAACAGCCCATAGTGCAATAAATATCAACATAAAAGCATGATGCAAAATGGACGTATCAAAGCTTGTGATGGCTTGGCTCCCTCTCAGGGGCAATAGACAAGGATGAGGTGAGGTGAACACCGAGAGCTCTCACACGAGTCCCTGTTGGCCTCCTGCTCCTCCGGTGGATGCAACCTGATGGGGCGTTGTGGCTGGTTATGGGCTGGAGCTCGGGTTGGCGATGGAGGGTGGCAATAGTGATTCCATGAGCAGGGGGCTAGCTAGGATGAAAGAAGGTGCGGGGAAATTAGGGGGCACATGGGGCCGTTGCGGAGGACGGGAAGCTCTAAGGTGTAGTCAGGAGGAGGTGGGAGGCGGCTGAGTTTTTAGCCCCCCAAAAATAAGGCGCTCCTCGGGTAGGTTTGTCGGTTTGTGAGGGGTGCCTATCCTACTAAATTTTGAGTAGGAAGTAGCTCTCTTGAGGAGTTAGGGCATCTCTAGCATATCCCTTAAGAGCTACTCCCTCCGTCCCATAATATAAGAACGTTTTTGACACTAGTGTAGTGTCGAAAACGTTCTTATATTATGGGACAGAGGGAGTATATTTGAGGAGAAAAGTGTGTTTTAGGGAGTTAAGCACTAGCTTGCTCTCGTAAAGCATATAACCCCTAAAAATATAGCTTGTGTACCACTCAATTATCCTTCACTCGCACCGAAAGTGTTGTTCTGATCCCGAGTTCATGTGAGCTCGGGTGAATAGTAGAATTGAAAAAGATAAAAAAAAACATTGACAAACATTTTGATTGGTTGCAAAGTTTCATCACCGGATGACATCCATGGAAAACATGAAAAAAGCACCAAGATGCTTTTGAAAATAACATTTTGATTGGTTACAAGGACTTCGGCCGCCGGTGGCACGGGACTTTCAACACGACAGAGGAGACGGCACATGACTACGACGTCGTCGTTGTTCACCTCTTTGGGACGCTGGCGACGCCGCCTCCGTTGAAGCTCGCTCCCTGGAAAATGGGGGTACGGTCCTTCAAGCGAAAGAGCTGGAGGACAAGGTAACGGAAGAGCACCGGGATGTCGAGCGCATCGACCACGAGTACATCGCTATCGAAACGGCATTATTTGGATCCGTCCAAGATAAGTGCACGATCTAAGACAACCGCGCCGAGCTCGCTCGCCATGATGCTGAGAACAACACATACTACAATGAGCTCAACAAGCTGCTAGAGGATTCGGAGGACAAGGCGAAGGAGAAGAAGCCATCTCGTCTAGCCACCATCAAGACAAGGAGATCGCCCCCTTCCGTGGGGTGATCGATATCTCATCCGCTTTCAATACATCCTTCGACTAGGACAGTGACTTCAGTTTGGAGTTTAATGAGTATCTTAGGCGTTGTTCGGTATCACTCCGCTCCACAACTCCGGGAGCGGAGTTGGTGAAGCTGCAGTTCAAAACGGCGGAGTTGCAGTTTCTCCGCTCCGCAGATTCCGGGAGCAAGTGATTTCAGAGCAGGGCCTTAACCGCCTCCACGGAAATTGAACTACGTAGTATTTAGCTGTACTAGTATGTAGATAGATCAAAGGGCTAGTTTGACGTCGATTTGGTCGTATTGTAGTATGTATGGAATGTTTAGTTATGGTTTGTACAATGCTAATGAATTGCCGTTATCGAATTATCCAAGACCTGGAGATGCCCCTCGATGTTTTGAGGAGTTAATTTTTTTAGGGAAGGACTATATAGATAAATTAAAATAATGGTTTTTAGAGAGTTATGAAGATTTGAGGCAGAATTTAAAATGCTTCGTGCCCGTGGCGATGGTATTTGACACTTTGCAGTGCAATTTTGCGTCAGCGGGTGCGGTGATGCACATGCGCGCATGCCAAATAGTGCTCTGGCAGCTTTGTTGTCTGGTTTTAAGAGTCGAAATATACATCGTGGACATGGATCCATATAATATTAAACCTTCGCTAGTGCTATAGCCATCAAAGCTGGAATAGCTCAGTTGGCCAGAGCGTGTGGCTGTTAACCACAAGGTCGGAGGTTCGAGCCCTCCTTCTAGCGATTTTTTTTTTAAATTTTTTAACAAAAAAAATAACATCTGATTTTTCATTATCTCTAAAAATAACATCTGATTTTTCATTTTCTTCATCTTAATAGTTCTTCCAAATTCCAACAGCCTTGTGTCTGGATTACCTTTTTTATCATCGTTTCCCTTATATAGCGGCCGGCTGATGCGCGCAGAAAAGATTCCTGAATATGAACGGGAACTTGGTTCATCTTCCTTTTCCTCAGCACGTGCACATACATTCTCCTTAACCAAATAGCAAATTCTTTGTTGCTCCATCACATACAAAGAGATGCAGAAAAATGAACAAGAAGCAGAATCTCCACATATAAAAGAAGCAACAAGAACAAGCTGATACACAGAGAAATGCAGTGTTTGTTTATCTTGAAACAAACACCGGGAAAAGAGTACAAGATTCCTTCCTTCGGAGACACACACAACAGTACAGCACCACGACGCCGGACAGCCAAGTAGGCTTCCACTCCCGAGCAAGCAAGCAAGCAAGCAATCCAACCTCGCAGAGCTTCCTCCTCGATCAATCACATGCAGGGATCTCACTCAGACTACACACCCACACGGTACAGCTCGCCCATGTGCCGCAACAGCCACGGAGCCGCCCACTAAGAGCACACAATTAAAAACTTCTTGATGAGCTCCTGCAAAAAATACAGCAGAGCAACATGAGGAAGGGACAGGCAAACAAAGCACTGCCCATTAACAGGAGCAGTTGGGAGCACAGTGTAATGTGTCCAGTGTAATTATTAACTGCTGCAGATGTACTACTCCTACTAATCAAGCAAGGCTCAGTGTAAAAGTATGGAGGGCATTACCACGGAGGACGGCGAGGAGGAGAGGCTCTTCTTCCTGACGTCGGCCGAGAACCCCTGCCCGCCGCCCAGCTTGCGGCTCAGCATCATGAGCTCCTCCAGCGTGAACGCGCTCCTCAGAGGGCTCCGAGGCGGCTTGGTCAGCTCATGGTCGTCATCGTTGGCCACCTCCCAGCTCCGCTCCGACGGCGCCCGGGGGAGCTGGGACTCCCGGGCCGACGTGTTCCCGCTGGAGTTGCTGTAGTCCTCCGACTCCGAAAACGAGTACCAGGCGCCATGGCGGCTCGACCCGTCCGCGCCCTCCGCGGCGCCGGTGGACGCCTTGCTGCCGTCGTCGGGGAACCCGAACGCCTCCAGGTCGAACCCCAGCGTGTACTCCTCATCATCCTCGGCCATGAAAGGGTTCAGTGAGTATGGAGATACCGAAAAGCCGGCATGACGATCGGACGGCGCATGAAAGCGTGACATGTCTTGTAGGGGCTTCCCAGGCTTCTCCTCCCACTGGAACGGCACGCTGACGACAAGCTTGGCCGGGGATGGACATGAGAAGACCGTGGGCGTCGACTTGGAGATCGCCCAGTCCCTCTTCGGCGCGCCGGGCTTCACCTCCCACAGAAATGGCACCGAAATCTGCTGCTTGGCGCGCTCCCTCGGGTTGAATTCAGGCAGCTCGAACTCCTCGGCCATTTGGAATGTGTGGATTGGGAATGAAGCTGCTTGGATTGTTGTAGATCCTGAATGTGGTGCTGGCATATGTAGGAGGGGGTATTGTAGTGCTTGGATTGTTGTAGATCCTGAATGTGGTGCTGGCATATGTAGGAGGGGGTATTGTGGGTTAGATGAGCTGCCCCTGCATCAAAAATGTTTGTTCAACTGTTCCCTTTGCTGAACCTGCAGCTACAAGCTTGATAAAAGTTGATGCACCATTGGACAGTAACAACTCCTCTTTGGCTCCCACAAATAAAGGAGTGTTTAGGTCTGACCATCAAGATAAAAGGTTCCCATTTCCCAATCAGAGCGGTCGCTCTTGCATTGGCACTTTGCATGCATGCATAGATAAAATAAAAAGGAGCATATATACTTGGTACAAAATTAGTAAGAGGAGATCCTGGGGAATCAGTAATTCGACCAAAATAGCCATTTATTCAGCAAGCAAATCTAAAAGAAAAACTATAAATAATGAGCAGACAAATCTAAATACATTTACAAAAGGACTGGGGCCACAACAATAAAGAATTAAAGAAGAAATGTGATACTCATCTGTTAAAAAAAATCAGAAAACCCTTTTCCTGTTTTAACATCCTATTCTGCTACTATGTTCCAGATAGCAGAACATCAAGAATTAGTCCTAACAGATTCCAAGAACTGCACCACCTCCGCCATGCTTGGTCGGCTTGATGGTGTGTTGGAAGTGCATACCAGGCCTAGTTTGAGCACCTGGACCAACTCGGCTTCAATGAATCCCCTCAGGCTCCGATCGAAGCAGTCCGATTTAGTACCATCCTCCAGTATCTCTCTGACATAGTCGCGCAAAATCACATGTATAGCAGCCCCAGGGCTCTCCACTGGCTTCCGCCCTGTCACAATCTCAAGTAACACCACCCCAAAGCTGAATACATCGCTCTTATCGCTGTATCTCAAGCTCGGGGATGCTAGCTCCGGGGCAATGTACCCGATGGCAGCATAAGATCTGCTCACTTCAAAGCTACCTAGAATAGGCAACAGCTTTCTAAATCCATAGTCAGACAGCTTGGCTTCATACTCTTCATCAATCATTATGTTTGAAGACTTGATGTTGAGATGCAAGACTTGTGGTCGGCAGTCATGGTGAAGATATGCAAGTGCACGCGCCGTCCCAAGTGCAATCTTAAACCTCCGATCCCAGGAGAGCTCACCTCCGCTGCTACTTCTGGAAAACGCACGACGACGGTTACCATGGAGGTGGTCATACAAGCTCCCTTTGGTCACGAACTCCGACAGAATCAACTGCATCGAGGACGACCAGTAGTAACCCTGGAATGTGACCAGATTGGGGTGGTTGAGGTTACCAAGCTGCCCCATCTCATGCTCAAACTCATCCTGGTCTGTCAAACTTCCGAGCGTCTCCAGTTTCTTCACGGCAATGGACAACCCATTCTCAAAGGTGGCCTTGTACACCGTGCCAACTGACCCTCCGCCAACAAGGCAGTCTTTATCAACCAATGCCTTAGTTCCTTCCTCCCAATCTTCATACCTTGAAGGCAAGCTCTTGGTGAAGAGCACCAACTTTCCAATGATGGCATTTTGGCCTGGAGATCCAACTGATATGCTCTCGGAGACCAGCACCTCTTCGTCCTCCTTCCCTTCCTGCTCCTCCTTACTCCTCCTTGTATAGGCCCTAATATTCATAGCACAAACAATGCAGACCCCCATAAGTATAAGCGCTGCAGCGACAATGACGATTATGATAGCGACAGACAATCGTTTTGCTCGTTGTCCACCACACAGATTGCTCAATGGTGATCCGCATAGTAATGGGTTTCCCATGAAGGCTGTGCTGCCGAAATTCTGCAAGACAGGAGCAGAAGGTATGATGCCGGAGAGACTGTTGAAGGACACGTTGAAATGTGTCAGCTTAGAGAGGTTCCCAAGCTCTGAGGGGATTGGCCCAGTCAGTCCATTCTCCGAGAGGTCTAGGAGATCAAGGTTGGTGAGCTGAGCAAGCGACACCGGAATGCCCCCGTCAAGTTGGTTTTTGTGAAGATCAAGCATCCTGAGGTAAGTCAGGTTGTTGAGCGTGTCTGGTATCGCTCCTTGCAATTTGTTGCCAGACAAATTCCTGTAATAATTTGATTTAGTTAGTCACACATCAAAGCATTGGATGAATTGGGTGAAATTGAGTACTGAACGAACACTTACAGCTCAAGCAGGAACTGGCATTTGCTGAGGGACACCGGAATGTCTCCGGTGAGCATAAGGCCGGCAAGGTCGAGTGTGACAAGCATCTCAATTCCTCCTAGCTCGGCGGGAATTGACCCGGTAATGCCTGTGTTGCCGGCGAGCCTGAGCACGGAAAGCGACCGCAGTGTCCCGATCACCGGCGGTATGTCTCCGGCAAGAGCATTCGCCCCCAAATCCAACACCCTCAGGTTGCGGCAATTCATCACGCTCTCCGGAACCGGGCCGGCGAGCCGGTTCCCCGACGCGTCGAAGTATGAAAACTTGCTGCCGCAGGTAGCAATGTTGGGGATTTCGCCGTCGAATGCGTTGGAGGAGACGTTGAAGTAGGTGATGTTGGCGAGGCCCAGGAGGCCGAAGGGCGCGGCGCCGGAGAACCGGTTGCTCCCGACGTCGAGCAGGTCGATGCTGCGGCAGGCGTCGAGCTTGCCGTCGATGCGGCCGGAGAGCTCGTTGCTCCGGACGGAGATGTAGTTCATCTCCGGCGGAGCGCAGAGCTGGTCGGGGAGGTCGCCGGAGAGGCGGTTGTAGGAGAGGTCGAAGCCGGCGAGTCGCGAGCAGTTGGCGATGCCTGGCGGGACGGCGCCCTGGAGCGCGTTGTGCGCGAGCGAGACGTAGCGGAGGCGGGGGCAGGGGTCGAAGAGGCCCGGCGGGATCTCGCCGGAGAAGGCGTTGTAGGAGAGGTCGAGCAGGCGGAGCCAGGGGAAGGCGCCGAGGAAGGGCGGGATCTCGCCCGAGAGCGCGTTGCGGCTGAGGTTGAGCTTGCGCAGCGTGGGCGCCAGGGAGGCGAAGCCCGCCGGGATCCCGCCGGAGAGCGCGTTCCCGAAGAGCGAGACGGACTCGAGCGCGGGGAGGCGCGCCAGCGACGGCGCGAGGGCGCCCGCCAGGCCGGCGCCGTGGAAGCGCAGGCGCTGCACGGCGCCCGTGGCCGGGTCGCAGGACACCCCCGCGAAGCCCGCGCACGGGTCGCCCGTGGGCGTCCATGACGCGAGCGCGCCGTCCGGGTCCGCGGTGATGGCGGCCTTGAAGTCCAGCAGGATCCGCCGCTCCGCCGGAGTGGCCGCCTCCACCGCCGCCCGCGGCGCGGCCCAATGCAGCAGCACTGCCAGAGCCAGCAGCGGCAGCGGCGCGGGGGATCGGCGGGCCGGGGTCATGGCGAGAGCGGCGGCGGCGCGGCGCGCATTACCTCCTCCGGCGGGGTCCGTGCGAGGATGGGCTCCGGTGGACTGTGGGAGTGATGAGGTCTAAGTATAGTCCAAAGAAAGAAAGGGGGTTAACCGGTGAGTGAGTAGGTGGCGGTGGGTGGCGCGCGTTAATGTGCGGGCGCCACGGCCACGGCGAACCAACTGCCACTTCCCGGGTATTTGCGTTGCGCGCCGGCCCGGCCGGGCGATGGCCTGACGCTTGACGTCGGTCGGGTTGGTCCGGTGCGCAGCGCCGAGGCGGGACGGCACGCGGGGACAGGGGGTGTTACCTGGACGGGAAAATGCTGAAATCTAGGCGGAAAAACTGCTGGCTTTCGGGGAGGGAGGGGGTCAAACAGACTGAAGGAACTCATCCGAGTAGACGGGAGACGATGATGATGGGGGAGGGGAGATCGGGTTGGGAAAAGGGCGGGCGGCGTGCTGCGCGTGTGGCCCAGATCGAGGCAAAGCGCAGCGGCAGGTTTGGGTGGGGAGGTGGAGGTGGATCGCTGGCCGCGTATGGGCAGCAGGCAGATAGGTGGTGGGTGCGGGGAATCTCCTCCGGCAGCGGCTCGCTGGCGATCGGGCTCGGTCGCTCTCCGGACCGCTGTTCCCCACTCTCTTTTGCTCCTTCCTTCCTTGGAGCGGAGCACGGCGGCCGCGACGTTGCTCCGTCGTCAAGCACGCAGTATGTTTGCAGGACGGCAGGAGTGGGTGCGGTACATTACATTTGCATTTACAAATACACCACGCCACGGCACGCGTGTACGTGCTGGTACATGCCTCGCGTATGATGATGATTAGGTCGTCCGGTGGTGGTTGCGTTGCGTCCGTGGTGCAGTACTACCGCGCACGTACCGGCATGTACGCCGACCCAGCAATTATCAAGCGTATGCAAAGTGCCCACGCCGATCGGCAACCCTGGTTGGTCAAGTGGCTGTTTACTATGCACGGCGATGCCGGATAGTTTAACCGGCAGCCGGAGTGGTGGCGTGGACCAGAGGCGGCCGCGCTTTCCGGTGGAAGCCGCGTGCCTTTCTGTCGGCAATGATTCCGTTACAAACCCCAGGGGCCAGAACGGTCACGGTAATCATCCTCACAAATCATGGGCGCCACTGACTGCCACACCTCCAGCTCCGCTCGGCGCGGCTCAGGGTTTGTGCGCAGCGTGGTGATTAAAAAGAAGAGACATTATGGTATGCTAACGTCTCTGTCGAGCTTCCTTTCTCTTTCTACTCCAGCTTGATGCCCCCTCTTGACAATTGGCATGCATGCCATGTCATGACATGAATCGACTACGATATCTGCTAACAAAAAAAAACTACTGTACTAGTACTAGTAGGACTACATATCACTGTTAAGTCCCTTTCGCGGGTCCTTTTCTAATGTCAGCTTCAGCTTCTGGAAATGCAAACAAGTGGCCCAGCCAAGCTTGTTATGCGAGCATGGTGGCATCTTCAATGCGGATAACCAAAATGCCTGTAAATGTTTGGATTGGAGTATTTAAACGGTTTTAGCCATCCAACGTGGATCAGGTCATTGGGGTGTGCCTTTGAATCGGTTCTATTTACCGTTCTTTTTTGAAAACACTAACGCCCACACGCGTGGGAGTTTGCAACCCGCTAGACTTGTCCATGGGCAGCCCAGCCCGACCTTGTTCACGGGCCGGGCTCGGGCCTAGATTTCAAGCCCGGTGGCCGGGCCCGGGCCCGTCATTTTTGCACATTAGCGAATAGGCCCGAGGCCCGTCGGGCTTTTAGTGCGATGGGCTGGGCTCGGGCCCGATTTTTAGGCCCGGTGGCCGGGCCGGGCTCTAGCCTAGATTTCAAGCCCGGTGGCCGGGCCCGGGCCCGTCATTTTTGCACATTAGCGAATAGGCCCGAGGCCCGTTGGGCTTTTAGTGTGATGAGCTGGGCTCGGGCCCGGTTTTTAGGCCCGGTGGCCGGGCCGGGCTCGGGCCTAGATTTCAAGCCCGGTGGCCGGGTCTGGGCCCGTCATTTTTGCACATTAGCGAATAGGCCCGAGGCCCGTCGGGCTTTTAGTGTGATGGGCTGGGCTGGGCTCGGGCCTAGATTTCAAGCCCGGTGGCCGGGCCCGGACCCGTCATTTTTGCACATTAGCGAACAGGCCCGAGGCCCGTCGGGCTTTTAGTGTGATGGGCCGGGCTCGGGCCCGATTTTTAGGCCCGGTGGCCGGGCCGGGCTCGGGCCTGGGTTTTTTGCGACGGGCTTTGGTAGGCCCGGCCCTTAGCCCGGCCCGACAAATGGCTAGGTAAACAACCCGTCCACATGCCTGCATCATCGTACTGATAAATCTGCACGAATCTTAACACACTCAGGGAATTTTCCGGTGCCACGTAGGACAAGCCCGGTGTGTGGAGGTTTCACAGTTCGCCCGCACGCCGGTTTCTCGCTCGGACGAGGCCGGTTGCGAGTCGGACGTGCGGTGGAACTGCTGTCGCGCCCGCACGCCGCGTACGACTATTGTTCACCGTCTCCCACATCTGCCCATTTTCCCACTCTCCCACACCCAAAGCTGTCAGTTGCCATGTGTTTTGCCCTAGTGTGCTTGTAAGCAGATGGCAACTCTCTCTTTACCCGAACATGCTATTTTTGCCATCTCTTTCTGTAGTGCTACACGGCAACTACCTAGTGTTAATAGGTGGCAACTCCTAAAGATACCACCGTCGCCCACACGCCCGTCTCCTCTCCCACACCCAAAGCTATCAGTTGCCATGTGTTTG
>LR738713.1:818918521-819070573 GCA_902687465.1 Secale cereale | reverse complement strand
CGAACATGTTATTTTTGCCATGTCTTTCTGTAGTACTACATGGCAACTGCCTAGTGTCAGTGGGTGGCAACTCCTAAAGATACCACCGTCGCCCACACGTCCGTCTCCTCTCCCACACCCAAAGTTGTCAGTTGACATGTGTTTTGCAGGGTACATGGCAACTGCCCTAGTGTGCTTGTAAGTAGATGGCAACTCTCTCTTTACCCGAACATGTTATTTTTGCCATGTCTTTTTGTAGTGCTACATGGCAACTGCCTAGTGTAAGTAGGTGGCAACTCCTAAAGTTTTCAAATCATGGCAATTGTAGTAGACCAGACCATACATGGAAACAGCTGCAGTTGTCCAAAAATGGCATCTGACACTTGACCTGAGATGGCAACTGCAATTGAGCAACCATGGCAACTGTAGTTGTCAAACATGGCAACTGTAGTTCAGCAACAGGGCAACTGCAGTAAAGGAACATGGAAGAGGGTTCGGGCCATGGCAACTGCGGGGACGCGTGGTGACTGTAACGCGGGGCCTATGGCTCGCAGGCGTGGAGGGGTGATGGCCGAGAGAGGTCGTGCGGGCCATGGGGTCGCTCGCCCGGACGCGTGGGCGATCGCGCCGCACACCGAACGTGCAGGTTGTGGCGGGGTGCGCCCAGACATGCTCATGCGGGCGGGTCTGTGTCGATGCCACGCGGGGCGTGCGACACATACCCCCTAGATGCCACATGTGTGGCAGTTATCGTCGTCCTTCTTTTTTTTTGTTTCTACGGTTTTATACAAAGATATGGTTCAGTTTCAGTAATAACTTTTTACTTTCGGTTCGGTTTTGATAATAACCAAAATAATCAAAGTTGACGCGAGCTTTCAACCAACACATGGTTTGGCCGTATTGTTGGTGCAACAAACCTTGGCATATATTGCCCAGACTGTACACAGGCACGGAGGCAAGGTTGCAACAACAAAATAAAACCAAGCTGAAGATATAGCTCTCTGAGGAATCAAAGGGCGGATGAAGAAGACCAATACAAGCCAAAGGAGCAAGATATCACCAAGGAAAAACCTCCCTTGGTGGGCAGACGATCGAGCCTGGCCAGGTTGAGGCCACACCGAAGACAAGTATCAAGACTCCCCCGGTGTCATGGTATTCTCACGTCAGATGCCAGGGGGTGGCTTATCATGGGTGGAGCCAAGAGGACGTCGTCGGGCCCTGGAAGCGGGAGTGGGCAAGAGCTCGGTCGCACACGGGAACGGACACGAGACTTACCCAGGTTCGGGGCTCTCCGAGGAGATAACACCCCTAGTCCTACTATGCGGGGTCTTCGCATGGTTACTATGATCACAAGTGTACAAGTATGCTCCTTGAGTTGTATTGCTAGAGGAGGAAGAAGGGCAGGGCCTAGCTCTCTTGCTCCTACCTATGGTGTGTGGGAGTGGAGGTTGAACCCATTGCATGGGTGAGCCCTGGAGGGGGGGGGGGTTATAGGCTAACCCCCAGGGTACAATGGTAATATGTCCGAGTGGTGGGACCCGAGTGCCAGTGTCCGAAGGAAATATGCCCTAGAGGCAATAATAAAGTTGTTATTTATATTTCCTTATATATCATGATAAATGTATTTTATTCATGCTAGAATTGTATTAACCGGAAACTTGATACATGTGTGAATACATAGACAAAACAGAGTGTCCCTAGTATGCCTCTACTTGACTAGCTCGTTAATCAAAGATGATTGAGTTTCCTAACCATAGACATGTGTTGTCATTTGATTAACGGGATCACATCATTAGGAGAATGATGTGATGGACAAGACCCATCCGCTAGCTTAGCACAATGATCATTTAGTTTTATTGCTATTGCTTTCTTCATGACTTATACATGTTCTTCTGACTATGAGATTATGCAACTCCCGAATACCGGAGGAACACCTTGTGTGATATCAAACGTCACAACGTAACTGGGTGATTATAAAGATGCTCTACAGGTGTTTCCGAAAATGTTTGTGGTGTTGGCATAGATCAAGATTAGGATTTGTCACTCCGAGTGTCAGAGAGGTATCTCTGGGCCCTCTCGGTAAACACATCATAATAAGCCTTGCAAGCAAATGACTAATGAGTTAGTCACGAGATGATGTATTACGGAACGAGTAAAGAGACTTGCCGGTAACGATATTGAACTAGGTATGATAATACCGACGATCGAACCCCGGGCAAGTAACATACCGATGACAAAGGGAACAACGTATGTTGTTATGCGGTTCGACCGATAAAGATCTTCGTAGAATATGTAGGAGCCAATATGGCATCCAGGTTCCGCTATTGGTTATTGACCGAAGAGATGTCTCGGTCATGTCTACATAGTTCTCGAATCCGTAGGGTCCGCACGGTTAAAGTTCATTGACGATATGGTATTGAATGAGTTATGTATGTTGGTGACCGAATGTTATTCAGAGTCCCGGATGTGATCACGGACATGTCGAGGAACTCCGGAATGGTCCGGAGATAAAGATTGATACATGGGATAACAATTTTTGGCCCCCGAAACGGGTTCCGGATGTTTCCCGAAATGTTTGGGTATGAGGACACTTTATTTGGGCCAATGGGGAAAGCCCACAAGGTTTTTGGAAAGCGCAAAAGGAAGTTTGGCGGAGTCCAGGGTCCAGACGCCAGGGTCCCTGGCGTCTGGGACCAGACGCCGGGAACCCTAGCGTCTGGCCCTGGAGTCCGAGAAGTACGCTTGCCTTTCGGGTGAAGCCGACTTTGTGGAGGCTTTTACTCCAAGTTTTGACCCCAAGGCTCAACATATAAATAGAGGGGCAGGGATAGCACCCAAGACACATCAAGATACACCAAGCCATGTGCCGGCAACCCCGACCCTCTAGTTTATCCTCCGTCTAGTTTCTGTAGTGCTTGGCGAAGCCCTGCAGAGATCATTCTTCATCACCAACCGTCACCACGCCGTCGTGCTGCCGGAACTCATCTACTACTTCACACGTCTTGCTGGATCAAGAAGGCAAGGACGCCATCGAGCTAAACATGCGCTGAACGCGGAGGTGCCGCCGTACGTTCGGTACTAGATCGGGGTGGATCGTGAAGGTGTACGACTACATCAACCGCGTTGTCAAATGCTTCCGCTTTCGGTCTACAAGGGTATGTTGACATACTCTTCCACACTCGTTGCTATGCTTCTCCTAGATAGATCTTGCGTGTTCATAGGAATGTTTTTGAAATACTACGTTCCCCATTAGTGGCATCATGAGCTAGGTCTACGTGTAGATGATATGCACGAGTAGAACACAATGAGTTGTGGGTGATAATAGTCATACTGCTTACCAACATGTCATACTTTGATTCGACGGTATTGTTGGATGAAGCGGCCTGGACCGACATTACATGACCACATTCATGAGACTGGTTCTACCGACGTGCTTTGCACATAGGTGGCTGGCGGGTGTCAGTTTCTCCAACTTTAGTTGTATCGAGTGTGACTACGCCCGATCCTTGTTGAAGGTTAAAACAGCACACTTGACGAAAAATCATTGTGGTTTTGATGCGTAGGTAAGAACGGTTCTTGCTAGAAGCCCGTAGCAGCCATGTAAAACTTGCAACAACAAAGTTGAGGATGTCTAACTTGTTTTTGCAGGGCATGTTGTGATGTGATATGGTCAAAGACATGATGAGTTATACGTTATTGTATGAGATGATCATGTTTTGTAAATTATCGGCAACCGGCATGAGCCTTATGGTTGTCTCTTTATTGTATGAATTACGAAAGTCATGTAATTGCTTTACTTTATCACTATGAGTTAGCGATAGTAGTAGTAGCAATAATTGGCGAGACGACCACGATGCTACGATGAAGATCATGGTGTCAAGCCGGTGACGATGGAGACCATGACGATGTTTTGGAGATGAAGATCAAAAGCACAAGATGATGATGGCCATATCATGTCACATATTTTGATTGGATGTGATGTTTATCTTATTATGCTTCTTATTTTGCTTAGTACGACGGTAGCATTATAAGGTGATCCCTTACAAAATTTGAAGGTACAAGTGTTCTCCCTGAGTATGCACCATTGCGACAGTTCGTCGTGCCGAGACACCATGTAATGATCGGGTGCGATAAGCTCTACGTTCACATACAATGGGTGTAAGACAGTTTTGCACATGCAGAATACTCGGGTTAAACTTGACGAACCTAGCATTTACAGACATGGCCTCGGAACACTGGAGACCGAAAGGTCGAGTGTCGGTGTCAAAACCGGCATATCTCGGGTAGGGGGACCCAAGCTATGCGTTTAGAGGATAGATGGTAACAGGAGGCTGGGGACACGATGTTTACCCAGGTTCAGGCCCTCTCGATCAAGGTAATACCCTACTACCTGCTATATTAATATGGATGAATATGAATACAAGAGTTGATCTACCTCGTGATCGTAATGGCTAAACCCTAAAGTCTAGCCTATGAGGATATTGTGATGTTAATGATCCCCTCTACAGACTAATCTCCCCGGCTTATATACACGCCAAAGAGAACCTAGGGTTACAAGAGTGACTTGGGGAGGAAGTAATTGATACATCCGGACTCTCCGCTTGCCTTTCTATCTTCATAGTAGTCCTGACCGAATACGGGGGAGAGTCTTCTGCTTCTTCTTTTGTGGCCCATTAATACAGCCTAGCTTCATCGACCCGGAAGCCCTAGGACCCCTGAATACAGGACTCCCTCAGTAGCCCCCGGACTTGCCTTCAAGTACAAGATTGTGTCCGGCTTCATGTCTTCGGTCTTGCAAGGTGAGTCCTCCTGGATGATAGTTCGGCTTCTTTAAATATTGTATCCCGTTGATTCCTCGCCGCCGTCGCCTTGGCTTCCACGTGTCCAATGAATGCGAACCGTCTGGGCAGTTTTACAAATACCCCCTTGACTGTGTAGGGAAGGCGCCTATATAAGAGAGTAGATCCCAGCTGCCTCTCCATCCCATTCCACACGGAAGAAACCCTAGTGCGTGCAAAAAATCTTCAAACGTGGCTAGCGCCCCAAGCTCTTCCTCGCGCCCTCATGGCCCTCGTGCAGGAGATTGGAAAAGCTGCTATGTATCCCATGCGCGTCTGAGGACACTTCAAGTGCAGGGATATCTCCCTCCAGAGGATCTAGTTCCCGTCCGTGCCGGACTAACTTCTATTGACAATCAAGCCCTGGCAGATAGCTTTCCCAACCCCTCCGATAGAGAGCAGGTATGTTTTGTCCCCTTCCTTTTAAGAGGCGTAGGGTTCCCCGTCCACCCCTTCCTTAGGGGACTCCTGGAGTTCTATGGTCTCCAACTGCACGATCTTACGCCGGGGTCTATCCTGCATATCGCGGGTTTTGTCGCTTTATGCGAACTCTTCTTGGGCTACGAGCCTCACTTCAAGCTGTGACGAAAGTTCTTCTGCCTTGTCCCTTGCTCGGAAAAGGGATCCATATTTGAAGTTGGGGGCGCCGAAGTATGGCGCATAGCCGGGACAGGCTATCTGCCCGTTACTCCAAAGAAGGCATCCGAAGAGTGGCCTGCGGAGTGGTTTTATATTGAGGATGTTGCCTCGCCGAATCCAGTTCGATGAGGCCTTCTCAAGTATTCCAGTGCTCCACCAAAGAAGCTTTTCAACTGGTGTCCCCGTAGTCCTTCAGAAGAAGAGACAACGGAGGTTAGCAGACTGGTCGGCAAGATCAGATTGCTCGCCAGTTCGGGGTTATCTATAATCGAAGTGATGGCCATTTCAATAAAGCGATGCGTGTAGCCGCTCCAAATAAGAGGATTTCCAATGTGGCATTATAATGGCCTGGATGATGCCTCGCGCTGCTTACGCCCGGGCCCGGACGACCCTGCCACTCTAGCCGTCATCCTGGACGGTCATTATAAAGGAGAGAAGCAAGACTTCATCCGTTTAACGTGTCGGGAGGGTTTTTCTATGTACAATCCTCCTGACTGGCTAAGTCTCTCTCTTAACCGCCCATTTTTTTCTTCGTTGTGATGTATTGACCGAACTGAATTCGGTTTCTCCTAATAAGAGTGGAGGAAGGTGATCGAGGGGATTAATAGTCCCGCCCCACAGCCAGAGGACCGATTCCAAAATGCGGGCCCCGGATATGATGAAGATCCGGACATAGGCATTGAGCTAGAAGAGGGAGTCTTCTATCAAGCCTGCCGTGAGGGCATCCTGGTGGCCATTGTAGCCGATTACCCAGGCCTCATTCCTTCTTCCCGCGTAAGTACATAGGACCTATCTCATAAAAGAGAAGATTCCCAGTGCGCCTCACCCATCGTATTTTATCATACTAAACAGGGACGGCGCTCCTCATGCCAGACTGCATGAAGACCATCAACCCAGAGGGTGATGCCCGCGTCGGGTGAGGCCTCGAAGCGAAAGAGGACCGCGAACCACAGTGGACCTTCAAAGAGGTATGCTTGTTTTGACACACGCTGGGCGGTCTAGTCAGTATTACAACTTTCTGCTTTGTTTTTCCTTTTAGGAGGAATACACACCGGACTGTCTCCGGAGATCATGCAGACCAAGCTCCAGCCAATCCGGCATACGACCCGTCAAGGGTTAATGCAGATTCAGTGCCGGATTGTCCCCTCCAGGAGGATTCAGACGGAATGTCAGTTACTAATTCCGAAGTGGAGGTCGCGATGGTTCACCGGCGGCAGACAGCGGCCATGCGTGATCCAGCCTTTTCTGAGGAGGCGTTTAATGCCCTCAGTTCTGCAGATGCCTATATCCGAGCCGCTCAAGATGGACTCGCTGGAGCCACTCACCGACTTTCGAAAGATATGTGTGTAAGTGTACATTTTGATGTTCCCATGCTAGTAGCCCCCGAGACTTAAAGCAGTTGGTACAACTGATTTGAGGATCATTGTGTTTTTTAGGTGCTTCAAGAAAATAATAACTCTTTATCCAAGGAGCTTGAAGAGTGCCGGACCCAGCTCACAAATGCCACCGCCGAATTACAAAATTCGAAGAAATTTGGAAAGGATGCTAGTGGTAAGAACAATGGTGTCCGGATACTATGATATCTTTGCTGATCACTAAGTCATTATGTACATTCTAATTGTAATACAGCAACAGGATCGACCGACCAACTGGAGAGGGAGCTAAGGGCTGATTTGGCGAACAATTTTTTTTCTGAAGATTAAACAGCTGCTGGCAAGCGCGTATTGACGCAGGCTATAGATAAAAGGAACCAAGCGCTGGATAAAAATATTAGGCTCGAACAGGAGCTAAAGGGCGTAAGGGCCCAACTCTCAAGCGCCTTGGAAGAGAACTGGAGGCTAAAAGGCGACATGTTTAGTATGTCTCTTATACCTAGCTCTCCTTATAGTCTCTTATTTTGGAAGTTTCTCATAAAACTTTTCCTGTAGGTTTGTTAACTGGGCAGCCCGCAGGAGGAGTGTCCGGTTTTGAGGGTGACGTGCTGCAAGAGCTTTCCAGGGTCCACGAGCGAGCTCGGAAGTCCATGAAGAGTATGGCCAGGGCTTTATGGCCGGGCGACTCGCCTCCAGAAACTATGGAGGACTTGGCAGACCTGTTCAAAGGGGCTCGACGCCGCTTCGAACTATGGAAAGCATCAGCATGTCGCATGGGCGCTCGAGAAGCCTAGGCCATGGTGATGACGCGCTACACTCGTCTTGATCCAAATAACATGGCCCGCGTGGGACCTTGAGGGTCCGATGGAAAGAAATTCCTCTGCATTTGGTATATAACCAAGTAGAGACAGCTGCCAAACTTTCCCAACAGGACTGTAAACTAGACAGCCTTATAGAGGGAATATAAAAAGAGTAGTCGTTTGATTATATGTATTAATGTACTTTGACCATCAAACTTATCTCCGGCCGAATTTATAAAAAAAATTTCATGGCCGACCATCTGCTTTAACCTCCATAAACCCAAAGGCTAGAGTGCTTCTGAATACTATATCTGTGGTAAACACGTGATATGTTCGGAAACCAGGCAATCCGGTCATAATTGCTCGAACAGACAAACTGTGTTCGGGGAGTTATGTTATATTACTGTTTAACGTAAGAAACATCTTCCAGATAGAATAGTTTCGTTAGGGGTTCCTTTCCCCGGGTCGGCGTGCATACAGATGCGGGCCTAGGCTTTTGATCCTATGAAAAGGATTGTAGGATGCCATATCCTGTGGTAGTTTAAAATACGCTTTAAAATGTGATATGTCGTGTATCCGCCAATCGATCGTTCCCTTAAGAGCGCTAGCTTTCGGCTTCACCCGGTCTGAGGTACATGTCCGGATTACCCGGTTGTAAGAATCGCAGAGGTGCTCCCTTTACGCCCTAGCCGAACAATCGGAAACGTAGGGGTAAACATAGGAGCCAGGCAACCCAGTTTGGCCAGAATTTAAGTCATATTGGTGTATATAGTGGCAAGGAAGGACTGTTAAAAATAGATGACATTTTAAGCAATAAGCTTTATTGGTAATGGGCTTCGTTAAAGAAGCCCCCGGGTATATTTGAGGTTGATACATTCGAAGATGTACTTATCCTGTGGCAGTTCGGGCGAGCCGGATACTTGCCAATGAGAGAAAAATGTAAAAAGAAAATGAGAAAAAAATGAAAGATAAAAGACAATACCGAACTTTTAAGGAGGAAAAAATTGCTACCGAACTATCCATAAAATCGTCGGAGCCTGGCAGCATTCCACGGGTTCGGCTCAAGGTGGTTGTCCTGTGCATTGTGAAGGCGATAGGCTCCATCAGTGAGTACTACATCGATAATGAAGGGACCCTCCCATTTTGGTTTGAGATTGTCCCTTTTCTTCTCTGGGAGGCGTAAAACGAGTTTGCTGATGTTGTATGTCTTGGCCCGCACTTCTCTGCTCTGGTATCGCCTGGCATGTTGTTGATAAAATGCGGAACGGGCTTGCGTTGTATCGAGCTCCTCTTCAAGTCCATCTAGGTCGCCATGACGATCTAGCTTGGCTTCTTTCTCCTCGTACATGCGCACTCGAGGTGAGTCATGAATAATGTCGCCGGGAAGAACAGCCTCTGTGCCGTACACCATGAAAAAAGGTGTGTATCCGGTCGTCCGATTAGGTGTGGTCTGCAGCCCCCAGAGTACGGAGTCAAGCTCTTCGACCCAGTGTTTATCAGACTCACGTAGGGAGCGCACTAGTGGGGGTTTGATGCCGCTCGTTATCAGACCATTGGCTCTTTCGACTTGACCGTTTGTTTGAGGATGCTATACAGAAGCATAGTCAAGTTTAATACCTAACTTTGCGCACCAATTTTTTACCTCGTCAGCTATGAAGTTGGTGCCATTATTCATGATAATATTGTGCGGGACACCATAACGGTGTACTACGCTAGATATACAATCTATCACAGGCCCTGCCTCAGCTGTTTTTACTGGCTTGGCTTCTATCCATTTAGTGAATTTATCTACCATTACCAGTAAGTATTTCTTTTTATGGCTTCCCTCTTTAAGGGGTCCGACCATATCAAGCCCCCAGACCGCAAAAGGCCAAGTAATGGGGATTGTTCTCAGAGCGGTGGGAGGCATGTGACTTTGATTTGCAAAAAGCTGGCAGCCAACGCAATGTTGGACTAAGGTTTGGGCATCTGCTCGGGCAGTGGGCCAGAAAAAGCCAGCTTGAAAAGCTTTGCCTACGAGCGCCCAGGCTGCGGCATGGTGGCCGCCCATTCCAGCGTGTATTTCAGTGAGAATTTGCCTTCCCTCCTCTTCGGAGATGCACCTTTGTAGAACACCAGTAGTGCTTTTCTTATATAGTTCACCTTCATGAATCTTGTAGGCTTTAGAACGCCGGACTATGCGGCGGGCCTCATTTTGGTCATCGGGGAGCTCCTGCCTTTTATGGTAAGCTAGGAAGGGCTCCGTCCAGGGGGTTATGACAGCCATGATCTCGTGAGTCGAAGGAGTTATTTCCATGTCTTGATCTCCGATGACGTCTTGGTTAAGTTTGGCCGTGAGTGTATTCGGATCCGAATTTGTATCGCCGCCCGCGTCCTGCCATGTTACTGATGGCTTAAATAGCATTTCCATGAAGGTGTTAGGGGGACGGGGTTGCGTTTAGCGCCCATACGAGCGAGTACGTCAGCGACCTGGTTATTATCTCGGGGTACGTGATGGAATTCCAACCCCTCGAACCTAGCCGATATTTTCAATATAGCATTGCGATAAGCTACCATTTTGAGTCCTTTGCATCGAAATCTCCATTTATTTGGGAGATGGCGAGGTTTGAGTCTCCGCGTACCTCGAGGCGTTGTATGCCCATGGATACAGCTAGGCAGAGACCATGCAATAGGGCTTCATATTCGGCCGCATTGTTCGAGTCCGTGTACATAATCTGTAGAACGTACCGGACTGTATCCCCAGTTGGAGATATCAATATTACGTTGGCCCCCAATCCGGCTAGCATTTTGGAACCGTCAAAGTACATTGTCCAGTGGGAGTATGAGACGTACTCTTTAGGGAGTTCAGCTTCGGTCCATTCTGCGACAAAGTCAGCCAACACCTGGGATTTAATAGTCCGGCGTGACTTGTAAGATATTTCGAACGGTAAGAGCTCGATGGCCCATTTGGCTATGCGTCCAGTGGCATCTTTATTGTTAATAATATCGTTGAGTGGTACCTCGGATGCCATTGTGATCGAACACTCTTGAAAGTAGTGTCAAAGTTCCTAAGATGACATGAAGACCGCATAGGCAATTTTCTGATAGTTGGGGTACCGTGATTTGCACGTTGTTAGAACCTTGGATACGTAGTATACGGGTTTTTGAACGGGGAATTTATGTCCCTCTTCGGCTCATTCGACGACGAGTACGGCACTCACTACCTGGTGAGTGGCTGATATATACAACAACATTGGTTTGCCAACACCGGGGGAGGCCAGGATTGGGTTGCTCGCTAGTAGAGTTTTTAATTCTTCCAGTCCAGCTGTGGCCGCGTCCGTCCATTCGAAATTGTCAGTGCGTCCTATAAAGTGGCAATGCTTTTTCTCCTAAAGTGGAGATGAAGCGGCTTAAGGCCGCTACGCAGCCTGCTAGTTTTTGCACTTGCTTGAGGTCGATTGGTATTTTGAGTTCTGACAAGGCCCGAATTTTAGTTGGGTTAGCTTCGATTCCTCTATGGGATACGATGAACCCTAGTAGTTTTTCGGCTGGAACGCGAAAAACACATTTTTTCTAGATTAAGCCTTATGTCATATTCTCGAAGGTTGGCAAATGTAAGGCGGAGATCTTCCACCAGAGTCTCGATGTGTTTTGTCTTAACGACTACGTCGTCAACATATACGTCCACTGTTTTGCCAATTTATTTTTCTAAGCATGTTTGAATCATGTGTTGATATGTGGCGCCAGCGTTTCTAAGTCCAAAGGGCATAGTGTTGAAACAGAAAGGACCGTATGGGGTGATAAATGTTGTTGCGGCCTGATCGGATTCCTTCATCTTTATCTGATGGTATCCGGAGTAAGCATCAAGGAAGCACAACGAGTCATGTCCGGCCGTTGCGTCGATAATTTGATCAATGCGGGGTAGAGGAAAGGGATCCTTGGGACATGCTTTATTTAGGTCTGTGAAGTCGACGCAGAGGCGCCAGGATTTATCCTTCTTCGGTACCATGACTAGGTTGGCTAGCCAATCCAGGTGTTTAATTTCTCTGATGAATCCGGCTTCCATTAGCTTGGCTAGCTCTTCTCCCATTGCTTGTCTTTTGGTTTCAGAAAACTGTTGCAGTGACTCCTTGACTGGTTTGAACCATTTGATAATATTGAGGTTGTGTTCGGCCAGCCTTCATGGGATTCCCGGCATATTTGAAGGGTGCCAGGCGAATATATCCCAATTTTCTCGAAGGAAGGCGCGTAACGCGCTGTCCACCACCGGATCCAACTGTGCCCCGATAGACGTTGTCTTGTTAGGGTCCGTTGGGTGCACTTGGAATTTGATGATTTCATCTGCTGGCTTGAAGGAGGTAGACTTTGATCTTTTGGCGAGGATTACATCATCCTTATCCACCTTTGATCATAGGGTAGTTAATTCTTCGGTCGCGAGGGCTTCGGATAATGCCTCTAAGGCTAAGGATGTCGTCTTGTTCTCGGCGCGGAGTGCTCTATCCGGATCACTTGTTAGTGTGATCACCCCATTAGGCCCTGTCATTTTAAGCTTCATGTACCCGTAATGGGGTATAGCTTGAAAGCGTGAAAAAGTGTCACGTCCTAGAAGGGCATGGTATCCGCTATGAAAAGGAACAATGTGGATGAGCAGTTCCTCCGACCTGTAGTTGTCGGATGTGCCGAATACTACATCGAGCTTAATGCTTCCCGAACATCGGGCTTCGCGGCTAGGTATAATTCCTCTAAAGGTTGTGTTGGTGTGCTCAATGCGGGATTTTTCGACCTGCATCTTTGCAAGCGTTTCCTCATATATGAGGTTCAGTCCGCTTCCTCCGTCCATAAGTACCTTAGTGATCCGGAAGCCGTCCACTATTGGATCTAGTACAAGAGCTGCTGATGCTCGGATTGTCCGGACTCGGGGTGCGTCTTCGGTAGAAAAACTAATTGCCGTGTCGCTCCATGGGCTTGCAAAGCTAATTTGGTAGACCTCGGCAAGTTCGTGATTCGCTCTCTTGCGGCGGTTATTTGAGGAGAACGTCTCAAAGACAGTGAAGACACCGACGTCTTTCTCCCTTGATACGATGGTGGAAAGGATTGCCGCACCGCTCTTTGCTACCTGCCGGAGTACCCAACAGGCTCTAAGGTAGTGGTTTGGGAACATTGTCCGGGGCTGCGTGTATTTGGCAAGGTTTATTGAGCAGTTCGTCCAGTACAGACATGTGCTTTAGAAAGGTTTGTTCTTCTTGCCAGTAGGCATATTGTCGGATGACCTGCTAGGGTATGTCCATTTAGCCTTGATAGTGTACTGTCCGAATATAAACTGCTCAAGAGGTGTATTTTGGGCTTTCCAAGTGTTATCCATTGCGCAGTACTTTTGTACTAACTGCAACAGTACTGTGAAGCTTGGAACACGACGTTGGTTGAGGGCATTCAAGACTCCCTTGTCCATGCAGTTGCGGTAAAATAGAAGGACTGCCTCGTCGTCGCAACAATCCCTAATCTTGTTTTTAACAAGCAGGAATCTGGCCCAGAAGTGGTTGATCGTTTCCTCGGGCTGTTGCTATGAAGGAAATATGCCCTAGAGACAATAATAAAGTTGTTATTTATATTTCCTTATATCATGATAAATGTTTATTATTCATGCTAGAATTGTATTAACCGGAAACTTAGTACATGTGTGAATACATAGACAAAATAGAGTGTCCCTAGTATGCCTCTACTAGACTAGCTCATTGATCAAAGATGGTTATGTTTCCTAACCATAGACATGAGTTGTCATTTGATCAACGGGATCACATCATTAGGAGAATGATGTGATGGACTAGACCCATCCGTTAGCATAGCACTATGATCGTTTAGTTTTACTGCTATTGCTTTCTTCATGACTTATACATGTTCCTATGACTATGAGATTATGCACCTCCCGAATACCGTAGGAACACCTTGTGTGCTATCAAACATCACAACATAACTGGGTGATCATAAGGATGCTCTACAAGTGTCTCCGAAAGTATTCGTGGTGTTGGCATAGATCAAGATTAGGATTTGTCACTCCGAGTGTCGGAGAGGTATCTCTGGGCCCTCTCGGTAACACACATCATAATAAGCCTTGCAAGCAAAAGACTAATGAGTTAGTCACGAGATGATGTGTTACGGAACGAGTAAAGAGACTTGCCGGTAACGAGATTGAACTAGGTATAGAGATACCGACGATCGAATCTCGGGCAAGTAACATACCGATGACAAAAGGAACAACGTATGTTGTTATGCGGTTTGACCGATAAAGATCTTCGTAGAATATGTAGGAACCAATATGAGCATCCAGGTTCCGCTATTGGTTATTGACCGGAGATGAGTCTCGGTCATGTCTACATAGTTCTCGAACCCGTAGGGTCCGCACGCTTAACGTTTGATGACGATCGGTATTATGAGTTTATGAGTTTTGATGTACCGAAGGTAGTTCGGAGTCCCGGATGAGATCACGGACATGACGAGGAGTCTCGGAATGTCCGATACATAAAGATTGATATATTGGACGACTATATTCGGACACCGGAAGTGTTCTGGAAAGTTTCGGAATTTACCGGAGTGCCGGGGGGGTTACCGGAACCCCCCGGGGGAATGGTAGGCCCTGGTGGGCCATAGGGGAGAGAGAGGGCAGCAGCCAGGAGGTGGCGCGCCCCCTCCCTAGGAGGAGTCCGAATAGGACAAGGGGAGGGGGGCGCGGCCCCTCTTTCCCTCTCCCTCTCCCTCTCTTTCCTTCCCCCTTCTTCCTTCTTTGGTAGTTCCTACTAGGAATAGGATTGCAATCCTATTCCTAGTAGGATTGCAGCCCTAGCCGCACCATAGGAGGGCCGGCCGGCCTCCCCCCTTGCTCCTTGATATACGGGGGCAGGGGGGCACCCAAAGACACACAAGTTGAATTGTTCCAGCCGTGTGCGGTGCCCCCCTCCACAGAAACACACCTCGGTCATACCGTCGCAGTGCTTAGGCGAAGCCCTGCGCCGGTAGATACATCATATCCGTCACCACGCCGTCGTGCCGACGAAACTCTCCCGTGAAGCTCAACTAGATCAAGAGCTCGTGGGACGTCATCAAGCTGAACGTGTGCTGAACGCGGAGGTGCCGTACGTTCGGTGCTTGATCGGTTGAATCGTGAAGAAGTTCGACTACATCAACCGCGTCACTTGACGCTTCCGCTTCCGGTCTACGAGGGTACGTAGACACACTCTTCCCTCTCGTTGCTATGCATCTGGTAGATAGATCTTGCGTGATCGTAGGAAAATTTTAAAATACTACGTTCCCCAACAGTGGCATCAGAGCCAGGTCTATGCGTAGATGATATGCACGAGTAGAACACAATGAGTTGTGGGCAATACTAGTCATACTGCTTACCAGCATGTCATACTTTGCTTCGGCGGTATTGTGAGATGAAGCGGCCCGGACCGACATTACGCGTACGCTTACGCGAGACTGGTTTCACCGTTACGAGCACTCATTGCTTAAAGGTGACTGGCGGGTGTCTGTCTCTCTCACTTTAGCTGAATCAAGTGTGGCTACGCCTGGTCCTTCTGAATGTTAAAACAGCACATACTTGACGAAACATCGTTGTGGTTTTGTATGCGTAGGTAAGAACGGTTCTTGCTAAGCCCGTAGCAGCCACGTAAAACTTGCAACAACAAAGTAGAGGACGTCTAACTTGTTTTTGCAGGGCATGTTGTGATGTGATATGGTCAAGACATGATGAGTTATACGGTTTTGTATGAGATGATCATGTTTTGTAATGTTATCGGCAACTGGCAGGAGCCATATGGTTCTCGCTTTATTGTATGAAATGCAATCGCCATGTAATTGCTTTACTTTATCACTAGTAGCGATAGTCGTAGAAGCAATAGTTGGCGAGACGACAACGATGCTACGATGGAGATCAAGGTGTCGCGCAGGTGACGAAGGTGATCATGACGGTGCTTTGGAGATGGAGATCAAAAGCACAAGATGATGATGGCCATATCATGTCACATATTTTGATTGCATGTGATGTTTATCTTATTATGCTTCTTATTTTGCTTAGAACGACGGTAGCATTATAAGATGATCCCTTACTAAATTTCAAGGTATAAGTGTTCTCCCTGACTATGCACCGTTGTGAAAGTTCGTCGTGCCGAGACACCACGTGATGATCGGGTGTGATAAGCTCTACGTTCAAATACAACGGGTGTAAGCCAGTTTTGCACACGCAGAATACTCGGGTTAAACTTGACGAGCCTAGCATATGCAGATATGGCCTCGGAACACTGATACGTCCAAAACGTATCTATAATTTCTGCTTGCTCCATGCCTCTTTTGGGTGATATTGCTATGATATTTATACACTTCCAGACACTTTTGATCATATTTGGACTAAGCTATTAACTCAGTGCACCCCAGTGCTAGTTTCTGTTTTCTGCTGTTTTTGTATTTCAGGTTTTCCCATCACGTAAACTGCCAGAAAAATCCCGGAAAAATTATATAAAAAATCAGCGTTCCGGAAGCTTTCATGCAGCCAAAGTAGGGCCAGAGGGGGCCACAGGGGCTCCAGGCGGCCCCCCTCCTGGCCGCGCCGGGGGGGCGCCTGGGCCCCCCAGACCTCCGCTGATGCCCCCCTTTGGCATATATTTAACACCCGTCGCAGAAACCCTGATTCCGAACCCTTTTTCTCCAGACGCAATTCCGATCTCCGCCGCCATCGCCATCAAGCTTCGGGGGACCAGAATTCCTGTGCCGGCACCCTGCCGGGACGGGGAAGTGCCCCCGGATTCATCTCCATCGACGTCGCTTCCTCCCTCCATGATGCGGGAGTAGTTCCTCCTCGGGGCTGAGGTTTCTACCAGTAGCTATGTGGTCAATTCTCTCTCCCATGATGTGATCTTCGTTGTGATCATAGGCTATGTTAATCTAGGGTGATCCCATGATATTTTCCCTTCCTCTATGTATTGGATTGATGTACTCACTTGTCTTTATCTAGTATAATCCCCGAGACCAAGGTGACAGCGGTCTATTGGACATGGATTAGAAAAATATTTTCATGAGTGATTTCCTCTCTTGTGTGTTGATTGAAGATTGAGAGTCTCTTGGTGCTTGTCTTTGACTATCCTTTAGATATGTTGTGGTGATTGTGGGACTCTCTTTGGATGGCCGCGGTGACATTGGGAAATCCTTAGATTGAGAACTACGAACTTTGAGGTGTGCTTTTGTTTCCCTACATAATTCTCGTCCTCTCTTGACCACGAAGGAATGACCTCCGAGTGTGTCCCCTTTGCATGTTTTATGGGAAATATCATGTGATTCGATTATGTTAATGTTGTTGGGAGTTGCCACTAGTGAAAGTATGAAGCCTAGGCCTTGTTTCCACCATTGCAATACCATTTGTGCTCACGTTTACCACTTGTTTGCTTGCTGCACTTTTTATTACAGATTTATATTACTTTGTTTTGCCATCCATATCACTTGCCATTTAACATCTCTTCGCTGAACTAGTGCACCTATACATCTGACAAGTGTATTAGGTGTGTTGGGGACACAAGAGACTTCTTGTATCTTAGTTGCAGGGTTGCTTGAGAGAGACCATCTTCAACCTCTACTTCCCTGAGTTCGATAAACCTTAGGTCATCCACTTGAGGGAAATTGCTGCTGTCCTACAAACCTCTGCGCTTGGAGGCCCAACATAGTCTACAAGAGTAGAAGCATGTGTAGACATCAAACACTGGAGACCGAAAGGTCGAGCGTGAATCATATAGTAGATATGATCAACATAAGATGTTCACCAATGAAACTACTCCATCTCACGTGATGATCGGACATGGATTAGTTGATTTGGATCACGTGATCATTTAGATGACCGTAGGGATGTCTATCTAAGTGGGAGCTCTTTAAGTAATATGATTAAATTGAACTTTAATTTATCATGAACTTAGTCCTGGTAGTATTAGCATATCTATGTTGTAGATAAATAGCTCGCGATGTTGCTCCACGTTTATTTTTATGTTCCTAGAGAAAACTAAGTTGAAAGATGTTAGTAGCAATGATGCGGAATTGTTCCGTGATCTGAGGATTATCCTTATTGCTGCACAGAAGAATTATGTCCTTGATGCACCGCTAGGTGACAGACCTATTGCAGGAGCAGATGCAGACGTTATGAACGTTTTGACAAAAGCTCGGTATGATGACTACTTGATAGTTTAAGTGCACCATGCTTTACGGCTTAGAACCGGGACTTCAAAAATGTTTTGAACGCCACGGAGCATATGAGATGTTCCACGAGTTGAAATTAGTATTTCATACTCATACCCGTGTCGAGAGGTATGAGACCTCTGACAGTACTTTGCCTACAAGATGGAGGAGAATAGCTCAACCAGTGAGCATGTGCTCAGATTGTCTGGGTACTGCAATTACTTGAATCAAGTGGGAGTTAATCTTCCAGATAAGATAGTGATTGACAAAGTTCTATAGTCACTATCACCAAGTTAGTAGAACTTCGTGATGAACTATAATATGCAAGGGATGACGAAAGTAATTCCCGAGCTCTTCGCGATGCTGAAATCGGCGAAGGTAGAAATCAAGAAAGAGCATCAAGTGTTGATGGTTAACAAGACCACTTGTTTCAAGTAAAGGGCAAAGGGATAGAAGGGGAACTTCAAGAAGAATGACAAGCAAGTTTTCACTCCCATGAAGAAACCCAAAGCTAAACTCAAGCCTGAAACTAAGTGCTTCTACTGCAAAGGAAATGGTCACTGGAAGTGGAACTGCCCTAGATACTTGGCGGATAAGAAGGATGACAAAGTGAACAAAGGTATATTTGATATACAGATTATTGATGTGTATTTTACTAGTGTTCATAGCAACCCCTCGGTATTTGATACTGGTTTAGTTGCTAAAGAGTAGTAACTCGAAATGGGAGTTGCATAATGAACAGAAACTAGTTAAAGGATGACGTGACGATGTGTATTGGAAGTAGTTCCAAGATTGATATGATCATCATCGCACACTCCCTATACTTTCGGGATTAGCGTTGAACCTAAATAAGTGTTATTTGGTGTTTGTCTTGAACATGAATATGATTTGATCATGTTTATTGCAATACGGTTATTCATGTAAGTTAGAGAATAATTGTTGTTCTGTTTACATGAATAAAACCTTCGATGGTCATACACCCAATGAAAATAGTTTGTTGGATCTCGATCGTGGTGATACACATATTCATAATTTTGAAGCCAAAAGATGCAAGGTTAATAATGATAGTGCAACTTATTTGTGGCACTGCCGTTTAGGTCATAATGGTGTAAAGCGCATGAAGAAACTCCATAGTGATGGACTTTTGGAGTCACTTGATTATGAATCACTTGGTGCTTGAGAACCATGCCTCATGGGCAAGATGACTAAAACTCCGTTCTCCAAAACAATGGAGCGAGCAACGAATTTGTTGGAGATCATACATATAGATGTATGTGGACCAATGAGTGTTGTAGCTCGCGGCGGGTATCGTTATTTTCTGACCTTCACTGATGATTTGAGCAGATATGGGTATATCTACTTAATGAAGCACAAGTCTGAAACATTTGAAAAGTTCAAAGAATTTTAGAGTGAAGTGGAGAATCATCGTAACAAGAAAATAAGAGTTTCTACGATATGATCATAGAGGTAAAATATTTGAGTTAGCGAGTTTGGCCTTCAGTAAAAACAATGTGAAATAGTTTCACTACTCACGCCACCTGGAACACCACAGTGTAATGGTGTGTCCGAACGTCATAACCGTACTTTATTAGATATGGTGCGATCGATGATGTCTCTTACCAATCTACCACTATCACTTTTGGGGTTATGCATTAAAGACAGCTACATTCACGTTAAATAGGGCACCATCTAAATCCGTGGAGATGACACCGTATGAACTGTGGTTTGACGAGAAACCTAAGCTGTCATTTCTTTAAGTTTGGGACTGCGATGCTTATGTGAAAAAGTTTCAACATGATAAGCTCGAACCCAAATCGGAGAAGTAAATCTTCATAGGATACCCAAAAGAAATTGTTGGGTACACCTTCTATCACAGATCCGAAGGCAAGGTCTTTGTTTCTAAGAGTGGATCCTTTCTAGAGAAGGAGTTTCTCTCGAAAGAAGTGAGTGGGAGGAAGGTAGAACTTGATGAGGTAATTGTACCTTCTCCTGAATTGGAAAGTAGTACATCACAAAAATTGTTCCAGTGATTCCTACACCAATTAGTGAGGAAGCTAATGATGATGATCATGAAACTTCAGATCAAGTTTCTGCTGAACTTCGTAGATCAACCAGAGTTCGTTCCGCATCAGAGTGGTACGGCAACCCGGTTCTGGAAGTCATGTTACTGGACCATGATGAACCTACGAACTATGAGGAAGCGATGATGAGCCCAGATTCCGCAAAATGGCTAGGCCATGAAATCTGAGATGGGATCCATGTATGAGAACAAAGTGTGGACTTTGGTTGACTTGCCCGATGATCGGCAGGCCATCGAAAATAAATGGATCTTCAAGAGGAAGACCGACGCAGACGGTAATGTTACTGTTTACAAAGCTCGACTTGTTGCGAAAGGGTTTCGACAAGTTCAAGGAGTTGACTACGATGAGACTTTCTCACCTATAGCGATGCTTAAGTCTGTCCGAATCATGTTAGCAATTGCCGCATTTTATGATTATGAAATCTGGCAAATGGATGTCAAAACTGCATTCCTGAATGGATTTATTAAAGAAGACTTGTATATGATGCAACCAGAAGGTTTTTGTCAATCCTAAAGGTGCTAACAAAATGTGCAAGCTCCAGCGATCCATCTATGGACTGGTGCAAGCATCTCGGAGTTGGAATATACGCTTTAATAAGTTGATCAAAGCATATAGATTTATACAGACTTGCGGTGAAGCCTGTATTTACAAGAAGTGAGTGGGAGCACTACAACCTTTCTGATAAGTATATGTGAATGACATATTGTCGATCGGAAATGATGTAGAATTTTCTGGAAAGCATAAAGGAGTGTTTGAAAAGGAGTTTTTCAAAAAAAAAAGACCTTGGTGAAGCTGCTTACATATTGGGCATCAAGATCTATAGAGATAGATCAAGATGATTGATAAGACTTTCGATGAGTACATACCTTGATAAGATTTTGAAGTAGTTCAAAATGGATCAGTCAAAGAAGGAGTTCTTGCCTGACTTGTAAGGTGTGAAATTGAGTAAGACTCAAAGCCAGACCACGGCAGAAAAATATAGAGAGAATGAAAGTCATTCCCTATGCCTCAGCCATAGGTTCTATAAAGTATGCCATGCTGTGTACCAAACATGTTGTGTACCTTGCCATGAGTTTGTCAAGGGGGTACAATAGTGATCCAGGAGTAGATCACTATACAGCGGTCAAAATTATCCTTAGTAACTGGATGACTAAGGAAATGTTTCTCGATTATGGAGGTGATAAAGAGTTCGTCGTAAAGGGTTACGCCGATGCAAGCTTTGACACTAAATCTAGATGACTCTAAGTATCAATCTAGATGCGTATTGAAAGTGAGAGCAATTAGCTAGAGTAGCTCCATGCAGAGCATTGTAGACATAGAAATTTGCGAAATACATACGGCTCTGAATGTGGCAGACCCGTTGACTAAACCTCTCTCACAAAGCAAAACATGATCACACCTTAGTACTCTTTAGGTGTTAATCACATGGCGATGTGAACTAGATTACTGACTCTAGTAAACCTTTTTGGGTATTGGTCACATGGCGATGTGAACTATAAAGTGTTAAGACACATGGTGATGTGAACTATTGGTGTTAATCACATGGTGATGTGATCTAGATTATTGACTCTAGTGCAAGTGGGAGACTGAAGGAAATATGCCCTAGAGGCAATAATAAAGTTGTTATTATATTTCCTTATATCATGATAAATGTTTATTATTCATGCTAGAATTGTATTAACCGGAAACTTAGTACATGTGTGAATACATAGACAAAACAGAGTGTCCCTAGTATGCCTCTACTAGACTAGCTCATTGATCAAAGATGGTTATGTTTCCTAACCATAGACATGAGTTGTCATTTGATCAACGGGATCACATCATTAGGAGAATGATGTGATGGACTAGACCCATCCGTTAGCATAGCACTATGATCGTTTAGTTTTACTGCTATTGCTTTCTTCATGACTTATACATGTTCCTATGACTATGAGATTATGCAACTCCCGAATACTGTAGGAACACCTTGTGTGCTATCAAACGTCACAACATAACTGGGTGATCATAAAGATGCTCTATAGGTGTCTCCGAAAGTATTCGTGGTGTTGGCATAGATCAAGATTAGGATTTGTCACTCCGAGTGTCGGAGAGGTATCTCTGGGCCCTCTCGGTAACACACATCATAATAAGCCTTGCAAGCAAAAGACTAATGAGTTAGTCACGAGATGATGTGTTACGGAACGAGTAAAGAGACTTGCCGGTAACGAGATTGAACTAGGTATAGAGATACCGACGATCGAATCTCGGGCAAGTAACATACCGATGACAAAAGGAACAACGTATGTTGTTATGCGGTTTGACCGATAAAGATCTTCGTAGAATATGTAGGAACCAATATGAGCATCCAGGTTCCGCTATTGGTTATTGACCGGAGATGAGTCTCGGTCATGTCTACATAATTCTCGAACCCGTAGGGTCCGCACGCTTAACGTTTGATGACGATCGGTATTATGAGTTTATGAGTTTTGATGTACCGAAGGTAGTTCGGAGTCCCGGATGAGATCACGGACATGACGAGGAGTCTCGGAATGTCCGAGGCATAAAGATTGATATATTGGACGACTATATTCGGACACCGGAAGTGTTCTGGAAAGTTTCGGAATTTACCGGAGTGCCGGGGGGGTTACCGGAACCCCCCGGGGGAATGGTGGGCCCTGGTGGGCCATAGGGGAGAGAGAGGGCAGCAGCCAGGAGGTGGCGCGCCCCCTCCCTAGGAGGAGTCCGAATAGGACAAGGGGAGGGGGGCGCGGCCCCTCTTTCCCTCTCCCTCTCCCTCTCTTTCCTTCCCCCTTCTTCCTTCTTTGGTAGTTCCTACTAGGAATAGGATTGCAATCCTATTCCTAGTAGGATTGCAGAACTAGCCGCACCATGGGAGGGCCGGCCGGCCTCCCCCCTTGCTCCTTTATATACGGGGGCAGGGGGGCACCCAAAGACACACAAGTTGAATTGTTCCAGCCGTGTGCGGTGCCCCCCTCCACAGAAACACACCTCGGTCATACCGTCGCAGTGCTTAGGCGAAGCCCTGCGCCGGTAGATACATCATATCCGTCACCACGCCGTCGTACCGACGAAACTCTCCCGTGAAGCTCAACTGGATCAAGAGCTCGTGGGACGTCATCAAGCTGAACGTGTGCTGAACGCGGAGGTGTCGTACGTTCGGTGCTTGATCGGTTGAATCGCGAAGAAGTTCGACTACATCAACCGCGTCACTTGACGCTTCCGCTTCCGGTCTACGAGGGTACGTAGACACACTCTTCCCTCTCGTTGCTATGCATCTGGTAGATAGATCTTGCGTGATCGTAGGAAAATTTTAAAATACTACGTTCCCCAACATGCTATATGTTCGCAAGATCATATATGTCCAGATGTCCGGATTTACTTGGAGAGTTTTTTCCAGGGTGGGTGGGTGTTGGTAATTTTGAGTCCCGACCCAAAGTGGTATTCGGGGTTTTGGCAACCTTTGATGCGGACAATCCGGGTTCGACAGGATCTAATCATTCCATGGGCCCGGCGTTAATCCCAGAGCTCAAAGAACATAAAGTGCCTCCCGACAGGGGCGTGTTCGGCTCGATGGGTTCGGAGATCTGAATTGTGGCAGTCTCCGTCTTGAGAGGGGAAGTCTCTTCGGCTTCATCCTCAACTGTTGCCACTAGATGAGTGATCGGGAAGGAATCGATCTCATCATGACCGGATTTAAGTCCGATCTGATCTCCTGGCGATGAAAGCCCCAGGGCGGCGATGCAATCCAGCAGCACGTTTAAGGGCGAGAGATCTGCCGAGGTCGCGTCATCAGAGTGGCCGGAGTCAACATAGGGGTGGTGCTCGATAGCCACAGGGAGCACGACTGGCGCTGAGGCAATGCGGGCGCATACAACGAATCCACCGAGCTGGAGAACCTGGCCAATGGTCAAGTTGTTTCCGAGGGTGATCTCGTCACTGATGATGAGACGAGCCATTGATCGCTCATCACGAGCGCACAACGGAGCTCTCAATGAAAGCACCATTGTCGGTGTCAAAACCGGCAGATCTCGGGTAGGGGGCCCAAGCTATGCGTTTAGAGGATCGATGGCAACAGGAGGCTGGGGACACGATGTTTACCCAGGTTCAGGCCCTCTCGATCGAGGTAATACCCTACTTCTTGCGATATTAATATGGATGAATATGAATACAAGAGTTGATATACCTCGAGATTGTAATGGCTAAACCCTAAAGTCTAGCCTATGAGGATATTGATGTTAATGATCCCCTCTAAAGACTAATCTCCCCGACTTATATACACGCCAGAGAGAACCTAGGGTTACAAGGGTGACTTGGGGAGGAAGTAATTGGTACATCGGGACTCTCCGCTTGCCTTTCTATCTTCATAGTAGTCCTGACCGAATACGGGGGAGAGTCTTCTGCTTCTTCTTTTGTGGCCCATTAATACGACCCAACTTCATCGACCCGGACGCCCAAGGACCCCTGAATACAGGACTCCCTCATCGAACGTGAATCATATAGTAGATATGATCAACATAAGATGTTCACCATTGAAAACTACTCCAGCTCACGTGATGATCGGACATGGTTTAGTTGATTTGGATCACGTGACCATTTAGATGACTAGAGGGATGTCTATCTAAGTGGGATTTCTTTAGTAATATGCTTAATTGAACTTTAATTTATCATGAACTTATTCCTGATAGTTTTTGCATATCTATGTTGTTGTAGATCAATGGCCCGTGCTACCGTTCCCTTGAATTTTAATGTGTTCCTAGAGAAAGCTAAGTTGAAAGATGATGGTAGCAACTACATGGACTGGGTCCATAACTTGAGGATTATCCTCATTGCTGCACAGAAGAATTATGTCCTGGAAGCACCGCTAGGTGAAAAGCCCACTGCAGAAGCAACACCGGACATTATGAACGTCTGGCAGAGCAAAGCTGATGACTACTCAATAGTTTAGTGTGCCATGCTTTACGACTTAGAACCGAGTCTTCAAAGATGTTTTGAACGTCATGGAGCATATGAGATGTTCCAAGAATTGAAGTTAATATTTCAAGCAAATGCCCGAGTTGAGAGATATGAAGTCTCCAACAAGTTCTATAGCTGCAAGATGGAGGAGAACAGCTCTATAAGTGAACACTTACTCAGAATGTCTGGGTACTACAATCAGACTCAACTTGGAGTCAAAGTTGATGAAGATAGTGTTATTGACAGAGTTCTTCAATCACTGCCACCAAGCTATAAAGGCTTCATGATGAACTATAATATGCAAGGGATGCAAAAGACAATTCCCGAGCTCTTCGCTATGCTCAAAGTTGCGGAGGTAGAAGTCAAAAAGGAGCATCAAGTGTTGATGGTTAACAAGACCACTAGTTTCAAGAAAAAGGGCAATGGAAAGAAGGGGAACTTCAAGAAGAATAGCAAGCCAGTTGCTACTCCCGCGAAGAAACCCAAGTGAAAGATCGTGGTTATCGCCTAGAGGGGGGGTGAATAGGCGCTTTAAAATAATTACGGTTTAGGCTTGAACAAATGCGGAATAAACCTATCGGTTAATTTGTCAAGCACAAAACCTACAACAACTAGGCTCACCTTTGTGCACCAACAACTTATGCTAAGCAAGATAAACAACTAGGTGATAGCAAGATATATGATAAGAAACAATATGGCTATCACAAAGTATAGTGCATAAGTAAAGGGCTCGGGTAAGAGATAACCGAGGCACGCGGAGACGACGATGTATCCCGAAGTTCACACCCTTGCGGATGCTGATCTCCGTTTGGAGCGGTGTGGAGGCTCAATGCTCCTCAAGAAGCCACTAGGGCCACCGTAATCTCCTCACGCCCTCGCACAATGCAAGATGCCGTGATTCCACTAAGGGACCCTTGAGGGTGGTCACCGAACCCGTACAAATGGTGACCCTTGGGGGCGGTCACCGAACCCGTACAATTTGTCAACCCTTGGGGGCGGTCACCAGACCCCTGTCAAATTGCTTGAGGCGATCTCCACAACCTAATTGGAGACCCCGACGCTTGCCCGAAGCTTTACACCACAATGATTGAGCTTCGAACACCACAAAGGTTAGGGCTATCTCCCCAACGACACCAAGAAGCTTCACCACAATGGAATATGGCTCTGAGGTTCCCTCAACCGTCTGGGGCGCCCAAGCACCCAAGTGGAACAAGCTCAAGGGTACCAAGCACCCAAGAGTAATAAGCTTCTCAACTTGTAACCTCCATGTATCACCATGGATAACTCAAACCGATGCACCAAATGCAATGGCAAGGGCACACGGAGTGCCCAAGTTCTTCTCACCCAAATCCCACAAAGCAACTAATGCTAGGAAGGGAAATGAGAGGAAGAACGGAGAAGAGAACACGAAGAACTCCAAGAACTAGATCCAAAGGGTTCCCCTCACAAAGAGGAGAAAGTGTTGGTGGAAATGTGGATCTAGATCTCCTCTCTCCCCCCCCCCCCCAAACTAGCAAGAATCCATGGAGGGATTGAGAGATAGCAATCTCAAAGAAGGTCAACAATGGGGGAAGAAGACGAGCTCAAAGGATAAGGTTCATTGGGGAAGAAGACCCCCTTTTATAAGTGGGGAAAAATCCAACCGTTATGCTCACAGCCCGCACCGAGCGGTACTAACGCTCTAAGGAGAGGTACTACCGCTCGTCCTCACGGTGCTACCGCTCGTCCTCACGGTACTACCGCTAGGGGTAGCGCTACTACTGCTAAGGGTAGCGGTACTACTACTTTCGAGCAGTACTAAAAAATTACATATGTGCCTACCACCGCTGGAGTTATGATGAGTTTTTGGTCCAGAGAGGAAGTAGACACGGAAGTAAAAAATTACATCCCCTCCAAGCGGTAGTACTGCTCCCATTTGCGGTAGTACCGCTGCAACCCTTTTGAGGACACCAAAACTGACACAACTTTTGCAAACGGACTCCGAATTCAACGAAACCAAGTTTGTTGGAAAGCTAACGACATGGCCTAACACAATATTGATATAAATAACAATAAGAAGCAAATGATAAAAGGCACATAACATAATGGTGAGAACCCTTCCTTGGAAGAGACTGGTAAAACCTCCAACACCGAAAACGCAATAGAAGAAGCATGTGAACTCCGTTTTCGATGAACTCAAGCTTGTCAAGAAGATGACCCTAAGCTCCAAATCTAACAAGAAGAAAACCAAACAAGAACCAAGAAATATGATGCATGCATGCAATGGTTTGAGCTCTCTACAAACGATATGATCAAGCTACTCACTTGAGAGCCCCCCTTGATAGTACGACAATCGATCCTATAACCCGGTCTCCAAACTACCACCATGAGACCGGTAGAATAGAGAACCTATCAAGAGCAAACCTTTGCCTTGCACAAAGTCTACTTGAGCTAGATGTAGACGATCTTGACTTCCTCAAGTTGGACCACCTTTCTTGATTTCATTGGCTCGGTGAAGACTAGTAGATTGCTCCCCCATACTCCACTATGGGTGAGCCACTCTTCGGCACATCTTCACAAGTCCATTGTCACCACAATGGACGGCAAGCTTCAAGCACTTGATCTCTTCATGATGCATCACTTGAACTTGCACACCACAACCTTGATTTGATGTCATCCTCCATGGGTTGTATGTGATCTTCCTCTTGACACAAGCCCATGGAAGATAACCTAACCCCACATAGAACTCTCACAAAGACCATGGGTTAGTACACAAAGCGTAATTGACAAAGCTTACCATACCATGGGATCGCTTGATCCCTCTCGGTACATCTTCTACGCTTTGTGTGTTGATCAACTTGAAACACTCTCTGTACCTAGTCTTGATCAACCTTGAATCTTTCCAACTCTACTCATTTGGATGATGTAAGACCAATCTTTAGATAATTCCTTAATAGCACCTTGGTCATCACAAACTCTCCTTGAAACCAACAAATGGACTCCAAGAAATGCCTATGGACAAACCCTTCAAATATAACTCAAGGTAACCATTAGTCCAGAGATTGTCATCAATTACCAAAACCAAACATGGGGGCACCCCATGTTCTTTCACCAAGTCTGGAGCCAAGCCTGAAACTGAGTGCTTCTACTGCAAAGGGACTGGACACTGGAAGCGGAACAACCCCAAGTATTTGGCGGATAAGAAGGATGGCAAAGTGAACAAAGGTATATTTGATATACATGTTATTGATGTGTACCTTACTAATGCTCGTAGTAGCGCCTGGGTATTTGATACTAGTTCGGTTGCTCATATTTGTAACTCGAAACAGTGGCTACGAGTTAAACGAAGATTGGCTAAGGATGAGGTGACGATGCGCGTGGGAAATGGTTCCAAAGTTGATGTGATCGCCGTAGGCACGCTACCTCTACATCTACCTTCGGGATTAGTTTTAGACCTAAATAATTGTTATTTGGTGCCAGCGTTGAGGATGAACATTATATCTGGATCTTGATTGTTGCGAGACGGTTATTCCTTTAAATCGGAGAATAATGGTTGTTCTATTTATATGAATAATATCTTTTATGGTCATGCGCCCTTGATGAGTGGTCTATTTTTGTTGAATCTCGGTCATAGTGATACACATATTCATAATATTGAAGCCAAAAGATGCAAAGTTAATAATGATAGTGCAACTTATTTGTGGCACTGCCGTTTAGGTCAAATTGGTGTAATGCGCATGAAGAAGGTCCATGCTGATGGACTTTTGGATTCACTTGATTATGAATCACTTGGTGCTTGCAAACCATGCCTCATGGGCAAGATGACTAAAACTCCATTCTCCGGAACAATGGAGCGAGCAACTGACTTATTGGAAATCATACATACTGATGTATGCGGTCCAATGAGTGTTGAGGCTCGTGATGGATTCTCGCCCCTCGTTGGTTACCCCAAGTGGAAGGTTTGAGATGCAGTGTAGCGGAAGTTTTCCCTTGGCAAAGATACCAAGGATCGATTTCCCTGAGACTCCCAGTTTCAACAAGAAGGTGTCAACTGCTAACGGCGCCAGATATTAGCAATCAACGTGGACCTGCACACAGATACAAATAACTTTGCTCCCAACGAGTACAGAGAGGTTGTCAATCCCTCCGGCCTTGTCGTTTACAAAGGATCAAATGCAAGTGATAATAGTGATAGGTATTGCTGCAATAGTAAGTAAAAGCGTAAAGTAAATAGCGGATGTGATCAATGATGGTAATATGGACCGGAGTCCCATGATGTTCACTAGTGATGTCTCTCTCCCAAAAGACGATAAAATAGCTATGTGAGGTAAACGAATTACAGCTGGGCAATTGACAGAATTATGTGCGCAAACCAATGCTAACTATGTTGCAAGAAAGGTAGAGGTTCAAAGCATGGGCGGTACGCCAAGGCAAGTAGACCGAAATCCATCTGCATCTACT
The DNA here is from genome assembly GCA_902687465.1 of Secale cereale. Classification (NCBI taxonomy): domain Eukaryota; kingdom Viridiplantae; phylum Streptophyta; class Magnoliopsida; order Poales; family Poaceae; genus Secale; species Secale cereale. The sequence continues at coordinate 819,041,282 of LR738713.1, read as the reverse complement.
ACTAATCATCCACCTTGAGATATCTATCCAGAACATCTCGCTGGTATTAAGTTGCGAGTCCCACACATAGTGTAAACTCAAAGCAACAGACAACTGCATTAAAAGAACTTTGCGTAAAGTAAACAATCCTTGCACCCGCGGGCACAAGCACCGTTGTTTTCCCCCTTGTGGCAACAGCACATCCCCTAGACTCATGTTTCTGTCACTCAAGCTAGTCATCGAGGGGCATGAACCCACAATCAAGCATAACGTTCCCTCTTGGAGTCACTACCTACTACTTGGCCAAAGCAATAAATAACAACGGAGAACATGCAAGAATTACTTACAAACATAAATATAAAAGAGGTAGATCAAATATATTACTCAAACACAATCTGAACATAATCTCACAATCCATCGGATCCCAACAAACTCATCATAGCAACAACATAAGGATTACATATGTGCCTCGATCATGTAGGGCAGCTCACGAGGACTAATTAGTGAAGCACAAGAACGGGAGGAGAACATCACATAGCTACTGGTCATGGACCCATGGTCCAAGGGAGACTACTCACAACTCATCCGAGAGGCGTCCATGGTGGTGGAGAAGCTCCCGGTGGTGATCCTCCCCTCCGGCAGGGTGCCGGGAAGAGTTTTCCTGGTGCTCCCGATCTTGGAAGCGCGGCGGCGGCGGAACAGAGATGAGATCGCGAAAAAGGGTTCCCCTCTCGAGGGTTTCGGGACACGATATAAATATATGCCAAAGGGGGCATCAGCGGAGGCTCGGGGGGCCCAGGCGCCCCCCCCGGCGCGGCCAGGGGGGGCCGCGCCACCAGGGCGCCTGGAGCCCTGGTGGCCCCCCTCCGGCTGTACTTCGGGTGCCGGGAAGCTTCTGGAACGCTGATTTTTTATATAATTTTTCCGGGATTTTTCTGGTAGTTCTCGTAATGGGAAAACCTGAAATACAAAAACAGCCGAAAACAGAAACTGGCACTGGGGTGCACTGAGTTAATAGGTTAGTCCAAATATGATCAAAAGTGTATGGAAGTGTATAAATAACATAGCAATATCACCCAAAGGAGGCATGGAGCAAGCAGAAATTATAGATACGTTTTGGACGTATCAACATCCCCAAGCTTAATTTCTGCTCGTCCTCGAGTAGGTAAATGATAACAAGAATAATTTCTGTGGTGACATGCTATTAACCATATAGGACTTTTTCATAGTCACATGACAAAAGCTTACTGAGACAATGAATCTGTAGTAATTAAGTTGCCTCATGAGAAAATCACAAAGAACTGAAAGTTTTACAATATGATACTGAAACATCAAATAGATTTGCAATGAGCATGGTGTGCAAATATGATAAAGTCATATCTCGCTTGCCCCCTTTAATGAAGCAAAACATAAATGCAGGGGCACCTCCAAGGTTTAAGTGATGACTAGATACAATGATTTCAGAATAAACGATATCACAATCATGCAAAAGACAATGCTACTTTGGGACAATGCACATTACACTCAGAATGACAATCATGCTCTCAGTAGTTGGTGCTTTTAAAAGAAGGTGGAGACTCTCGAACCGTGGCTTTTGTTGGCAAGGTTGAAAACCCGTAGTCGGAAACAAAGACAAAACATGTACCAGAGCTCTTGGTTTTAAAAACAGAGGTAATAATTATTTTTTAGATTATGCATGTTCCGTCAACGAATGCTAGCAGACAACTCAATCACTTCTTGAGATGGACAAGTTTCGAGGAACGGCTCCCGAATGAGGACGATCACATCCTCTTAATCTCCTTTGTTTATCACTTCCAAAGTTTTCTGATTTCTCATGAACAAAGCGTGAAGGAGGGTTTGTTTGTTATATTATCTTTTTGAGCCGGGCGCACTCAATGCCAGTTCCTTCTCGTATTATGGGTTTTCACATTACACATGCAATCCCGGGGTGAAGCTTGTCCAACTTAAAAAGATCATGAATTAACTACTACTTCCTCATGAACTTAAAACAGAGGCACAAAATAGGAATGCATTTTTTTGAATAATTTCGGGATGGTACATGCAAGTCTCCGTTAGGAATGGCAGGTAAATACCATGTAGGAAGGTATGGTGGACTCATATGGCATAACTGGTTTAAAGGAATTGGATGCACAAGCAGTTAGTCCGCTTAGTACAGGTGGAGGTTAGCAAAAGACTGGGAGCGACCAACTAAGAGAGCAATGACGGTCATAATCATGCAGAGCGACAAAGCAACATTAAATCAGGCATGGAAGTTATATCGCTACTCAGAAACAAAAGATCATCAAGGCTTGACAGACTTTCTTTACAGTCTTAAATATGCGTGAGCATACGCCAAGTCAATCAAAGTAAATTCTCGAAGGAAGATATTACTAAACCATACCACATCATAGGCAAACAAATCATGTTGGTGTCGGGGGAAACTGTCCACCACGAGCACCTATGGGACCGGAGCCCCTTGTTCGTGCAGTAAGGGAGCGGAGGGAGCACAAAGAGCAGATCGTAGAGCACACGCGGGCAGTTTACCCAGGTTCGGGCCGCGATGGACGCGTAAAACCCTACTCCTGCTTGGTTTGTATTGAGTTGGGGAGCTCGGGAGCTTGAAGAACTAGCTACACCGAGCGAGAGAGCTAACAAGGTTCCGAACCCCTTCTACGTTGTACATGGGCCTCCTTTTATAGCTCAAGGGGTCACCGACAGGTGTCAACATAGAAGAAAGGGGTAAAAATGTAACTTTGGTGGTAGTTGTAACAGTGCGGGAACAGTGGATGAACAGTGCATGAACAGTGGTCATCACCTACTTTGACAGTGGGGGACAAGAGCATTAAATGCCCGTCGCCGTCGACCCCAAAAGCGCCCGCCCGTGCGTCTCCGTTTGCCACGGCGGTAGCTTCGTCACCGTGGAGGGCCACCGTGTCCCCCAGGCTGCACAGCCATCCGCCACGCGTCCCTGGAATGGTCCCAGGGCGACGCGTGGGTCGATGAGCTGGAGCGCGGGCACACAGTGCAGACTTCCCCCGGCAAGCACCTTGCCGGGGGCTTGATCTTGTCGGGCCGGGAAGCTTGTCGCTCCCCGGGTCTTGCCGGGGCGCAGAGCGCGCCGGGGCTTGTCTTCTAGATACAGTCTTCTGGTCTTCCTGGCAAGCTCCTCTTGCCAGGGTCTTGAGCTAATGAGGTAATCTTGAGCCTGGGACGGCCTTCCCGGCAAGCTCCACTTGCCGGGGCCTTGATTTTCTGTCTTGTATACTTTGTTTTTGAATGGCTTCATAAGGATCAGAGAGGTTTCCGGCAAGCACGTGGTAGACCCTGCCGCGGGAAGCTGCTACTGCCCGTGCACAAGTTGGGGTACTAAGGTACCCCTATCTTAGTACACCGACAGGAGCCCCCGGGCCTGGGCCACACACGGTGCCGAGCGCTGTTGGGCCAGGCCCAAAACAGTGCACGGGCACACGCGGCCCACGGCAAGCCGTAATTCCCCTTCCGCATCCGCCGCGTCCCTCCCTAACGGCACGCGTTGATTGCGGCGTCGTGGGAGAGATCGTGGCCACGTTCTTTAATGGGAAATGCGGAGCGTCCCCCACTTCCCCCTTAAAAGCAGAGGAAGCAGGGGCCGTTACCTTACTTCGTCTTCATTGCTTCTTCCACCTCCAGAAATCCCCCTCTGCGCTCCGCCTCCTCATCTCCTCCGCCCTCTTCCGCATCTGCGGCGCCGTCGAGCTTCCCGCCCCTTCCTCCGCCGCCTCCGCCATGGCTCCGAAGGCCGAGAAGGCGAAAGCGGAGAAGACCAAGAGGGAGAAATCTGAGCAGGCGGCAAAGCTTGTCGCCCTGCGGAAGAGGAACGTCGTCTTCGCGCCAAGGCTCAGCGCAAGGGAGCTCTGGAACAAGTACTATCTGTTCTGGGCCAAGAAGACCAAGGCGCATCCCCGCACCCGAGTCTACCCGGCCGCCGCCAGAGATCTGTACCCCAGCGGGTATTTCTTCTTTGCTGTCTTCTTCCACTGCGGCCTGTGTCCTCCATTCTCTGAATTTTTCTGCGATATCATGAATACGTACGGCCTCCACCTTTTAGACTTCACCCCCAACGCCATCCTCACGATGGCGGTTTTCGCACATCTGTGCGAAAACTACATAGGGATCTATCCAAACATAGCGCTCTTTAGGCATTTCTTCATGCCCAGAGCAGAGGCCGGCGCCCCCCTCTCCGGGGGGATTTCTTGGGTCTTCCGCTTGAACAAGAAGGAATCTTATCTGAAAGGGGAGCTCCGCGGCAAGTGGGAGGAGTGTCGCGCGGATTGGTGCTGGGTGGTGGAGGACGAGCCGCAGCCTTTCACTGCGCCGCGCACAACACCTATAGTGCGCGGCAGGGACTGGAGTGATTTGGCCGCGGATGACATCAAACTCAACGCTGCCCTTGTTAGGATTCTTCGTCTCCGGGTAGCCAAGTTGACCATCGGAGAAGTAGGAGCAGACTTCCTCCGCCGCCGCATTGCTCCTTTACAGGAAAGGAAGAGGCCAGCATGGGAGTTTGGCAATGCGGCGGACATAATGAGGTTGCGCCCGGGGCTGAATTACAACTTCACGGCGCTGGAGCTGAAGGGGATGCTCCGGGAGCTTTTCAAGCACGACCCGGCCCACCCAGAGTGGTTTAGGTCTCCCCGGGGAGTAGTACCACTATGCAACAGCACCGCCCGGGATGCCTTGCTCGCAATGATGCCCACGTGTGACTCTCACGGCGTCGACCCCACATGGATAGAGCCCAAGCCGGATGCCATCATGAGCTTCTTCGACAACTTGGTCGAGGTGCCGAAGAACACCAATGAGATCAAGGGTCTCACCCGGGCCACGACGGATCGGGAGATAGCTTATATTGCTACCCGGGTGGAAGAGGCCGCCGCAGCCGCAGCGGTAGGAGAATTTGGGTTCACCGTCGACGAGGCAGAGGCCGAGGACGCGTCGTGCCAGGCCGAGGAGGCGGAGATCCGGAGACTTCTCAAACTTCCGCCCGACGAGCTCGCCGGGGTCCCCTCACTGAGGCACGCCGGGATCCCCGGGATTGTGAGCGAGGCCGCGGCAAGAGGCGAGGTTGCCGGAGGAAGCAGAGGCGCCGGGGGGAGCGGAGCCACCGGAAGGAGCAAGGCCGCGGGGCAGGGTGCTGGGCCCAGCGAGCCCGCCGAGGAGGAGGAGGAGGAGGAGGACGCCGGAGCCGACGAGGATACTGGCGGATCCTTGGGGTTGGACGACGTCTCCTCGGCCTCGGAGAGCTCTCCGCCCCGGGCAAGTCCCAGGCGATCTCCGCTGAAGCGTCTCCGCAAGGTGCCTACGGCGACAGGGACACAGGCGCCCCGACAACAACCTGTTCGCCGGGCGACACGAGCCACCAAGGGGAGCCAAGTGGCGACGGAGGTGCCTCGCACGTCAGCCACGACGGAGGCGCCCCGCGCAACAGCTGCGGCGGAGGTGCCCCGCGTGCCAGCGCCAAGCGGAGGAGGACCCTCTCAAAGCGGAGCGGCTGCTCCGCCTGCTCCCCGGGCCTCGGCGTCAACAGAGGCTGGGTCTTCGCAGCCCCCAGCCCCTGGGACCGCCAAGCGCCCGAGGGAGCCTTCTCCTCCCGCTCCTCGTGCAGAAGCGCCTCAGGTGGAGTTCGACTTCTCCGCCCTGAGCGACGACGACGACGAGGAACAGGAGTAAGCATTTGTATTCTGTAGCTTCTTTAATTCTGTCTTGATTCTTTCGTTGATGATTCTGATTTTGCTTCTGGCTTTGACTTCAGGACCCTGGCACAGCGAGCGGCGAAGAAGGCCAAGGTTCCCGTGGTGGTGGTCGAGGACGACTCGCCCGCCACGGTGACAGGGGACACGCCGGCGACGGACTTGCCGGACCCAACCGCTGCTCCGAGGAGCAGCCCCCAGCGCAGCCCCCAGCGTAAGTCTGGTTCTGAACTTCCTACTTGTCGGGCGCGCATGAGGTTCCAGCTTGATACTAACATCTTGTTGCTCTGTCTTGTCTTGATTGTCTTGTGCAGAGGTGGAGCCTCAGCCACAGGGGCGCCCGGAGACTACTCCCGAGGAGCCGCAGGCCCCGCCGTCCCCGCCAAGGACGAACTCTCTGGCGAGGGAGAGCGCTCCGCCAAGGGCGGGTACTCCGCCAAGGGCGAGTACCCCGCCAAGGGCGAGCAGCCCGGCGAGGGTGGCCACCCCGCCAAGGGAGAGCTCCCCGGCGAGGGAGCCGGTCGTCGACGAAATCCGCGAAGGTAAGTCTTGCAACCTTGTCTTCTTGGATTTGTCTTTTTTGGATATTTGCTTGAACCTTTTCTTTTCTTTTTCTTCTTCTTCTAGATCCTCCCGCGCCGGACCGGATGGAGACCGAGGTCGTCGGCGAGGAAGGCGCGCAGGGCGACGACGGCAATGCCCCTGTCGTCGAAGACATGGCAGGAGCCGACGAGCCTGCGGCTGAGGAGACTACCCCGACTGCAGACGCAGCGGCCGGGGAGGGGGACGGCGGCCATACTGCCGGCCCGGAGGCAGCAGGAGCGTCTAGCGCTGCGCCGGCCGCCGACCCCTCCACCGAGAAGGAGCAGTCCGCCTTCTATCTTGAGGCTCCCAACGGCGTCTTCATACAGGTGCCGTGGGGATCCTCGTCGCGAGCCCCCGAGGAGGGAGAGACCTTCGATGGAGAGGTCCTCGCCTCCGCGGGGCTGAAGATCGTCGAGGCACCGGGCGGGAGCGACGAGCCCGAGGAGGAGAAACTGCTTCACCGGCTCCTGGCCCTTTACCGGGCCAGGCAGGCGAAACTTGAGTCTCGGGAAGCCCTCACCGCCAAGGCCGCACCAGATATGGAGAAACGCGCCGCGGAGCTCCGCGCCGCCAACCAGGCGGCCCTCCGCGACTTGGCGGAGGAGCGCGAGAGGCTTGCTGGAGAGTACCAAGAGTGGCTCCTGGAGAAGGCCGAGGCCGAGGAGCAGCAGTGACTCGCCGGGGAAGCACTGTCCCAGCGAGAAGGAGCGCTCAACCAGCGGAAGGTCGACCTCGACTCTCACGAGGACGACCTTGCCGCCCGGGAGCAGGCCCTTGGCGGAGAGCTGAAGGAAGCAAAGGCCGCCGCAGCCACCGCGGAGACCGCCAAGAAGGACCTCGAAGCTAAGGTGGTGCAGCTGGAGGAGTACCTGAAGGCGAGCACGGAGAGGGTCACCGCGCTCAACATAGAGCGCGAGAAGGACGCCCACACCATCTCGGAACTCCAGGTACGCCTCTCCAAGCAGGGCGACGAGCTGAAGGCCGCCAAGGACTCAATTGCAGATCTAGAGCTGAAAATCTCTACGCTGAAAGATTCACTCGACGCCGTCCGGGACCGCGAAACCAAGCTGAAGGACGAGCTCCGCAAGGAGCGAGGCCTAGTGGAGAGCGCCGCCACTTCAGCTGACAACTTCCGCCGGACCGTCGAAGTATGGACTGAAGATCTGGTGGCTTCTGCAGCTAGCATCGACAAGGAGCTGATGGCGCTGAAGGTTGAGCATCTCATATACTCTCCGGATCCAAATCTCCCCCACAGCGCCAAGCTCAGTCTCTTCTTCAGAGGGGTCGCGCCGGCACTCGCAAGTCTACAGAAGAAGCTCCCCGCGCAGCTGGCCGAGGAGTCACGCCAGCTCTGCGCGGGTACCTTGGAGCGCGTCCTGACGAAGATCGTCTACCGCAATCCTGGTATAAATCTTGTCAACGTCCTCCGCAGCTTGCCGGCCGACGCAGATATGGAGGCGCTGAAGGCGCAGGTCGCCCACATCATCGCCAAGGTGAACAAGATCTCCAGGCGTGAAGGCGATCGCGTAGACTAGGCTTCTTTCTTCTTATTTCTTTTGTTGCTGCAAAGTGTGCCATGAACATGAACTCATTAGTCATTGCGACAAGTTATCTCTGTAATATATTTGTCTTATTTCCGAGCAATTGATGCAGTGTTATCTCCCTTGCTTTAGTCCTTTACTTTGTATGCTTTTAACCCTACGCTTCTAGGGAACTCGCCGGCAAGGGGTCCTTGCCGCGAGCGCTGAGTGCTGGACTCTGAGCAGCCTACTGGCCAAGGTCTTACCGGCAAGCAACCTTGCCGCAGCTAGTCGCAACGCACTTAGCTTGCTGAGCGAACTCGAAAACGAAGCAAGGGCGCGACACTTGTCGCAGCTCACTTAAGTCGTTGAGCGTACTCGGAAACAAGACAAGGGTGCGGCTAGCCACGGGTAGGTTCCTCCGCGCACAGGTTTTCCATACAAAGTGTGGTTGTTCAAGGAAGATAACTAAAATCTAAAAATTTGAACTGCTCAAATTTTGGTAACTTAGCTTTCATAGTCTGTTCGTTCTCCGGTAAGCTTCTCTTTCTTGAACAGCACTTGGTTCATCCTCCACCTCCTTCCCCCCGGGCAAACTTGTGCGCGAGGAATGTTTCTTCTGCTTAAGAGAGAAAGAAAAGGAGAAGAGGAAACAAGTATAGGGTTTCTCGGCATGGTAATGCTCACCGGACATGTGTGTTGCACAAAATGCCAAATAATGCATGCAAATAATCAAAGAAAAGCACGAGAATGACAAATAGTGCGAAAACACAAAGCTTTACTGATGCACGGGATCTGCGCCCGGCTTTGTACAAAGGTTTACATGCAACAGCGGCAAGACTCGTACAAAAGGTGGTTGCCGGAGCGGATCACGGCAACCGCGCCTTATGGGTGAAACTTGCGAAGATGCTCTATGTTCCAGGAATTGCTCACCGATAAGCCTTCTTCGGTCTCAAGGCGGACAGCGCCGGGCCTTGTGACTTGTCTCACCCGATAAGGGCCTTCCCACTTCGGCGTCAACTTGTTGGAATTCTTGGCGGACTGAACACGCCGAAGAACAAGGTCGCCTTCCTCGAGACTCCTGGCCTTGACCTTGTGGCTATGGTAGCGGCGCAAGGCCTGCTGGTATCGAGCAGCTCGTACAGCAGCCTGGAGACGTTCCTCCTCAAGGAGCAATGCATCATCTTGTCGCAGTTGCTCTTGCTCGAGCTCATCATAAGCGAGCACTCGAGGAGATCCGTATACGAGTTCCGTGGGGAGAACTGCCTCTGCCCCATAGACAAGGGCAAAGGGTGTCTGTCCAGTGGCTCGACTTGGTGTCGTTCTGATTGACCAAAGAGCCGCCGGCAACTCCTCTATCCGGTTTTTTCCGCACTTGCGCAGCCTGTCGAAGGTTCTTGTCTTGAGTCCGCGCAGCACTTCTGCATTGGCCCTCTCCGCTTGACCATTGCTCCTCGGGTGAGCAACAGAAGCGAAGCAGACCTTGGCGCCAAGGTCTTGGACGTACTGCATGAAGGTGCGACTAGTGAACTGTGTGCCGTTGTCGGTGATGATTCTGTTAGGGATTCCGAAACGGCAAACAATTGACCTGAAGAACCTGACCGCTGACTGTGCTGTCACCTTTCTCACTGGTTCCACTTCTGGCCACTTTGTGAACTTGTCGATCGCAACGTACAAGTACTCAAAGCCCCCGACAGCTCGGGGGAAGGGGCCGAGGATATCGAGCCCCCAGACCGAGAAGGGCCAGGACAAAGGGATCGTCTGGAGAGCTTGAGCTGGCTGATGAATTTGCTTGGCATGGAACTGGCACGCTTCACACTTGGTTACTTGTGCAGTTGCATCTTGGAGGGCTTCTTGCCAAAAGAACCCTTGCCGGAATGCCTTCCCGGCAAGTGCCTTTGCGCCAATGTGGTGGCCACATATGCCTCCATGTATCTTTGCCAACAGCTTCTGTCCATCTTCTCTGGAAATGCACTTCAACCTGACACCATTGAGTCTTCTTCTGTACAGTTCGTTGTCCACGAACTGGTACATACTTGACTGCCTGGTTATTTTCTCTATCTCTGCTGGGTCGTCGGGAAGTTCTCCAGTTTGCAGAAAACGGACGATCTGCTGTGCCCATGCCGGGGCCCGGGGCTCGACGGCAAGGACTAAAGGCATGAGGGCCGCTGCGGGAACCCCAACTTCTACGGCAAGAGCCTCTGGTTCTGCCGGAGCTGATGATCCCCCGGCAAGCTCGCCGGGGCGAGGCTTGTCGGGAACGTTTGCTTCAACTGTACAGACCCTTGGATCTGCAGGAGCAAACTGTTCCTCAGCGTTCTGGTCGTTGATCTTGGGGACCTTGGCGGCGGCCTCGGGGAGATCCGCCGGCAAGTAGTCGCCGGAGACCAACTTTCTCTTCTTAGCCTGCCCAATTGATGGTGTAACGGATGGCTGAGTCAGCTTGAGCAGGAAGGTCCCTGGTTCCACAGGTAACTTCATTGCAGCACACTTTGAAAGTCCATCTGCTATATCATTCTGAGCTCTCGGGACGTGCTCCATTTGCAGACCTTCAAAGTGCTCTTCAAGCTTCCTCACTTCATCTACATAAGCTTCCATCAAAGGGCTCTGATAACTCTTGTTGACTTGTCGGACCACCAACTGAGAATCTCCCCGCACAATTAGCTTCTTAATCCCAAGTTCGGCCGCAATCTTGAGGCCGGCGAGCAAGCCTTCATACTCAGCAGTATTGTTTGTCGCTTGTTCCCTGGGAAAGTGCATCTGGATAACATACTTGAGGTGCTCTCCGGTGGGTGCTATGAGTACCACACCGGCTCCAGCGCCTTGCAGCGAGAAGGCACCATCAAAGTACATTACCCATTCACTTGTCGCTTCTTGTACGGGTACACTTGTTTCTGGAACTTCCTCATCGGGCGTTGGGGTCCATTCAGCTATGAATTCTGCCAAAGCTCGGCTCTGTATAGTTGAGGTACTCTCAAACTTGAGACCAAAGCTTGACAGCTCAAGTGCCCACTCCACGATCCTGCATGTTGCTTCTGGATTATGCAATATCCTCTTCAACGGAAAGCGAGTGACCACTGTTATCTCGTGTGCTTGGAAGTAATGGCGCAGCTTTCTCGAGGCCATGAGGAGGCCGAAAAGCAACTTCTGCACGCCGGAGTATCTTGATCTAGCCCCCTGCAAGAGGGAACTCACAAAATACACCGGGCGCTGCACCATCTTCTTCCGCACCTCTCCTTGTTCCTGCGCAGAGTTGTCCTTGTCGGGGCCAGAGCTTGCCGGAGCAGCCCCCTGCTTGTCGCTGGATTCGCTTGTCGGTGGTATAGACTCCTCGTCGGCCTCCCTCTCCGCTACTAACGCAGCACTAACCACTTGATTGGTCGCCGCTGAATACAGCAGCAACTTCTCTTGTGGCCTAGGTGCGACAAGTATTGGAGTGGAGGATAGGTACCCTTTCAAGTCTTGCAGCGCTGCCTCCGCTTCCGGAGTCCATTTCATAGGACCTGCCTTCTTCAAAATTTTGAAGAAAGGAAGGGCGCGTTCTGCAGACTTTGAAATGAACCTACTGAGGGCAGCCACACAACCTGCAAGTTTCCTGACATCCTTGACGCGCCTCGGGGCCTCTATCTGCTCGATGGCTTTTATCTTGTCGGGATTAGCTTCAATCCCCCTCTGAGACACAAAGAACCCGAGAAGCTTGCCGGAGGGGACTCCAAAAACGCACTTCTCGGGGTTCAACTTAAGCTGGATCTTATGCAGATTTGCAAAAGTTTCTTCCAAATCTTGGATCAGGGTATCCTTGCTCTTGCTCTTCACCACTATGTCATCCATGTAAGCTTCTACATTTCTGTGGATCTGTGGCTCAAAAGCAGTGTGCACCACCCTTGCAAATGTTGAGCCTGCATTCTTCAATCCGAAAGGCATGCGAATGAAGCAATATGTGCCACATGGAGTGATAAATGCAATCTTCTCTTCATCTTCCTTGGCCATGAAAATCTGGTGGTAGCCTGAATATGCATCAAGAAAGGAGAGCAGCTCACATCCAGCAGTGGAGTCAACAATCTGGTCAATGCGCGGCAAGGGAAATGGATCTTTGGGACATGCTTTATTCACATCGGTGAAGTCTATACACAGTCTCCACTTCCCGTTGGCCTTACGCACGACAACTGGGTTTGCCAGCCACGTCGGATGGATCACGCCTCTAACTAGGCCCGCTGCTTCTAGCTTTTTGATCTCTTCGGCAATGAATTCTTGGCGCTCCACGGCTTGCTTCCTGACCTTCTGCTTGACGGGCCGCGCATGAGGACAAACAGCAAGCTTGTGCTCGATTACCCTCCTGGGAACGCCGGGGATGTCAGATGGTTGCCAGGCAAACACATCGACATTCGCCCGCAGGAAGGCAACGAGCGCGCTTTCCTATTTGCTATCAAGCGTAGCACTGATGGTGAAGGTACCACCAGTGCCGTCCTCCTTGGCGGACACCTTCTTAGTTGCCGGTGGAGCGGCCATCCCCTTCTTGCACTTGCCGGTGGAGCTCGATGGAACATCCTCGACGGCAGCGTAGCACTCCGAAGAGGTGCGGTTGCCGGAGTGGGTCCCAGAGCACTTGCCGGACTTGGTCTTGGTCTTCTTCCCCCCGGGAGCTTCAGCGGCAAGTGTGTTGCTCTCCGCCGCGGCTGCCGCATCCCGGTAGATCTTGTCGGCGTAGATAAGCGCGTCCTTCTTGTCGCCATGGACAGTGATGACGCTTATCGGCCCCGGCATCTTGAGTACATTGTAGGCGTAGTGGGAAGCTGCCATGAATTTGGCGAGGGCAGGACGTCCAAGTATCCCATTGTATGGCAATGGAATATCGGCAACATCGAAGGTTATTCTCTCCGTCCTGAAGTTAAGCTCCCCGCCAAAGGTCACCGGCAGGGTGATCTTCCCCTTGGGCTTGCTCCTTCCCGGGTTTATTCCTTGGAACGAACCGGTCTCTTCGAGCTCGCCATCTGGGATTTGGAGTTTCTTGATCACAGCCGAGGAGATCAAGTTTAGGCCGGCCCCGCCGTCAACCAACATTTTGGTGACCTTGAGGTTGCGGATGGTTGGTGAGACCAACATCGGCAAGCACCCGACCGCTGTGGTGCGGTCAGGGTGATCCTCAAGATCAAAAATGATGGGCGTGCTGGACCATTTGAGGAGCCTGCGCGATTCCACGGGCGGCTCAGCTGCATTTACCTACAGCACCCACTGCTTGAGTTGGCGGTGGGAAGTATGCAGAGAGGCGCCGCCGTCGACGCACAGGACTTCCGTGGCCTTCTGGAACTCCTGCTCGCTGTTATCATCTTCCTCCATGTCGTCGTCGTCCTCGTCCTTGTCGCGGCCCCGGGGAGGTCGATCACCTTGCCGCTGCTTGGTCTTGCCGCGGCGTCCTCCCCGGCCATTGAATGGCCGCTTCTTGCTTGGCTCTCCCCCGCCACCTTGGGCCTTCTCCTTGTCGCGCCGCTCGTACTCAGCTTTCTGTTGCTCGACGAGGTACTCGACGCGCTTGCAGTTGGAGAGATCGTGACCCTTGGTGCGGTGGATCTTGCAGTATTGCTTGTCGGAGCCGTCCTGCTTATCGGCTGCCGCCACAGGGGCAGGCTCCTTGCCGGAGCCGCCAGCCTGTGCTTGCTTGGCGGGAGCCTCCTTGCCGGACTTCTCAACGACAAGCACCTCCTTGCTCTTCTTCTTCCTATTGTTCCGCCGCCGGCTCTTCTTTGCCGGGGCGGCATCCTCGCTGTCGCTTCCCCCTGCGCCAGCATCCTCTCCGGGGAGTCTCCTCCCCTCTTCGGCGCGCGCGCACTTGTCAGCCAGAGCGTAGAGCTCGCTGACGTCCCGGATCTTCGTCATGGCCATCTCCTCCCGCATGCGACGGTTACGCACGTTTTGGTGGAACGCGCTGATAACCGCGGCGGGGTGGACGTCGGGAATGTTGTGCTGCACGCGGCTGAAGCGTTGGATGTACTTGCGCAGAGGTTCTCCTTCCTTCTGGGCCAGAATGTGGAGATCACTCTCCTGGCCATGGGGTTTGTGGCCGCCCGTGAAGGCGCCAACAAACTGGTGGCAAAGGTCTGCCCATGAAGAAATGGAGCCTTCCGGCAGGTGCATAAGCCAAGAACGAACGTTCGGCTTAAGCACCAGCGGGAAGTAGTTCGCTAGTATCTTCTCGTCGCGCCCCCCAGCAGCCTGCACCGCGATGGTGTAAATGCTGAGGAATTCCGAGGGGTGCGTCTTGCCGTCGTACTTCTCCGGTACGTCGGGCTTGAAGTTTTTCATGCTGGGCCACTGGACGCGCCGCAGCTCACGGGTAAACGCAGGGCAACCTGCCGCGTACGGCAAGTCGCCTGGTTCACCGGGCGCGTGCGCGTCGACGGCGGTCCCAGCACGCTGATCAGATTGTCGCCGGGCTTCTCGCCGGCGCTCGATCGTTGTTCGAGCATCTTCTTGCCGCCGATCGTCAAGGACTTGGCGCTGGTCCCGACGAGCCCGCGGATCCGACGACGCCGTGGAGTCGTCGTCGATGTTAATCCGGCGGGGAGGCGTCTTCTGCTTCCGCGGCGGGGAGTGCACCGTAGTTGCACCCCCGGCGGTCTTGTCGCCGTCGGCCTTCGTCTTCTCGACTTGCCGCGGCCGCGAGGTCGCCGGCTGCTGCGGCGTGTCGTTGTTGGCGAAGGCGATCAGGCTTTGAATTGTTGCCCTCCAGTCCTCGGCCTTGTCTGCCGCTGGAGGGAAATCGAGGAGCAGTTGCGCTCTTGCGAGTTCTTCTGCTGGAGAGGAGGGGAGCGGGGGCGAGCGGTGCGAGGAGCGGGATATGCTCGGACTCCTAACAGGGTTAGAAGGAGCAGGGTCCCGCCCCGGCGACCGCGCCTTGCTCGTGCCAGGACGATGGCCCGGAGCATCCCGCGAGCCTCCGGTTTGTCCTTGGCCCAGCAAGCGGAAGGCACCTCCCGTGCCGTGGCGCTGCTGGCCTGTCGTCTGGTGAGATGGACGTGGCGCATCTACGGAGACCGAGGCCTTGGAGTTGGTCCGGCCGTCCGCCTTGTCCTTGGATTTAGCGGTGCCGTGAGTCTCCTCACCGGCGACCACCCTTCCGCCGGCGTCTCCTCCACCCACCGTTGGTTCTGGTGGTGGTGGAACAGACGCAGACGGGCCTGCGACCTCCGAAGCCTTCTTCTTCGGGGCCATGTTGCTGTTGCTGATGAGGTTGTTGATGAAGCTGGAGAGGTTGATGAAGAATGCGCCCGCGTGAGCGCCGGATCAGGTTCGCACAACCTCGACGCCCTCTACCTGGCGCGCCAAAGATGTCGGGGGAAACTGTCCACCACGAGCACCTATGGGACCGGAGCCCCTTGTTCGTGCGGTAAGGGAGCGGAGGGAGCACAAAGAGCAGATCGTAGAGCACACGCGGGCAGTTTACCCAGGTTCGGGCCGCGATGGACGCGTAAAACCCTACTCCTGCTTGGTTTGTATTGAGTTGGGGAGCTCGGGAGCTTGAAGAACTAGCTACACCGAGCGAGAGAGCTAACAAGGTTCCGAACCCCTTCTACGTTGTACATGGGCCTCCTTTTATAGCTCAAGGGGTCACCGATAGGTGTCAACGTAGAAGAAAGGGGTAAAAATGTAACTTTGGTGGTAGTTGTAACAGTGCGGGAACAGTGGATGAACAGTGCATGAACAGTGGTCATCACCTACTTTGACAGTGGGGGACAAGAGCATTAAATGCCCGTCGCCGTCGACCCCAAAAGCGCCCGCCCGTGCGTCTCCGTTTGCCACGGCGATAGCTTCGTCACCGTGGAGGGCCACCGTGTCCCCCAGGCTGCACAGCCATCCGCCACGCGTCCCTGGAATGGTCCCAGGGCGACGCGTGGGTCGATGAGCTGGAGCGCGGGCACACAGTGCAGACTTCCCCCGGCAAGCACCTTGCCGGGGGCTTGATCTTGTCGGGCCGGGAAGCTTGTCGCTCCCTGGGTCTTGCCGGGGCGCAGAGCGCGCCGGGGCTTGTCTTCTAGATACAGTCTTCTGGTCTTCCTGGCAAGCTCCTCTTGCCAGGGTCTTGAGCTAATGAGGTAATCTTGAGCTTGGGACGGCCTTCCCGGCAAGCTCCACTTGCCGGGGCCTTGATTTTCTGTCTTGTATACTTTGTTTTTGAATGGCTTCATAAGGATCAGAGAGGTTTCCGGCAAGCACGTGGTAGACCCTGCCGCGGGAAGCTGCTACTGCCCGTGCACAAGTTGGGGTACTAAGGTACCCCTATCTTAGTACACCGACAGTTGGTATTCCAATAACACATTGGGAACCCCACAGCTATTTGAGACTAACCATAAGAAAACATGAACTACTAAGCGTCATTATGCACGTAGCATCTTTATCATAGACATATCAACCAATGCAACGGAAGCAAACTCTCTTAATAAGATAAGCATGATAACTAGAGAGAGTTCAAGCAACCAACTAAACAAAAGCTCTTTAAAAAGATAAGCATGAAAACTAAGAGCTAAGCATGATAGTAGCTATTAAAAGACAAAGAACACACACAGCAAAGATAGACATGAAAATTCTATGTTATGTTCTAGGTAGAAGTGGAGTGTGTTTCTCTCCCACATAAAGAAAGCTGAGTTCCGACTCGTTATGAAAAGCTAAGGAAAACTAAAAAGGAAAACTAAAAGCAAGACGCTCCAAGCATAGCACATAACACATGAAGTGATTAAAATATAGTGGAACGAAAGACGAACTGATAATGTTGATGGAGAAGGGGATGCACGGGGGCATCCCCAAGCTTAGACGCTTGAGTCTCCTTGAATATTTCTTGGGGGTGCATGGGGGCATACCCAAGCTTGAGCGTTTGACACTCTTGAATCGTTTTATCATCTTCCCTCGCACACTTGAAAACTCCCTTCATACATAACTCATAATAATCTGGTTAGCGAGGTTAGTACCCATAATAAAATAATTTTTCCTTGCTGGAAATAAGGATATTCTTGAAGGTCTACTGTTTCTCAAGATTGCCAAAAGGTTTTTGCAAAGAAAAAGCAAGCTCAAGGTTTGCAAAATGAAGGAAAGGCAAAACAGGACAGAATCTGTGAAAAACAGTAAATCAGGTAGTAAATGATTTTTTCGGGGTACTTCTGCAACTCTAATCAAAAAACTCAAAACAGACGCACGAAAGACAATTATATAGAGCACGCTGTCGAAAAAAATCAGACCAAAAAGAGGATCTGGTGATTTTATACGAATTTTTCTATCCAAGGACAGAATCTGTTTCCTGGACAGCACGTCAGAACTTTTGAACTTTCTTGCAATCAGAGGCTACACTTGGCACAAAATTGAAAAGCAAAGATACAATGATGATGCTACTGTAGTAACAACATCAAGACACAACAAAAGCAAAATAAAATTTATTCATGTGGGCTGCCTCCCAAAAGCGCTTTCTTTTATGCCTTTAAGCTAGGCATAATGCATAGAGATCAAGTTTTATCAAGAGTAAAAGAATAGCTAGCCCGTACAACGGACTCAAAAGGTAACTTAATCTTCTTTCGAGGGAAGTGTTCCATCCCTTTCTTGAGAGGAAACTGGAATTTTATATTCCCCTCTTTCATGTCAATGATAGCACCAACGGTGCGTAGAAAAGGACGTCCCAAAATAATTGGACAAGAAGGTTCACATTCAATATCCATAACAGTAAAATCAACGGGAACATAATTGTCATTGACAATGATAAGAACATCGTCAATCCTCCCCAAGGGTTTATTTATGGAAGAATCAACGAGACGAACACCAAAATAACAAGAATCAAAAGGTTTCAATTTAAGCATATCATATATTCTTTTGGGCATAACAGAGGTACTAGCACCAACATCACATAAAGCATAGCAAGAGAAGTTATTCAACTTAATTTTAATCATAGGATCCCAACCATCTTCTAGATTTCTAGGTATGGAGGATTCTACTCTAAGTTTCTCCTCCCTAGCTTTGATAAGAGCATTAGTGATATGCTCTGTGAAGGCAAGGTTAATCGTGCTAGTGCGGGGATCTCTAGACATCTTGTGAAGGAAATCAATAACTTCGGTAAGAGTGCAATTATCAAAATCAAGGTCACTACTATCAAGTAAGGTGGTAGTGGTATCCTTTAGGTTCACTTGTTTGGTAGTTTCTATAGTCATAGCATCACCATTAATAGGTCCCTCGGGACCAGGAGTGCATTGGGTGCTAAGAGTTTGGATATCCTCAACAACTTGGATAGTAGCAACAGTGTGGTGGGTAGGAAGGCTCTTAATTCTATCTTCTTCCTTCCTTTCTCTAGCCCATCTCTCTTTAAGTTTAGCCATCATCCTAATGTTTTCATTAATTTGCACTTGAATAGCATTCATAGGAGTGACCTTCCTCTCCTCAAGAGGAGAAGTTCTAATTTTAAGCAATTCTACTTCATTGGCTAAATTGTCTACCTTCGAAGAGAGATCACCTAGTTTGTTTAGTTTTTCTTCTACACTATTATTAAAAGCTTTTTGGGTAGTGATGAAATCTTTAAGCATAATCTCTAGTTCAGTAGTGGAGTTCTTGGTGCTAGGATAAGCATTGTTGTTCCCATAAGAATTAGAGGGGAACGGTCTAGGATTGCTACCAAAATTACTCCTATAAGCATTGTTGTTAAAATTGTTTCTAGAGATAAAGCTCACATCTACTTGTTCTTGAGCAATCAAAGAATTTAAAGGAACATCACGAGGATCAACAGAAGATTGCTTCAAAAGTAGAGACATAATCAAGTCAACTTTTTCATTTAGGGAGGAAATCTCCTCGACAGAGTTTACCTTCCTACCTGTTGGAGCGCGTTCGGTGTGCCATTGGGAATAGTTGGTCATCATCTCATCGAGAAGCTTTGTGGCAGCACCAAGTGTAGTTGACATAAAGGTTCCTCCCGCGGCCGAATCTAACAAGCTCCGCGAGGTAAAGTTCAAGCCTGCATAAAAAGTTTGGATAACCATCCAAGTAGTCAAACCATGAGTAGGGCAGTTCTTGATAAGAGATTTCATACGTTCCCAAGCTTGGGCAACGTGTTCATTATCCAATTGTTTAAAATTCATTATGTTACTTCTTAGTTGGATAAGTTTAGCAGGTGGATAGTATTTTCCAATAAAAGCATCTTTGCACTTGTCCCATGAATCTATGCTATTTCTAGGCAAAGACTGAAACCAAATTTTTGCTCCTCCTCTCAAGGAGAAAGGAAAAAGCTTAAGCTTAACAATATTACCATCTATTTATTGGTACTTTTGCATATCACAGAGTTCAACAAAATTGTTTAAGTGTAAAGCAGCATCATCTCCAGCACCGGAGAATTGATCTTTCATGACTAGGTTCAGTAAAGCAGGTTTAATTTCATATGAAGGTGCTGAAGTGGCAGGTGTAGTGATAGGTGTGCAGATAAAGTCATCGTTGTTGTGACTAGTGAAGTCACACAACTTGGTGTTCTCGGTGGAACCCATAGTAGCAAGCAAGCAAGATAACTATTTTTGTGATTTTCGATAAAAAATACTAAAGCAAAGACTGAAAGGTAAACTAACAAGACTAAAAAGCAAAGGTAAAAGATAGCGTGCAACTCCCCTATCCTGAAGAGTGGAGTCCCCGGCAACGGTGCCAGAAAACTTTGCTTGATGGCTTCTCTCCCCTCGTTGGTTACCCCAAGTGGAAGGTTTGAGATGAAGTGTAGCGGAAGTTTTCCCTTGGCAAAGATACCAAGGATCGATTTCCCTGAGACTCCCAGTTTCAACAAGAAGGTGTCAACTGCTAACGGCGCCAGATATTAGCAATCAACGTGGACCTGCACACAGATACAAATAACTTTGCTCCCAACGAGTACAGAGAGGTTGTCAATCCCTCCGGCCTTGTCGTTTACAAAGGATCAAACGCAAGTGATAATAGTGATAGGTATTGCTGCAATAGTAAGTAAAAGCGTAAAGTAAATAGCGGATGTGATCAATGATGGTAATATGGACCGGAGTCCCATGATGTTCACTAGTGATGTCTCTCTCCCAAAAGACGATAAAACAGCTATGTGAGGTAAACGAATTACAGCTGGGCAATTGACAGAATTATGTGCGCAAACCAATGCTAACTATGTTGCAAGAAAGGTGGAGGTTCAAAGCATGGGCGGTACGCCAAGGCAAGTAGACCAAAATCCATCTGCATCTACTACTAATCATCCACCTTGAGATATCTATCCAGAACATCTCGCTGGTATTAAGTTGCGAGTCCCACCCATAGTGTAAACTCAAAGCAACAGACAACTGCATTAAAAGAACTTTGCGTAAAGTAAACAATCCTTGCACTCGCGGGCACAAGCACCGTTGTTTTACCCCTTGTGGCAACAGCACATCCCCTAGACTCATGTTTCTATCACTCAAGCTAGTCATCGAGGGGCATGAACCCACAATCAAGCATAAAGTTCCCTCTTGGAGTCACTACCTACTACTTGGCCAAAGCAATAAATAACAATGGAGAACATGCAAGAATTACTTACGAACATAAATATAAAAGAGGTAGATCAAATATATTACTCAAACACAATCTGAACATAATCTCACAATCCATCGGATCCCAGCAAACTCATCATAGCAACAGCATAAGGATTACATATGTGCCTCGATCATGTAGGGCAGCTCACGAGGACTAATTAGTGAAGCACAAAAACGGGAGGAGAACATCACATAGCTACTGGTCATGGACCCATGGTCCAAGGGAGACTACTCACAACTCATCCGGGAGGCGTCCATGGTGGTGGAGAAGCTCCCGGTGGTGATCCTCCCCTCCGGCAGGGTGCCGGGAAGAGTTCTCCTGGTGCTCCCGATCTTGGAAGCGCGGCGGCGGCGGAATAGAGATGAGATCACGAAAAAGGGTTCCCCTCTCGAGGGTTTCGGGACACGATATAAATATATGCCAAAGGGGGGCATCAGCGGAGGCTCGGGGGGCCCAGGCGCCCCCCCCGGCACGGCCAGGGGGGGCCGCGCCACCAGGGCGCCTGGAGCCCTGGTGGCCCCCCTCCGGCTGTACTTCGGGTGCCGGGAAGCTTCTGGAACGCTGATTTTTTATATAATTTTTCCGGGATTTTTCTGGCAGTTCTCGTAATGGGAAAACCTGAAATAAAAAACAGCCGAAAACAGAAACTGGCACTGGGGTGCACTGAGTTAATAGGTTAGTCCAAATATGATCAAAAGTGTATGGAAGTGTATAAATAACATAGCAATATCACCCAAAAGAGGCATGGAGCAAGCAGAAATTATAGATACGTTTTGGACGTATCAGCTCGCAGCGAGTATCATTATTTTCTGACCTTCACAGCTGATTTAAGCAGATATGGGTATATCTACTTGATGAAACACAAGTCTGAAACATTTGAAAAGTTCAAAGAATTTCATAGTGAAGTAGAGAATCATCATAACAAGAAAATTAAGTTTCCATGATCTGATCGTGGAAGCGAATATTTGAGTTATGAGTTTGGTCTTCATTTGAAACAATGTGGAATAGTTTCAGAACTCACGCCACATGGAACACCACAGCGTGATGGTGTGTCCGAACGTTGTAACCGTACTTTATTAGATATAGTGCAATCTATGATGTCTCTTACCAATTTACCACTATCGTTTTTGGGTTATGCTTTAGAGACAGCTGCATTCACTTTAAATAGGGCACCATCTAAATCCGTTGAGACGACACCTTATGAACTGTGGTTTGGCAACAAACCCAAGTTGTCGTTTCTTAAAGTTTGGGGTTGTGAAGCTTATGTAAAAAAGCTTCAACCTGATAAGCTCAACCCAAGTCGGAGAAATGTGTCTTCATAGGATACCCAAAGGAAACTGTTCGGTACACCTTCTATCACAGATCCGAAGGCAAGATATTCGTTGCTAAGAATGGATCCTCTCTAGAGAAGGAGTTTCTCTCAAAAGCAGTGAGTGGGAGGAAAGTAGAACTTGATGAGCTAATCGTACATTCTCCCGAATTGGAAAGTAGTTCATCACAGAAATTAGTTCCAGTGATTCCTACACCAATTAGTGAGGAAGCTAATGATGATGATCATGAAACTTCAGATCAAGTTACTAATGAACCTCGTAGGTCAACCAGAGTACGTTCCGCACCAGAGTGGTATGGTAACCCTGTTCTGGAAGTCAACTTACTAGACCATGATGAACCTACGAACTATGAGGAAGTGATGATGAGCCCAGATTCCGCAAAATAGCTTGAGGCCATGAAATCTGAGATGGGATCCATGTATGGGAACAAAGTGTGGACTTTGGTTGACTTGCCCGATGATCGGCAAGCCATTGAAAATAAATGTATTTTTAAGAGGAAGACTGACGCCGATGGTAATGTTACTGTCTATAAAGCTCGACTTGTTGCAAAAGGTTTTCGACAAGTTCAAGGAGTAGACTATGATGAGACTTTCTCACCCGTAGCGATGCTTAAGTCTGTCCGAATCATGTTAGCAATTGCCGCATTTTATGATTATGAAATCTGGAAAATGGATGTCAAAACTGCATTCCTTAATGGATATCTCAAAGAAGAGTTGTATATGATGCAACCAGAAGGCTTTGTCGATCCTAAATGACGTGTACCAAACCTGATGTGTGCCTTGCAATAAGTCTATCAGGGAGGTACCAAAGTAATCCAGGAGTGGATCACTGGACAGCGGTCAAGAACATCCTGAAGTACCTCAAAAGGACGAAGGATGTGTTTCTCATTTATGGAGGTGACAAAGAGCTCGTCGTAAATGGTTACGTCGATGCAAGCTTTGACACTGATCAGGAAGACTCTAAGTCACAAACTGAATACGTATTTTAATTGAATGGTGGAGCTGTCAGTTGGTGCAGTTCCAAGCAGAGCATCGTGGTGGGATCTACGTGTGAAGCGGAGTACATAGCTGCTTCGGAAGCAGCAAATGAAGGAGTCTGGATGAAGGAGTTCATATCTGATCTAGGTGTAATACCTAGTGCATTGGGTCCAATGAAAATCTTTTGTGACAACACTCGAGCAATAGCCTTGGCGAAGGAATCCAGGTTTCACAAGAGAACCAAGCACATCAAGAGACGCTTCAATTCCATCCGCGATTAAGTCAGGGAAGGAGACATAGAAATTTGCAAAATACATACGCATCTGAATGTCGCAGACCCGTTAACTAAGCTGCTTCCACGAGCAAAACATGATCAGCACCAAGACTCCATGGGTGTTAGAATCATTACTATGTGATCTAGATTATTTATTCTAGTGCAAGTGGGAGACTGAAGGACATATGCCCTGGAGGAAATAATAAAGTTTTTATTTATATTTCCTTATATATCATGATAAATGTCTTTTATTCATGCTAGAATTGTATTAGCTGAAAACTTGATACTGAAGGAAGTATGCCCTAGAGGCAATAATAAACATGTTATTTATATTTCCTTATATATGATGATAAATGACTTTTATTCATGCTAGAATTGTATTAACCGGAAACTTGATACATATGTTAATACATAGACAAAACAGAGTATCCCTAGTATGCCTCTACTAGACTAGATGGTTAATCAAAGATGGTTGAGTTTCCCAACCATAGACATGTGTTATCATTTGATGAACGAGATCACATCATTAGGAGAATGATCTGATGGACAAGACCCATCCGTTAGCTTAGCATAATGATCTTTTAGTTTTATTGCTATTGCTTTCTTCATGACTTATACATGTTCCTCTGACTATGAGATTATGCAACTACCGAATACCGGAGGAACACTTTGTGTGCTATCAAACATCACAACGTAACTGGGTGATTATAAAGATGCTCTACAGGTGTCTCCGAAGGTGTTTGTGGTGTTGGCATAGATCCATAATAGGATTTGTCACTCCGAGTGCCGGAGAGGTATCTCTAGGCCGTCTCGGTAATGCACATCATAATAAGACTTGCAAACGAATGACTAATGAGTTAGTCACGAGATGATGTATTACGGAACGAGTAAAGAGACTTGCCGGTAACGAGATTGAACTAGGTATGAAGATACCGACGATCGAATCTCGGACAAGTAGCATACCGATGACAAAGGGAACAACATATGTTGTTATGCGGTTCGACCGATAAAGATCTTCGTAGAATATTGATGTCTACACACGCTTCTATTCTTGTAGACAGTGTTGGGCCTCCAAGAGCAGAGATTTGTAGGACAGCAGCAAATTTCCCTTAAGTGAGTAACCCAAGGTTTATCGAACTCAGGGAAGTGGAGGTTGAACGTACCCCTTTCAAGCAACCCTGCAATCAAGATACAAGAAGTCACTAGTAGATAAAGGGGATTTAGCCCCGGTTCATTTGGCCTTTTAGCCCCGGTTCTGGAACCGGGGCAACAGGGTCGGTACTAATGCTCTGACCCTTTAGTCCCGGTTCAATCCAGAACCGGGGCAAAAGGGTGTCCACGTGGCCTGTGCACCGAGTCCAGGCAGGAGGGGCTTTAGTCCCGGTTGGTGGTACCAACCGGGACCAAAAGGCATGCACGTGTCAGCATTTCTGTAGCTGTGGTTTTTGTTTTTTTTTTTTGAAAGGGGAGGGGGGGTTTTGGGTTTTGGGGGTTAATTTAGGTGTTTGATATATTGTGTTAGCTAGCTAATTAATAGAGAGAAGTGTTCTCTCTTATGTCCGTGCTTTTGGTCGACGCTACATACTACACATACGTATATATATGGACTAGAGTCACGCTAGCTAGCTAGCTAGCTGCTAGCTATACTAAGCAAACGAAGGAACAGAAGATCTCGTATATATAATCAACATATATATATATGCATACAGAGAGAAGTAATAATATCGACCACCTCTCCTTCTCCGAGAGATTGGTCGAACAACAAGTTCTCGTATATCTATCGATCCGACACTACCGGGCACATATATACAATAATTATCTCTTACAAAAATAATCTCCTAACACATGGATGCAGGGTCCACATAGTATTCTCCGTCTTCAGCGATCACGTGTTCAAGGAAGAATGCCGCCAATTCCTCTTGAATTGCTCGCAGACGATCTGGTGTTAGGAGTTCATCCCGCATCCGAAACATCTAATTTGAAGTAGGGGGTCAATACATGAAATGATGCTATAAATTTTGAATATTATTAATTGCTTACGCACTTTAAATTGTTCATCAGTGTAGCCCCGCTCACAGGTCGTGTGGCGGATGGACTCGCAAATGTAGTATCCACAATAATCATTCCCGGGTTCCTGCCACAACCACTTTACAAGAAATAGAGCTCAATCAAACTGATAAGCAAGAATGCCAAATTGGTATTGATGAAACTAGCTAGCGCTTGAATCAAGATATAGGAGATGCGCGCGCGGAACATGCTACTATATAGTACTTACTTTCGGGTATCTAAATTGTAGCTTCTTCGGCAGTCCCGGAGCTTTTTTGCTGAATGTTTTCCAAGCCCTGCCAGACAAAGGAAACAATTAGTTGATATCAGAAATGAAGTTGCTGATATATATGCATGGTGGATAATATTGATCGATTTAACTTACCTGGCTAGCATTTGAGTCATGTCCGCATACTCCTCGGGATCTTTACGTTTAGAGTCGAAGACAGTTACTATTCCCTTCTCAAGCTTAATCTCTAAGAGAATATAGTGGAAGCTGCGCACGAATGCATGAGATCATTACATCACTATAAACTTGACTGATATATATAAGGGAAACCAAATATGCACAAGACAGTAACACTCACTTGAAGTTGTAAGGAAAGAGTATTATATCTTTGTTTTCATTTACCACCAACGATCGTAGCAAGTTGGTCTCGGTATCGCCGGGACGCAATTTAACCTCGGTTGCATCTATGAGGTATGTGTTAATAAACCCAATATCACCTACTTGTCTTTTCTTCAATTCGACGATCTTCAATCTGCATAATATAGTGAGGATAATTATAAATACATGCAATGAAGATCAGCTATATAGAGAGACTTAATGACAGAAGTAGTACTACTTACAGACAGTAGCAGGTGATCGTTGTTTTATCGAGGGCCAATTGATTGAAAAATTGATAGAACTCCTCAAATGGAACAGGCAACAGGTCAATTCCAACGAGGTCATGCTCCGGTTTAACTCTCAAATACAAGTTATTCCTCCCCCCAGACTCTCTTCAGATTTTCATGTACCAATCATGCAATCTTCGCATATTCGTTGATAGAGATCTTTCATTTTTGACGAGAGGCTTTTTGTACTCGTATCTTTCTATCTGCACGTCCATGAAATCATAGTGTACATCGTCGGACGCGTAATCTGCAAG
Source organism: Secale cereale (assembly GCA_902687465.1). NCBI lineage: Eukaryota > Viridiplantae > Streptophyta > Magnoliopsida > Poales > Poaceae > Secale > Secale cereale. The sequence goes on along the minus strand of LR738713.1, from coordinate 819,015,165 downwards.
ATTGGTATAACCGGGCACCATCCTCGGATCATTAGCGATCATAGTGTACATCGTCGGACTCGTATTTTTATTTTCTTTGTTTATTTCTAAGTTGTTTTTTGCTGTATTTAGAGTTGCTTTATTTATTTTACTTCCTTTATTTATTTTATTTGTTGCTTTATTTATTTTATTTTGTTTATACTTAATTACAACAAAATACTTATTGTTGCTATTTATTTCTAAGTTGTTTTTTGCTGTATTTAGAGTTGCTTTATTTATTTTATTTTCTTTGTTTATTTCTAAGTTGTTTTTTGCTGTATTTAGAGTTGCTTTATTTATTTTACTTTCTTTATTTATTTTCTTTGTTGCTTTATTTATTTTATTTTGTTTATACTTACAACAAAATACTTATTGTTGCTATTTATTTTTCAAGTTTGTTTTGTTTTGTTTTGTTTTGTTAGTGCAAGTAGTATTGAAATTTGAATAGTACAAACGGACAATGGTATCATACTCGTTTGTTACAAAGTTGGCATGGTATCATCATAATAGTTGCGGAAATAACTCTTCACTTTTTCTTCGCTTGTGTCATTTGCTTATTGCGCCGTAACCATGGATAATCTTCATCATTTATCAGGATGCTTGGGTCAGCCTTGACTTTGAAGGGAGGAATTTCATGAAACTTTTCATAATCTTCAGACATGTCTGTCTTGCCCTCCACTCCCAGGATGTCCCTTTTTCCTGAAAGAACTATGTGGCGCTTTGGCTCATCGTATGATGTATTCGCTTCCTTATCTTTTCTTTTTCTCGGTCTGGTAGACATGTCCTTCACATAGATAACATGTGCCACATCATTGGCTAGGACGAACGGTTCGTCATTGTATCCAAGATTTTTCAGATCCACTGTTGTCATTCCGTACTGTGGGTCTACCTGTACCCCACCTCCTGACAGATTGACCCATTTACACTTAAACAAAGGGACCTTAAAATCATGTCCGTAGTCAAGTTCCCATATGTCCACTATGTAACCATAATATGTGTCCTTTCCCCTCTCGGTTGTTGCATCAAAGCGGACACCGCTGTTTTGGTTGGTGCTCTTTTGATCTTGGACAATCGTGTAAAATGTATTTCCATTTATCTCGTATCCTTTGTAAATCAATACAGTCGAAGATGGTCCCCTGGACAACAAGTACAACTCATCACAAACAGTGTTGTCACCTCTGAGACGTGTTTCCAACCAACTGCTGAAAGTCCTGATGTGTTCACGTGTAATCCAGTCGTCGCACTGCTCCGGGTGTTTGGAGCGCAGACTGTTCTTGTGTTCATCGACATACGGGGTCACCAATGTAGAGTTCTGTAGAACTGTGTAGTGTGCTTGAGACCAAGAATAACCGTCCCTGCATATTATTGAGTCCCTTCCAAGCGTGCCTTTTCCAGTCGGTCTGCCCTCGTACCGCGATTTAGGGAGACCTATCTTATTAAGGCCAGGAATGAAGTCAACACAAAACCCGATGACATCCTCTGTTTGATGGCCCATGGAGATGCTTCCTTCTGGTCTGGCGCGGTTACGGACATATTTCTTTAGGACTCCCATGAACCTCTCAAAGGGGAACATATTGTGTAGAAATACGGGCCCCAGAATGACAATCTCGTCGACTAGATGAACTAGGACGTGTGTCATGATATTGAAGAAGGATGGTGGGAACACAAGCTCGAAACTGACAAGACATTGCGCCACATCACTCCTTAGCCTTGGTACGATTTCTGGATCGATCACCTTCTGAGAGATTGCATTGAGGAATGCACATAGTTTCACAATGGCTAATCGGACGTTTTCCGGTAGAAGCCCCCTCAATGCAACCGGAAGCAGTTGCGTCATAATCACATGGCAGTCATGAGACTTTACGTTCTGGAACTTTTTCTCTGCCATATTTATTATTCCCTTTATATTCGACGAGAAGCCAGTCGGGACCTTCATACTGAGAAGGCATTCAAAGAAGATTTCTTTCTCTTCTTTCGTAAGAGCATAGCTGGCAGGACCTTCATACTGCTTCGGAGGGATGCCGTCTTTTTCGTGCAAACGTTGCAGGTCCTCCCGTGCCTCAGCTGTATCTTTTGTCTTTCCATACAAGCCCAAGAAGCCTAGCAGGTTCACGCAAAGGTTCTTCGTCACGTGCATCACGTCGATTGAAGAGCGGACCTCTAGGTCTTTCCAGTAGGGTAGGTCCCAAAATATAGATTTCTTCTTCCACATGGGTGCGTGTCCCTCATCGTCATTCGGAACAGCTAGTGCGCCGGGGCCCTTTCCGAAGATTACGTGTAAATCATTGACCATAGCAAGTACGTGATCACCGGTACGCATGGCGGGCTTCTTCCGGTGATCTGCCTCGCCTTTGAAATGCTTGCCTTTCTTTCGACATTGATGGTTGGTCGGAAGAAATCGACGATGGCCCAGGTACACATTCTTCCTGCACTTGTCCAGGTATATACTTTCAGTGTCATCTAAACAGTGCGTGCATGCGTGGTATCCTTTGTTTGTCTGTCCTGAAAGGTTACTGAGAGCGGGCCAATCGTTGATGGTCACGAACAGCAACGCCTTTAGGTCAAATTCCTCCTGTTTGTGCTCATCCCACGCACGTACACCGTTTCCATTCCACAGCTGTAAAAGTTCTTCAACTAATGGCCTTAGGTACACATCAATGTCGTTGCCGGGTTGCTTAGGGCCTTGGATGAGAACTGGTATCATAATGAACTTCCGCTTCATGCACATCCAAGGAGGAAGGTTATACATACATAGAGTCACGGGCCAGGTGCTGTGATTGCTGCTCTGCTCCCCGAAAGGATTAATGCCATCCGCGCTTAGAGCAAACCATACGTTCCTTGCGTCCTTTGCAAACTCCTCCCAGTACTTTCTCTCGATTTTTCTCCATTGCGACCCGTCAGCGGGTGCTCTCAACTTCCCGTCTTTCTTACGGTCCTCACTGTGCCATCGCATCAACTTGGCATGCTCTCTGTTTCTAAACAAACGTTTCAACTGTGGTATTATAGGAGCATACCACATCACCTTTGCAGGAACCCTCTTCCTGGCGGGCTCGCCATCAACATCACCAGGGTCATCTCGTCTGATCTTATACCGCAATGCACCGCATACCGGGCATGCGTTCAGATCGTTGTATGCACCGCGGTAGAGGATGCGGTCATTAGGGCATGCATGTATCTTCTGCACCTCCAATCCTAGAGGGCATACGACCTTCTTTGCTGCGTATGTACTGTCGGGCAATTCGTTATCCTTCGGAAGCTTCTTCTTCAATATTTTCAGTAGCTTCTCAAATCCTTTGTCAGCCACAGCATTCTCTGCCTTCCACTGCAGCAATTCCAGTACGGTACCGAGCTTTGTGTTGCCATCTTCGCAATTGGGGTACAACCCTTTTTTGTGATCCTTTAACATGCGATCGAACTTCAGCTTCTCCTTTTGACTTTCGCATTGTGTCCTTGCATCGACAATGACCCGGCGAAGATCATCATTTGGTTCCTCTTGATCTTCAGCAGCTTCACCCGTTGCAGCATCATTGGGCACATCGTCTGGTTCCTCTTGATCTTCACCAGCTCCCCCCATTGAAGCATCACCGTATTCAGGGGGCACATAGTTGTCATCGTACTCTTCTTCTTCGCCGTCTTCCATCATAACCCCTATTTCTCCGTGCCTCGTCCAAACATTATAGTGTGGCATGAAACCCTTGTAAAGCAGGTGGGAGTGAAGGATTTTTCGGTTAGAGTAAGACATTGTATTCACACATTGAGTGCATGGACAACACATAAAACCATTCTGCTTGTTTGCCTCTGCCGCATTTAGAAACTCACGCACGCCCTTAATGTACTCGGAGGTGTGTCTGTCACCATACATCCATTGGCGGTTCATCTGCGTGCATTTATATATAATTAAGTGTGTCAAAAACCATTACAGAACATCATAAATAGATAATTAAGTGACCAAATGGATAAAAGTTCATCATCACATTAAAACCAAAGTACATACATATATAGTTCTCATCTAACAACATATAGCTCTCCATACACATCGAAACTATGTAAAACATTTCAACGTGAAAACAAATGCTATCATAATCGCAACCAAGGTAACAATTGATCCAACGGCATAATGATACCAAGCCTCGGTATTAATGGCATATTTTCTAATCTTTTTAATCTTCAACCGCATTGCATCCATCTTGATCTTGTGATCATCGACGACATCCGCAACATGCAACTCCAATATCATCTCGTCCATAATTTTGTTATTTTTTCCTTCAAGAATTTGTTTTCTTCTTCAACTAAATTTAACCTCTCAACAATAGGGTCCATCTTGATCTTGTGATCATCGATAACTTCCGCAACATGCAACTCCAATTCCATCTTCTCCTCCTCCATTTTTTCCAATTTTTTCTTTAACGAAATGTTTTCCTCTTCAACTAAATTTAACCTCTCCACAAGAGGGTCGGTTGGAATTTCCGGTTCAACTACCTCCTAGACATAATAAAACATCTATGCATGTCAGGTTGGTCGGCATAACTATCATAAGCACTAAAACAAATAGTTATAAATTAAAGATAATATACCACATCCGAATCGTAGACCGGACGAGGGCCCACGTGGGCGGATATCAAAACCATCGCACTATATAATAACAAGCAATAATAAACGTAAGAAAATTAGACAAATATCTATCTAAAGCAATAATAAAAGTAAGAAAAGCATGGACATAACAAGAGGCTCACCACGGTGGTGCCGGTGACGAGATCGGCGGGGGCGATCGACGGCGGCGAAGACGGGGACGGGACGTGACGGACCGCTAAACCTAGATAAATCTCGGAGAAAATAGAGCTTCGAGAGCAGAAAAGCTTAACTAGTGTGGCTCGGGCATTCCACCGAACATGTTGTGTGCATAGGAGGTGAGCTAGAGCACCACTAACCCCTCTCTCCCTCGGCCAGAAAAAAAAACAGAGCAGTGAGCTCTGCTCTTGAGTGAGGGGGTTTATATAGGCAACTCACTGGTCCCGGTTGGTGCTACAAACCGGGGCTAAAGGGGAGCCTTTGGTCCCGGTTCATAATACAAACCGGGACTAATAGTGGTGGGCCAGGAGCAAGAGCCATTGGTCCCGGTTTTTAGCTCCAACCGGGACCAATAGGTCCAGACGAACCGGGACCAATGGCCCACGTGGCCCGGCCGGCCCCCTGGGCTAACGAACCGGGTCCAGTACCCCCATTGGTCCCGGTTCTAGATTGAACCGGGGCTAATGGGCTGGACCAATGCCCTGTTTTCTACTAGTGTGAAGATTTTAATACGCAAAGGAATCTTAACTTTCCAAATGTGCAACGACCTTGAGAGGGGGCCAGAGTTAATCAGATATATATAGAAAGATTTCACCGTAAACATCCCATTCGTAGTTAACTTCCATTGTATTGAATCCGTCTGGTCGGAGAGTTGAACTTCTATCAATCTCCGAACCAGGTGCATCCAGGCGGTCCATCTCTCATCAACTAACACACGTCTGAACTGGATGCACTAGTAGAAAACAGGGCATTGGTCCAGCCCATTAGCCCCGGTTCAATCTAGAACCGGGACCAATGGGGGTACTGGACCCGGTTCGTTAGCCCAGGGGGGCGGCCGGGCCACGTGGGCCATTGGTCCCGGTTGGAGCTAAAAACCGGGACCAATGGCTCTTGCTCCTGGCCCACCACTATTAGTCCCGGTTTGTTTTATGAACCGGGACCAAAGGCACCCCTTTAGCCCCGGTTTGTAGCACCAACCGGGACCAGTGAGTTGCCTATATAAACCCCCTCACTCAAGAGCAGAGCTCACTGCTCTGTTTTTTTTTCTGGCCGAGGGGGAGAGGGGTTAGTGGTGCTCTAGCTCACCTCCTATGCACACAACATGTTCGGTGGAATGCCCGAGCCACACTAGTTAAGCTTTTCTCCTCTCGAAGCTCTATTTTCTCCGAGATTTGTCTAGGTTTAGCGGTCCGTCACGTCCCGTCCCCGTCTTCGCCGCCGTCGATCGCCCCGCCGATCTCGTCACCGGCACCACCGTGGTGAGCCTCTTGTTATGTCCATGCTTTTCTTACTTTTATTATTGCTTTAGATAGATATTTGTCTAATTTTCTTACGTTTATTATTGCTTGTTATTATATAGTGCGATGGTTTTGATATCCGCCCACGTGGGCCCTCGTCCGGTCTACGATTCGGATGTGGTATATTATCTTTAATTTATAACTATTTGTTTTAGTGCTTATGATAGTTATGCCGACCAACCTGACATGCATAGATGTTTTATTATGTCTAGGAGGTAGTTGAACCGGAAATTCCAACCGACCCTCTTGTGGAGAGGTTAAATTTAGTTGAAGAGGAAAACATTTCGTTAAAGAAAAAATTGGAAAAAATGGAGGAGGAGAAGATGGAATTGGAGTTGCATGTTGCGGAAGTTATCGATGATCACAAGATCAAGATGGACCCTATTGTTGAGAGGTTAAATTTAGTTGAAGAAGAAAACAAATTCTTGAAGGAAAAAATAACAAAATTATGGACGAGATGATATTGGAGTTGCATGTTGCGGATGTCGTCGATGATCACAAGATCAAGATGGATGCAATGCGGTTGAAGATTAAAAAGATTAGAAAATATGCCATTAATACCGAGGCTTGGTATCATTATGCCGTTGGATCAATTGTTACCTTGGTTGCGATTATGATAGCATTTGTTTTCACGTTGAAATGTTTTACATAGTTTCGATGTGTATGGAGAGCTATATGTTGTTAGATGAGAACTATATATGTATGTACTTTGGTTTTAATGTGATGATGAACTTTTATCCATTTGGTCACTTAATTATCTATTTATGATGTTCTGTAATGGTTTTTGACACACTTAATTATATATAAATGCACGCAGATGAACCGCCAATGGATGTATGGTGACAGACACACCTCCGAGTACATTAAGGGCGTGCGTGAGTTTCTAAATGCGGCAGAGGCAAACAAGCAGAATGGTTTTATGTGTTGTCCATGCACTCAATGTGTGAATACAATGTCTTACTCTAACCGAAAAATCCTTCACTCCCACCTGCTTTACAAGGGTTTCATGCCACACTATAATGTTTGGACGAGGCACGGAGAAATAGGGGTTATGATGGAAGACGGCGAAGAAGAAGAGTACGATGACAACTATGTGCCCCCTGAATACGGTGATGCTTCAATGGGGGGAGCTGGTGAAGATCAAGAGGAACCAGACGATGTGCCCAATGATGCTGCAACGGGTGAAGCTGCTGAAGATCAAGAGGAACCAAATGATGATCTTCGCCGGGTCATTGTCGATGCAAGGACACAATGCGAAAGTCAAAAGGAGAAGCTGAAGTTCGATCGCATGTTAAAGGATCACAAAAAAGGGTTGTACCCCAATTGCGAAGATGGCAACACAAAGCTCGGTACCGTACTGGAATTGCTGCAGTGGAAGGCAGAGAATGCTGTGGCTGACAAAGGATTTGAGAAGCTACTGAAAATATTGAAGAAGAAGCTTCCGAAGGATAACGAATTGCCCGACAGTACATACGCAGCAAAGAAGGTCGTATGCCCTCTAGGATTGGAGGTGCAGAAGATACATGCATGCCCTAATGACCGCATCCTCTACCGCGGTGCATACAACGATCTGAACGCATGCCCGGTATGCGGTGCATTGCGGTATAAGATCAGACGAGATGACCCTGGTGATGTTGATGGCGAGCCCGCCAGGAAGAGGGTTCCTGCAAAGGTGATGTGGTATGCTCCTATAATACCACAGTTGAAACGTTTGTTTAGAAACAGAGAGCATGCCAAGTTGATGCGATGGCACAGTGAGGACCGTAAGAAAGACGGGAAGTTGAGAGCACCCGCTGACGGGTCGCAATGGAGAAAAATCGAGAGAAAGTACTGGGAGGAGTTTGCAAAGGACGCAAGGAACGTATGGTTTGCTCTAAGCGCGGATGGCATTAATCCTTTCGGGGAGCAGAGCAGCAATCACAGCACCTGGCCCGTGACTCTATGTATGTATAACCTTCCTCCTTGGATGTGCATGAAGCGGAAGTTCATTATGATACCAGTTCTCATCCAAGGCCCTAAGCAACCCGGCAACGACATTGATGTGTACCTAAGGCCATTAGTTGAAGAACTTTTACAGCTGTGGAATGGAAACGGTGTACGTGCGTGGGATGAGCACAAACAGGAGGAATTTGACCTAAAGGCGTTGCTGTTCGTGACCATCAACGATTGGCCCGCTCTCAGTAACCTTTCAGGACAGACAAACAAAGGATACCACGCATGCACGCACTGTTTAGATGACACTGAAAGTATATACCTGGACAAGTGCAGGAAGAATGTGTACCTGGGCCATCGTCGATTTCTTCCGACCAACCATCAATGTCGAAAGAAAGGCAAGCATTTCAAAGGCGAGGCAGATCACCGGAAGAAGCCCGCCATGCGTACCGGTGATCACGTACTTGCTATGGTCAATGATTTACACGTAATCTTCGGAAAAGGCCCCGGCGCACTAGCTGTTCCGAATGACGATGAGGGACACGCACCCATGTGGAAGAAGAAATCTATATTTTGGGACCTACCCTACTGGAAAGACCTAGAGGTCCGCTCTTCAATCGACGCGATGCACGTGACGAAGAACCTTTGCGTGAACCTGCTAGGCTTCTTGGGCGTGTATGGAAAGACAAAAGATACAGCTGAGGCACGGGAGGGCCTGCAACGTTTGCACGAAAAAGACGGCATCCCTCCGAAGCAGTATGAAGGTCCTGCCAGCTATGCTCTTACGAAAGAAGAGAAAGAAATCTTCTTTGAATGCCTTCTCAGTATGAAGGTCCCGACTGGCTTCTCGTCGAATATAAAGGGAATAATAAATATGGCAGGGAAAAAGTTCCAGAACCTAAAGTCTCATGACTGCCATGTGATTATGACGCAACTGCTTCCGGTTGCATTGAGGGGGCTTCTACCGGAAAACGTCCGATTAGCCATTGTGAAACTATGTGCATTCCTCAATGCAATCTCTCAGAAGGTGATCGATCCAGAAATCGTACCAAGGCTAAGGAGTGATGTGGCGCAATGTCTTGTCAGTTTCGAGCTTGTGTTCCCACCATCCTTCTTCAATATCATGACACACGTCCTAGTTCATCTAGTCGACGAGATTGTCATTCTGGGGCCCGTATTTCTACACAATATGTTCCCCTTTGAGAGGTTCATGGGAGTCCTAAAGAAATATGTCCGTAACCGCGCCAGACCAGAAGGAAGCATCTCCATGGGCCATCAAACAGAGGATGTCATCGGGTTTTGTGTTGACTTCATTCCTGGCCTTAATAAGATAGGTCTCCCTAAATCGCGGTACGAGGGCAGACCGACTGGAAAAGGCACGCTTGGAAGGGACTCAATAATATGCAGGGACGGTTATTCTTGGTCTCAAGCACACTACACAGTTCTACAGAACTCTACATTGGTGACCCCGTATGTCGATGAACACAAGAACAGTCTGCGCTCCAAACACCCGGAGCAGTGCGACGACTGGATTACACGTGAACACATCAGGACTTTCAGCAGTTGGTTGGAAACACGTCTCAGAGGTGACAACACTGTTTGTGATGAGTTGTACTTGTTGTCCAGGGGACCATCTTCGACTGTATTGATTTACAAAGGATACGAGATAAATGGAAATACATTTTACACGATTGTCCAAGATCAAAAGAGCACCAACCAAAACAGCGGTGTCCGCTTTGATGCAACAACCGAGAGGGGAAAGGACACATATTATGGTTACATAGTGGACATATGGGAACTTGACTACGGACATGATTTTAAGGTCGCTTTGTTTAAGTGTAAATGGGTCAATCTGTCAGGAGGCGGGGTACAGGTAGACCCACAGTACGGAATGACAACAGTGGATCTGAAAAATCTTGGATACAATGACGAACCGTTCGTCCTAGCCAATGATGTGGCACAGGTTATCTATGTGAAGGACATGTCTACCAGACCGAGAAAAAGAAAAGATAAGGAAGCGAATACATCATACGATGAGCCAAAGCGCCACATAGTTCTTTCAGGAAAAAGGGACATCCTGGGAGTGGAGGGCAAGACAGACATGTCTGAAGATTATGAAAAGTTTCATGAAATTCCTCCCTTCAAAGTCAAGGCTGACCTAAGCATCCTGATAAACGATGAAGATTATCCATGGTTACGGCGCAATAAGCAAATGACACAAGCGAAGAAAAAGTGAAGAGTTATTTTCGCAACTATTATGATGATACCATGCCAACTTTGTAACAAACGAGTATGATACCATTGTCCGTTTGTACTATTCAAATTTCAATACTACTTGCACTAACAAAACAAAACAAAACAAAACAAACTTGAAAAATAAATAGCAACAATAAGTATTTTGTTGTAAGTATAAACAAAATAAAATAAATAAAGCAACAAAGAAAATAAATAAAGAAAGTAAAATAAATAAAGCAACTCTAAATACAGCAAAAAACAACTTAGAAATAAACAAAGAAAATAAAATAAATAAAGCAACTCTAAATACAGCAAAAAACAACTTAGAAATAAATAGCAACAATAAGTATTTTGTTGTAATTAAGTATAAACAAAATAAAATAAATAAAGCAACAAATAAAATAAATAAAGGAAGTAAAATAAATAAAGCAACTCTAAATACAGCAAAAAACAACTTAGAAATAAACAAAGAAAATAAAAATACGAGTCCGACGATGTACACTATGATCGCTAATGATCCGAGGATGGTGCCCGGTTATACCAATCTTGCAGATTACGCGTCCGACGATGTACACTATGATTTCATGGACGTGCAGATAGAAAGATACGAGTACAAAAAGCCTCTCGTCAAAAATGAAAGATCTCTATCAACGAATATGCGAAGATTGCATGATTGGTACATGAAAATCTGAAGAGAGTCTGGGGGGAGGAATAACTTGTATTTGAGAGTTAAACCGGAGCATGACCTCGTTGGAATTGACCTGTTGCCTGTTCCATTTGAGGAGTTCTATCAATTTTTCAATCAATTGGCCCTCGATAAAACAACGATCACCTGCTACTGTCTGTAAGTAGTACTACTTCTGTCATTAAGTCTCTCTATATAGCTGATCTTCATTGCATGTATTTATAATTATCCTCACTATATTATGCAGATTGAAGATCGTCGAATTGAAGAAAAGACAAGTAGGTGATATTGGGTTTATTAACACATACCTCATAGATGCAACCGAGGTTAAATTGCGTCCCGGCGATACCGAGACCAACTTGCTACGATCGTTGGTGGTAAATGAAAACAAAGATATAATACTCTTTCCTTACAACTTCAAGTGAGTGTTACTGTCTTGTGCATATTTGGTTTCCCTTATATATATCAGTCAAGTTTATAGTGATGTAATGATCTCATGCATTCGTGCGCAGCTTCCACTATATTCTCTTAGAGATTAAGCTTGAGAAGGGAATAGTAACTGTCTTCGACTCTAAACGTAAAGATCCCGAGGAGTATGCGGACATGACTCAAATGCTAGCCAGGTAAGTTAAATCGATCAATATTATCCACCATGCATATATATCAGCAACTTCATTTCTGATATCAACTAATTGTTTCCTTTGTCTGGCAGGGCTTGGAAAACATTCAGCAAAAAAGCTCCGGGACTGCCGAAGAAGCTACAATTTAGATACCCGAAAGTAAGTACTATATAGTAGCATGTTCCGCGCGCGCATCTCCTATATCTTGATTCAAGCGCTAGCTAGTTTCATCAATACCAATTTGGCATTCTTGCTTATCAGTTTGATTGAGCTCTATTTCTTGTAAAGTGGTTGTGGCAGGAACCCGGGAATGATTATTGTGGATACTACATTTGCGAGTCCATCCGCCACACGACCTGTGAGCGGGGCTACACTGATGAACAATTTAAAGTGCGTAAGCAATTAATAATATTCAAAATTTATAGCATCATTTCATGTATTGACCCCCTACTTCAAATTAGATGTTTCGGATGCGGGATGAACTCCTAACACCAGATCGTCTGCGAGCAATTCAAGAGGAATTGGCGGCATTCTTCCTTGAACACGTGATCGCTGAAGACGGAGAATACTATGTGGACCCTGCATCCATGTGTTAGGAGATTATTTTTGTAAGAGATAATTATTGTATATATGTGCCCGGTAGTGTCGGATCGATAGATATACGAGAACTTGTTGTTCGACCAATCTCTCGGAGAAGGAGAGGTGGTCGATATTATTACTTCTCTCTGTATGCATATATATATATGTTGATTATATATACGAGATCTTCTGTTCCTTCGTTTGCTTAGTATAGCTAGCAGCTAGCTAGCTAGCTAGCGTGACTCTAGTCCATATATATACGTATGTGTAGTATGTAGCGTCGACCAAAAGCACGGACATAAGAGAGAACACTTCTCTCTATTAATTAGCTAGCTAACACAATATATCAAACACCTAAATTAACCCCCAAAACCCAAAACCCCCCCTCCCCTTTCAAAAAAAAAAAACAAAAACCACAGCTACAGAAATGCTGACACGTGCATGCCTTTTGGTCCCGGTTGGTACCACCAACCGGGACTAAAGCCCCTCCTGCCTGGACTCGGTGCACAGGCCACGTGGACACCCTTTTGCCCCGGTTCTGGATTGAACCGGGACTAAAGGGTCAGAGCATTAGTACCGACCCTGTTGCCCCGGTTCCAGAACCGGGGCTAAAAGGCCAAATGAACCGGGGCTAAATCCCCTTTATCTACTAGTGGAAGAGTGCACGCCAACCTCTAAATCATCCGAAACTCAATTCTGCAAGCCGTTTTCGGCCTCCGAAATTATTCCGAAACAGACAAAGTTTGTGACAGAAGGATACGAATTTTCGTTGCGGTCGTTTTGGCAGGTCATGGAGCCCAAACGAAGTTCGTATGGCCAGGGTACGGTCGTTCTACGGAAACACATCAAATGGATTTCAGCAACGAGGGATATAGTGAATCCGGCTTCCAGGGTAACTTGCTCGCGCCCACGAGCCATTTTGCGCCACTCGAAATGGCCTATTATTTTCGAACAGTACGAATGTAATGTAGAAGAGCTGGTATGCACAGTTTTTTCCAAGAACAACACATGTGCATGGACAAAAATGTGGGTGGTAGCGCTATGGGTGATAAACCATGCAAAACGGCAAGTTTTTGGGTGTTCGGTGCACCGAAGAGGCTTCTCCTTCCATCCAGACTAGCATGTAGGGCTTGCTGGTGCAGAAATAGAGTCATGTAACATTGTTCTGCAAGTCATTGTCGCAGTATCTGTCCGTGGGTGAGATCACGGTAGTGTGGTAGACGCTAGAAGAATGCACGCCAACCACTAAATCATCCGAAACTCAATTCTGCAAGCCGTTTTCGGCCTCCGAAATTATTCCAAAACAGACAAAGTGTGTGACAGAAGGATATGAATTTTCGCTGCGGTCGTTTTGGCAGGTCATGGAGACCAAACGGAGTTCGTATGGCCAGGGTACGGTCGTTCTACGGATACACCTCAAATGGATTTCAGCAACGAGGGATATAGTGAATCCGGCTTCCAGGGTAACTTGCTCGCGCCCACGAGCCATTTTGCGCCACTCGAAATGGCCTATTATTTTCAAACAGTACGAATGTAATGTAGAAGAGCTGCTATGCACAGTTTTGTCCGAGAACAACACATGTGCATGGACAAAAATGTGGGTGGTAGCGGTATGGGTGATAAACCATGCAAAACGGCAAGTTTTTGGGTGTTCGGTGCACCGAAGAGGCTTCTCCTTCCATCCAGACTAGCATGTAGGGCTCGCTGGTGCAGAAATAGAGTCATGTAACATTGTTCTGCACGTCATTGTCGCAGTATCTGTCCGTGGGTGAGCTCACGGTAGGGTGGTAGACGCTAGAAGAGTGCACGCCAACCACTAAATCATCCGAAACTCAATTCTGCAAGCCGTTTTCGGCCTCCGAAATTATTACGAAACAAACAAAGTTTGTGACAGAAGGATACGAATTTTCGCTGCGGTCGTTTTGGCAGGTCATGGAGCCCAAACGGAGTTCGTATGGCCAGGGTACGGTCGTTCTACGGATACACCTCAAATGGATTTCAGCAACGAGGGATATAGTGAATCCGGCTTCCAGGGTAACTTGCTCGCGCCCACGAGCCATTTTGCGCCACTCGAAATGGCCAATTATTTTCGAACAGTACGAATGTAATGTAGAAGAGCTGGTATGCACAGTTTTTTCCAAGAACAACACATGTGCATGGACAAAAATGTGGGTGGTAGCGGTATGGGTGATAAACCATGCAAAACGGCAAGTTTTTGGGTGTTCGGTGCACCGAAGAGGCTTCTCCTTCCATCCAGACTAGCATGTAGGGCTTGCTGGTGCAGAAATAGAGTCATGTAACATTGTTCTGCACGTCATTGTCGCAGTATCTGTCCGTGGGTGAGCTCACGGTAGGGTGGTAGACGCTAGAAGAGTGCACGCCAACCACTAAATCATCCGAAACTCAATTCTGCAAGCCGTTTTCGGCCTCCGAAATTATTCCGAAACAGACGAAGTTTGTGACAGAATGATACGAATTTTCGCTGCGGTCGTTTTGGCAGGTCATGGTGCCCAAACGGAGTTCGTATGGCCAGGGTACGGTCGTTCTACGGATACACCTCAAATGGATTTCAGCAACGAGGGATATCGTGAATCCGGCTTCCAGGGTAACTTGCTCGCGCCCACGAGCCATTCTGCGCCACTCGAAATGGCCTATTATTTTCGAACAGTACGAATGTAATGTAGAAGAGCTGGTATGCACAGTTTTGTCCAAGAACAACACATGTGCATGGACAAAAATGTGGGTGGTGGCGGTATGGGTGATAAACCATGCAAAACGGCAAGTTTTTGGGTGTTCGGTGCACCGAAGAGGCTTCTCCTTCCATCCAGACTAGCATGTAGGGCCTGCTGGTGCAGAAATAGAGTCATGTAACATTGTTCTGCACGTCATTGTCGCAGTATCTGTCCGTGGGTGAGCTCACGGTAGGGTGGTAGACGCTAGAAGAGTGCACGCCAACCACTAAATCATCCGAAACTCAATTCTGCAAGCCGTTTTCGGCCTCCGAAATTATTCCGAAACAGACGAAGTTTGTGACAGAAGGATACGAATTTTCACTGCGGTCGTTTTGGCAGGTCATGGAGCCCAAACGGAGTTCGTATGGCCAGGGTACGGTCGTTCTACCACTAGTAGATAAAGGGGATTTAGCCCCGGTTCATTTGGCCTTTTAGCCCCGGTTCTGGAACCGGGGCAACAGGGTCGGTACTAATGCTCTGACCCTTTAGTCCCGGTTCAATCCAGAACCGGGGCAAAAGGGTGTCCACGTGGCCTGTGCACCGAGTCCAGGCAGGAGGGGCTTTAGTCCCGGTTGGTGGTACCAACCGGGACCAAAAGGCATGCACGTGTCAGCATTTCTGTAGCTGTGGTTTTTGTTTTTTTTTTTGAAAGGGGAGGGGGGTTTTAGGTTTTGGGGGTTAATTTAGGTGTTTGATATATTGTGTTAGCTAGCTAATTAATAGAGAGAAGTGTTCTCTCTTATGTCCGTGCTTTTGGTCGACGCTACATACTACACATACGTATATATATGGACTAGAGTCACGCTAGCTAGCTAGCTAGCTGCTAGCTATACTAAGCAAACGAAGGAACAGAAGATCTCGTATATATAATCAACATATATATATATGCATACAGAGAGAAGTAATAATATCGACCACCTCTCCTTCTCCGAGAAATTGGTCGAACAACAAGTTCTCGTATATCTATCGATCCGACACTACCGGGCACATATATACAATAATTATCTCTTACAAAAATAATCTCCTAACACATGGATGCAGGGTCCACATAGTATTCTCCGTCTTCAGCGATCACGTGTTCAAGGAAGAATGCCGCCAATTCCTCTTGAATTGCTCGCAGACGATCTGGTGTTAGGAGTTCATCCCGCATCCGAAACATCTAATTTGAAGTAGGGGGTCAATACATGAAATGATGCATGCTATAAATTTGTGAATATTATTGATTGCTTACGCACTTTAAATTGTTCATCAGTGTAGCCCCGCTCACAGGTCGTGTGGCGGATGGACTCGCAAATGTAGTATCCACAATAATCATTCCCGGGTTCCTGCCACAACCACTTTACAAGAAATAGAGCTCAATCAAACTGATAAGCAAGAATGCCAAATTGGTATTGATGAAACTAGCTAGCGCTTGAATCAAGATATAGGAGATGCACGCGCGGAACATGCTACTATATAGGACTTACTTTCGGGTATCTAAATTGTAGCTTCTTCGGCAGTCCCGGAGCTTTTTTGCTGAATGTTTTCCAAGCCCTGCCAGACAAAGGAAACAATTAGTTGATATCAGAAATGAAGTTGCTGATATATATGCATGGTGGATAATATTGATCGATTTAACTTACCTGGCTAGCATTTGAGTCATGTCCGCATACTCCTCGGGATCTTTACGTTTAGAGTCGAAGACAGTTACTATTCCCTTCTCAAGCTTAATCTCTAAGAGAATATAGTGGAAGCTGCGCACGAATGCATGAGATCATTACATCACTATAAACTTGACTGATATATATAAGGGAAACCAAATATGCACAAGACATTAACACTCACTTGAAGTTGTAAGGAAAGAGTATTATATCTTTGTTTTCATTTACCACCAACGATCGTAGCAAGTTGGTCTCGGTATCGCCGGGACGCAATTTAACCTCGGTTGCATCTATGAGGTATGATGGTACGAAGCTCTCCAAAGTTGTTTTGGAACGAAGTCCCAGATAAGATAATCCGTAACAAAAGACGGATTATCCTATCAGGGACTCCGTTCCAGAACATCTTTGCATAACTTCGTACCAACATGCCCCGGTTACTTCTGGCAAATGATGAAGTCATGGAATTTTTCAATACTTTGACACTAGCTAGGCAACCTCTCTCGACCCCTCGACCCCCGACAGCTCGGCGATCCACAAACCCTAGACCCCCTCATGTCACATTTTGTCTAGCTATAGTTGTCAAAGGATTCAACAAAACCAGTACTTCATCATTAGGCGAAAGTAACAGTAGCATGATGGTACGAAGCTCTCCAAAGTTGTTTTGGAACGAAGTCCCAGATAAGATAATCCGTAACAAAAGACGGATTATCCTATCAGGAACTCCGTTCCAAAACATCTTTGCATAACTTCGTACCAAAATGCCCCGGTTACTTCTGGCAAATGATGAAGTCATGGAATTCTTCAATACTTTGACACTAGCTAGGCAACCTCTCTCGACCCCTCGACCCCCGACTTCTCGGCGATCCACAACCCTAGTCCCCCTCATGTCACCTTTTGTCGAGTGTCAAATGATTCAACAAAACCAATACTTCATCATTAGGCGAAAGTAACAGTAGCATGATGGTACGAAGCTCTCCAAAGTTGTTTTGGAACGAAGTCCCAGATAAGATAATCCGTAACAAAAGACGGATTATCCTATCAGGAACTCCGTTCCAAAACATCTTTGCATAACTTCGTACCAACATGCCCCGGTTACTTCTGGCAAATGATGAAGTCATGGAATTTTTCAATACTTTGACACTAGCTAGGCAACCTCTCTCTCGACCCCCGACTGCTCGGCGATCCACAACCCTAGACCCCCGACTGCTAGGCAACCTCTCGACCCCTCGCCCTTCGGCCTCTCGGTCCCTCGACGACCCTCGACCCCTCGACCTTCGGCCTCTCGGTCCCTCGACGACCCTCGACACCGCCCCCCCCCCCCTAATGTCGAAGTTATCGGGGAGGGTGTATATCGACATAGACATATCCGATAAAAAAAAGAGGAAGAAGAAGAAAAAAGGAACCGCTAGAGGAGAAGATCGAAGAAAAAAAAAGAAAAAAAAAGGAGAAGAAGAAAGGAATAGAGGAGAAGAATTTTCTCCTCTATTTCCTTTCTTCTTCTCCTCTTTTTTTCTTTTTTTTCTTCTTCTTATTTATTTCTCCTCTTCTTCCTCTCCTCTTCTTCTTTCTTTCCTCTTTCTTATTTTCTTCTTTCCTATCCTTCTTTTTCTAAATTTGTAACTTTTGCATATATAAAACTTTCTATATATATTTAGCATATATAAACAAAAAACTATATAGCCACATACACATATATATACATCACATATACACACATCACATATATACAGCAACTTCCTAAGAAAAAATATATTTATATACACATAAATATATATTTAACATATATATTTAGCAAATTCCTAAGAAAAAAAAAGATATACACATACATATAAATACAGCAACTATATACAGCAACTATATATACTGCAATTTCCTAAGAAAATTCCTAAGAAAAAAAATATACACATATATACATATATATACACAGCAACTATATATATATATACAGCAATATATATTAAACATATAAAAAAAAGGGAGCCGGCCCTCACATCGGCAGGGCTGGGCGGCGCGACGGCGGCGGGGCGGGGCGGCGACGAGGCGGCGTCGGGGCGCGGCGGCGCGACGGCGGCGGGGCGGGGCGCGCGGCGGCGCGGGGCGACGGGCCGGCCGGGGGGCGCGGCGACGGCGCGGGGCGGGGCGACGGCGCGGGGCGGAGCGACGAGGCGGCGTCGGGGGCGACGGCGACGGGGCGACGGGGGCGACGGCGACGGCGACGGGGACGGAGCAGATCGAGGGCGGCGTCGGGGCTGGGAAGAAGGAGAAACTGAACGAAATTTTCGCAAGTGTAGCTTATATAGGAGGAGTATTAGTCCCGGTTCTTGGCACAAACCGGGACTAATAGCCCCCTTTAGTCCCGGTTGCTGCCACCAACCGGGACTAAAGGTCCCTTTTGAGCAGCCCAAAGGGCGGGAAGGAGGCGCCTTTAGTCCCGGTTGGTGGCAGCAACCGGGACTAATGCCACCCTTTAGTCCCGGTTGGTGGCAGCAACCGGGACTAAAGGCCTTGCCGCGGTGCGGTGGGAAGTTTAGTCCCACCTCGCTAGTTGAGGGAGAGCAGCACCAGTTTATAAGCCCCGCTGCCTCTCTCCTCTCGAACTCCTCTAAACTGCAGGCCTAAGGGCCTAAACTGACACTGCTTTGCCTGTGGACTTGCTGGGCTTTCTACGGGCCTGAATCCTGGCCCATGGTTGGGTTTCTAGTCGTATTCAGGCCGTGTGGGCCCAGCAGGTGGCATATTTTTTTCCTTTTTTGCTTTATTTATTTCTAAGTTGTTTTTTGCTGTATTTAGAGTTGCTTTATTTATTTTATTTTCTTTGTTTATTTCTAAGTTGTTTTTTGCTGTATTTAGAGTTGCTTTATTTATTTTACTTCCTTTATTTATTTTCTTTGTTGCTTTATTTATTTTATTTTGTTTATACTTAATTACAACAAAATACTTATTGTTGCTATTTATTTCTAAGTTGTTTTTTGCTGTATTTAGAGTTGCTTTATTTATTTTATTTTCTTTGTTTATTTCTAAGTTGTTTTTTGCTGTATTTAGAGTTGCTTTATTTATTTTACTTTCTTTATTTATTTTCTTTGTTGCTTTATTTATTTTATTTTGTTTATACTTACAACAAAATACTTATTGTTGCTATTTATTTTTCAAGTTTGTTTTGTTTTGTTAGTGCAAGTAGTATTGAAATTTGAATAGTACAAACGGACAATGGTATCATACTCGTTTGTTACAAAGTTGGCATGGTATCATCATAATAGTTGTGGAAATAACTCTTCACTTTTTCTTCGCTTGTGTCATTTGCTTATTGCGCCGTAACCATGGATAATCTTCATCGTTTATCAGGATGCTTGGGTCAGCCTTGACTTTGAAGGGAGGAATTTCATGAAACTTTTCATAATCTTCAGACATGTCTGTCTTGCCCTCCACTCCCAGGATGTCCCTTTTTCCTGAAAGAACTATGTGGCGCTTTGGCTCATCGTATGATGTATTCGCTTCCTTATCTTTTCTTTTTCTCGGTCTGGTAGACATGTCCTTCACATAGATAACCTGTGCCACATCATTGGCTAGGACGAACGGTTCGTCAGTGTATCCAATATTTTTCAGATCCACTGTTGTCATTCCGTACTGTGGGTCTACCTGTACCCCGCCTCCTGACAGATTGACCCATTTGCACTTAAACAAAGTGACCTTAAAATCATGTCCGTAGTCAAGTTCCCATATGTCCACTATGTAACCATAATATGTGTCCTTTCCCCTCTCGGTTGTTGCATCAAAGCGGACACCGCTGTTTTGGTTGGTGCTCTTTTGATCTTGGACAATCGTGTAAAATGTATTCCCATTTATCTCGTATCCTTTGTAAATCAATACAGTCGAAGATGGTCCCCTGAACAACAAGTACAACTCATCACAAACAGTGTTGTCACCTCTGAGACGTGTTTCCAACCAACTGCTGAAAGTCCTGATGTGTTCACGTGTAATCCAGTCGTCGCACTGCTCCGGGTGTTTGGAGCGCAGACTGTTCTTGTGTTCATCGACATACGGGGTCACCAATGTAGAGTTCTGTAGAACTGTGTAGTGTGCTTGAGACCAAGAATATCCGTCCCTGCATATTATTGAGTCCCTTCCAAGCGTGCCTTTTCCAGTCAGTCTCCCCTCGTACCGCGATTTAGGGAGACCTATCTTATTAAGGCCAAGAATGAAGTCAACACAAAACCCGATGACATCCTCTGTTTGATGGCCCATGGAGATGCTTCCTTCTGGCCTTGCGCGGTTACGGACATATTTCTTTAGGACTCCCATGAACCTCTCAAAGGGGAACATATTGTGTAGAAATACGGGCCCCAGAATGACAATCTCGTCGACTAGATGAACTAGGACGTGTGTCATGATATTGAAGAAGGATGGTGGGAACACAAGCTCGAAACTGACAAGACATTGCGCCACATCACTCCTTAGCCTTGGTACGATTTCTGGATCGATCACCTTCTGAGAGATTGCATTGAGGAATGCACATAGCTTCACAATGGCTAATCGGACGTTTTCCGGTAGAAGCCCCCTCAATGCAACCGGAAGCAGTTGCGTCATAATCACATGGCAGTCATGAGACTTTAGGTTCTGGAACTTTTTCTCTGCCATATTTATTATTCCCTTTATATTCGACGAGAAGCCAGTCGGGACCTTCATACTGAGCAGGCATTCAAAGAAGATTTCTTTCTCTTCTTTCGTAAGAGCATAGCTGGCAGGACCTTCATACTGCTTCGGAGGGATCCCGTCTTTTTCGTGCAAACGTTGCAGGTCCTCCCGTGCCTCAGCTGTATCTTTTGTCTTTCCATACATGCCCAAGAAGCCTAGCAGGTTCACGCAAAGGTTCTTCGTCACGTGCATCACGTCGATTGAAGAGCGGACCTCTAGGTCTTTCCAGTAGGGTAGGTCCCAAAATATAGATTTCTTCTTCCACATGGGTGCGTGTCCCTCATCGTCATTCGGAACAGCTAGTGCGCCGGGGCCCTTTCCAAAGATTACGTGTAAATCATTGACCATAGCAAGTACGTGATCACCGGTACGCATGGCGGGCTTCTTCCGGTGATCTGCCTCGCCTTTGAAATGCTTGCCTTTCTTTCGACATTGATGGTTGGTCGGAAGAAATCGACGATGGCCTAGGTACACATTCTTCCTGCACTTGTCCAGGTATATACTTTCAGTGTCATCTAAACAGTGCGTGCATGCGTGGTATCCTTTGTTTGTCTGTCCTGAAAGGTTACTGAGAGCGGGCCAATCGTTGATGGTCACGAACAGCAACGCCTTTAGGTCAAATTCCTCCTGTTTGTGCTCATCCCACGCACGTACACCGTTTCCATTCCACAGCTGTAAAAGTTCTTCAACTAATGGCCTTAGGTACACATCAATGTCGTTGCCGGGTTGCTTAGGGCCTTGGATGAGAACTGGCATCGCAATTGGGGTACAACCCTTTTTTGTGATCCTCTAACATGCGATCGAACTTCGGCTTCTCCTTTTGACTTTCGCATTGTGTCCTTGCATCGACAATGACCCGGCGAAGATCATCATTTGGTTCCTCTTGATCTTCAGCAGCTTCACCCGTTGCAGCATCATTGGGCACATCGTCTGGTTCCTCTTGATCTTCACCAGCTCCCCCCATTGCAGCATCACCGTATTCAGGGGGCACATAGTTGTCATCGTACTCTTCTTCTTCGCCGTCTTCCATCATAACCCCTATTTCACCGTGCCTCGTCCAAACATTATAGTGTGGCATGAAACCCTTGTAAAGCAGGTGGGAGTGAAGGATTTTTCGGTTAGAGTAAGACATCGTATTCACACATTGAGTGCATGGACAACACATAAAACCATTCTGCTTGTTTGCCTCTGCCACATTTAGAAACTCACGCACGCCCTTAATGTACTCGGAGGTGTGTCTGTCACCGTACATCCATTGGCTGTTCATCTGCGTGCATTTATATATAATTAAGTGTGTCAAAAACCATTACAGAACATCATAAATAGATAATTAAGTGACCAAATGGATAAAAGTTCATCATCACATTAAAACCAAAGTACATACATATATATAGTTCTCATCTAACAACATATATAGCTCTCCATACACATCGAAACTATGTAAAACATTTCAACGCGAAAACAAATGCTATCATAATCGCAACCAAGGTAACAATTGATCCAACGGCATAATGATACCAAGCCTCGGTATTAATGGCATATTTTCTAATCTTTTTAATCTTCAACCGCATTGCATCCATCTTGATCTTGTGATCATCGACGACATCCGCAACATGCAACTCCAATATCATCTTCTCGTCCACAATTTTTTTTATTTTTTCCTTCAAGAATTTGTTTTCTTCTTCAACTAAATTTAACCTCTCGACAATAGGTTCCATCTTGATCTCGTGATCATCGATAACTTCCGCAACATGCAACTCCAATTCCATCTTCTCCTCCTCCATTTTTTCCAATTTTTTCTTTAACGAAATGTTTTCCTCTTCAACTAAATTTAACCTCTCCACAAGAGGGTCGGTTGGAATTTCCGGTTCAACTACCTCCTAGACATAATAAAACATCTATGCATGTCAGGTTGGTCGGCATAACTATCATAAGCACTAAAACAAATAGTTATAAATTAAAGATAATATACCACATCCGAATCGTAGACCGGACGAGGGCCCACGTGGGCGGATATCAAAACCATCGCACTATATAATAACAAGCAATAATAAACGTAAGAAAATTAGACAAATATCTATCTAAAGCAATAATAAAAGTAAGAAAAGCATGGACATAACAAGAGGCTCACCACGGTGGTGCCGGTGACGAGATCGGCGGGGGCGATCGACGGCGGCGAAGACGGGGACGGGACGGGACGGACCGCTAAACCTAGACAAATCTCGAAGAAAATAGAGCTTCGAGAGGAGAAAAGCTTAACTAGTGTGGCTCGGGCATTCCACCGAACATGTTGTGTGCATAGGAGGTGAGCTAGAGCACCACTAACCCCTCTCCCCCTCGGCCAGAAAAAAAACAGAGCAGTGAGCTCTGCTCTTGAGTGAGGGGGTATATATAGGCAACTCACTGGTCCCGGTTGGTGCTACAAACCGGGGCTAAAGGGGTGCCTTTGGTCCCGGTTCATAAAACAAACCGGGACTAATAGTGGTGGGCCAGGAGCAAGAGCCATTGGTCCCGGTTTTTAGCTCCAACCGGGACCAATAGGTCCAGACGAACCGGGACCAATGGCCCACGTGGCCCGGCCGGCCCCCTGGGCTAACGAACCGGGTCCAGTACCCCTATTGGTCCCGGTTCTAGATTGAACCGGGGCTAATGGGCTGGACCAATGCCCTGTTTTCTACTAGTGAGTCTCTTGTGTCCCCAACACACCTAATACACTTGTCAGATGTATAGGTGCACTAGTTCGGCGAAGAGATGGTAAAATATGGATGATAGGAGTGGCAAAGCAAAGTAATATAAATCTGTAATAAAAAGTGCAGCAAGCAAACAAGTGGTAAACGTGAGCACAATTGGTATTGCAATGGTGGAAACAAGGCCTAGGCTTCATACTTTCACTAGTGGCAACTCCCAACAACATTAACATAATCGAATCACATGATATTTCCCATAAAACATGCAAGGGGGACGCACCCGGAGGTCATTCCTTTGTGGTCAAGAGAGGACGAGAATTATGTAGGGCTACAAAAGCACACCTCAAAGTTCGTAGTTCTCAATCTATGGATTTCCCAATGTCACCGCGGCCATCCAAAGAGAGTACCACAATCACCACAACATATCTAAAGGATAGTCAAAGACAAGCACCAAGAGACTCTCAATCTTCAATCCACACACAAAAGAGGAAATCACTCATGAAAATATTCTTCTAATCCATGTCCAATAGACCGCTGTCACCTTGGTCTCGGGGATTATACTAGATAAAGACAAGTGGGTACATCAATCCAATACATAGAGGAAGGGGAAATATCATGGGATCACCCTAGATTAACATAGCCTATGATCACAACGAAGATCACATCATGGGAGAGAGAATTGACCACATAGCTACTAGTAGAAACCTCAGCCCCGAGGAGGAACTACTCCCGCATCATGGAGGGAGGAAGCAACGTCGATGGAGATGAATCCGGGGGCACTTCCCCGTCCCGGCAGGATGCCGACACAGGAATTCTGGTCCCTCGAAACTTGGTGGCGATGGCGGCGGAGATCGGAATAGCTTCTGGAGAAAAGGGGTCCGGAATCAGGGTTTCTGCGACGGGTGTTAAATATATGCCAAAGGGGGTCACCAGAGGAGCTAAGGGGGGCCCAGGCGGCCTGGCGCGGCGGCCAGGAGGGGGGCCGCGCCCTCTGGGCGCCTGGAGCCCCGGTGGCCCCCCTCTGGCCCTACTTTGGCCGCATGGAAGCTTCCGGAACGCTGATTTTTTATATATTTTTCCCGGAATTTTTCTGGCAATTTACGTAATGGGAAAACCTGAAATACAAAAACAGCATAAAACAGAAACTAGCACTAGGGTGCACTGAGTTAATAGGTTAGTCCAAATATGATCAAAAGTGTATGGAAGTGCATAAATATCATAGCAATGTCACACAAAAGAGGCATGGAGCAAGCAGAAATTATAGATACGTTTTGGACGTATCAAATATGTACAAGCCAATATGGGCATCCAGGTTCCGCTATTGGTTATTAATCGAAGAGATGTCTCAGTCATGTCTACACAGTTCTCGAACCCGTAGGGTCTGCACGCTTAACGTTCATTGACGATATGGTATTGAATGAGTTATGTATGTTCACTACAAGAAATATGTCAACTTGTGACCTTGACTGTTGGTCACTGAAAGGTCATTGTTTTTCATTTGCGACCTTTTTTTGACCAAAAACAGATGGTCAAAAGCTAAGGGTCGTTAATGGAAATTAATGACCTTTCTTCTGGAATGGTCAAAGACGTTTACGACCAAAACAAAAGGTCATTGAACCAACGACCTTTTGTTTTGGACACTGGTTGTCTGCCCAGGCCACGTCGGATCCGACGTGGCAAAATTGTAACCAAATGACAATGTCATTGATAAGATTCAGCCCGGTCCGATTCGATGGTTTACATGGGCCAAGCCCAATAATTCAGCCTTTTTAGAATATTTTTTCCCTATTAATTTAGTCGACTACATGGGCCAAGCCCACATTTTAGCCTTTTTATTTCTGGGCCATGGCCTCTTATAATGCATTTTTTATTAGTTTTCGTCTTTCCAGAAAAATATTGTTTGGGTCATGGCCTTTTCACCCCCAGACCACGTTTGTACCACCTTGGTATGTGTCGTGGCCTATTCAGGCCCGGTAATATCATGGTAGTTGAGTAATTTTCATAGTCTGGCATTAAAGCAACATGTACACAGGGAATACAAAATTTCATTACACAGTAATACAATGTCTACATAATTTGCCTGATCTGACTACTACATAACATTGTTTAACATGTAGGAGCACATCTGGTACTGTCCTAACAATGTCTTCATTGCTCCCTCTGATGGGCAAGTTCTCCAGGTGCGACAACTTGCCTTCCTACAAGAACAGAACATTACATGAATAGATCAATCGAGGAGGAAACAATAAAACAGGCTGAAAGCATCACAGATACAAATAATAACAGCATACATTAATGTATAACATAATAAAAAATATCTATAACCAGGGCTATTTCTAGCCAACCTGTGTGCATGAATCATAATAGATCAAGAAAAAGACGTATAACCATTAGCAAACAACAAATATTAGTGAAAGGGGACAATTTCTAGTACTCATCATTTTTGCAAAGTGAGCAAGAACGATGATATTTTCCTACACATACTTTCTGATTTTCCCTTAGTCCTATAGTGATCTGCTCACTCAAATTCTATCTACTCAACCCATTCACATGCAGCATGGATAATCAACTAGTCAAATAAGGAATTGGAATGCAACATGGATAACTATGCCCTATGAAACAGTTCACGTATCAAGAACCATCAAAGTAAATAAGGAACTGGTATAGAACACCAACTCAATCACCTTCACAGCAATGAAATCATGGATAATTCTTCTATTTAATTGAAGTTCTCTAAGCTTCTTCGCCCATTGAAAGTAGTCTACAAAATAATTGAGAACAAGGTCAACGCCAAAATACTTCAAACCATATAATTTCTTGCTAATCTCATATACTGTTATTCAAAATAAAGATGTATTTTGCTGTAAGATTTTAACGCTAGTACACAAGACATAAAAAGGTACTAGCAATCCTTTGTGATCTGAAGCAGCAGTACAAAATTTAAACACAGACAATGCATGCCATAGTAATAGCAGCACAAACAGAGAAATGCAAAAGGCACCTCATACTAGTACGGTGATCTTTGGCGCAAATTTAAGCTCTGTTTCATGTAGATAATTTATTTGGTTTCAGTAAACAACATCATGCAGTATATATGAAGGGTTATTGCTTGCAATAACAGCTGAACTAATCCTCCATCTAGGGGGTGGAATACAGCAGGTTCCTACAGTACACAAGATAGGCCAACATATTAGACTACTAGTACCTAGAAATCATATGAAACTTTGTTTTTGCTCTAGACCGGCCACAAGATCATAAAAAATCGTAAGTATCTGGTGCATTTGATATAATAAAGCAGCCCCCGAACAAACAGAAGTTCTGCATCTCCACATCCCAATTGAGGAGATCTGTGGGATAACCTACCCTGAGGAGCTCACCGTGGGATCTTCTCCATGGCCAGCCCCCTTCTTTCACAACACCAGATTGGCCTCTTCACGAACATGCAAACATAAATGCACACACACATCAGTTAACACATAAATGCACAGAACATATATAATTTGCAAGAAGGAAATCACCCATAATTAACAGGGAGAGATATAACCAAAACAAGTTCATTTGTCTTCCAAGTATAAAACATCAAGTGCACAAACTCACATCAGTTAACATCATCACAGAATTTCAGATAACATGTTTACAGCAGAAATTCAGTTAACATATTATGCGCACACGTTCAGTTCACAGTTTAGGTGCTCTAATTCAATTAAAACTGCAGCATGTGTACGTGAGACAAAAGTTGAAGGCAGGTCATCGCCGGACTACCATCACCAGCAGCAGCAGCAGGCAGCCGCCGCGGCCATGGAGGAGTTGGTGGCGGGGAGCAGGAGGCAAGTTGTTCAATCCGTAACTAACTCTGAACTTGTTAACTGCATCGAAGCCAAACCAAAATCTTGCCTGTGCCTGCTGCCTGCAGGAATCTACCTGGTTTCTGTGATCTGGTTTTGGAATGGATAATTTAACCTTATTTTCCAAGTTGTTTGTTTTTGAACTGTAGATCAAATCACCCGAGGTCCCGAGCAACCATGTACGTGCAAAAGCTAGCTAGCATTAGCAACCAAGCTAGCAGGCAGCTTAATCGATTATGTACGTACGTGTGTACGTAGTTGGCGACTCTCTCGATGTCAATACACTTATGATGGAAGCTGGACAGAGGAAACTAGTTTTTGCGGTGCGTAAACTTGCACCTTTTCAGGTTTTCTTCTTATACGTATATAAAGGAGGATATAACGACTAGTACTAGGACTTTGAATTAATACGTGACTACAACTAGGTTAACTCTTACAGGAGCGCAGTGCAGTGCATAGTTGACAATGCCATGCATGATGCATCTCATCTGCTTCCGTGGGTATCCCTCAACTTGTTTCTGTGCCAATGTGCAACGCTGAACCTGACTGAATTTTTGTATGTACTAGCGTGCAGGACTTGGAGCAAGTCTCGGTGGGCAATTACTATGTGGTCTACCCCACACGTCTACAATCGACATACATGACTTCGAACGCCAGAATTCAAAAGTGTAAATATGGGCAAAATAGGAAATCTCCATAATTAGTACACAAATGTGAGTCTGACCGTGGGAGAGCAGCTGGCTACTGCAGTGACGACGAGGCCGTCGACGACGGACTGGTCGAGCTAGGATACGCGCGTCACGTCGGCGCCATAGATGGACACCGCCCCGCACATCACGAACACCAGTAGGAACATTGCCACCACCTCCAAT
Organism: Secale cereale; assembly: GCA_902687465.1. Taxonomy (NCBI): domain Eukaryota; kingdom Viridiplantae; phylum Streptophyta; class Magnoliopsida; order Poales; family Poaceae; genus Secale; species Secale cereale. The sequence goes on along the minus strand of LR738713.1, from coordinate 818,986,542 downwards.
ATCACCTGCACACACACAAGAACCCCTCAGATCTGCTGCATAGCCGGGGCTGGGGGAGAAGCGGGCGGTCGATCTGGTCGATGGGGACGTGCACGCCGGATCTGGTCCGAGGGGAGGATGGAGCGGAAGGAAGGTGGTGTGCTAGGAGCCGTAGATTGCCGCCGGAAGTCGCCGGGATCGGCCGCCGTAGGTGGCGGCGGAGAGGAGTCGTGGGAAGAGAGAGATGGGGGTGTCGCGTGAGGTAGGGGAGACCGGAGACGGGCAATAAGGTCGCTGGTGGAGCAAGGTGGCTACCAGATCGGCGGCGGTAGGAATCAGATCTGGAGGAAGGGTGGGTGGGTGGGTTGGGAAGTTGGGGGAGGAGAGGGAGCATGAGAAGGTGGAGAAGGGAGCGAGGGGCTGGCGGGAAGGGTGCGGCCTCGCGAGAGAGAAGACGGCGGGGAGGGTGCGGCCTCTCCCCCGCCAGGTAGTCGGGCTCCCCTCCGTCCACCACAGCAGCCATTTTGGCCAAGCTGTTGTCTGTTTCGCTGCCGGCGCGTGGTTGGTTGGGAGACAAGGGGAGGCTGCGGCGGGATGGGGAAGGAGGGACTGCGGCGGGATGGGGAAGGAGGGGCGGCGGCGCGATCTGAATCGGGGGTCGATGAGAGTGGGAGTTAGGGTTTGGCACGATGGAAGGAAGGAGCGGAGGGAGGGGGTCGATGGCCGTGGTGTGGGATCGATGGATGGATGGATGTGGATGGATGGATGGATGTGTGCCATGTCATCGATCCGTGGCACACACCTTTCCACCAATCAGAATTAACTTTATTTTCTGAGCGTAAAAATGGTTTTTTAAGAGCATATGAAATCTTTGCTGGAAAATTGGACCATATTTTATGAAAATGACCTAAATTTGTGCACGAGGGTGCATATTGGAATTCTAAACAATGTTGCCTAAGGGGGTTTTCATTTTCTCTGCACAGAAAATTCATTTTCCATTTTTTGAGTGCCTGAAATGAGGTTTTTTTGTGAAGGAACTACCAAATAATTGTTGTAAAAATGGACCAAATCAATTTTCTAAAATACTAGGACATATTTAATGCACAATTGACCAAATGGTTGGGTGTCAAAATCCTTGATCCACCTCTCATGAAAGAGACAAATTTTCGCCGATTCAGTAGGAAGCGGGTCAAATTTGAACTATAGCTGCCTCATAGTTTGCTCTTTATTTTTTCCAAAAATCATTTCTAGGTACGTAACTATATATTTAATCAGATAAACATCAAAAGTTTTCCAAGATTCGACAACTAGCTAGGAACGGTCAAGCCCACCGTTTTGACCGCATTTCGAAACGAGCATAAAAAATAAAAAAAATTGGAAAACCTTCGCATTATGTCATCATATGTGACCAAGTTTTCAGGAAAAATAATAAACTTGTAATACGACAATTATTTTAAAAAAGTGTTCTCAGAAATGAGCTATCATGCGTGAAGATTCATGGCTTTCAAGCCAAATGATCAATCTTATGGCCACATCCATGACATAGTTTGTTCAAATGATCTCATATTGTGCACAAAGGTGCAAATTGGAATTCCAAACAATGTTGCCTACGGGAGTTTTCATTTTCTTTGCACAGAAAATTCATTTTCCATTTTTTGAGTGCCCGAAATGAGGTTTTTTTGTGTGAAGGAACTACCAAATAACTGTTGTAAAAATGGACCAAATTAATTTGCTAAAATACTAGGCCATATTTAATGCACAATTGACCAAATGGTTCGGTGTCAAAATCCTTGATCCACCTCTGGTGAAAAAGACAAATTTCCGCCGATTCAGCACGAAGTGGGTCAAATTTGAACTGTAGCTGCCTCATAGTTTGCTCTTTATTTTTTCCAAAAATCATTTCTAGGTACATAACTATCTATTTAATCAGAGAAACATCAAAAGGTTTCCAAGATTCGACAACTAGCTTGGAACGGTCAAGCCCGCCGTTTTGACCGCATTTTGAAATGGGCATACACAATTAAAAAAAATAAAAAAAATAAAAAATTGGAAAACCTTCGCATTGTGTCATCATATGTGACCAAGTTTTCAGGAAAAATAATAAACTAGTAATACGACAATTATTAAAAAAAGTGTTCTCAGAAATGAGCTATCATGCGTGAAGATTCATGACTTTCAAGCCAAATGATCAATCTTATGGCCACATCCATGGCATAGTTTGTTCAAATGATCTCATATTGTGCACAAAGGTGCATATTGGAATTCCAAACAATGTTGCCTAAGGGAGTTTTCATTTTCTTTGCACAGAAAATTCATTTTCCATTTTTTGAGTGCCCGAAATGAGGTTTTTTGTGAAGGAACTACCAAATAATTATTGCAAAAATGGACCAAATCAATTTTCTAAAATACTAGGCCATGTTTAATGCACAATTGAACAAATGGTTGGGTGTCCAAAGCTTTTATCCACCTCTCGTGAAAAAGACAAATTTCTGCCGATTCAATTGGAAACGGGTCAAATTTGAACTGCAGTTGCCTCATAGTTTGCTCTTTATTTTTTCCAATTTTTTTATAGTTACATAACTTTCTATTTAATCAGAGAAACCCAAAAAAAATCCAAGATTCAACCACTAGCTAGGAACGGTCATTCCCGCCGTTTTGACCGCATTTTGAAACGGGCATACAAAATAAATAAAAAATAAAAAAATTGGAAAACCTTCGTATTGTGTCATTATATGTGACCAAGTTACCATGAAAAATAATAAACTTGTAATACTGTAATTATTTTAAAAAAGTGTTCTCAGAAATGAGCTATCATGTGTGAAGATTCATGGCTTTGAAGCCAAATGTTCAATCTTATGGCCACATTCATGACATTGTTTGTTGTAATGATCTCATATCGTGCACAAGGGTGCATCTTGGAATGGCAAACAATGTTGCCTAAGGAAGTTTTCAATTTCTTTGGAAGAAAAATTCATTTTCCATTTTTTTAGTGCCCAAAATGAGTTTTTTTTTGTGAAGGACCTACCATATATTTGCTGCAAAATTATACCAAATCAATTTTCTAAAATACTAGGTCATATTTAATGTGCAATTGATAAAATGGTTTGGTGTCAAAAAAATTGACCCACTTCTGGTGAAAAAGAAAAATTTCGGCCGATCCAGCTGGAAGCGGGTCAAATTTAAACTGCAGCTGCCTTATAGTTTGCTCTTTATTTTTTGCAAAAATCATTTCTAGTTACATAAGTATCTATTTGAGCAAAAATACATGGTTTGGTGGCGATACGTCGAGGTTTGGACGGTGGCCCAAAGCCCGAACTCCAAAGCGCGTAAACTCACGTGCCCATCGCGTGGTCACCGCGTGACCGTGGCATTGCCATGTGTTCTGGGTGGCCTAGACATGTCTAGTGGGTTGGGCACTCCCCAGGTAAGTGGTAGGAAGAAAATGACAACAGAAGACTCTCACGAGGAGACCGAACTATGCTCAAGCACGAATTAGTAGCCAAGTATTTGATTAGCGGTACGGGAAATGCACATGGCCAATGGTCCTGAATTTTGGCTGAGAATGATCATCTACTAGGGAGGCTAGCTTGGCAAATTTTCAGCTCAAATGGAGGAGCGTAGATGGCACTTGCTTTGCAATGTACCACATCGGGCAGAAATATGAATATTGAAGCTAGGCTCAAATGAATAAATGTACTGAGCTAAAATTTTGTGGAGTATGGTCATTTAGGCATAGGAAAACAGTGTACAAATTTTATACCATTTGTATAATCTTAGCTTGTACTTCCTTCACAAAGCTTCTCTCTGGATAGAAACTTTGGAAATTTGCTAAGGAAGATTTAATAGGCAAATGGAGCTGAATATTGGCATGTGGCGATGATTTGGATATGGAAGATCGACCCAAAAATTTGAGGGCAATAGGAGTGGTATAGATAGCACTTGCTTTGCAATGTGCCAATCTGGACAGAAAATAAAAAATTAAAGCTGGGCTCACATAGATGTTTTGATTGAGCCGCAATTTGGAGGAGGGTGATAATTTGGGCATATGAAGGCACTGTATAAATTTCATGCCATTTGGATATGCATAGCTAGTACTTCCTTCACAAAGCTTCTAGCTGATCAAAAACTTTGGAAATTTGCCGAGAAACATTTACTACGCAAATGGAGCTGAATTTTGTCACGAGGCAATGATTTGGATCGGAAAGAGTGCCCAAAATATTGAGGGCAAACAAGAATATAAAAATATCACTTCCTTCACAAAGTGCTGTTCTGAACACAATAGGAAAATGAATATTGTTGAATTATTTTTGAACTATGCAAGGAAGGTTTTCTACATATTTGACGAATATATGACCCAAATAATTTATGAGATTTTTTTGGGAATTTCGGGAATGACAGAAATATAGGTTGCTTCACAACCTAGGGCAAAATTGACACATGTATACGACACATAGGCAAAACTGATGAGGTGGCGCCTAGTCATGGCAATCCACCACAACTTACATGGTCATGACCATCTATATTGGTCATGATAAGCTAGAAATAAGGCAGCGAACTAGTGTTGTCTGCTTTATGACCATTGCGTGTAAGGAAATTATGAACTTTCTGACCAAAATGGCCGTTATAGTTTAGGGTTTGGAGCCCCCCGAACAGCTTTTGACCAATTGGTCTCAAATGGTCATAGATTTATGATCAATTCTCCAAGGGTCACTGACAGAAGGTCATAAGTTGGCATATTTCTTGTAGTGGTTGGTGACCGAATGTTATTCGGAGTCCCTGATGTGATCACGGACATGACGAGGAACCCCGGAATGGTTCAGAGATAAAGATTGATATATGGGATAATAGTGTTTGGCCTCCGAAAGGGGTTCCAGATGTTTCCCGAAATGTTTGGGTACGAGGACACTTTATTTGGGCCAAAGGGGAAAGCCCACAAGGTTTTTGGAAAGCGCAGACGGAAGTTTTGCGGAGTCCAGGGGCCAGACGCCAGGCTCCCTGGCGTCTGGGTCCAGATGTCGGGAACCCTGGTGTCTGGGTCCAGATGCTGGGAACCCTGGCGTCTGGCCCTGGAGTCCGAGGAGGACTCTTGCCTTTCGAGTGACACCGACTTTGTGGAGGCTTATACTCCAAGTTTCGACCCCAAGGCTCAACATCTAAATAGAGGGGCAGGTCTAGCACCCTAGACACAACAAGATACACCAAGCTGTGTGTCGGCAACCCCGGCCCTCTAGTTTATCCTCTGTCTAGTTTCTGTAGTGCTTGGCGAAGCCCTGTAGAGATCGTTCTTCATCACCAACCGTCACCATGTCGTCGTGCTGCCGAATCTCATCTGCTACTTCGCCCGTCTTGCTGGATCAAGAAGGGGAGGACGTCATCGAGGTGAACGTGTGCTGAACGCGGAGGTGCGTACGTTCGGTACTAGATCGGGGCGGATCGTGAAGGTGTACGACTACATCAACCGCATTGTCAAACGCTTCCGCTTTTGGTCTACAAGGGTATGTAGACACACTCTTCCCCACTCGTTGCTATGCTCCTCCTAGATAGATCTTGCGTGTTCGTAGGATTTTTTTAAATACTACGTTCCCCAACAGTGGCATCATGAGCCAGGTCTATGCATAGATGATATGCACGAGTAGAACGCAATGAGTTGTTGGCGATAATAGTCATACTGCTTACTAGCATGTCATACTTTGATTCAGCGGTATTGTTGGATGACGCGGCTGGACCGACATTACATGACCGCGTTCATGAGACTGGTTCTACCGACGTGCTTTGCACATAGGTGGCTGGCGGGTGTCAGTTTTTCCAACTTTAGTTGAATCGAGTGTGTCTACGCCCGATCCTTATTGAAGGTTAAAATAGCACACTTGACGAAAAATCGCTGTGGTTTTGATGCGTATGTAAGAACGGTTCTTGCTAGAAGCCCGTAGTGGCCACGTAAAACTTCCAACAAAAAAGTAGAGGGCGTCTAACTTGTTTTTGCATGGCATGTTGTGATGTGATATGGTCAAAGACGTGATGAGTTATACGTTATTGTATGAGATGATTATGTTTTGTCAATTATCGGCAACCGGCAGGAACCTTATGGTTGTTTCTTTATTGTATGAATTTCGAAAGGCATGTAATTGCTTTACTTTACCACTATGAGTTAGCGATAGTAGTAGTAGCAATAGTTGGCAAGACGACCATGACACTACGATGAAGATTATGGTGTCAAGCCGGTGACGATGGAGATCATGACGATGCTTTGCAGATGGAGATCAAAAGCACAAGATGGTGATGGCCATATCATGTCACATATTTTGATTGCATGTGATGTTTATCTTATTATGCATCTTATTTTTCTTACTACGGTGGTAGCATTATAAGATGACCCCTTAACAAAATTTCAAGGTGCAAGTGTTCTCCCGCAGTATGCACCATTGCGATAGTTCGTCGTGTCGAGACAACACGTGATGATCGGGTGTGATAAGCTCTACGTTCACATATAATGGGTGTAAGACAGTTTTGCACATGCAGAATACTCGGGTTAAACTTGACGAGCCTAGCATGTACACACATGGCCTCGGAACACTAGAGACCAAAAGGTCAAGCGTGAATCATATAGTCGATATGATCAACATAAGATGTTCACCATTGAAAACTACTCCATCTCACGGGATGATCAGACATGGTTTAGTTGATTTGGATCACGTGATCATTTAGATGACTAGAGGGAAGTCTATCTAAGTGGGAGTTCTTTAGTAATATGATTAATTGAACTTTAATTTATCATCAACTTAGTCCTGATAGTTCCCTTGAATTTTAATGTGTTCCTAGAGAAAGCAAAGTTGAAATATGATGGTAGCAACTACATGGACTAGGTCCGTAACTTGAGGATTATCCTCATTGCTGCACAGAAGAACTATATCTTTGAAGCACCACTAGGTGACAAGCCCCCTCCCGCTAATGTAGACGCTTTGAACATCTGGCAGACGCGGTCTGATGACTACTCGATAGTTAAGTGTGTCATGCTTTACGGCTTAGAATCGGGACTTCAAGACGTTTTGAACATCATGGAGCATATGAGATGTTCCAAGAATTGAAGTTAATATTTCAAGCAAATGCCCGAGTTGAGAGATATGAAGTCTCCAACAAAGTTCTATAGCTGCAAAATGGAGGAGAATAGTTCTATCAGTGTACACTTAATCAGAATGTCTGGATACTACAATCACATGACTCAACTTGGAGTCAAACTTTATGAAGATAATGTTATTGATAGAATTCTTCAATCACTGCCACCAAGCTATAAAGGTTTCGTGATGAACTATAATATGCAAGGGATGCAAAAGACAATTCCCGAGCTCTTCGCTATGGTCAAAGCTGCGGAGGTAGAAATCAAAAAGGAGCATCAAGTGTTGATGGTTAACAAGACCACTAATTTCAAGAAAAAGGCAAGGTAAAGAAGGGAAACTTCAAGAAGAATAGCAAGCCAGTTGCTACTCCTTGGAAGAAACCCAAGTCTGGAGACAAGCCTGAAACTCCGTGCTTCTACTACAAAGGGACTGGTCACTGGAAGTGGAACTGCCCCAAGTATTTGGCGGATAAGAAGGATGGCAAAGTGAACAAAGGTATATTTGATATACACATTATTGATGTGTGCCTTACTAATGCTCGTAGTAGTGCCTGGGTATTTGATACTGGTTCGGTTGCTCATATTTGTAACTCGAAACAGGGGCTACGGATTAAACGAAGATTGGCTAAGGATGAGGTGACGATGCGCATGGGAAATGGTTCCAAAGTCGATGTGGTTGCCGTCGGCATGCTACCTCTACATCTACCTTCGGGATTAGTTTTATACCTAAATAATTGTTATTTGGTGCCAGCGTTGAGCATGAACATTATATCTGGATCTTGTTTGTTGTGAGATGGTTATTCATTTAAATCAGAGAATAATGGTTGTTCTATTTACATGAGTAATATCTTTACTAGTCATGCACCCTTGATGAGTGGTCTATTTTTGTTGAATCTCGATCGTAGTGATAGACATATTCATTATACTGAAGCCAAAAGATGCAAAGTTGATAATGATAGTGCAACTTATTTGTGGCATTGCCATTTACGTCATATTGGTGTAAAGCGCATGAAGAAACTCCATGCTTATGGGCTTTTGGAATCACTTGATTATGACTCACTTGGTGCTTGAAAATCATGCCTCATGGGCAAGATGACTAAAACTCCGTTCTCCGGAACAATGGAGTGAGCAACTGACTTATTGGAAATCATACATACTGATGTATACGGTCCAATAAGTGTTGAGGCTCACGGCGGGTATCGTTATTTTCTAACCTTCACAGATAATTTGAGCAGATATGGGTATATCTACATGATGAAACACAAGTCTGAAACATTTGAAAAGTTCAAAGAACTTCAGAGTGAAGTAGAGAATCATCGTAACAAGAAAATAAAGTTTCTACGATCTGATCGCGGAGGCGAATATTTGAGTTACGAGTTTGGTCTTCATTTGAAACAATGTGGAATAGTTTCGCAAGTCCTGCCACCTGGAACACCACAGCATTACGCTAAATTCTTCACAATGATGCTCGACGTGGACGAAGCGGCATGTGCTAAATACTTCACAATGATGCTCGAGGGCACGGCCCGGACATGGCTAAAGGGTTTGCCACCTAATTCCATTGGATCATGGGGTGAATTGCGGCGCCGGTTTAGCTGCATGCGTTCAAGGAGAGCAAGAGTCCACAAGCAGTTGGGTGCGCCGAGTGTCTGAAATCTTGCACTCCTCCAATAGCATCAACCCAAGTACAGCAATAGTAACGTTGGAAGGCAATTGCCGGTTTGAACCTTTGAGGCAGAAGTTGGGACGGCTCAAACGTGATTGCAACGACATGGGAACACTCATGGGCGCTTTGGTGAAATATGGAGATTCTGATAACACCAAATATCCAGGCGCAGATGGAGACAAGTCAGGGAAGGCGAGCAAGAACGGTAAACCGCCGCAGGCCAATCCGGCGGGTCAAGGATACAATGGCAAGCGTAAAGCGGAAGGCAGCTCAGACTTTGTGGCCAATACCAACGCTCAGGACAATGGGCAGCGCCGCAAGGGTAGACCGCCCCCACGCAACGGGAGGCCGCCTATTAATCTAGAGCGCCAGTTGAACGTGCCTTGCCCAAAGCACGGTACAGCGGAAAACCCGGCTACGCATCTCTGGAAAGACTGTTTCATTATGCAAGAATTTATGAAACAGACTAAGTATGATCACGGGCCCCCCGGCGGACTAGGCCCCGGTTTTCAAGGTCCGGGTTATCAAGGTGGCTGATCCGGTTCAGGGTACCACGGCGGTAACGGTAACCACAATGGCAACAATCAGCATCAGCATAACCAGCAGCATGGTCAGGGCGGATACAACAACCAAGGGAATCAACAGCGTCAGTAGCAGCAGCAATCTGGATATCAGAATAATCCGAAGGAGCTGAGCAGTGGGCAGTATCACGTCTTCACCACGAGTTTATGTAAACGGGATCAAAAGGTTCTAAAGAGGGCAGTGCATTCTGTTGAACCGGCGATACCACGTTTTTTGCGTTGGTCTAAGCAACCCATTGTGTGGAGCAGAGAAGATCACCCACCCCGAGTTGACAATCCAGGTCAGTTAGCTCTGGTAGTGGCACCACAGGTGGGTGGTTATAAGTTCACCAAGGTGCTTATGGATGGAGGCAGCAGCATCAACATCCTATATTATGAGACTTTTCGACGTATGGGGTTGACAGATAAGAAGCTCTGACAGTCCAACACAGTGTTCCATGGGGTGGTACCCGGTAAATCGGCCTATCCAGTTGGCAAAATCGATCTGGAGGTTACCTTTGGAGATGAGCATGATTCTAGGTCGGAGACTGTGACCTTTGAGGTAGTCAAGATCAGAAGCCCATACCATGCCTTGTTTGGGCGGCCGGTTTATGCCAAATTCATGGCTAGACCATGCTATGTTTATCTATAGCTCAAGATGCCAGGCCATAAAGGAACTATTACGATTCATGGGAGCCGCAAAATTGCATTGGAGTGCGAGGAAGGAGATGCAGCTTATGCTGAGGCGGTTTGTGCCACGGAGGAGCTGAAGTTCTATAAGGACAATGTTGATCCGGCGGATATGTCCCCGCTAAAGAAGCCAACCACAGAGCATGATCCGGCGTTGAAATTCAAATCAGATGAGGAGACTAAGCAGGTGGGCTTTGTTCCGGGCGATTCATCCAAGCAGTTCACTATCAGCGCTAACCTAGATCCGAAATAGGAAAGCGCGCTCATCGAGTTCATCCGTGAGAACCGGGATATCTTTGCGTGGAAGCCTTCTGACATGCCAGGTATACCGAGGGAACTCGCTGAGCACAATCTTAATACTGATCCTAAGTTTAAGCCGGTCAAGCAGTAACTGCGCCGCTTCAATGAGGAAAGGCACAAGGCTATTAGAGAAGAAGTGGCCAGGCTCTTGGCTGCAGGCTTTATAGTCGAAGTGTTTCATCTGGAGTGGTTAGCTAATCCGGTGCTAGTGCTCAAGAAAAATGGAACTTGGAGAATGTGTGTTGATTACACAGATCTGAACAAGGCTTTCCCAACTGATCCTTTTGCTCTCCCCCGTATTGATCAGATCATTGATGCTACGGCAGGATGTGAGCGGCTAAGTTTTTTGGATGCATATTCAGGTTATCATCAGATCAAGATGGCAGTTAAGGACCAGGAGAAGACAGCTTTCATAACTCCCTTTGGAGCCTTCTGCTATGTATCTATGCCATTCGGGCTCAAGAGTGCCCAGGCAACCTACCAACGTTGTGTGCAGAACTGCCTACAAGGGCAGATTGGGAGAAATGTCCATGTATATGTTGATGACATTGTGGTGAAATCCAGGAAGGAGGAGACACTGATAGAGGATCTGAAGGAAACCTTTGACAACCTCCGAGTTTACAAAATGATGCTTAATCCGGAGAAGTGCGTTTTCGGTGTTCCGGCAAGCAAGCTCCTAGGGTTCTTAGTGTCAAACAGAGGGATTGAAGCTAATCCGGAGAAGATCAAGGTGATCACGCCCCTGGCTAAACCGGCGTGCATCAATGATGTCCAACGCGTGGTGGGCCGTATGGCAGCACTGAGCCGGTTTATCAGCCATTTGGGGGAGAAGGCAATCTCGCTTTATCAGATGATGAAGAAGACATACCGGTTCGTCTGGAGCGATGCCGCTGATGCTGCGTTCGAGGATTTAAAGAGGCAATTGGCAGAGCCGCCGGTCCTTGCTGCCCCGGTTGATAATGAGCCGCTACTGCTATATGTGGCTGCCAATGTCCGTGCAGTAAGTGTTGCCATTGTGGTAGAGCGCAAGGAAGCAGGCAAAGAATATCTGGTTCAGCGGCCGGTTTACTACATCAGTGAGGTGCTCATTGAGTCAAAACAGAGATATCCACACTGGCAGAAACTGGTGTATGGAGTGTTCATGGCAAACCGGAAGTTGAAGCACTATTTTCAGGGCCACCCAATCACCATTGTCAGTTCAGCTCCGTTAGGGGATATAATCCAGAACAGAGAAGCCACTGGTAGGGTTGCAAAATGGGTCATTGAGCTTAGCCCGCACGGATTAAAGTATGTACCTCGTACTGCTATAAAATGCCAAGCGCTGGTGGATTTCATTAATGATTGGACAGAGTTACAAGCACCCGAGGAGAAGCCGAATCATACGTACTGGACTATTCACTTTGACGATTCAAGGCAGTTGGAGGGCTCGGGGGCTGGAGTCTTGTTAACTTCCCCACGAGGTGATAAGTTCTGCTATGTCCTCCGTTTAATGTTCCCTTGTACTAACAATGCTGCTGAGTATGAAGCTCTCCTCCATGGTTTGCGGATGGCCAAGGAGATGAACTTGAGCCGGGTTAAATGCTTTGGCGATTCAGATCTGGTAGCACAGCAAGTATCTGGCAAGTGGGACTCCAAGGATCCGCTTATGGCAGCATATCGATGAGAGGTGGACGCTGTCGCTGGACACTTCAAAGGATATCAAGTGGATCATATAGACCGACAAAAGAATGAAGCGGCCGATGCGTTAAGCCGGCTAGGTTCCCAGCATAAACCGGTTCCCCTAATACTTTCTTGGATGAATTGCATAATCCGTCGGTGCAGATACCTTCAGAGGAGGATTTGGATGTTCCTGATCCGGAAGCACAATTGGTTGCAGCACTTCATGTCATTCGGATTGGACACTCCCTTACTTGGCATACCTGAACCGAGGTGAGTTACCAGAGGACGAAGTCGAGGCCCGGCAGATAATCCGGCGGTCTAAATCTATGACTATCATCAATGGAGAACTTCATCACCGCAGCGTTTCTGGAGCGTTTCAGCGGTGTGTATCATCAGAAGAAGGCTGTGATATTCTTCGAGAGATTCATGAAGGGGATTGTGGTCATCACGCCGGTTCAAAATCCTTGGTGGCTAAAGCTTTTCGTCATGGGTTCTACTGGTTGACGGCTCATGCCGACGCAGAGGACTTGGTCAGAAAATGTGATGCTTGCCAGAAATTCTCACTGCGTGCTCATATACCGGCGCAGGAGCTGAGAATGATCCCAATCACTTGGCCGTTTGCGACTTGGGGGCTCGATATGGTTGGACCCTTCAAGAGATCCCAAGACCAGAAAACCCACCTGTTGGTAGCAGTGGATAAGTTTACAAAATGGGTTGAAGCGGAGCCTGTCAGTAAGTGTGATGCAGCAACAGCGGTTCAGTTCATCAAAAAGGTGATTTTCCGGTTTGGCTTTCCGCACAGTATTATAACTGATAACGGCACCAATCGTCCAAGGGGGCTATGGAGGAATTCTGTCAGTGAGAGCATATTCGTCTTGATGTATCATCAGTAGCTCACCCTCAGTCTAATGGCCAAGCTGAAAGAGCCAATCAAGAGATCTTGAGAGGCATCGAACCCCGGCTTATGGTTCCTTTGCAGAGAACACCGGGTTGTTGGGTAGAGGAATTGCCTTCTGTCTTATGGAGCATCAACACTACACCTAACAGATCCACAGGGTACACGCCTTTCTTCATGGTATATGGAGCTGAAGCGGTCCTCCCTAGTGATATCCGGCACGACTCGATGCGGGTGGCGGCTTATGTTGAAGCGGATAATGAACAAGCAAGACAGGACGGCTTGGACCGGCTGGACGAGGATCGGGACACGGCAGTAGCGCGATCGGCGATTTACCAGCAAGACCTGCGCCGGTACCACACTCGCCGGGTGAAAACCAGGACGTTTCAAGAAGGAGATCTGGTGCTCCGGCTCATCCAGGACCAGACAGATATGCACAAGTTATCCCCACCCTGGGAAGGACCCTTTGTGGTCAGCAAGAACCTGCACAACGGATCATATTACCTCGTCGACGTTCGAGAACATAAGGACTCACGTACGGCGGAGGAGGAGACCAAGCGGCCATGGAACAACGCTCTTCTTCGACCTTACTATACTTGAGCCATCGGCTCCGCTTTATGTACAATGTATATATTATGATTAATAAAATAAACCGGCGCCCCCGGTAAACTGGGGAATCAGCCATCCTTTTCACAAGAGTATCACATGGGGGCTTCCGTGCAAGGAAGTTTTCCATGGCCTCTTAAACCGGCACCCTTGACAAAATCAAGGAATCAGCCGTCCTTTCTATACAAACAAGAATCACATGGGGGCTTCCGCGGGCAAGGAAGTTACCCATGGCCTCTTGAACCAGCGGCCATATGAAGCCCATCATAAGAGCACTGCTCTGGTTGCTTCGGCAATTTCCACATGATGATGAAGGGGCAAAAGAGGGTTTGATGCCTAGCACGACTCAAACATATGCCCCGACGAGCAATGCTCACACGCTACCTGGGGGCTCCTGATGCAAGTTCATCAACGAGTTGAAAACTCTTGTAGTGAACACGGCTTGGAAGCCCGGTGTATACACCTAAAACCCCGGATTAACCTGCCTGCATCGAGTAAATCGCGCCGTCCAGGTAAACTTGGTATGACCCGTCGAACGTATCACAAGTCAATCCTTCGAGACCCTGAACTTGGTCACGTTAAATTGACAATCATCAAGTGATTACCCAAGCCAAAATCTTTATGAGATTTTGAACATTGGGTAGCTTTTGACATTGATGATTTGGTTAAAGATTGTGGATCATCTTAACAGGCTTTGCTAAAATGGTTAATGACAGTAGCCTCGCAGCTCATAAAAAGCCTCGAATTTGGAGCCTGGCAACTCGTAAAAAGCCTCGACTACATGGTCTTATTTGCCCAAAAACTTTATTTTCCATTTTTTTCTATTTTCACAAATCTTTATCTTCAAGGTCATTGGTTTTTCAACCAAGTCCATTGATTCAAGACCGGACAACTACAAAGTTGTCACTACATCTGTATCTACAGAGCTATAGTCTGGGTCATGAACACCAGCACTACCGGATCGGCTTCATAAAAAGCCAACAGAGAGCCAAGGGAGTCATCAACACTCACGTCTTGGATTACTCGTGCCGGATTAAGGTTTGCAGATACACTTAATCACATGTATGATATATGATTGTATCTTATACACAGTTCAAGTTATTAACTTAGATCATGTGCTTGGGTAGTATAACCCGTCCGGTGGTAAACTGCCAGGACATTCTTAGCATTGTTTATGCAGAAAACAGGTAAATATAAACTGTTGACACATTGCAAGCAGGAGATAATTTAGGAGTTGCCGGATAAATTAATGCCATATAAAGATAGAGTGGAACGTAGACAGTATCTCAACTATTCTATTACAAGGCACTGGCAGGCCCAAAAGAATATCAGTTTTCTCGCAAAAGTGTTCAAATACATAGAACTAAGCCGGCACCGGTTTAGGATTCTGCTTCGGCTCGCTGTGAAGACTGAGGGGCAGCTTTTTCCGGATCTTCGACGACTTCTGGCAGCTGTTGGAAATCAGGGGTGCTCCAGTCAATCTTGGCAAGGGCGCGGAAATATACTTCATCGTTTATAAGTTCTGACGGTTCAATGTCAGGAGCGAAGGTATGCTTATGAACGGGTGGAATCAGATTTTCGATGTCATAAGACGGCCGCTCCACCCGCACATTCTCTAGATCATAACCCGGATGATACCTTGTTAAGTCCGCCTCATCAGCAAGCTTACTGGCAAGAGGGCACATGTCTTTGGTTAAGGCGCGAAGATCTTCAGCGGAGAAGGCTGATCCGTCCTCTTTCGTAATTGGGATAACCATTTATGGCCTCCGCCGGATCAAAATCGGGAACCATGCCTTGGCCCGGGTTAACGCCATGAGGGAACCAGCTCTTGCAGAAGATTTCTTCACTTCAACAATTCGGGTAGGCAAGATGGATAATTTCTGCAGAGTACCTCGGATGGTGGTCGGCGCCGGTTTATTGTGCGAAATAGCACTGATGGCCCTCTGAGCACCGGCATAGAGTTGTTCCACCAAGGTATAAGCAGCCTTCAGCTTCCTCCGTACATCATCCCCAAGATGAGTCACGCGTCTCCCTGTATACAAGTGATGAGTTAAGCCGGAGCAGTATAAGATTGCAAGGATAAAGCATATGAAAACAAGTACTTACCGAAGATGGCAGATGTCATATCGTCTATATGCTGCCTTAACCCGGATAACTCCTCCGTCACCGGGTTAAGAGCAGCCTCCACATCCTTGGCTCTTTTCTCTAAAGCAGACCTCTGTACCTCCCAAGTGGACCGCTCCGCTTCAAAATCTTTTTTGAGCTTCTCCATACTAGCTAAAGCAAGGGTAAGCTCCTCCTTAGCTTTAGTCGAAGTAGTCTCTTGAAAGGCCAGGTTATTCCGGAGCTCAGTTGTCTCCGAAGCCCTCCGGTTCAAGTCAGCCTGCAGAAGACAGAAAATATCAGCTATTCATGAAGAACAGTTCAATCAAAAGTCTCAAGCACATAACAAGTTATGCACTCGACACTTGGGGGCTAATGTACAATTGAAGTGAAAGAAAGCGAGTTTTTTCAAACAAGTCCCAAGCACATAACAAGTTATGTCCTTGACACTTGGGGGCTAATGTAAGGTCATTCTCAAACATAGAAGAAGTCCCGATTCACCCGCAGTGGAGTAAACCGGCCCTTGGGGGCTACACGTGCAATCAAGCTATTCCAGTTAACCTACCAAAGTCCCAGTTTACCCTAAAGGCTAAACTGGCACTTGGGGGCTACAATGGCCTAATAGTGCAGTTACAAGATACAAGCAGAAATGAAAGGCAAAGGGAAAGAAGTTACCTCATATTTTTCCTTCATCAAGTTTACCAAACCGGCCTCATGGTCGCGGTTGGTAAAGAGCCGGTTTAGATACCCAGAATGGAGCTCCTGGGCACTAATCTGCGCATAACTAGACAAGTCAGTGCTCCACTTGCCTTTGTCTTTCTGAAGAACTTCCTCCTTGGCAGTGTGTCTGGCCAAGATAACAGGTTCTGTAGGAGCAGTAAAACCTATCCCAGTAATCTCGACATCTTCTGTCGAGGCAGCAGTTGGCGTGGGGGGATCATCAGCGACAGCGAGATCGGTGCGTACCGGACTAACAGGAGCCGGACTAGCCTGGGGAGGACTAACCCGGACAGGGCTGCCCGGTTCAGCAACGTTCTCCATAGCATCACCCCCCGGAGCAGCAAGATATTCGTGGTCCATTGGGGAAGGATCATTGAGCGGAACTTCAGCGTTCTCTTCTAGAGGATTGGCAGCTTCAAGATCCTCTGCCGGTTCAGAAGCGTTTCCGGCTGCCGGTTTATTCAACTTTGCCTTCTTGCTAGGCTTGGGCATACTGAAAAGATTAAAGGAATATTGAAAATCACAAGTCAAACAGGAAAGATAAACTAGACATACTGAAAGATGACTTACCCAGGAACGGTCTTAAGCACCGGGACTTGGGTGGCAGTTGACTCGCCGGAAGAAGACAGAGGAGTTTCCTGATAGTTTGGACCAGACGGTTTAAGAGGTTTGCGAATAAGACCTACTTTTGGATGAAGAATGATTGGAGTAAGCAAAACCTCTGAGCGGCGTCTTCGAGCCGGCGTGTGGGGTAATCCGGAGGATTCAACCACGTGACCACTGTGGCGTGTGGTCCGGCGAGCCTCATGCTGCTGTTTCTTCAAAAGAATATTGGGATCCAATTGAGCATAAGGGTGAGAAAATGGATATTTCCGGGCTACCCGACGAACTTTGGGTGGTAATGGTTCTGAATCAGAGGAAAGAGAGATTACCTCAACTTCATCCGCTTTACTCCCTTCCGCCGAATCCTGGGAAAAGACATTGTTAATATAAATACAGACAAAGGAAAGTTAAAAGGTGTAAGAACCAAGCAGTACCTCAGAAGCCGGATCATCTTCTTCGAGGTTTGAACCAGAAGCAGCGGCAGGCCTTTTCTTGTGGTTCTTCACGGACAAACTCTTCTTGCGAGATGGCTTTGCCAGTTTATCTTGGGTTTTCCGTTTCCAGAAGGGGTCATTGGCCTGTATGAAGGAATAAAAGTATATTGAAGACAAGTAATATGGACGGATTAAAACAAAGAGAAAGGGACATAAGAATCTTACCGATGGTGGCTTATTGTTCACGCAGAAGGGTGCTAAACCGGTCCGGCTGCACTCCTCCAGAGGAATATTCAACATCTTCTTAGCGGACTCAGTAACTTCATTGTCTGGAAGCACCATAGCTGTGTGACGTTGAGGGTCCTTCGGATTACCGGTATACTCACACATTAAGCCGGAACGCCGGCTTAACGGGAGAATGCTCCAAGAGAGCCAGCAGCGGACAAAGTCAACTCCGGTTAAACCGTTGGCAACAAAAGCCCTGAGTTTTGAAAGTTGGGGGCATATCGAGCCTGGTCTTGGGCACTCAGACGTTGCGGGAAAGGGTGATCCACTGTCAGACGATAAGGGCGGTAACCCGGCAGTGGATTTTCTCCCTCTGGTGAAGTGTCCTTGCAGTAGAACCAGGTCTGATTCCATTCCTTGGGATGGCTGTGAAGAGTGGCGTGAGGAAAACTGACATCTTTCCTCTTCTGGATGCTCATACCGCCGAGTTCAGTATTGGGCCCGTCGGAGAATTCAGTCCGGCGATTCAGATGGAAGAAGTCCCGGAATAGCTCTACGGATGGCTCCTCTTGCAGATAGGCTTCTGAGAAGACTTGGAAGTTGCAGATGTTTGATATGGAATTGGGACCTATGTCTTGTGGATGGAGATGAAAATCGGCTAAAACGTCGCGGAAGAACTTTGAACCGGGAGGGCTAAAGCCCCGGGCCAGATGATCGAAAAAGGCTGAGGAGGGCACTCTTTCCCAGGGGCCCGCCAGTGCAGAACCTCTTTCGGATCTAAACCGCCTATTGAGGCCACCTTTACTAAGTCATCCTCGGTAATCCGGGATGGGACCTAGTTGCAAGCGACGAACTGTTTAGCCGCAGAAGTCATCTTTTCAAGGAGGGAATGCTGAAAAATACAATACAAGACCTGGTTTACGATCCACTAGATATAAACCGGCATGTTCTATGAAGATATTGACCTGATTGGCGGTTTAAGCAAGGGACTAATGGTACCTACTGATCTGGAGCAAGCATGAACGAGACAGCTACCGGTTTATGAAGCTTAGAAGTGAAAAGTTAAATCGCCAATTACAGGATGCAGGTCTAAATCTAAACCATCAGTACATGCATATAAGGCGTAGGTTACAATTGAACAGGTGACATACGCGGATAAGTTGCAGATCTAAAGTGTGAGAAACAACTTTCACATGAGCAGTGGTAAAATATGGATCTACAGCACAGGGAAAAATCAAGATAATTGAAGTCATATTCGTTGAAGGCAGCGAAGGTTTTTTCAGATCCAGTTTTGCTAGCAGTATTGGGGGAACTAAGATTGTAAAGATGGAGCGGAGTCGCGCATACAAGAGTTGACCTAAAAAGATTTAACATCTACGACTAAGAACCACCTATGGCGATGAACAGTGAGGAGCGGAGGTTCATCTGCGAGCTCTCGAGAAACCCTAGAACTAAGATCTATGGGGAAGAAGAAGTAACGCACCCGAGGAAGCGGAAGGACGACGACGAGTCTCTGGACACGCTCAGGTTGATGCAGCGGCCGGGCTTGGTGAAGACGACGAGCTCGAAGGACGGCGGCGGAGCTTGAGCGCTGGAGGACAGAGGAAAATGAAGCAGAGGGGATAAAGAGATGGCCCTCGGCCCTATTTATAGGCCGAGGAGATAAAATGGCAGGCGCGGGAATCGAGGAGACCAAAAATCGGATATGGATTGAGTTGTCGCCTCGATCTTTGGAGCTTTAATAAGTAAAGGTAAAAACAGGTGCAGGCATTGAATGTGTGAATGATGTCACGACGGTTTAAAGCGACACAGAGGGATGACGTCATGCCGGTTTACCAAGCATACTGAAGCTGCGGAAACGAAAGGCTGTACAAGACTTTGGAGATTGACATGAACAGGTTCAAATCAATCTGGGGCCTAATGTCAGGGATATTACTACCAGGTATAAACCGACCAGGAGGGTCCGGTTTAAGTTATCAAGATTATATTATCAGAGAGGACCAGCGAAGTATGAAGTAAAAGATTGTAGCCCAGGAGGCTTACAGCCCATATGTTAGGGGCCATGATTTGTAAACCGTCGTACTATGTAACTTGGGATGTAGGATAGAAAGAGCAGAGATCGAGGCGGGCACGTTTATGAGCCGGCCTCGGGACTCTGTAAACCGGACCGGGCGTCACCTCTTATATAAAGGGACGACCCGGCGACGGTTCAGGACAAGAAACAACAGCTTGAGACACAGGCAAAGCGGATTCGCTCCCTGGTCATCGAAGCCCAAGCAATACCACACCAAACTAGACGTAGGCTTTTACCTTCATCGAAGGGGCCGAACTAGTATAAAATCACTGTGTCCTTCGTCCGCTTTAACCCCTTTAAGCTAACCCGTAGCGATGGCCTCACGACTAAGTCCTTTTGCTAGGACATCTGTCGTGCTAAATCCACGACAGTAATGGTGTGTCCGAACTTCGTAACCGTACTTTATTAGATATGGTGTGATCTATGATGTCTCTTACCGATTTACCACTATCGTTTTGAGGTTATGCTTTAGAGACTGCTCCATTCACCTTAAATAGGGCACCATCTAAATCAGTTGAGAAGACACCTTACGAAATGTGGTTTGGCTAGGAACCCAAGTTGTCGTTTCTTAAAGTTTGGTGCTGCAATGCTTATGTAAAAAAGCTTCAACCTAATAAGCTTAAACCCAAGTCGGAGAAATGTGTCTTCATAGGATACCCAAAGGAAACTATTGGGTACACCTTCTGTCACAGATCCGAAGGCAAGATATTCGTTGCTAAGAATGGATCATTTCTAGAGAAGGAGTTTCTCTCAAAAGAAGTGAGTGGGAGGAAAGTAGAACTTGATGAGGTAATTGTACCTTCTCCCGAATTGGAAAGTAGTTCATCACATAAATTACTTCCAGTGATTCCTACACCAATTAGTGAGGAAGCTAATGATGATGATCATGAAACTTCAGATCAAGTTACTACTGAACCTCGTAGGTCAACTAGAGTATGTTCCGCACCAGAGTGGTATGGTAACCCTGTTCTCGAAGTCATGTTACTAGACCATGACGAAACTACGAACTATGAGGAAGCGATGGTGAGCCCAGATTCCGCAAAATGGCTTGAGGCCATGAAATCTAAGATGGGATCCATGCATGAGAACAAAGTGTGGACTTTGGCCGACTTGCCCGATGATCGGCAAGCCATTGAAAATAAATGGATTTTTAAGAGGAAGACTGATGCCGATCGTAATGTTACTGTCTACAAAGCTCAACTTGTTGCGAAAGGTTTTCGACAAGTTCAAGGAGTTGACTACGATGAGACTTTCTCACCCGTAGTGATGCTTAAGTCTGTCTGAATCATGTTAGCAATTGCCACATTTTATGATTATGAAATATGGCAAATGGATGTCAAAACTGCATTCCTTAATGGACATCTCAAAGAAGAGTTGTATATGATGCAACCAGAAGGTTTTGTCGATCCTAAAGGTGCTAACAAAGTGTGTATGCTCCGGTGATCCATCTATGGACTGGTGCAAGCATCTCGGAGTTGGAATATACGTTTTGATGAGGTGATCAAAGCATATGGTTTTATACAGACTTTTGGAGAAGGTTGTATTTACAATAAAGTGAGTGGGAGCTCTATAGCATTTTTGATATTGTATGTGGATGACATATTGTTGATTGGAAATGATTTAGAATTTTTGTATAGCATAAAAGGATACTTGGATAAGAATTTTTCAATGAAAGACCTCGGTGAAGCTGCTTATATATTGGGCATCAAGATCTACAGAGATAGATCAAGACGCTTAATTGGACTTTCCCAAAACGCATACCTTGATAAAGTTTTGAAGAAGTTCAAAATGGATTAGTCAAATAAAGGGTTCTTGCATGTGTTACAAGGTGTGAAGTTGAGTCGGACTCAATGCCCGACCACTGAAGAAGATAGAGAGAAAATGAAATTCATTCCCTATGCTTCAGCCATAGGTTCTATCATGGATGCAATGCTGTGTACCAGACCTGATGTGTGCCTTGCTATAAGTCTAGCTGGGAGGTACTAAAGTAATCCAGGAGTGGATCACTAGACAGCGGTCAAGAACATCCTGAAATACCTGAAAAGGACGAAAGATATGTTTCTCGTTTATGGAGGTGACAAAGAGCTCATCCTAAATGGTTACGTCGATGCAAGCTTTGACACTGATTTGGGTGACTCGAAGTCACAAACCGGATACATATTTTTGTTGAACGGTGGAGCTGTCAGTTAGTGCAGTTCCAAGCAGAGCGACATGGCGAGATCTACGTGTGAAGCGGATTACATAGCTGCTTCGGAAGCAACAAATGAAGGAGTCTGGATGAAGGAGTTCATATCCGATATAGGTCTAATACCTAGTGCATCAGGTCCAATGAAAATCTTTTGTGACAACACTGGATCAATAGCCTTGGCGAAGGAATCCAGGTTTCACAAGAGAACCAAGCACATCAAGAGACGCTTCAACTCCATCCGCGATCAAGTCAAGGAGGGAGACATAGAAATTTGCAAAATACATATGGATCTAAATGTTGTAGACCCGTTGACTAAGCCTCTTCCACGAGCAAAACATGATCAGCACCAAGACTCCATGGGTGTTAGAATCATTACTATGTAATCTAGATTATTGACTCTAGTGCAAGTGGGAGACTGAAGGAAATATGCCCTAGAGGCAATAATAAAGTTGTTATTTATATGTCCTTATATATGATGATTAATGTCTTTTATTCATGCTAGAATTTTATTAACCGGAAACTTGATACATGTGTGAATACATAGACAAAACAGAGTGTCCTTAGTATGCCTCTACTAGACTAGCTGGTTAATCAAAGATGGTTGAGTTTCCCAACCATAGACATGTGTTGTCATTTGATGAACGAGATCACATCATTAGGAGAATGATGTTATGGACAAGACCCATCCGTCACCTTAGCATAATGATCATTTAGTTTTATTGCTATTGCTTTTTTCATGACTTATACATGTTCCTCTATCTATGAGATTATGCAACTCCCTAATACCGGAGGAACACTTTGTGTGCTATCAAACGTCACAACGTAACTGGGTGATTATAAAGATGCTCTACAGGTGTCTCCGAAGGTGTTTGTGGTGTTGGCATAGATCCAGAATAGGATATGTCACTCCGAGTGTCGGAAAGGTATCTCTGGGCCCTCTCGGTAATGCACATCATAATAAGCCATGCAAGAAAATGACTAACGAATTAGTCACGAGATGATGTATTATGGAACGAGTAAAGAGACTTGCCGGTAACGATATTGAACTAGGTATGAAGATACCGACGATCGAATCTCGGACAAGTAGCATACCGATGACAAAGGGAACAACGTATGTTGTTATGCGGTGAAGGAAATATGCCCTAGAGGCAATAATAAAGTTGTTATTTATTTCCTTATATCATGATAAATGTTTATTATTCATGCTATAATTGTATTAACCGGAAACTTAGTACATGTGTGAATACATAGACAAAACAGAGTGTCCCTAGTATGCCTCTACTAGACTAGCTCATTGATCAAAGATGGTTATGTTTCCTAGCCATAGACATGCGTTGTCATTTGATCAACGGGATCACATCATTAGGAGAATGATGTGATGAACAAGACCCATCTGTTAGCTTAGCACACTGATCGTTTAGTTTTACTGCTATTGCTTTCTTCATAACTTATACATGTTCATATGACTATGTGATTGTGCAACTCCCGAATACCGGAGGAACACCTTGTGTGCTATCAAACGTCACAACATAACTGGGTGATTATAAAGATGCTCTACAGGTGTCTCCAAAGGTGTTCGTGGTGCTGGCATAGATCAAGAATAGGATTTGTCACTCTGAGTGTCGGAGAGGTATCTCCGGGCCCTCTCGGTAACACACATCATAATAAGCCTTGCAAGCAAATGACTAATGAGTTAGTCACGAGATGATGTATTACGGAACGAGTAAAGAGACTTGCCGGTAACGAGATTGAACTAGGTATTGAGATACCAACGATCGAATCTCGGGCAAGTAACATACTGATGACAAAGGGAACAATGCATGTTGTTATGCGGTTTGACCGATAAAGTTTTTCGTAGAATATCTAGGAGCCAATATGAGCATCCAGGTTCCGCTATTGGTTCTTGACCGAAGATGGGTCTCGGTCTAACCCGTAGGGTCCGCACGCTTAACGTTTGATGATGATCGGTATTATGAGTTTATGAGTTTTGATGTACCGAAGGTAGTTCGGAGTCCCGGATGAGATCACGGACATGACAAGGAGTCTCGGAATGTCTGAGACATAAAGATTGATATATTGGACAACTATATTCGGACACCAGAAGTGTTCTGGGTGTTATCGGATAAAACTGGAGTGCCAGAGGGGGTTACCAGAACCCCCCCCCCCCCGGGGGAGTATGGGCCATAGTGGGCCTTGGGGGAAAAGAGAGAGGAAACCCATAGGGCTGGCCGCGCCCCCTAGGAATCCTAGTTGTACTAGGAATGGGGGGAGTCGCCCCTCTCCTTCCTTCTCCTCTTCTTCTTCCTTTCCAACTCCTAGTAGGAATAAGAAAGGGAATTCCTATTCCTACTAGGAGTAGGAATCCTACTCCTGACGCGCCATACATGGCCGGCCGGCCCTCCCCCCTTGCTCCTTTATATACGGGGGCAGGGGGCACCCAATGATACACAAGCAACATTGTTTTAGTTGTGTGTGGTGCCCCACTCCAAAGAAACACACCTCGATCATATCGTTGCAGTGCTTAGGTGAAGCCCTGCGCCGGTAGCTTCATCATCTCCGTCACCACGCCGTCGTGCTAACGCAACTCTCCCGTGAAGCTCAACTGGATCAAGAGCTCGTGGGACGTCATCGAGCTGAACGTGTGCTGAACGCAGAGGTGCTGTACGTTTGGTGCTTGGATCGGTTGAATCGCGAAGACGTTCGACTACATCAACTGCGTCACTAGACGCTTCCGCTTTCGGTCTACAAGGGTACATAGACACACTCTCCCCTCTCGTTGCTATGCATCTAGTAGATAGATCTTGCGTCATCGTAGGAATTTTTTTGAAACACTACGTTCCCCAATAGTGGCATCATGAGCCAGGTCTATGCGTAGATGGTATGCACGAGTAGAACCCAATGAGTTGTGGGCGATAATAGTCATACTTTGATTCGGCGGTATTGTAAGATGAAGCGGCCCGGACCGACATTACACGTACGCTTACGCGAGACTGGTTTCACCGTTACGAGCACTCGTTGCTTAAAGGTGACCGGCGGGTGTCTGTCTCTCTCACTTTAGCTGAATCGAGTGTGACTACGCCCAGTCCTTGTGAAGGTTAAAACAACACATACTTGACGAAAAATCGTTGTGGTTTTTGTATGAGTAGGTAAGAACGGTTCTTGCTAAGCCCGTAGCAGCCACGTAAAACTTGCAACAACAAAGTAGAGGACGTCTAACTTGTTTTTGCAGGGCATGTTGTGATATATGGTCAAGACGTGATGAGTTATACGTTACTGTATGAGATGATCATGTTTTGTAAATTTATCGGCAACCGGCAGGAGCCTTATGGTTGTCTCTTTATTGTATAAATTGTGAAGGCCATGTAATTGCTTTACTTTATCACTATGAGTTAGCGATAGTAGTAGTAGCAATAGTTGGCGAGACGGCCACGAGTCCACGACGCTACGATGAAGATCATGGTGTCAAGCCAGTGACGATGGAGATCATGATGATTCTTTGGAGATGGAGATCAAAAGCACAAGACGATGATGGCCATATCATGTCACATATTTTGTTTGCATGTAATGTTTATATTATTATGCTTCTTATTTTGCTTAGTACGACAGTAGCATTATAAGATGATCCCTTACAAAATTTCAAGGTACAAGTGTTCCCCCCGAGTATGCACCGTTGCGAAAGTTCGTCGTGCCGAGACACCACGTGATGATCGGGTGTGATAAGCTCTACGTTCAAATACACCGGGTGTAAGACAGTTTTGCACACGCAGAATACTCGGGTCAAACTTGACGAGCCTAGCATGTACAGACATGGCCTCGGAACAATAGAGACCGAAAGGTCGAGCGTGGATCATATAGTAGATATGATCAACATAAGATGTTCACCATTGAAAACTGCTCCATCTCACGTGATGATCGGACATGGTTTAGTTGATTTGGATCACGTGATCACTTAGATGACTAGAGGGATGTCTATCTAAGTGGGAGTTCTTTAGTAATATGATTAATTGAACTTTAATTTATCATGAACTTAGTCCTCATAGTTTTTTTGCATATCTATGTTGTTGTAGATCAATGGCCCGTGCTACTGTTCCCTTGAATTTTAATGTGTTCCTAGAGAAAGCTAAGTTGAAAGATGATGGTAGCAATTACACGGACTAGGTCCGTAACTTGAGGATTATCCTCATTGCTGCACAGAAGAATTATGTCCTTGAAGCACCGCTAGGTGACAAGCCCCCTCCCGCCAATGTAGACTCTTTGAACGTCTGGCAGACGCGGTCTGGTGACTACACGATAGTTGAGTGTGCCATGCTTTACGGCTTAGAACCGGGACTTCAACGACGTTTTGAATGTCATGGAGCATATGAGATGTTCCAGGAGTTGAAGTTAATATTTCAAGCAAATGCCCGGATTGAGAAATATGAGATTTCCAATAAGTTGTACAGCTGCAAGATGGAGGAGAATAGTTCTATCAGTGAACACTTACTCAGAATGTCTGGGTACCATAATCATATGACTCAACTTGGATACAAAGTTGACGACGATAGTGTTATTGATAGAGTTCTTCAATCACTGCCACCAAGCTATAAAGGCTTCGTGATGAACTATAATATGCAAGGGATGCAGAAGATGATTCACGAGCTCTTCGCTATGCTCAAAGTTGCGGGGGTAGAAATCAAAAAGGAGCATCAAGTGTTGATGGTTAACAAGACCACTAGTTTCAAGAAAAAGGGCAAGGGAAAGAAGGGGAACTTCAAGAAGAATAGCAAGACAGTTGCTACTCCCTCGAAGAAACCCAAGTCTGGAGCCAAGCCTGAAACTGAGTTCTTCTACTACAAAGGGACTGGACACTGGAAGCGGAACTGCCCCAAGTATTTGGCGGATAAGAAGGATGGCAAAGTGAACAAAGGTATATATGATATACATGTTATTGACGTGTACCTTACTAATGCTCATAGTAGCACCTTGGTATTTGATACTGGTTCGGTTGCTAATATTTGTAACTTGAAACAGGGGCTACGGATTAAACGAAGATTAGCTAAGGACGAGGTGACGATGCGCGTGGGAAATGGTTCCAAAGTCAATGTGATCGCCGTCGGGATGCTACCTCTACATCTACCTTCGGGATTAGTTTTAGACCTGAATAATTGTTATTTGGTGCCAGCGTTAAGCATGAACATTATATCTCGATCTTGTTTATTGCGAGATGGTTATTCATTTAAATCTGAGAATAATGGTTGTTCTATTTATATGAGTAATATCTTTTATGGTCATG
This sequence comes from Secale cereale, assembly GCA_902687465.1. Taxonomy (NCBI): domain Eukaryota; kingdom Viridiplantae; phylum Streptophyta; class Magnoliopsida; order Poales; family Poaceae; genus Secale; species Secale cereale. The sequence continues at coordinate 818,959,454 of LR738713.1, read as the reverse complement.
CACCCTTGAAGAGTGGTCTATTCTTGTTGGATCTCGATCATAGTGATATACATATCCATAATATTGAAGCCAAAAGATGCAAGGTTGATAATGATAGTGCAACTTATTTGTGGCATTGCCGTTTAGGTCATATTGGTGTAAAGCGCATGAAGAAACTCCATAATGATGGACTTTTGGAATCACTTGGTGCTTGCGAACCATGCCTCATGGGCAAGATGACTAAGACTCCGTTCTCCGGAACAATGGACTGAGCAACTGATTTGTTGGAAATCATACATACTGATGTATGTGGACCGATGAGTGTTGAGGCTCGCGGCGGGTATCGTTATTTTCTGACCTTCACTGATGATTTGAGCAGATACGGGTATATCTACTTGATGAAACACAAGTCTGAAACATTTGAAAAGTTCAGAGAATTTCAGAGTGAAGTAGAAAATCATTGTAACAAGAAAATAAAGTTTCTATGATCTGATCGTGGAGGCGAATATTTGAGTTACGAGTTTGGTCTTCATTTGAAACAATGTGGAATAGTTTCACAACTCACGCCACCCGGAACACCACAACGTAATGGTGTGTCCGAACGTCGTAACCATACTTTATTAGATATGGTGCGATCTATGGCGTCTCTTACCGATTTACCACTATTGTTTTGGGGTTATGCTTTAGAGGCAGCTGCATTCATGTTAAATAGGGCAACATCTAAATTCGTTGAGACGACACCTTATGAACTGTGGTTTGGCAAGATACCAAAGTTGTCATTTCTTAAAGTTTGGGGTTGCGATGCTTATGTGAAAAAGCTTCAACCTGATAAGCTCGAACCCAAGTCGGAGAAATGTGTCTTCATAGGATACCCAAAGGAGACTATTGGGTACACCTTCTATCACAGACCCGAAGGCAAGATATTCGTTGCTAAGACTGGATCCTTTCTAGAGAAGGAGTTTCCCTCGAAAGAAGTGAGTGGGAGAAAAGTAGAACTTGATGAGGTAATTGTACCTTCTCCCGAATTGGAAAGTAGCACATCACAGAAACTAGTTCCAGTGATTCCTACACCAATTAGTGAGGAAGCTAATGATGATGATCAAGAAGCTTCGGATCAAGTTACTACTGAACTTTGTAGGTCAACCAGAGTACATTCTGCACCAGAGTGGTACGGCAACCCAGTTCTGGAAGTCATGTTACTAGACCATGATGAACCTACGAACTATGAGGAAGCGCTGATGAGCCCAGATTCCGCAAAATGGATTGAGGCCATGAAATCTAAGATGGAATCCATGTAGGAGAACAAAGTGTGGACTTTGGTTGACTTGCCCAATGATCGGCAAGCCATTGAAAATAAATGGATCTTCGAGAGGAAAACCGACGGCGATGGTAATGTTACTGTCTACAAAGCTCGACTTGTTGCGAAAGGTTTTCGACAAGTTCAAGGAGTTGACTACGATGAGACTTTCTCATCCGTAGCGATGCTTAAGTCTGTCCGAATCATGTTAGCAATTGCCGCATTTTATGATTATGAAATCTGGCAAATGGATGTCAAAACTGCATTCTTGAATGGATATCGCAAAGAGGAGTTGTATATGATTTAACCAGAAGGTTTTGTTGATCCTAAAGATGCTAACAAAGTGTGCACGCTCCAGCGATCCATCTATGGACTGGTGCAAGCATCTCGGAGTTGGAATATACACTTTGATGAGGTGATCAAAGCATATGGTTTTATACAGACTTTTGGAGAAGCCTGTATTTACAAGAAAGTGAGTGGGAGCTCTGTAGCCTTTCTGATATTATATGTGGATGACATATTATTGATTGGAAATGATATAGAATTTCTGGATGGCATAAAAGGATACTTGAATAAGAATTTTTCAATGAAAGACCTCGGTGAAGCTGCTTATATATTAGGCATCAAGATTTATAGAGATAGATCAAGACGCTTAATTGGACTTTCACAAAGCACATACCTTGATAAAGTTTTGAAGAAGTTCAAAATGGATCAGTCAAAGAAAGGGTTCTTGCCTGTGTTACAAGGTGTGAAGTTGAGTAAGACTCAATGCCCGACCAATGCAGAAGATAGAGAGAAAATGAAAGTCATTCCCTATGCCTCAGCCATAGGATCTATCATGTATGCAATGTTTTGTACCAGACCTGATGTGTGCCTTGCTATAAGTTTAGCAGGGAGGTACCAAAGTAATTCCGGAGTGGATCACTGAACAGCGGTCAAGAACATCCTGAAGTACCTGAAAAGGACAAAGGATATGTTTCTCATTTATGGAGGTGACAAAGAGCTCGTCGTAAATGGTTACGTCAATTCAAGCTTTGACACTGATCCAGATGACTCTAAGTCACAAACCCGATATGTATCTTTATTAAACGGTGCAGCTGTCAGTTGGTGCAGTTCCAAGCAGAGCGTCGTGGCGGGGTCTACCTGTGAAGCAGAGTACATAGCTGCTTCGGAAGCAGCAAATGAAGGAGTCTGGATGAAGGAGTTCATATCTGATCTAGGTGTAATACCTAGTGCATCGGGTCCAATGAAAATCTTTTGTGACAACACTAGAGCAATAGCCTTGTAGAAGGAATCCAGGTTTCACAAGAGAACCAAGCACATCAAAAGACGCTTCAATTCCATCTGCGATCAAGTCAAGGAGGGAGACATAGCAATTTGCAAGATACATATGGATCTGAATGTTGCAGACCCGTTGACTAAGCCTCTACCACGAGCAAAACATGATCAGCACAAAGACTCCATGGGTGTTAGAATCATTACTATGTAATCTAGATTATTGACTCTAGTTGAAGTGGGAGACTGAAGGAAATATGCCCTAGAGGCAATAATAAAATTGTTATTTATTTCCTTATATCATGATAAATGTTTATTATTCATGCTAGAATTGTATTAACCAGAAACTTAGTACATGTGTGAATACATAGACAAAACAGAGTGTCCCTAGTATGCCTTTACTAGACTAGCTCATTGATCAAAGATGGTTATGTTTCCTAGCCATAGACATGAGTAATCATTTGATCAACGGGATCACATCATTAGGAGAATGATGTGATGGACAAGACCCATCCGTTAGCTTAGCACTATGATCGTTTAGTTTTACTGCTATTGTTTTCTTCATAACTTATACATGTTCCTATGACTATGAGATTGTGCAACTCCCGAATGCCGGAGGAACACCTTGTGTGCTATCAAACGTCACAACGTAACTGGGTGATTATAAAGATGCTCTACAGGTGTCTCCGAAGGTGTTCGTGGTGTTGGCATATATCAAGAATAGGATTTGTCACTCTGAGTGTCGAAGAGGTATCTCTGGGCCCTCTCGGTAACACACATCACAATAAGCCTTACAAGCAAATGACTAATGAGTTAGTCACGAGATGATGTATTACGGAACGAGTAAAGAGACTTGTCGGTAACGATATTGAACTAGGTATTGAGATACCGACGATCGTATCTCGGGCAAGTAACATACCGATGACAAAGGGAACAACGCATGTTGTTATGCGGTTTGACCGATAAAGATCTTCGTAGAATATGTAGGAGCCAATATGAGTATCCAGGTTCCGCTATTGGTTATTCACCGGAGATGAGTCTCGGTCTAACTCGTAGAGTCCGCACGCTTAACGTTCGATGACGATCGGTATTATGAGTTTATGAGTTTTGATGTACCGAAGGTAGTTCGGAGTCCCGGATGAGATCACAGACATGATGAGGAGTCTCAGAATGTCCGAGACATAAATATTGATATATTGGACGACTATATTCGGACACCGGAAGTGTTCCGGGTGTTATCGGATAAAACCGGAGTGCCGGAGGGGGTTACCGGAACCCCCCCCCCCCACCCCCGGGGAGTATGGGCCATAGTGGGCCTTGAGGGAAAAGAGAGAGGCAGCCCATAGGGCTGGCCGCGCCCCCCTAGGAATCCTAGTTGGACTAGGAGTGGGGGAGGCACCCCTCTCCTTCCTTCTCCTCTTCTTCCTTTCCTACTCCTAGTAGGAATAGGAAAGGGGATTCCTATTCCTACTAGGAGTAGGAATCCTACTCCTGGTGCGCCATACATGGTCGGCCGGCCCTCCTCCCTTGCTCCTTTATATACGGGGGCACGGGGCACCCAAGGACACACATGCAACATTGTTTTAGCCGTGTGCGGTGCCCCCCTCCACAGAAACACACATCGGTCATATCGTTCCAGTGCTTAGGCGAAGCCCTGCGCCGATAGCTTCATCATCTCCGTCACCACGCCAACGTGCTGACGCAACTCTCCCGTGAAGCTCAACTGGATCAAGAGCTCATGGGACGTCATCTAGCTGAACGTGTGCTGAACGCAGAGGTGCCGTACGTTTGGTGCTTGGATCGGTTGAATCGCGAAGACGTTCGACTACATCAACCGTGTCACTAGACGCTTCTTCTTTCGGTCTACAAGGGTACGTAGACACACTCTCCCCTCTCGTTGCTATGCATCTAGTAGATAGATCTTGCATGATCGTAGGAATACTACGTTCCCCATCAGTGTCTTTGGTCGTCGGGTTCTCCGGCGGCTGCTGCGGCCCGCCTCTGGTGGACCCCGCGGCTACCCAGAATATGGCCAATAGGTAGGGCCCGCCGCCTGCGGGCCATGCCGATTGGCTTTTACTGTAGCGCCGTCCTTGCTGACGAGGGCGGCGTCACGCCGCGCATGGCTATAGTTCCACGCCGTGCCGGAGGGTGTCCGCCTGGTCGAGGTACACTGTTGCCATGCTCCCCCGTATCCCGGGGGGAACAGGTGGCACTATTGGCATACTCCATCTTGATCACGGTCGGCTGGTACAGACTCCGAGGGGGGAGAGGTCGGCAGCTAGGAGTTGGCCCGCTCCTCGGGCCGCCTTCTAGGGGCATGCCGCCTCCTGGAAAGCAGCCAGGAAGCCGGCCGTACGCCCAGTCGGCCTGAGGGGCTTGGGCAGCACCGATGTCTTAAAACGCCTTTGGGTGCGGATGAGGCTGCTGAAATAAATATGCCCTAGAGGCAATAATAAAGTTGTTATTTATATTTCCTTATATCATGATAAATGCTTATTATTCATGCTAGAATTGTATTAACCGAAAACTTAGTACATGTGTGAATACATAGACAAAACAAAGTGTCCCTAGTATGCCTCAACTTGACTAGCTCGTTGATCAAATATGGTTATGTTTCCTAACCAGATACATGTGTTGTCATTTGATGAGTGGGATCACAATATTAGAGAATGATGTGATGGACAAGACCCATCCCTTAGCTTAGCATAATGATCATTTAGTTTTATTGTTATTGCTTTCTTCATGACTTATACATGTTCCTCTGACTATGAGATTATGCAGCTCCCGAATACTAGAAGAACACCTTGTGTGCTATCAAATATCACAACGTAACTGGGTGATTATAAAGATGTTGTACAGGTGTTTCCGAAGGTCTTTGTTGGGTTGGCATAGATCAAGATTAGGATTTGTCACTCCGAGTATCGGAGAGGTATCTCTGGGCCCTCTCGGTAATACACATCATAATAAGCCTTGCAAGCAAATGACTAATGAGTTAGTCACAGGATGATGTATTACGGTACAAAGAAAGAGACTTGCTGGTAGCCCCTGGGTATTTGATACTGATGACCCACAAGTGTAGGGGATCTATCGTAGTCCTTTCGATGAGTAAGAGTGTCGAACCCAACGAGGAGCAGAAGGAAATGATAGGCAGTTTTCAGTAAGGTATTTTCTGCAAGCACTGAAATTATCGGTAACAGATAGTTTTGTGATAAGGTAATTGGTAGCAAGTTACAAATAGTAAAAGTAAATAAGGTGCAGCAAGGGGGCCCAATCCTTTTTCTAGCAAAGGATAAGCCTGGACAAACTCTTATATGAAGGAAAACGCTCCCGAGGACACATGGGAATTATCGTCAAGCTAGTTTTCATCACGATCATATGATTCGCGTTCGGTACTTTGATAATTTGGTATGTGGGTGGACCGGTGCTTGGGTGATGTCCTTACTTGGAAAAGCATCGCACTTATGATTAACCTCTATTGCAAGCATCCGCAACTACAAAAGAAGTATTAAGGTAAACCTAACCATAGCATGAAACATATGGATCCAAATCAGCCCCTTACGAAGAAACACATAAACTAGGGTTTAAACTTTTGTCACTCTAGCAACCCATCATCTACTTATTACTTCCCAATGCCTTCCTATAGGCCCAAACAATGGTGAAGTGTCATGTAGTCGACGTTCACATGATACCACTAGAGGAGAGACAACATACATCTCATCAAAATATCGAACGAATACCAAATTCACATGACTATTTATAGCAAGACTTCTCCCATGTCCTTAGGAACAAAAGTAACTACTCACAAGACATAATATTGTTCTTGATCAGAGGGGTATTAATATGCATAATGGATCTGAACATATGATCATCCACCAAGTAAACCAACTAGCATCAACTACAATGAGTAATCAATACTACTAGCAACCTACAGGTACCAATCTGAGGTTTGGACACAAAGATTGGATACAAGAGATGAACTAGGGTTTGAGAGGAGATGGTGTTGGTGAAGATGTTGATGAAGATAACCCTCCCTGTCGTGGAATTGTCACGGCAGATGTCCTAGGGTAAGGACTTAGTCGCGAGGCCAACGCATCTATGTGGTAGCTTGAGAGGGGTTGAGCGGAATCAAGAGACGCAATGCAAAACAAGGATTTAGACAGCTTCGAGCCCCGGGAAACATCATCCGGTAATAGCCCTACATGTTGTTTGAGGCTAGATCTCATTATGATCCTCATGGTGTCGCCGGTAAACCGGCTCTTTGTGTATAGCCCTAGAAATTGTTTCTTCTTGCTTGTAACTTGTGAGAACTTGTCCTTCTTTGGGGAGCCCTGTCCCTCCTTATATATGTTGAAGGGGCGGGTTACATGACTAGTCCTAGTAGGATTAGGATTACTCTGTTATAAGGAGTCCTAGTCTTGCTTCCTTTGTAGGTGAATATTCCTTATGCTTTCTTCATGAACCGGCCCACCATAACATGAACCGGCCTTCTGGGCCTTGGGCCTTGTCATCCGTCAGCCGCCCGCCGGGTTACCAGTGAATCATAAAAACCGTCTGGTCAGGGCGGGACGCAAGTGAATCGCCAAGTGTAAACCGTCTCAAATAAACCGCCAAGTCCGGCTGGGTTATAATTCCGGCTGGGTTACACCGCGGGGTATATCCCCGACACTCCCCAAGATGGGAGAGTTGTTGGTGATGATGGCGGTGACGATTTCCCCCTCCCGGAGGGAAGTATCCCCGACAGAACAGCTCCGCCGGGGCCCTAGATTGGTTCCGCCAAGGTTCCGCCTCGAGACAGCGGCATCTGGTCCCGAAAGCCTCCTTCTGATTTGTTTTCCAGGTCAAAACACCTCATATAGGAGAAGATGGGCATCAGGGGGTCACCGAGTGGCCCACGAGGAAGGGGGGCGCGCCCTGGGGGAGGGGGCACGCCCCCACCCTGGCAGATATCTTTCGCTAGATATTTTTTATATTTTCTGAAACGGTGTTTCATGGAGTTTCGGAGCTTTTTGAGTTGTGCAGAATAGGTCTCCAATGTTTGCTCCTTTTCCAGCCCAGAATTCCAGCTGCCGGTATTCTCCCTCTTCATGTAAACCTTGTAAAATAAGAGAGAAAAGGCATAAGTATTGTGACATAACGTGTAATAACAGCCCATAGTGCAATAAATATCAACATAAAAGCATGATGCAAAATGGACGTATCAACTCCCCCAAGCTTAGACCTCGCTTGTCCTCAAGCGAAAGCCGATATCGAAAAATGTGTCCACATGTTTAGAGATAGATGTGTCGATAAAAATAAAATACGGACATGAGGGCATCATGATCATTTTTATAACAGCAACACACATGTATTGTCATATTATTCTTATGCTAAAGTAACAATTCATTCACAATGTCAAGTATGAATCAGAAACTTCATTGAAAACCAACAAACTATGATCTCGGTCATTGAAGCAATTGCAATTTATCGTAACATCGGAAAGAGTCAATATAAGAGCTTTTCAGCAAGCCCACATACTGAACTATCATATAGCCTTTCACAATTGCTTACACTCACGCAATACTTATGGGTATGGAGTTTAATCGGACACAGAGAAAGATAGGGGCTTATGGTATTGCCTCCCAACCTTTTACCTCGAGGGTAATGTCAACAGTAATAGACCATGATAACTTACATCTAATTGGGTATATATGTTAGGATCTTTCCAACACAATGTGCTTGCCAAAGGATAAAATGTAAAAAGGAAAGGTGATTTTCACCTTGACTCTTATAAGGCAAGAATAATAGATAGGCCCTTCGCAGAGGGAAGCAGAGATTGTCATGTGCTTTTATGGTTGGATGCACAAAGTCTTAGCGCAAAAGAACGTCACTTTATATTGCCACTTGTGATAAGGACCTTTATTATGCAGTTCGTCACTTTTATTACTTCCATATCACAAGATCATATAAAGCTTATTTCCTCCACACTAATAAATCATACCTATTTTAGAGAGTTTGCAACAATGACAACTTACTTGAAGGATCTTACTCAATCCATAGGGAGGTATGGTGGACTCTCATGGCAAAACTGGGTTTAAGGATGTATGGAAGCACAAGTAGTATCTCTACTTGGTGCAAGGAGTTTTGGCTAGCATGAGGGGGAAAGGCAAGCTCAACATGTTGGATGATCCATGACAATATACTTTATTTTAGATATCATAAAACATAACCCATTATGTTGTCTTCCTTGTCCAACATCAACTCTTTAGCATGTCATATTTTAATGAGTGCTCACAATCATAAAAGATGTCCAAGATAGTATATTTGTATGTGAAACCTCTCTTTCTTTGTTACTTCCTATTAATTGCAACAATGACCAAAAGTATGTTTGTCAACTCTCAACAACTTTTATTCATCATACTCTTTATATGTGAAGTCATTACTTCCCACAAGATCAATATGATCTCTTTGATATTTTTTATATTTTCTTTTATTCTCTCATGACCAAAGTGAGGAAATCAAGCCCTTGACTCAACACTAGTCTTTATTATATAGCTCACGGACTCGGTTACAAAAAGGTAAAGATCATAAAGCAAAAGCTCACAACTAGATCATGCTAACTTTATTCTACTAGACCAAGATATTACCAAAACGATCGAACTAACAAAAACGGTAAAGATAGGAGTGTGATGGTGATACGATACCGGGGCACCTCCCCCAAGCTTGGCAGTTGCCAAGGAGAGTGCTCATACCCATATGATTATGTCTCCTTCTTCGAAGTTGGTGACGATGGGGTTGTTGATGATGTAGGCTTGTCGTCCATCTTCCAAGGCATGGGCTCACCATCGTAGAAAGATGATCGAGTCTTCGGGATGCTGAAATCTGCAGCCAAACTCATCTTCTTGAATTTATATTCATACTCACAGTTCTGGTTTTGCGGGTCATAGATCTGGGCCTGGAGGTGTTCGATTTTCTCTTGGAGATTGGAGATGGCTTCCCCGAAGATCCTTGCTTCCAGCTTGTAGTTGTTGGCGAGCTCCGTGATCATCATGTGGTTGGCGTTGAGTCCTCGTTCCTGTAGGGGAACGTAGTATTTTAAAATTTTCCTACGATCACGCAAGATCTATCTACCAGATGCATAGCAACGAGAGGGAAGAGTGTGTCTACGTACCCTCGTAGACCGGAAGCGGAAGTGTCAAGTGACGCGGTTGATGTAGTCGAACTTCTTCGTGATTCAACCGATCAAGTACCGAACGTACGGCACCTCCGCGTTCAGCACACGTTCAGCTTGATGATGTCCCACGAGCTCTTGATCCAGTTGAGCTTCACGGGAGAGTTTCGTCAGCACGACGGCGTGGTGACGGATATGATGTATTTACCGGCGCATGGGCTTCTCCTAAGTACTGCGATGGTATGACCGAGGTGTGTTTCTGTGGAGGGGGGCACCGCACACGGCTGGAACAATTCAACTTGTGTGTCTTTGGGTGCCCCCCTGCCCCCGTATATAAAGGAGCAAGGGGAGAGGCCGGCCGGCCCTTGTTTGGTGCGGCTAGGGTGCAATCCTACTAGGAATAGGATTGCAATCCTATTCCTAGTAGGAACCACCAAAGAAGGAAGAGAGGGAGTAGGAAAAGAAGAAGAGGTGGCGCCCCCCAACTCCTAGTCCAACTAGGAATCCTAGGTGGGGCGCCGGCCAGCCCTATGGGCTGCCTCTCTCTTTTCCATAAGGCCCACTATGGACCATCCCCCTTCGTAGGGGGTTCCGGTAACCCCCTCCGGCAATCCCGTTAAATCCGAAACTTTTCCGGTACACTTCCGGTGTCCGAATATAGTCGTCCAATATATCAATCTTTATGTCTCGGACATTCCGAGACTCCTCGTCATGTCCGTGATCTCATACGGGACTCCGAACTACCTTTGGTACATCAATACTCATAAACTCATAATACCGATCGTCATCAAACGTTAAGCGTGCGGACCCTACGGGTTCGAGAACTATGTAGACATGACCGAGACTCATCTCCGGTCAATAACCAATAGCGGAACCTGGATGTTCATATTGGCTCCTACATATTCTACGAAGATCTTTTATCGGTCAGAACCGCATAACAACATACGTTGTTCCTTTTGTCAACGGTATGTTACTTGCCCGAGATTCGATCGTCGGTATCTCCATACCTAGTTCAATCTCGTTACCGGCAAGTCTCTTTACTCGTTTCGTAACACATCATCTCGTGACTAACTCATTAGTCTTTTGCTTGCAAGGCTTATTGTGATGTGTGTTACCGAGAGGGCCCAGAGATACCTCTCCGACACTCGGAGTGACAAATCCTAATCTTGATCTATGCCAACACCACGAATACTTTCGGAGAAACCTGTAGAGCATCTTTATGATCACCCAGTTACGTTGTGACGTTTGATAGCACACAAGGTGTTCCTACGGTATTCGGGAGTTGCATAATCTCATAGTCATAGGAACATGTATAAGTCATGAAGAAAGCAATAGCAGTAAAACTAAACGATCATAGTGCTAAGCTAACGGATGGGTCTTGTCCATCACATCATTCTCCTAATGATGTGATCCCGTTGATCAAATGACAACTCATGTCTATGGCTAGGAAACATAACCATCTTTGATCAATGAGCTAGTCTAGTAGAGGCATACTAGGGACACTCTGTTTTGTCTATGTATTCACACATGTACTAAGTTTCCGGTTAATACAATTCTAGCATGAATAATAAACATTTATCATGATATAAGGAAATAAATAATAAATTTATTATTGCCTCTAGGGCATATTTCCTTCAGTCTCCCACTTGCACTAGAGTCAATAATCTAGCTCACATCGCCATGTGATTTAATACCGATAGTTCACATCGTTATGTGAATAACACCCATAGTTCACATCACCATGTGACCAACACCCAAAGGGTTTACTAGAGTCAATAATCTAGTTCACATCGCTATGTGATTAATACCCAAGAGTAATAGGGTGTGATCATGTTTTGCTTGTGAGAGAAGTTTAGTCAATGGGTCTGTCACATTCAGATCCGTATGTATTTCGCAAATTTCTATGTCTACAATGCTCTGCATAGAGCTACTCTAGCTAATTGCTCCCACTTTCAATACGCATCCATATTGATACTTAGAGTCATCTGGATTTAGTGTCAAAGCTTGCATCGGCGTAACCCTTTACGACGAACTCTTTATCACCTCCATAATCGAGAAACATTTCCTTAGTCATCCAATTACTAAGGATAATTTTGACCGCTGTACAGTGATCTACTCCTGGATCACTATTGTACCCCCTTGACAAACTCATGGCAAGGTACACAACATGTTTGGTACGCAGCATGACATACTTTATAGAACCTATGGCTGAGGCATAGGGAATGACTTTCATTCTCTCTATATTTTTCTGCTGTGGTCTGGCTTTGAGTCTTACTCAACTTTACACCTTACAAGTCAGGCAAGAACTCCTTCTTTGACTGATCCATTTTGAACTACTTCAAAATCTTATCAAGGTATGTACTCATCGAAAGTCTTATCAAGCGTCTTGATCTATCTCTATAGATCTTGATGCCCAATATGTAAGCAGCTTCACCAAGGTCTTTCTTTGAAAAACTCCTTTCAAACACTCCTTTATGCTTTCCAGAAAATTCTACATCATTTCCGATCGACAATATGTCATTCACATATACTTATCAGAAAGGTTGTAGTGCTCCCACTCACTTCTTGTAAATACAGGCTTCACCGCAATTCTGTATAAATCTATATGCTTTGATCAACTTATCAAAGCGTATATTCCAACTCCGAGATGCTTGCACCAGTTGAAAGTGCAACTAATCCCCGGGTGGTTTTGGCAATTAATAACAACATATATATCATTGAACTAATAGTTACTTGAGAATCATTTCAGAGAAGTTCAGTGATATGGGTATGGCAATGACTGAAGAAGTGGACCCCTCAAAATGCTAAGGCAAGCATTGGCAAAAGCTCAAGACTCCATTTTTGGTTTAGTGATCCAAGATCACATTGAGTCCATAGGAAAAGCCAATACTATTAAAAGGGGATGAGGTTATGTTGATGATCTGGTTGCTCAAGTGCTTAGTGATATATCTCCTTTAACTATCAGCAATCTTCACTACAAAATACACTCATAAGTAATCTCGGTCCCACCGATTATCCAAACTCAGTCACACCGAGATGAACCACCTCAGCCATAAGCCAAACCCTAGAAAAATCGGATATTCCGAGTTTGAAATCGGTCTCACCGAAACATGGGCTGCCAAGCTTCTGTAACCTTCTGTCATCAAATCGGAATAACCGAGATGATATTTTCGGTCCCACAGAAACTGGCAAGCTCCTGTCTTTGCTCAAATCGGAATAACCGAGATGGTATTTTCGGTCCCACCGAAAACCCCAACGTTCACATTATTTGAACTTTCGGTCTGACCGAGTTGTCCACTTCGGTCTCACCGAGATTGCTCAATTATGTGTGTAACGGTTGGATTTTTGTGTGGAGGCTATATATACCCCTCCACCCCCTCTTCATTCGTGGAGAGAGCCATCAGAAAGAACTACCACTCCTACCTTACACTTTCTGAGAAGAGAACTACCTACCCTTGTGTTGAGATCAAGTTGCTCCACTCCTACCATATGAAACTTGATCTCTAACCTTCCCAAGTTGCTTTCCACTCAATCCTTTCTTCCACCAAAGCCAAATCAGTGAGGAGAGTTGAGTGTTGGGGAGATTATCATTTGAAGCACAAGAGCAAGGAGTTCATCATCATCTACAACATCTATTACCTTTTGGAGGGTGGTGCCTCCTAGATTGGTTAGGTGTCACTTGGGAGCCTCCGTCATCGAGATGTGGAGTTGAACCAAGAAGTTTGTAAGGGCAAGGAGATCGCCTACTTCATGAAGATCTACCCCGAGTAAGGCTAGCCCTCCGTGGGCGTAGGCCATGATGGAATAGACAAGGTTGCTTCTTCGTGGACCCTTCATTGGTGGAGCCCTCCGTGGACTCGCGCAGCCGTTACCCTCCGTGGGTTGAAGTCTCCATCAACGTGGATGTACGATAGCACCACCTATCGGAACCACGGGAAAAATCACCGCGTCTCCAAATTGCGTTTGCTCTTCTCCACCTCTCTTTACTACATGTGCAATTTACTTTCTGCTGCCTATACTCTAGAATTGCATGTGTAGGGTGATGTTTGACTTGATCATAATTGTGAATCTGCCAAAAACAGTTCTTGATCAAAAGGCAGAATTTTTATATTTACAAGTAGTCTAATCACCCCCCCCCCTCTAGACATACTTTCGATCCTACAAGTGGTATCAGAGCTTTGGTCTCCATTGTATTGGTTTCCATTGCATTGGACTCCATAAGCTTGGTTTCACAACCTAGGAGAGTATGGCGTCTAGCGAGGGTAATTTTCGTAGAGGTCCTTACTTTGATGGTACAAATTTTGCTAGTTGGAAACATAAAATGAAAATGCATATTCTTGGTCATAACCCAGCCGCATGGGGCATTATTTGTGTTGGCATGCAAGGTGAATTCTTCGAGGAAGGAAAAGTTCCGGATCGCGAAGCTACACCGGAAGAGTTGCGGATGTTGCAAAACAATGCTCAAGCTTGTGACATTCTCTTCAATGCTTTGTGTCCCGAGGAGTTCAACAAAATCAGCCGTCTTGAGAATGCTAAAGAGATTTGGGATACTTTGGTTGAAATGCACGAAGGTACCGAGTCTGTGAAGGAATCAAAGCTAGACATTCTTCAAGGTCAACTTGACAAGTTCAAGATGAAGGATGGTGAAGGAGTCGCTGAAATGTACTCTAGGCTAGCTCTCATCACAAATGAGATTGCCGGCTTAGGAAGCGAAGAAATGACCGACCGATTCATCATCAAGAAGATTCTAAGAGCTTTGGATGGAAAGTATGACACCGTGTGCACTTTGATCCAAATGATGCCAAACTACAAGACTCTCAAGCCAACTGAAGTCATTGGAAGAATTGTTGCTCATGAGATGACACTTAAGGATAAGGAAGAGCTTCACAACAAGTCAAGTGGTGCTTACAAAGCTACAAGTGATGCTCCCACAACCTCAAGTGACAAGTTAATTTCCAATGAAGAGATAAGCCTAATGGTTAAGAACTTCAACAAATTCTACAAAAATAGAGGCAAAGAGAGAAGCTCAAAGTCTAGATCATATGATGAAAAGAGATCTTCTAGTCGTGATCGAAACTGCTACAATTGTGGAAGACCCAGACACTACTCAAATGAGTGTACGGCTCCTCACAAGAGAAGAGAAGAATCTCCAAGAAGAAGATCAAGAGATGAGCCACCTCGGAAAGAGAGAAGGAGTAGAGATGATCGTTATGAACGAAGACCCTCTCGGAGAAGCAAGGATTCGGAGAGGAAAGACAAGTCATCAAGCAGCTACACAAGAAGAAGACATCAAGCTCATGTAGGTGAATGGGTCTCCGGCTCCGACTCCGACAATCAATCCGATGGAAGCTATCACTCCGACTCCGACTACAGTCAAGATGAAGGGGTTGCCGGTCTTGCTCTCGTATCCTCCAACTCCAACTCCTACGACTTGTTTGATTCACCAAATGAGGGGATTGGAAGATGCTTCATGGCTAAAGGCCCCAAGGTATCACACCCTGAATTCATTGACTTCAATAGTGATGAGGATGACTTGCTTGGTGAAGATGAGCTCTTGTATGATAAATCTAGTGAGCTTAGTAACGATGAAAATGCTAGTAGTCTTTATAGTCGAGAAGAGTCGAATGACAATGCTATGAAGGAGATTGAGCGTCTAACTAACGAACTAAACATTCTTAAGTTAGCTCATGAAACAACTCAAGAAGATCATAGAGAGCTCCTAAGATCTCATGAGAAGCTACGCTTCGAGAAGCTCACTCTAGAGCAAGAACATGAGTTTCTAAAAGCGATCAATGACGATCTTCGAAAGAAGAGTTCTTCATATCTTGCCAAACGACTTCTCTTGTCTAATTTCTTGCCACCTATTAAGACTAAGCATGACAAGCATAAGAAAAATTCTTCCTCTAGTAGTAACAATAACCATGTTAAATCCAATGTTGTTGCTTCTAGTAGTTCTCTTGATTCCACTAACAATGTTTCAAGCCAAGTTACACTTGAGCAAGAGAATAGCTTATTGAAGGAAATCATAGAGAAAGGTGTCTACAAGAGTCTTGCTGGAAGCAAGAACTTTGAGGAAATTGTTCGCAAGCAAGGAAGGCACCGGAAGAATCAAGGGATTGGTTTTGAGCAAAAGTTCAACGCTGAAGGTGTTGAGTGGGAAGAAGGTCAATACCCTACTCCACAGTTTGTTTCTCAAAAGGAGAAGTATGATCCTACTTCTTCCAATGTGGAACAAGCTCAAGATGACCTTCCACCACAAGACCACAAGCTGAAAGCCAAGGACAAGCTTCAAGAGGAGATTGATGCATTCATTGAAGCACCTCAAGCCATGGTCAAGTGGGTTCCCAAGGACACGTCAAGTTCTACTTCGTCAAGCTCAACTACAACTCCAAGGATTCCCATCAAGATGATGTGGATCCCGAAGAAGAAGAACTAGAAGGTTCTTGAGGGTGACTCTGCCAACATACTTCACTCACATTCATTTTGGCAACTTGTGCAATCAACTTCCACATCATGCACTAGTTCATGGAGTCACAAACCCTCTCGTTGGTAAGTCAAGGGACAAGGTAATCATTGCTTTCATGGACATCATCTATTGTGAACTTCAATCTATGTCTATGGATATCCTTGTTTGTTCCTTGTGGGACTAACCCATGTAGGTATTGAAAGTGCCCTAATCCAAAGGATAGCTCCCAACTCTTGATGATCTACATCAACATTGAGCATCCACATCTTCAACATCTACATGAAGTCTTCTACGACAACCCAAGGTTAGTTTGACCCTTTAAAAGGGGTTCTCACATCTAGGGGGAGCTTTGCTCTAAAAATTGAGCTAAAGCATCTTCAAATGATGTGAACACATCAATGCTTTATGTAAAAGTGGTAACCCCACTTGTGCTTAAACGATGAGTATGACCTATGATCAAATGTTCTCATTTGGCTCCTAAGTCAAAATACTCATATAAAGATGACCTAGTCATCGACAAATTGTGTGCTAGTAGCTAGAGTTTTGGTTGTGCATGTTTGACACATATTTCATTTGCTATCTTATTGTGTGAGCATGTTGAATGCATGATTTTATCCATTCGAGGACATCCATTTGTTGTTTTGGTTGTTTTGATTTTTCTGGCCAAATGGATGGACAAGAATGCCTAAGTACCTCCCCTAGCTATCTATGCTTTCTTGTCTCAAATTCTATTCATGCTTATATCACAAACTTTGAACAAGTCATTTTCGGACCCTCCGAGTGAGGAGCACTCGGAGCCACCGATCCGTCTAAGGCTGACTTCCAAAACCTTCTAAGTGATTTTCGGTCAGACCAACTTTCTCAAACTCGGTCAAACCGAAAGCATTTAGACTGATCTAGGTTTCATCTCGGTGAAACCGAGTTCTAAATCTCGGCGTGACCGAAATGCGTAACTGCCCAGCAGTTATCCATCTCGGTGCCACCGAGTTTTTCAACTCGGTCCCACCGACAGCAAAGGGATATATATACTGAGGGCAGCGCGCGTTGATTATTCCTTCAAACGTTTTCGCCCCACATCCCCTGCTGCCATCGCCCTGATCTCCGGATCGTCGCCGTCGTCGCCTGTGCGCCCTCGCCGTAGATCTCCATCGCCATCAACGGCCTTCTCCTCCGCGCCGTTGCCGCCGTAGAGAGACTCCACCAAGTTAGGGTGAGTCTTGATCCCACTCGTGCTCCCATCTCCGATTCACTGCACGTTTGGTTTGCCCAATTTCTGGCCACGATTGAAATCTTCCTTTACACCAGATTAGTTCGTTTGAACTAGCTTCGAGTAAAATTTTTAGGGTTAGGTTTCCACGGAACACATCTCGGTGAAACCGATTTTAAATTTTCGGTGTGACCGATTCGGCCTCTGGCCATTGCACTGCACCTTTCGGTCCAACCGAGTTGTGCAAATCGGTGTGACCGAAATATAGTTTTAGTGAAACCCTAGTGTATCGGCAGGACCGAAACCCACTTCGGTCTAACCGAAAGTGGTGTGGTAAGCTTCTGTTACACACTTCGGATTCACCGAAACTGAAAATCGGTCTGACCGAAATGCCTTCTGTGAAAACTTAAAACTAAAATTTGAACTCATTTTTTTTTGCAAAAACCTCTGCAGTTTGTGATAACTCTTCTTCTCTGCCTATACCTTATCTATTCACAGGTTGTCAGCCATGTCAGATGCCAGTGACAATCAGAACAGGTCAGAGTCACCTTTTGCAGACATTCCTGAGGCAGACACTAGTCCTGAGGCTAGTAGTCCAGTTGATGATGGTGAGAGGAGTACACCTAGTGGTTTGCCTCCTGCAGCCACCAGAGCTAGAAAGGAGAAGAACTCCGATGATGAGGATTCTGATTTTGTTGCTGAGGAAGAGGTGTCCTCCAAGCCTAAGAGAAAGGTTGTTGCCAAAGAGCAACAAGGTCAGCAGTCAAAGAAGGGCACCAGCAAAGTCAAGCAGACAGCTATTGCCAAAAAGCTGAATCTGGGAGAGCCAGCTCCAAGCAAAGTGAAGAAAACCTCCAAGAGAAATAGGGTTGTGTATAGTGATCCTCATGCAGATACAGCAGTCGAGGATGAAGAAGAAGAAGCACCCCAGCCTGCTCCTCAGAAGCAGAAGCTCATGGGTGATGCCATTAAGGCCGGAGCCACTTCAAAGCCCAAGAAATCTGCTCAAGCCAAGGCAGCTCCAGCAAAGCCTGCTGCCAAGCCCAAGAGGACTACCAGAAACATTCCAGCATCTGAGAAGAACAAGGGTGATGTGCCACCAGCTGAGTCTGATGAAGAAGAACAAGTGTTGCTGAAACTCCGTCCAAAACTGCCACTTCACAATGATGCTCATCCTCAAGCCGAGGATATGAAGGCAAGGAAAGATAGAGGTCTCAGGCTATGGAGATAAGCTGACCCATATGCCGTGAGGAGAAGGACTGCTGTAGACCCCAGATTCCACACCAGAGAGCAGCAGGACTTCTATGAGACTGTGCTGATGGACAAGAAGTCCATAGTCGCAGACACCAGATACGTTGACTGGGAATACATTGACAGCGAAGAGCACAGAGACTTCTTTCCCCATGTGCATGAAAGCTTCACTGCATGTGGAGTTGCTGAGTTTGTGGGTCAGAAACTGATAGATTGGAATGATGAGATGATTATGCAATTCTATGCCACAGCTCACTTCTATCCTGATGGGAAGATCACCTGGATGACTGAAGGTCAAAGGTTCTCTTCTTCCGTTGAAGAATGGGCAGAAATTCTGAATGCTCCAGTGCAGCGAGAAGATGACATTGATGTCTATGGGATTCCAAAGAAGAATCATGATTCCATGAAGAACATGTACAAGGAGATCCCCGCAGCAGATTTGGAAGTATGGAAGCTCGGCTCAGTCTACTATCTCCAGGCAGGTTTACCTACCACTAACACTATTCTGAGGCATACCTTGATGCCCAAGTCTGGAGATCATCGCATGATCAGAGGGTATTCTATCAACATGCTGCATATACTTGATGAGAAGGCACCTTTCAAGGTGATGGACTTAATGGTAGAAACCATTAAGAGGACTGCAGCTGACCAGAAAAGGTCATGTGGATTTGCCCCACAGATTCAGATGCTTATCAATGCCAAGTTTGGCACGGGCAAATTCTTGTTGGATAGGAAACACTTACCCCTGCAGCCAGAGCATGAAGACAATGTTGTTGTGATGGACGAGGAGGATCCAACATCTGTTGAAGGTCAAGCCAAGATCGAAGCTGCTAGGAAAGCCAAAGCTGACAAAGAAGCAGCAGCTAAACCCAAGAGTTTCGGAGAACAGATTCTTGAAGCTACTCAAAGGATTGAACAACGCCTGGCCAGCATTGAACAATCTCAGGAGAGCTTAGAGAGGATTGTTGACGAGAAGATCCACACTCTGGACGTGAAGCTGACTGAAATTCAGGTGACCGTCAACAAGCTTGAGGCAGACATGGAGGAAGCAAAGCAGGACAAGGCAGAGCTTGTGCAGGATGACCTAGTCCAGGATTCTCAGCGACAGACTGCTCCGATTCCCAGAGGATTCCGATCAGCTGCTATTCCAGTGACTGACTCCAGGACTACAACTTCAGCACCTCCTACAGCTCCAGCAGTCACTCCAGCCACAGCTCCAGTATCCACTCCTCCAGCGCAGACATCAGCTGAAGTCTTCGCCGATGCCGTCATATCTACTCCGACATCAACCCAGACGGGAGCCGCCAGCAGAGCCCACAGTGACGTTTAGCTCTATGCTTTTTCGAACTTTTTGGTAACTTGTTGCCAAAGGGGGAGAAATTGTATAGATCATAGGGCTTCGGAGAGAGAGAGTGCTATTATCTTTGCGGTTTTGCTCTTTCGTTCTTTTGCGGTCTCTTTGAGATACTTTTGGTTTTCGAAACTTTCAGTGTGCTTGATACTACGTTTGATGCTACCTTAATGAGTGCTTGGTCATACTATGCTTTAATGTGTGCTTAATGCTTATCATATGCTATTCCTATCTTGTATGACTATTTACTCATGTCTTGGTGATTGGGTGCATGCTATTCATTCTTATCATTTTGTGCGCTCCACCAAGATGTATGTGACATGGAAGAGTGACCCATGATCCTAATCGATTGTGCATTTGCATTCAAACGCAAATCTTAAATAATGCACAAATTTAGGGGGAGCTCTTGCTTATCACATACTTCTCAAAGCGACGATATTATTCATTGATTATATCCATTGTCGAAGCTTTGATCTATATGTTGTCATCAATTACCAAAAAGGGGGAGATTGAAAGTGCAACTAATCCCCGGGTGGTTTTGGCAATTAATAACAACATATATATCATTGAACTAATAGTTACTTGAGAATCATTTCAGAGAAGTTCAGTGATATGGGTATGGCAATGACTGAAGAAGTGGACCCCTCAAAATGCTAAGGCAAGCATTGGCAAAAGCTCAAGACTCCATTTTTGGTTTAGTGATCCAAGATCACATTGAGTCCATAGGAAAAGCCAATACTATTAAAAGGGGATGAGGTTATGTTGATGATCTGGTTGCTCAAGTGCTTAGTGATATATCTCCTTTAACTATCAGCAATCTTCACTACAAAATACACTCATAAGTAATCTCGGTCCCACCGATTATCCAAACTCAGTCACACCGAGATGAACCACCTCAGCCATAAGCCAAACCCTAGAAAAATCGGATATTCCGAGTTTGAAATCGGTCTCACCGAAACATGGGCTGCCAAGCTTCTGTAACCTTCTGTCATCAAATCGGAATAACCGAGATGATATTTTCGGTCCCACCGAAACTGGCAAGCTCCTGTCTTTGCTCAAATCGGAATAACCGAGATGGTATTTTCGGTCCCACCAAAAACCCCAACGTTCACATTATTTGAACTTTCGGTCTGACCGAGTTGTCCACTTCGGTCTCACCGAGTTGCTCAATTATGTGTGTAACGGTTGGATTTTTGTGTGGAGGCTATATATACCCCTCCACCCCCTCTTCATTCGTGGAGAGAGCCATCAGAAAGAACTACCACTCCTACCTTACACTTTCTGAGAAGAGAACTACCTACCCTTGTGTTGAGATCAAGTTGCTCCACTCCTACCATATGAAACTTGATCTCTAACCTTCCCAAGTTGCTTTCCACTCAATCCTTTCTTCCACCAAAGACAAATCAGTGAGGAGAGTTGAGTGTTGGGGAGATTATCATTTGAAGCACAAGAGCAAGGAGTTCATCATCATCTACAACATCTATTACCTTTTGGAGGGTGGTGCCTCCTAGATTGGTTAGGTGTCACTTGGGAGCCTCCGTCATCGAGATGTGGAGTTGAACCAAGAAGTTTGTAAGGGAAAGGAGATCGCCTACTTCGTGAAGATCTACCCCGAGTAAGGCTAGCCCTCCGTGGGCGTAGGCCATGATGGAATAGACAAGGTTGCTTCTTCGTGGACCCTTCGTGGGTGGAGCCCTCCGTGGACTCGCGTAGCCGTTACCCTCCGTGGGTTGAAGTCTCCATCAACGTGGATGTACGATAGCACCACCTATCGGAACCACGGGAAAAATCACCGCGTCTCCAAATTGCGTTTGCTCTTCTCCACCTCTCTTTACTACATGTGCAATTTACTTTCCGCTGCCTATACTCTAGAATTGCATGTGTAGGGTGATGTTTGACTTGATCATAATTGTGAATCTGCCAAAAACAGTTCTTGATCAAAAGGCAGAATTTTTATATTTACAAGTAGTCTAATCACCCCCCCCCTCTAGACATACTTTCGATCCTACACCAGTCCATAGATGGATCGCTGGAGCTTGCACATTTTGTTAGCACCTTTAGGATTGACAAAACCTTCTGGTTGCATCATATACAAGTCTTCTTTAATAAATCCATTAAAGAATGCAGTTTTGTTATCCATTTCCAGATTTCATAAAATGCGGCAATTTACTAACATGATTCGGACAGACTTAAGCATCGCTACGGGTGAGAAAGTCTCATCGTAGTCAACTCCTTGAACTTGTCGAAACCCTTTCGCAACAAGTTGAGCTTTGTAAACAGTAACATTACCGTTTGCGTCGGTCTTCCTCTTGAAGATCCATTTATTTTCGATGGCTTGCCGATCATCGGGCAAGTCAACCAAAGTCCATACTTTGTTCTAATACATGGATCCCATCTCAGATTTCATGGTCTCAAGCCATTTTGCGGAATCTGGGCTCATCATCGCTTCCTCATAGTTCGTAGGTTCATCATGGTCTAGTAACATGACTTCCAGAACTGGGTTGCCGTACCACTCTGGTGCGGAACGAACTCTGGTCGATCTACAAAGTTCAGCAGAAACTTGATCTGAAGTTTCATGATCATCATCATTAGCTTCCTCACTAATTGGTGTAGGAATCACTGGAACGAGTTTCTGTGATGTACTACCTTTCCAATTCGGGAGAAGGTACAATTACCTCATCAAGTTCTACTTTCCTCCCACTCACTTCTTTCGAGAGAAACTCCTTCTCTAGAAAGGATCCATTCTTGCCTTCGGATCTGTGATAGAAGGTGTACCCAACAGTCTCTTTTGGGTATCCTATGAAGACACATTTCTCCGACTTGGGTTCGAGCTTATCAGGTTGAAGCTTTCTCACATAAGCATCGCAGCCCCAAACTTTAAGAAACGACAACTTTGGTTTCTTGCCAAACCATAGTTCATAAGGTGTCGTATCAACGGATTTAGATGGTGCCCTATTTAACATGAATGTAGCTGTCTCTAATGCATAACCCCAAAAAGCGATAGTGGTAGATCGGTAAGAGACATCATCGGTCGCACCATATCTAATAAAGTACGGTTATGACGTTCGGACACACCATTACACTGTGGTGTTCCAGGTGGCGTGAGTAGTGAAACTATTTCACATTGTTTTTACTGAAGGCCAAACTCGCTAACTCAAATACTTTACCTCTACGATCATATCGTAGAAACTCTTATTTTCTTGTTACGATGATTATCCACTTCACTCTGAAATTCTTTGAACTTTTCAAATGTTTCAGACTTGTGCTTCATTAAGTAGATATACCCATATCTGCTCAAATCATCAGTGAAGGTCAGAAAATAACGATACCCGCCACGAGCTTCAACACTCATTGGCCCACATACATCAGTATGTATGATTTCCAACAAATCTGTTGCTCGCTCCATAGTTCCGGAGAACGGAGTTTTAGTCATCTTGCCCATGAGGCATGGTTCGCAAGCACCAAGTGATTCATAATCAAGTGATTCCAAAAAGTCCATCACTATGGAGTTTCTTCATGCGCTTTACACCAATATGACCTAAACGGCAGTGCCACAAATAAGTTGCACTATCATTATTAACCTTGCATCTTTTGGCTTCAATATTATGAATATGTGTATCACCACGATCGAGATCCAACAAACCATTTTCATTGGGTGTATGACCATAGAAGGTTTTATTCATGTAAACAGAACAACAATTATTCTCTAACTTACATGAATAACCGTATTGCAATAAACATGATCAAATCATATTCATGCTCAACACCAAATAACACTTATTTAGGTTCAACACTAATCCCGAAAGTATAGGGAGTGTGCGATGATGATCATATCAATCTTGGAACTACTTCCAATACACATCGTCACTTCATCCTTTAACTAGTTTCTATTCATTATGCAACTCCCATTTCGAGTTACTACTCTTTAGCAACTGAACCAATATCAAATACCGAGGGGTTGCTATGCACACTAGTAAAATACACATCAATAATCTGTATATCAAATATACCTTTGTTCACTTTGCCATCCTTCTTATCCGCCAAATATCTAGGGCAGTTCCACTTCTAGTGACCATTTCCTTTGCAGTAGAAGCACTTGTTTCAGGCTTGAGTTTAGCTTTGGGTTTCTTCACGGGAGTGACAACTTGCTTGTCATTCTTCTTGAAGTTCCCCTTCTATCCCTTTGCCCTTTACTTGAAACAAGTGGTCTGGTTAACCATCAACACTTGATGCTCTTTCTTGATTTCTACCTTCGCCGATTTCAGCATCGTGAAGAGCTCGGGAATTACTTTCGTCATCCCTTGCATATTATAGTTCATCACGAAGTTCTACTAACTTGGTGATAGTGTCTAGAGAACTTTGTCAATTACTATCTTATCTGGAAGATTAACTCCCACTTGATTCAAGCAATTGTACTACCCAGACAATCTGAGCACATGCTCACTGGTTGAGCTATTCTCCTCCATCTTATAGGCAAAGTACTGTCAGAGGTCTTATACCTCTCGACACGGGCATGAGTATGAAATACTAATTTCAACTCTTGGAACATCTTATATGCTCCGTGGCGTTCAAAACGTTTTTGAAATCCCGGTTATAAGCCGTAAAGCATGGTGCACTAAACTATCAAGTAGTCATCATACTGAGCTTTTGTCAAAACGTTCATAACGTTTACATCTGCTCCTGCAATAGGTCTGTCACCTAGCGGTGCATCAAGGACATAATTCTTCTGTGCAGCAATGAGGATAATCCTCAGATCACGGAACAATTCCGCATCATTGCTACTAACATCTTCCAACTTGGTTTTCTCTAGGAACATATGAAAAGTAAACGGGGAGCAACATCGCGAGCTATTGATCTACAACATAGATATGCTAATACTACCAGGACTAAGTTCATGATAAATTAAAGTTCAATTAATCATATTAATTAAAGAACTCCCACTTAGATAGACATCCCTCTGGTCATCTAAATGATCACGTGATCCAAATCAACTAAACCATGTCCGATCATCACGTGAGATGGAGTAGTATCAATGGTGAACATCTTATGTTGATCATATCTACTATATGATTCACACTCGACCTTTCGGTCTCCAGTGTTCCGAGGCCATATCTGCATATGCTAGGCTCGTCAAGTTTAACCCGAGTATTCTGCGTGTGCAAAACTGGCTTACACCCGTTGTATTTGAACGTAGAGCTTATCACACCCGATCATCACGTGGTGTCTCGGCACGACGAACTTTCGCAACGGTGCATACTCAGGGAGAACACTTATACCTTGAAATTTAGTAAGGGATCATCTTATAATGCTACCGTCGTTCTAAGCAAAATAAGAAGCATAATAAGATAAACATCACATGCAATCAAAATATGTGACATGATATGGCCATCATCATCTTGTGCTTTTGATCTCCATCTCCAAAGCACCTTCATGATCACCTTCGTCACCGGCGCGACACCTTGATCTCCATCGTAGCATCATTGTCGTCTCGCCAACTATTGCTTCTACGACTATCGCTACCGCTTAGTGATAAAGTAAAGCAATTACATGGCGATTGCATTTCATACAATAAAGCGACAACCATATGGCTCCTGTCAGTTGCCGATAACATTACAAAACATGATCATCTCATACAAAACCGTATAACTCATCATGTCTTGACCATATCACATCACAACATGCCCTGCAAAAACAAGTTAGACGTCCTCTACTTTGTTGTTGCTAGTTTTACGTGGCTGCTACGGGCTTAGCAAGAACCGTTCTTACCTACGCATACAAAACCACAACGATGTTTCGTCAAGTATGTGCTGTTTTAACCTTCACAAGGACCGGGCGTAGCCACACTTGATTCAGCTAAAGTGAGAGAGACAGACACCCGCCAGTAACCTTTAAGCAACGAGTGCTCGTAACGGTGAAACCAGTCTCGCGTAAGCGTACGCGTAATGTCGGTCCGGGCCGCTTCATCTCACAATACCGCCGAAGCAAAGTATGACATGCTGGTAAGCAGTATGACTAGTATCGCCCACAACTCATTGTGTTCTACTCGTGCATAACATCTACGTATAGACCTGGCTCATGATGCCACTGTAGGGGAACGTAGTATTTTAAAATTTTCCTACGATCACGCAAGATCTATCTACCAGATGCATAGCAACGAAAGGGAAGAGTGTGTCTACGTACCCTCGTAGACCGGAAGCGGAAGCGTCAAGTGACGCGGTTGATGTAGTAGAACTTCTTCGTGATTCAACCGATCAAGTACCGAACGTACGGCACCTCCGCGTTCAGCACACGTTCAGCTTGATGACGTCCCACGAGCTCTTGATCCAGTTGAGCTTCACGGGAGAGTTTCGTCAGCACGACGGCGTGGTGACGGATATGATGTATTTACCGGCGCAGGGCTTCTCCTAAGTACTGCGATGGTATGACCGAGGTGTGTTTCTGTGGAGGGGGGCACCGCACACGGCTGGAACAATTCAACTTGTGTGTCTTTGGGTGCCCCCCTGCCCCCGTATATAAAGGATCAAGGGGAGAGGCCGGCCGGCCCTTGTTTGGTGCGGCTAGGGTGCAATCCTACTAGGAATAGGATTGCAATCCTATTCCTAGTAGGAACCACCAAAGAAGGAAGAGAGGGAATAGGAAAAGAAGAAGAGGTGGCGCCCCCCAACTCCTAGTCCAACTAGGAATCCTAGGTGGGGCGCCGGCCAGCCCTATGGGTTGCCTCTCTCTTTTCCATAAGGCCCACTATGGACCATCTCCCTTCGTAGGGGGTTCCGGTAACCCCCTCCGGCAATCCCGTTAAATCCGAAACTTTTCCGGTACACTTCCGGTATCCGAATATAGTCGTCCAATATATCAATCTTTATGTCTCGGACATTCCGAGACTCCTCGTCATGTCCGTGATCTCATCCGGGACTCCGAACTACCTTCGGTACATCAATACTCATAAACTCATAATATCGATCGTCATCAAACGTTAAGCGTGCGGACCCTACGGGTTCGAGAACTATGTAGACATGACCGAGACTCATCTCCGGTCAATAACCAATAGCGGAACCTGGATGTTCATATTGGCTCCAACATATTCTATGAAGATCTTTTATCGGTCAGAACCGCATAACAACATACGTTGTTCCTTTTGTCAATGGTATGTTACTTGCCCGAGATTCGATCGTCGGTATCTCCATACCTAGTTCAATCTCGTTACCGGCAAGTCTCTTTACTCGTTCCGTAACACATCATCTCGTGACTAACTCATTAGTCTTTTGCTTGCAAGGCTTATTGTGATGTGTGTTACCGAGAGGGCCCAGAGATACCTCTCCGACACTCGGAGTGACAAATCCTAATCTTGATCTATGCCAACACCACGAATACTTTCGGAGACACCTGTAGAGCATCTTTATGATCACCCAGTTACGTTGTGACGTTTGATAGCACACAAGGTGTTCCTACGGTATTCGGGAGTTGCATAATCTCATAGTCATAGGAACATGTATAAGTCATGAAGAAAGCAATAGCAGTAAAACTAAACGATCATAGTGCTAAGCTAACGGATGGGTCTTGTCCATCACATCATTCTCCTAATGATGTGATCCCGTTGATCAAATGACAACTCATGTCTATGGCTAGGAAACATAACCATCTTTGATCAATGAGCTAGTCTAGTAGAGGCATACTAGGGATACTCTGTTTTGTCTATGTATTCACACATGTACTAAGTTTCCGGTTAATACAATTCTAGCATGAATAATAAACATTTATCATGATATAAGGAAATAAATAATAAATTTATTATTGCCTCTAGGGCATATTTCCTTCAGTTCCACCATACCTTGGCACTTGAAAACTTGCTGCTTCGTTGCTTTGAGTCTCGTCTCCATGCTTTCGGTCAATTTTTGCCCCTCAACATCGCGGATGTGCAGCACCCCTTCACACAACTCCATGGTTTGAGGGTGATGCAGTACCTCCGTGAGGTAGGGGTTGATGACCTTCTCGAAGAACTTGTCCTTGGGGGTGCTGGAAGATGCCATGATGATCTAGATCTGTCAGAAACAACAGCTTGAAATGACAACAGAGGATTTTTGCGTGATACAGTGGTCAAAACCTTCGGGAGAATATATAATGAATTTTATCGACCAAAAGAAGTAACGTGCAAGAAATCGGAGTCCGGGAGGCACATGAGGTGCCCACGAGGCAGGGGGCGCGCCCTCCACCCTCATGGACGCCTCGTGTCTCTTCCGGACTGCCTCTTATTTTTCTATTTTTGTAAATATTCCAAAACGGTGAAAAATTGCCATTAGAACTATTTTGGAGTCGGTTTACTTACCGTACCACATACCTCTTCCTTTTCGGGGTCTAAATCGTTCTAGAAAGTGTCCCTTATGTATTCCTCCGGGGTTACGGTTTCAATAACATTGGTTTCAACATTTATAGGATTACCTGAGATATAATGTTTGATTCTTTGACCATTCACCACCTTCGGATTTGTGCCTTCGAAGTTGTTGATTTTTATGGCACTAGAACGATAGACCTCCTCGATAACGTAAGGACCTTCCCATTTAGAGAGAACTTTTCCTGCAAAAAATCTTAAACAAGAGTTGTATAGCGCGCAAGACATAATCACCTATGTTAAACTCACGCTTTTGTATCCTTTTGTCATGCCATCTTTTAACCTTTTCTTTAAACATCTTGGCATTCTCATAAGCTTGGGTTCTCCATTCATCAAGCGAGCTAATGTCAAATAACCTCTTCTCACCGGCAATTTTGAAATCATATTTGAGCTCTTTAATAGCCCAATATGCCTTATGTTCTAGATCAAGAGGTAAGTGACAAGCTTTTCCATAAACCATTTTATATGGAGACATACCCATAGGATTTTGTATGCAGTTCTATAGGCCCATAATGCATCATCAAGTTTCTTGGAGCAATTCTTTCTAGACTTATTAACTATCTTTTGCAAAATTAATTTCAGCTCTCTATTACTTAATTCTACTTGACCACTAGTCTATGGGTGATAAGGGGATGCAATTATATGGTTAACATCATACTTAGCAAGCATTTTACGGAAAGCACCATGAATAAAGTGTGAAACACCATCAGTCATTAAGTATCTAGGGACTCCAAACCTCGGAAAAATAACTTCTTTAAGCATCTTAATAGAGGTGTTGTGATCAGCACTACTAGTTGGAATAGCTTCTACCCACTTAGTAACGTAATCAACAACAACTAAAATATGTGTATACCCATTGGAGGAAGGAAACGGTCCCATATAATCAAAGCCCCAGACATCAAATGGTTCAATACAAATGAATAATTCATAGGCATTTCTTGACGTCTACTGATATTACCAATTCTTTGACATTCCTCACAAGATAAGACAAACTTACGAGCATCCTTGAAGAGAGTAGGCCAATAAAAACCAGACTGCAATACCTTGTGTGCAATTCTATCTCCAGCATGGTGTCCTCCATAAGCTTCAGAGTGGCACTTGCGTAGGATCTATTCCTATTCATGCTCAGGTACACAACATCTAATAATACCATCTACTCCTTCTTTATAAAGGTGTGGATCATCCCAGAAGTAATGTCTCAAATCATAGAAGAATTTTTTTTCTTTTGCTGGTATGTAAAACTAGGTGGTATAAACTTAGAAACAATGTAATTAGCATAATCAGCATACCAAGGAGCAGTACGAGAAGTATTTATGACAGCTAATTGTTCATCAGGAAAGCTATCATCAATAGGTTGTGGGTCATCAAGAATATTCTCTAGCCTAAACAAGTTATCTGCTACGGGGTTCTCAGCTCCCTTTCTATCAATAATATGCCAATCAAACTCTTGCAGCAAGAGAACCCATCTGATAAGTCTAGGTTTAGCATATTTATTTTCCATAAGGTATTTGATAGCAGCATGATCAGAGTGAATAGTTACTTTAGAATCAACAATATCAGGTCTAAACTTATCACAAGCAAATACAACTGCTACAAACTCCTTCTCAGTAGTAGCATAATTTCTCTGGGCACTGTCTAGAGTTTTACTAGCATATTGGATAACATTCAATTTCTTATCAACTCTTTGTCCTAGAACAGCACCCACAACATAATCACTAGCATCGCACATAATCTCAAAGGGTAAATTCCAGTCAGGAGGCTGTATAATAGGTGCAGAGATTAATGCTTTCTTAAGTATTTCAAATGCTTCTAAACAATCATCATCAAAGACAAAAGGAACATCTTTTTGTAAGAGATTAGTCATAGGCCTGGAGATTTTGGAGAAGTCCTTAATGAACCTCCTATAAAACCCGACATGACCAAGGAAACTTCGTATACCTTTGATGTCCTTGGGACACGGCATCTTTTCAATAGCATCAACCTTAGCCTTGTCAACTTCAATACCTCTTTCGGAGATTTTATGTCCCAAGACAATGCCTTCATTAACCATAAATTGGCACTTCTCCCAATTCAAGACAAGATTAGTGTCTTCACATCTCTGCAAAACTCGATCAAGGTTGCTCAAGCAATCATCAAAAGAAGTTCCGTAAACGGAAAAATCATCCATGAAAACCTCAACAACCTTTCCACAAAAATCAGAGAATATAGCCATCATGCATCTTTGAAAGGTAGCAGGTGCATTACATAAACCAAAAGGCATACGTCTATAAGCAAAGGTACCGAAAGGACAAGTAAAAGTGGTCTTTTCTTGATCCCCTTTTGACACAGGTATTTGAGAGAAACTAGAATAACCATCGAAAGCAAAAATGAGTATGTTTGGATAGCCTTTCTAGCATTTGATCAATAAAAGGCAAGGGGTAATGATCTTTCATGGTCTAGGAGATATTGTTATAAAGGATCGTTAGGAGGCACATCAATAGAAGCAAGACCAATAATTTCATCCTTACTAGGTAATTCTTTATCATGGGGTTGTCTACGAAATTTAGCAAAGTTAAAATCATGAGACAGATCCCCTAAACCAACAGTGACAATATCTTTCACACAGTCTATCTTAGCATTAACAGTGTTCAAGAAGGGTCTGCCAAATATGATGGGACAAAAATCATCTTGTGGGGAACCAAGAACAAGAAAATCAGCAGGGTATTTAACTTTTCCACACAAGACTTCAACATCTCTAACAATCCCAATTGGTGGAATAGTGTCTCTATTAGCAAGTTTAATAGTAACATCTATACCTTCTAGCTCAACGGGTGCAATATCATGCATAATTTCATCATATAAGGATATAGGTATTACACTCGCACTAGCACCTACGTCACATAAACCATGATAGCAATGATCTCCTATTTTAATAGAAATAATAGGCAAGCCTACAACAGGTCTATGTTTGTTCCTAGCATCGGGTTTGGCTATTCTAGCAGCTTCCTCTTGGAGGTAAATAACATGTCCATCTAATTTTTTCCCAAGAGATCTTTAACCATAGCAACACTAGGTTCAACTTTAATTTGCTCAGAGGGTGTAGGTGTTCTAGTACTACTCTTACAAACCACAGTTGAAGCTTTAGCATGATCCTTTATTCTAACAGGGAAAGGTGGTTTCTCGATATAAGCGATAGGAACAATAGGATCAACATTATAAGTGATAGTCTTTTCTTCAACTTTAACAGGTTCAACTACTTTTACTTCAATGGGAGGATGGTATTTAAACCACTTCTCCTTGGGAAGATCAACATGAGTAGCAAATGATTCACAGAAAGAAGCTACTATCTCAGAGTCAAGTCCATATGTAGTGCTAAACTCACAGAAAGCATCGGTATCCATAAAAGCTTTAACACAATCAAACTTAGGGGTCATACCTGACTCCTTAACTTCGTCGAGATCCCAATATTCAGAGTTGCGTTTAATTCTTTCCAATAAATCCCATTTGAATTCAACAGTTTTCATCATAAAAGAACCAGAACAAGAATTATCGAGCATGGTGCGATTATTGAGAGAAAGCCGAGCATAAAATTTTGAATGATCATTTTTCTTGAGAGCTCATGATTGGGGCATGAATATAACATTGACTTAAGCCTCCCCCAAGCTTGAACGATGCTTTCTCCTTCGCGAGGCCAAAAATTATATATATAATTACAATCACGATGAACCTGATGCATAGGGTAGAACATTCTAAGGAATTTCAAAGCAAACATTTTCAGTAGGTGCAGTAGGTTGAGTACCAACTCTTTGCTCTTCTAGTCGGGGTGAAGATACCCTGTACAAGCCCCTCAAAGGATTATGAGCCATAGTAACAAGTGACAGTAAATTTCAGCACACTATATACATTTTTTCTTACCAAAGGCGCTTCACTCCCCGGCAACGGCGCCAGAAAAGAGTCTTGATGACCCACAAGTGTAGGGGATCTGTCGTAGTCCTTTCGATAAGTAAGAGTGTCGAACCCAACGAGGAGCAGAAGGAAATGATAGGCAGTTTTCATTAAGGTATTTTCTGCAAGCACTGAAATTATCGATAACAGATAGTTTTATGATAAGGTAATTGGTATCAAGTGACAAATAGTAAAAGTAAATAAGGTGCAGCAAGGGGGCCCAATCCTTTTTGTAGCAAAGGACAAGCCCGGACAAACTCTTATATGAAGGAAAACGCTCCCGAGGACACATGGGAATTATCGTCAAGCTAGTTTTCATCACGATCATATGATTCGCGTTCGGTACTTTGATAATTTGGTATGTGGGTGTACCGGTGCTTGGATGATGTCCTTACTTGGACAAGCATCCCACTTATGATTAACCTTTATTGCAAGCATCCGCAACTACAAAAGAAGTATTAAGGTAAACCTAACCATAGCATGAAACATATGGATCCAAATCAGCCCCTTACGAAGCAACGCATAAACTAGGGTTTAAGCTTCTCTCACTCTAGCAACACATCATCTACTTATTACTTCCCAATGCCTTCCTCTAGGCCCAAACAATGGTGAAGTGTCATGTAGTCGATGTTCACATGACACCACTAGAGGAGAGACAACATACATCTCATCAAAATATCGAACGAATACCAAATTCACACGACTACTTATAGCAAGACTTCTCCCATGTCCTCAAGAACAAAAGTAACTACTCACAAGACATAATATTGTTCATGATCAGAGGGGTATTAATATGCATAATGGATCTAAACATATGATCTTCCACCAAGTAAACCAACTAGCATCAACTACAAGGAGTAATCAACACTACTAGCAACCTACAGGTACCAATCTGAGGTTTAGATACAAAGATTGGATACAAGAGATGAACTAGGGTTTGAGAGGAGATGGTGCTGGTGAAGATGTTGATGAAGATAACCCTCCCCAAGATGGAAGAGTTGTTGGTGATGACGGCGGTGACGATTTCCCCCTCCCGGAGGGAAGTATCCCCGACAGAACAGCTGTGTTAATGCCCTAGATTGGTTCCGCCAAGGTTCCGCCTCGAGACGGCGGCGTCTGGTCCCGAAAGCCTCCTTCTGATTTTTTCCAGGCCAAAACACCTCATATAGGAGAAGATGGGTATCGCGGGGTCACCGGGTGGCCCACGAGGCAGGAGGGCGCGCCCCCACCCTCGTGGACAGGTGGTGCCCCCCCTGGCAGATCTCTTTTACCAGATATTTTTTATATTCTCAGAAACGGTGTTTCGTGGAGTTTCGGAGCTTTTTGAGTTGTGCAGAATAGGTCTCCAATGTTTGCTCCTTTTTCAGCCCAGAATTCCAGCTGCCGGCATTCTCCCTCTTCATGTAAACCTTGTAAAATAAGAGAGAAAAGGCATAAGTATTGTGACATAACGTGTAATAATAGCCCATGATGCAATAAATATCAACATAAAAGCATGATGCAAAATGGACGTATCAGATACTTGTTCGATTGCTAAGATTAGTAACTCCAAACAAGGGTTGCGGAATAAATGGAGACTAATTGAGGGTGAGGTGATGATGTGTGTTGGAAGTAGCTCCAATATTGATATGATCATCATCGCACACTCCCTGTACTTCGGGATTAGTGTTAAACCTAAATAAATGTTATTTGGTGTTTGCGTTGAGCATTAACAAGATTGGATCGTGTTTATTGCAATACGGTTATTCATTTAAGTGAGAGAATAATTGTTATTCTGTTTACATGAATAAAACCTTCTATGGTCATACACCCAAGGTGAATGGTTTATTGAATCTCAATCGTGGTAAATACACATATTCATAATATTGAAGCCAAAAGATGTAGAGTTGATAATGATAGTGCAACATACTTATGGCACTGCCGTTCAGGTTATATTGGTGTAAAGCGCATGAAGAAACTCCATGCTGATGGACTTTTGGAATCACTTGATTATGAATCATTTGATGCTTGCGAACCATGCCTCATGGGCAAGATGACTAAAACTCCGTTCTCCAGAATAATGGAGTGAGCAAGTGACTTATTGGAAATAATACATACCGATGTATGCGGACCAATGAGTGTTGATGCTCGCGGTGGGTATCGTTATTTTCTGACCTTCACAAATGATTTGAGAAGATATGGGTATATCTACTTGATGAAACACAAGTCTGAAACATTTGAAAAGTTCTAAGAATTTCAGAGTGAAGTAGAGAATCATCGTAACGAGAAAATAAAGTTTCTACGATCTGATCGCGGAGGCGAATATTTGAGTTATGAGTTTGGTCTTCATTTGAAACAATGTGGAATAGTTTCACAGCTCATGCCACCTGGAACACCACAGTGTAATGGTGTGTCGGAACGTCATAACCATACTTTATTAGATATGGTGCGATCTATGATGTCTCTTACCGATTTACCACTATCGTTTTGGGGTTATGCATTAGAGACAATTGCATTCACGTTAAATAGGGCACCATCTAAATCCATTGAGACGACACCGTATGAACTGTGGTTTGGCAAGAAACCAAAGTTATCGTTTCTTAAAGTTTAGGGTTGCGATGCTTATGTGAAAAAGCTTCAGCCTGATAAGCTCGAACCCAAATCGGAGAAGTGCGTCTTCATAGGATACCCAAAAGAAACTGTTGGGTACACCTTCTATCACAGATCCAAAGGCAAGACTTTTGTTGCTAAGAATGGATCCTTTCTAGAGAAGGAGTTTTCTCTCGAAAGAAGTGAGTGGACGGAAAGTAGAACTTGATGAGGTAATTGTACCTTCTCTATATTTGGAGAATAGCTCATCACAGAAAATTGTTCCTTTGACGCCTACACCAATTAGTGAGGAATATCATGAAACTTCGGATCAAGTCACTACCGAACCTCGTAGGTCAACCAGAGTACGTACCGTGCCAGAGTGGTACGGTAACTCGGTTCTGGAAGTCATGTTACCGGACCATGACGAACCTGCGAACTATGAGGAAGCGATGACGAGCGCAGATTCCGCAAAATGGCTTGAGGCCATGAAATCTGAGATGGGATCCATGTATGAGAACAAAGTGTGGACTTTGGTTGACTTGCCCGATGATCGGCAAGGCATTGAAAATAAATGGATCTTTAAGAGGAATATTGACGCCGATGGTAATGTTACTGTCTACAAAGCTTGACTTGTTGCGAAAGATTTTTGACAAGTTCAAGGTGTTGACTACGATGAGACTTTCTCACCCATAGCGATGCTTAAGTCTGTCCGAATCATGTTAGCAATTGTCACATTTATGAATCTGGCAAATGGATGTCAAAACTACATTCCTTAATGGATTCCTGAAAGAGGAGTTGTATATGATACAACCAAAATGTTTTGTTGATCCTAAAAGTGCTAACAAAGTGGGCAAGCTCCAGCGATCCATGTATGGACTGGTGCAAGCATCTCGGAGTTGGAATATACGCTTTGATAAGGTGATCAAAGCATATGGTTTTATACAGACTTACGGTGAAGCATGTATTTACAACAAAGTGAGTGGGAGCACTACAACATTTCTGATAAGTATATGTGAATGACATATTGTTGATCGAAAATGATGTAGAATTTTCTAGAAAGCATAAAGGGTTGTTTAAAAGGAGTATTTTAAATAAAAGACCTCGGTGAAGCTGCTTACATATTGGGCACCAAGATCTATAGAGATAGATCATGCCGCTTGATAAGATTTTCGATTAGTACATACCTTGATAAGATTTTGAAGTAGTTCAAAATGGATCAGTCAAAGAAGGAGTTCTTGCCTAATTTATAACGTGTGAAGTTGAGTAAAGACTCAAAGCCCGACCACGACAGAAACATATAGAGAGAATGAAAGTCATTCCTTATGCCTCAGCCATAGGTTCTATAAAGTATGTCATGTTATGTACCAAACCTATTTTGTACCTTGCCATGAGTTTGGCAAGGAGGTACAATAGTGATCCAGGAGTAGATCACTGGACAACGGTCAAAATTATCCTTAGTAACTGGATGACTAAGGAAATGTTTCTCGATTATGGAGGTAATGGAGAGTTTTTCGTAAAGAGTTACGCCGATGCAAGCTTTGATACTAATCCAGATGACTCTAAGTATCAATCTGGATGTGTATTGAAAGTGGGAGCAATTAGCTAGAGTAGCTCCATGCAGAGCATTGTAGACATAAAAATTTGCGAAATACATACGGATCTGAATGTAACAGACCCGCTGACTAAACTTCTCTCACGAAGCAAAACATGATCACACCTTAGTACTCTTTGGGTGTTAATCACATGCCGATGTGAACTAGATTATTGACTCTAGTAAACCCTTTGGGTGTTGGTCACATGGCGATGCGAACTATGGGTGTTATTCACATAACGATGTGAACTATCAGTATTAAATCACATGACGATGTGAACTAGATTATTGACTCTAGTGCAAGTGGGAGACCGAAGGAAATATGCCCTAGAGGCAATAATAAAGTTGTTATTTATATTTCCTTATATCATGATAAATGTTTATTATTCATGCTAGAATTGTATTAACCGGAAACTTAGTACATGTGTGAATACATAGACAAAACAAAGTGTCCCTAGTATGCCTCAACTTGACTAGCTCGTTGATCAAAGATGGTTATGTTTCCTAACCAGAGACACGTGTTGTCATTTGATGAGCGGGATCACATCATTAGAGAATGATGTGATGGACAAGACCCATCCCTTAGCTTAGCATAATGATCGTTTAGTTTTATTATTATTGCTTTCTTCATGACTTATACATGTTCCTCTGACTATGAGATTATGCAAGTCCCGAATACCAGAAGAACACCTTGTGTGCTATCAAACGTCATAACGTAACTAGGTGATTATAAAGATGCTCTACAGGTGTTTCCGAAGGTATTTGTTGGGTTGGCATAGATCAAGAGTAGGATTTGTCACTCCGAGTATCGGAGAGGTATCTCTGGGCCCTCTCGGTAATACACATCATAATAAGCCTTGCAAGCAAATGACTAATGAGTTAGTCACAGGATGATGTATTACGGAATGAGTAAAGAGACTTGACGGTAACGAGATTGAACTAGGTATGAAGATACCGACAATCGAATCTCGGGCAAGTAACATACCGATGGACAAAGGGAATTACGTATGTTGTCATAACGGTTCGACCAATAAAGATCTTTGTGTAATTTGTAGGAATCAATATGGGCATCCAGGTTCTGCTATTGGTTATTGATCGGAGAGGTGTCTCAGTCATGACTACATAATCCCCGAACCCGGAGGGTCGCACGCTTAACGTACGTTCACGCTAGAGTAGTATTGGGATATTTGGTGAGTGGTTACCAAATGTTGTTTGGAGTCTCGGATGAGATCCCAGACGTCACGAGGAGTCTCGGAATGGTCGAGAGGTAAAGATTTATATATGGAAAGTCATATTTTGGGTTCCTAAAAAAGTGCAGTTTTTTCGGTATTGTACCGGGAAGCTTCCAGAAGGTTCTGGAGGATTCCGGAGGGGTCCGGAAGTCCACAAGTGGGTTCACCATGTCCCAAGGGCTGGCATGGGCTAAGGGGAGGCGCCCTGGCCTTATTGGGACAGGCGCACCAAGTCCTCAAAAGCCCATGTGGCTAGGGAAGGCAAAAAAGGGAAGGAATCCTAATAGGAATAGGATTGGACTTGGAGTCCAAGTCCTCTCCCCTATTGCTGCGTCCTAGGGCTTGGAGGGGCTGTTTGCCACGCCCCAAGAGGACACACCAAGCCCTTGGCGCCCCCCTCTCTCTCTCCCGTTACTCCGTAGTTCCATCGCCTCGTCCCGGCGACGCTTAGCGAAGCACTGTCGGTGCTCCACCACCACCATCACCATCATGCCGTCGTGTTGGTTGTGATTCCATCTAGTTCTCCTCTCCCGCTTGCTGGATCAAGAAGGAGGAGATGTCATCGAGCCGCACGTGTGCTAACCTCGGAGGTGACGTACGTTCGGTACTTGATCGGTTGGATGTGTGCAGTTGTTCCACTACATCAAGCACGTTGATATAACGCTTCCGCTTACGGTCTACGCGGGTACGTAGACACACTCTCCCCGTCTCGTTGCTATGCATCTCCTAGATAGATCTTGCGTGAGCGTAGGAAATTTTTGAAATTGCATGATGTGTTCCCCAATAGCTACCTGGGGTACATAGACCCGACAGTAGTCCCCGAAGCTGGTGAGGTGAGACGACTCGAAACCGAGGCGCCTCAGCAGCTTCCTCCTCCAGGAGATCCGCCGTCTTTGCTCGTTCGGCTGGTGAGGGCCGCGTGACAGGAACCAGCCGAGGTGCCGCCGACCGGCCGGTGAATTCGAATCGTCGAGGCGGGCACCGCGTGGCGCTTCGTTGGGTGATGCGGTTGCCGCCCGTTGCCCGCCCGCCACGCATCGCCAGCAGACCAGGCCCGCCTGCCAGCCCACGCGCGCGATGGGATGTCACCGCATGCCCGGCCCCGCCACTACCGGGCCTCGGCATGCACGCGGATTTGCTGAGGCCGAGGTGGGCTGTTGCTCTTCCCAAGTGGAGTAACTGCCCGCAGGACTCGTGGGATCGTGCGGGGCGTGGGCATAGTTAATCCTCGCCCCCACGTCTTGCTGCTTCGGCTCCGCCGCCGCGGCCGTATAAATAGGAGGGAGGGGGTGCGGCTGAACGCACGCGCGCTCCCCCGCTCTCCATCTTCTTCTTCCTCTGCTCTTGCTTCCTTGCTGCCGCCGTGCTGGCGCGCCGCTCCACCACCGAAGTGCCGCCATAGCTCGTCGTTCTTTCGACTCCTCCACGCCACCAAGCCTCACCCTCATCCGATTTCGCCGCGCCGCCGCCGAACCACCGCTACACATGGCGAGAGGCGAGTGGGACGGCTCAAACGTCCACGACGGGCACGTCGAGTTCCTCCACGCGACACGACGGATTCCCAGCGAAGCGTGCTTGGGGGCGCGCCTCCCGGACGAGCGGGAGATCTCGCCGGTGCCGGAGGCCGGCGAGTTCGTCGTCTTCCGCAGCCACTTTATCCGTGGCTTCGGCTTGCAGGTGAGCGGCTTCCTCCGCGAATTTCTTGGCTTCTACCGCCTTCAGCCCCACCATCTCATGCCCAACACGGTGGTCCTCCTCTCCACCTTCGTCACGTTCTGTGAGGGCTACCTCGGCGTCCTGCCCACACTCGAGCTGTAGGGCATGTTTTTCTACCTCAAGCTCGGCACCGCGACCAAGGGCGAGCCGGCCCAGTGCGGGGCGTGCGTAGCCGTGCAACACACCAGCGGCGGGGTACGGTTCCCAGCCGTTGTCCTGCACGAGTCGGTGAAATTGTGGCTGAAGTCGTACCTTTACGTCCACAACGTCGACCCGGTTCACGACTACGTCAACCTGCCCGCCTTCGTGCCCGGCCCGCCTCCTGGGACGCGGAGCAACTGGGGACAACCGTCCAAACCGTTGCCGGCTGCTATCGCCAACATCCTCGACCGGCTCCAGGAGATGGGAATCAGAGGGGCTCCAGCCGGCGGACCTGCTAGTCGCCTTCGTCTACCTCCGAGTGTCGCCCCTCAAATTCCGGCCGCACCCGATGTGCGACATGAGCGGCCGCCGAGACCCTTGTCGGATGTTGATGAAGGACCTGCCGACTGTCGAGGTGGTCCGACATGTCAATCATTTCTCCAACAGCCATCTCAGCGAGAAGGACTGGATCTTCGGCAAGCCGCCATACAGCCGCGCCAACCCTCCGCATGCGGTGAGTATGTGGTCCCCTTTCTTTGCTTACGCCGTATTCTTCATCTGCCCTTGAAGGAAATATGCCCTAGAGGCAATAATAAAGTTGTTATTTTATATTTCCTTATATCATGATAAATGTTTATTATTCATGCTAGAATTGTATTAACTAGAAACTTGATACATGTGTGGATACATAGACAAAACACCGTGTCCCTAGTAAGTCTCTACTAGACCAGCTCGTTGATCAAAGATGGTTAAGTTTTCTAACCATAGACATGTGTTATAATTTGATGAACGGGATCACATCATTAGGTTAACCCTTCCAATCTGTTTGTGGTTCGTTGATTATGAGTACAGTGAACTTCACAGTTCACTGGATTTCAAGTCTTAGACTTAACACTGGTGTTCTCATTTTTCTGGATTTATTCCAGGCCTTCGGGCGATGCGCGTTCAATGGGAGGAGACGTTCCCGTCGACTACGACTGGCACATTCGTCAATCTTAAGATGATGTATCGGCTCAGACTCTCTGAGGTGCTCATAGGGGTAGAGTGTGCGTGCTCGCGTTCATACTGCGTTCATAGGATGAGTGTATGTGCGTATGCATAAGTGTTTGCCTCACTTTGTGTTAAAAAAATACAGCATATATAAAAATAAAACAAGTTTGGTTCCTTCTCAAACACAACACAGCCAGCATCATCTTCCCGCAAATCTTCTCAACTAATCTTAACCTTCACCCGCGCAAATCTTGACCCTCTGCGCCCTCTCCCTCCCCCATCTCTCCGAGTCCGAGGCACCCCCAACAGGCAACAGCCCAACTCCACGCCACGCGGCCCCCACGCCGAGGGGTTCCGCCGTCGGCCCCGCGCCCACCAACTGCCACCACCCCACTCGCGCCGCCGC
>LR738713.1:818906599-818918429 GCA_902687465.1 Secale cereale | reverse complement strand
GCCGCGCTCCCCACTCCCCTCCCCTCCCCTCCCCGCCAATCCGCCGCCGGCCGGGCGGCGCGGCCCCCGCGCGCGCCTGAGATGCTGGTGACGCCCAAGATGGCTTCCAAGGCCGAGTCGCCCGTCTCCTGCTCCGCGCCCACCCCGCCCAAGCCCTCGCCGGTGGGCGCCGACGAGATGCGCGCCGTCGCGCGCAAGTTCGCCGACCAGCCCGTGCAGAACCCGGAGCCCGGCGTCTGGGCCGTGCTCACCGCCATCTCCAAGAAGGCCCGCCTCCGCCCCGAGGTCCACTCCCTCCCCTTCTTAAACCCTAGACCTAAAACCCAATCTTTCGTTTTTTTTCTTGGTGGGCTACTCGGCATTCCAGTCACTGTCTCATGTACTCATGTCCCTGTCTGCATTGCTGATTGATCTGTTTTATTATGGATAGTAGAGACACAAGCATTGTACATTTGCACTCTTTACCTGAAGAATGTACCTGGCATCTCTGGCCCTGATAAAGTTATCTGCTTAATTGTTGATACCAGTACAATAATGACCTAGCAGCTTTGGTTCTGCTAGTAAACTGTTAGTGCAAAGCAAGATTTCACACTTTGCTTCCACTGAGTATATAACATATAACGATGTAACCTTCAAGGAACTATCTTGGCAGAAACGCAGACATATGTTGTTGATTAGTCAATGGTTGAGAGTTGAGACATGGTGGCGTTTACTTGTGTTATGCATACCACCATTGTTATAAGGAGGCATAAGTTTGCTGATTGGAATCTTTTATTTTTCTCCATACTGAAGGGGATGAACATTCTTTTGAGTGCTGACGAGCACATTCTAGGCCGCACGGTCGACAACCCTCGCTTCAGGATTTCTGCTGTGTCAGTCAGCGGGAATCATTGCAAGATCTACAAGGACACTGTGATAGGGGAGCTGCAGCGTGATGAGCCCGTGCCTGTTTACCTCAAGGACTCGAGGTTTCTTTTCCTTCTGGATCTTGCTCTATCTAACAATAATAATTTCCTTTTCGTCAATTAACTTTCTGTAGCTGTGCAGCACGAATGGCACATACGTCAACTGGAATAAGTTTATGAAACGTTCACCTCCGACCAAGCTTAACCATGGGGACATCATATCATTTACCACACCTCCTCATCACGGTAAAATGCTCTGCTTATTCTGCCTTTACTAGTCCGATCCTTGTTGTTTCTTTGGGTATGGTATCCATTGGTCTGTGCTACCTAGCTTGCTGTTCTCTATAAGCAGTTTTAGTGTTTACTCACATTTGGTGCCCATTTCCTCCTTATTTACTTCTGTGCACTTTATTATGTTGCCACTGTCATGCTT
Source organism: Secale cereale (assembly GCA_902687465.1). NCBI lineage: Eukaryota > Viridiplantae > Streptophyta > Magnoliopsida > Poales > Poaceae > Secale > Secale cereale. The sequence continues at coordinate 818,917,091 of LR738713.1, read as the reverse complement.
CTTGCTTGCATGAATGCTATAGTTTTATAGAAGTCATTTACCTGTTGATGCCCATTTAACTTGTATATTGATTTTTCAGATGCCTCCTATGCATTTGTCTATCGGGAAGTTAATGCAGTCAGCTGCGTAGGGAATGGTACTACTATACTTAAAAGAAAATCAGGTAAGAGTGTGAATATGCTGTCTTATGATTTGCTCATCACATTTCGCAACTACACCGCATGTTCTGAGATACGTCTGTCCATTTATATTTGATCCTAAAGGGGAGATGGGTTCTGAAAGCAAGAGGCTAAAGGGTCTGGGCATTGGTTCTTCTGATGGTCCTGTTTCACTAGATGATGTTCGAAGACTAGAAAAATCTAATGCAGTAAGTTGGCTCCTTCAAGATGGCAATAGTTAATCGTCCTTGTATCTCCACGATCTCATTATAAGCTAAAATCCATGCAGGAGCTCAGGGAACAACTCGAGGCACATGTTGTGACAATTGAGACATTGAGAACTGCAAGCAAAACAGCCGAAGAGCAGCATGAAAAGGTATCTACAAACACAAATAATTACTTGCTTATGGTTTTGGAAGATACTATATGAGTGTACTGCATATCACAGGGTTATTTCTATTTCTTCTTCAGTCAATGTAATAAGCCAATAATGCTCTTGCATATTCTAATGCAAGAAAGATTGTTGGTGTTGCCAAGTAGTTTTTTTATATTTATTGCCTTGTTGATGTAATACACTAGTATGCATTCTGATTTCAAATGCAAGCATTTTGTTCCCTTTTCGATTAAAAAGTGCCCATCTGTTTTCAGCAACTATATGATTATGAAATTATACTCATGACTGCCCTTCCCTGTAACCAAATTTTTGGTGCAAATCTGATGATGCAGGAACTGAAGGAGTTCAAAGAAAGTACATCAAGTTCTTATCTCGAGCAAACTAAATCTCTTCAGCTGGCACTAGAGGGGAAACAGAAACAACTAGATACTCTTAGTACATTAAATACAGAGTTACAGAATTCCATAAAAGATCTGGATGAGAGGCTTAGTGCATCAAAGCAATCACGTGCTGATGCTGATGAGATAATTCAAAGGTAAGCTTCATAGCTGTTGGATTGATTTTTTGCATTACCACTCTGACAATACAGAGATTTGCTCGTAACTTTCTATATCATAAGGGTGCATGGATTCCATAATCTGTGAAAAATTCCTGGGTCGGAATCATGATTTTGATAGGAATTCTAGAGGAATTGCTATATTCCCTATAAATAATCTGTGAAATGCGTTCCGAACAGGCCAAGTTTAAGTTTTCATACTGCACTTTTTTTGCTCCAGGGATGAAAGGTTAACCTTGTGAAAATAAATTAAATAGTTTTTGCCATGTATGAACTCCGGTACTAGCACCACTTACTAAAGTTGAAATGTTTTCAGCCAGAAGGCAAATATATGCGAGCTTGAGGAACAGCTAAGTGAGGAGAGAAACTTAAGAATAGAGGAGCGTGATAAGGCTGCAGAAGACCTTAAATCTGCACTGCATAAAGTACAAGCAGAGGCTCAAGACGAAATGAAGAGACAGACAGAGGCTTACCTTAAACAACAAAAGGAACAGAAAGAGTTTATCATCAAGCTTCAGGTTTAATCCTCTTCCAATTCTAGTCAAAGGTCAGGTGACTAATTCATGTTCGTGATATCATATACTAAAAGTATAGTTTCATTATTTTTCAGGAATCGGAAAAAGACACCCGTTTGCTCGTGGAAACTTTAAGGTCCAAGCTGGTATGCACAATTATTTTGGTTGCAATTATTCATCTTAAGTAATGTCATTCCATTGCTGTACTTCAACTGCTCCATTCTCATGCAGGAAGACTCTCGTGAAAGCCTTGTAACATCTGAGAAAAAAGTGCGAGAACTGGAAAATCAACTCCAGGATGAGCAGCTTGTGTCTGCTAAAAGTCAAAAGGTATCATGAGTTTCCGCACATGTTAAACTTTGTACAACTTACATGCATGAATAGTATTTTTTATCTTTTGTACTTCAATGTCGTATAACATTTTCTTTTTTTGCTATTGCAATTGCAGAAATCTGATAATCTGGAAACTGAACTGCGAAAGCTCAAGAAAGAACTTGAAAATGAGAAGGTAGAAAAATGTTCCAGTCACATAATTGGACTCTTTCTGTTTCTCTGATGTTTCATCACATCGGCAAATTATATTGGTCTTCCTATGCTTTCTTCATAAGATCAGGGTTCCTTTTCTGCTGTGTTTTTGACTCTGGTTGTTCATGGGTTCGAAGTTGTATCATATATTTCAAACAGCAGAAGTTTATTCTATTCCATGTACCATCCATCCTTTGAGAGGCTACACTCCTTTACTTACAATCTGATAATACATGTGCTTCGTTAGCAGGCTGCTCGGGAAGAAGCATGGGCAAAGGTCTCATCTCTTGAACTTGAAGTAGCTGCTACAATGAGAGATCTATCAATTGAAAAACGTAGGTATCAAGGGGCCAGAGAGAGAGTTATTTTACGGTAAGCATCTAATTTGGGCATCATATATAAGCAATGTGAGTCCAAGTTTGTGGAACTAACTTTTTATACATTGCCTTCCTTTCCTCTGTTGCTTATTGCAGAGAGACCCAACTGCGTGCTTTCTATTCAACCACGGAAGAGATCTCTTCTCTATTTGCAAAACAGCAGGAACAGCTTAAGGCTATGCAGAGAACTTTAGAGGACGAAGAGAACTATGAGAGCACCTTGCTGGGTCTTGATCTCAATGAAGTACCAGTAGCAAATGTGAACACAAATGATGCCCGTGTAAAGCCAGCAGACTACGCAAAAGATACGTTGGAAGCTTCGGGTGCTTCAGCAGAGAATACCCAAGCAAGTGAACATAGTTCCACCGATGAAGATGCCGATATGACCGAGCAGCAGGATGGTGGTACCAGAATTGAAGGGGGCACTCAAGACTTAGAGTGCACTAGTCCAGATAGGACAGTAGAGAAAATCGGATCTGATTCTCATGGTGATCACACTGCTACAGCTCCTGAGCAAGAGACCGAGCAAGTTCTGGAGACAGAAAGCCAAATCGGCATTGTTGGCTGCAATGACCATAATTCCATTAACAGCGTTATGGGGGGAGAGACTTTGCAGCTAGAGGATGAAATGCAGGCACAACAAGAAACCGAGGAATCTAACTTGATTCCAAAAGATGGAGAGCAGCCACTAGTTAATGAGGAACAACAATCCCTAACCCTCAAAGATGGCATTGGTCAGTGTTCTGAAGGGAAACGTGAGGGCGACTGCTCTGCAAGCAAACCTGACGACACGCAGGATGGAACTATTCGCACAGCTGATCTGTTGGCCTCAGAAGTTGCTGGTAGCTGGGCAGTGGAAACAGGACCGTCTGTCAATGGGGAGAATGAGTCTCCGTGCTGCTCGGAAGACGTGGGTGGTGACCCCTCTGAAGGACACGATGATGACGCAGGAGAAAAAACAGCAGCTGATGCTCTGACCAGTTTGGTTAACTCTGATGGCCACTCAGCTGGTAGCCAGACTAATGCCGATGGTCGTCGAGCTATTAATCATATGATTGGACTTCTTGATCCTGAAAAGAAGCTCCCAGGAAACTTTGTTGAAGATAGCGAGTCTGATGCTGAGACTCGGGACGGTAGCGAGGCCGGGGATGCAGATATTGACAGTGAAGCCATGGTTGAGGACTCTGTGGGTTAGGCCTAAAAACTACTGATTTTCCTCGTATATATGTTGATTTTTAAGTTTCAGCACCCTTCGAGTCGGGGTATGAACTTTTTATCATTGTGTCTCCTTGTGCTTCTTACTTCTTTATATCACTAGTCCAATCTGAACTATCTAGTTCTTCGCATTGCCATGGCATTCGTTCTATGTCTTCCTAAAATGGAACATTATGGCAATTGTTGATAGTTATTACTCCAGTTAAGTACTTATATGTACTCCCTCCATTTTTATTTACTTTGCATATTAACTTTTGTCTAAAGTCAAACTTTATCAAGTTTGTTGAAAAATATATTACTCCCTCCCTCCCATAATATAAGAGCATTTTTGACACCACATTAGTGTAAAAAACGCTCTTATATTAATGGGATGGAGGGAGTAACATATACACCACCAAATCAATACCATTAGATTCATCATTGAATATATTTTCACGTCATATACGTTGGTTATTGCATATGTTCATATTGTTTTCTACAAAAATATATTACTCCCTCCGTCACATCTATAAAGTTTGATTTCAGTCAAAGCTAGTATGCGGAGTAAATAAAAACGGAGGGAGTACCTACAAAACCTATGGGTATTTTTCTGAAGATAGTATAACTGTTGGAATTGGATAACAACAAATATAAGTGAGACAGCGTGGGATTTCAAAATACAGTCTTGCTAAATCTCAGACTTGGTTATGTCTCATTCGATGCTGTATTCATTAGATCTTACATTAGGATCTGTGCAACATTTCTTTTTTGATGGAGTATTTCCTTTTCTCTTCTTACATGTCAAGTCAGACTTGGTTAAGGCGAGGGGTTGCTGGGTCCCTGATTTTTTTTTTCTTTGGGGCTCCCTGAATAAGCTGAATGTTTGATTGATAGCCTTTTTCAGTTCGTGAGATTACATAAGACATATTTTAGAACCATCTCTGATTCACGCATTCACCTTAAAAGGAGTAGGGGATTTTCGAAGATCTCTAGCTCTTAAATCACTTACTATTAATAAAACAGAATATATGATTTTGATTCATGCACGGATGCGTCACGCCTTCGAAAAGTACCAAAGGCCTAGGCGAGATTGGATTTAGTTAAAGAAACGGACCTTGTCTAGCCACACCCTTAAAAATAAAACTGTCATGCTTACCGCATTCTTATTTTGTACTACCGCTGTTTCTAAATGTAAGCTTTTTTTGGCAGTTTAAATTACACCGCCAAAACGTCTAAATATACTCCCTCTGCAAAGACATATAAGGGCATTTAGATCACTACTTTATAGTGATCTAAACGTTCTTATATTTCTTTACATTACAGGCGTATGTAGGAACAAAGATGTTGGGTGTATCCCCAAGTGAGGAATGCAGAAAATACCTAACAAATAGAAACTAGAGCTACAAAAGAATATATTATCAATTAAATCAACTACTGCTCCACCAGTTTTGGTGACTGAAAGGTAACATATCCACAGAATCAATAAAACATAAGAAGGAAAAAAGAAAGTACAGGCAGGGTAAACCGCCCGGAAAACATACAACGATTATTAACGAACGACATTAAAACAAAAGAGTCAATAGACCATAAAACTCAGTTCAACTCTAAACCAAAGTTTTCCTTTGGTGTCTGCAATCTGCAATGTTTCTTCTCTAGTCCAATCAAATGCCTCTGCGATCATCGCCATCACTCTCTTGATTCATGCTTGTTGGCTGTCCCGTTCTGCTGCTGCAGCTGTTGTTGCTGCTGTTGTTGGTGCTGCAGTTGGTAGAATGGTATGGGTGTAGCCTGCTGCTGCTGCTGCTGCTGCTGGAACATGAGGTTGTGCAGCTGGGCCATGCCGTTGGAGGAGCAGGAGTCGCCGATGCCGAGCTCCACCGTCGCGATCTTGAGCCGCTGGACCTCGCCCGTCAGCGCGTCGTTCAGAGCTGCTCAAGCACACAAGGAGAAGAACTGAATGTCAGAACCATGAGTCTAAAGAAACACTTGCACAATTATGAATGAAGACTCTGCAGTCCAAATCAATCTATTTGTAATCAGCTACTACGTGCGTTCATGCTGGCAACTCACAGAATCTTCAGGGAAAGCAACCTATTTTATCAGCAGAGTCGATTAAAAAACAGAAGCAAATCTTGGTTCTTGATCATTGTCAAGTGCCAAGCACATCCGTAATGGATTAGTACCGACATCGAGTAGTACATGCCAACGACTACCGGTCGTGGGCGGAGCACACGTACGACTAGGACACAGATAAACATGTCAACGTCAGGAGCCGTGATACCATCAGGACCATCTATCAATCCAGTCTAGTCTAGTGCCGAGCACATCGGTGGATGTGGATTGATCGATCCATCGGTCGGACGTTGACGAGCAGATCGAGCACGCACGACAGGCAGGGTGGGAGAGGGAGGGGACACGCAACGTACCATCGCGCAGCTGCGCCTGCTGCTCCATGGCCTGCAGCCGGAACCTCAGCTCGTTGTTCTGCGTCGCCACCGCCGACGAGTCGCGCTGCGCCGTCGAATTCCAAAGATCAGTTAAACTGAATTCCAATCCATGAGATTAAAAATGGAGAAAGAAAGGCGGTACGGTACCTGAAGGAGGTTGATCTGCGCGGCGAGCGTGGTGGCCTCCGCCTGCAGGATCTGCACCTTCTGCTCCAGCTCCACGATGTACCGCATCTTGCGCTCCTTGGACCGCGCCGCCGACTGCCGGTTCGCCAGCACCCTGCGCATCCAATCCAAACTCGATCTCAATTCCGTAATCCATAGTAAGTAGTAGCACATTTTAGGCAATCGCTGATCATCAATGGCGAAGCTTGGGCAAGGATTCGCGATCTTGATCGATTGATGATGGAATGGGTTACGACGTACGTACCTCTTGACGCGCTTGGGGTCGGCGAGGGCCATCTCGGCCAGCTTCTCGTCGGCCATGATCTTCTTCATCTCGGCGGGGGAGAACTCGCCGCTGCCGAACTCCAGGCTGAACATGGCGCCCGCGCCGCCGGGGGACGCGAAGTTGAACCTCCCCATGAGGCTGTCCACGGACAGGCTCCGGGCGTGCCGCCCGGCCATCGCCGGCTCCCCGGCGGCGCCCCTCTTGGCGCCCCAGGCGGCGCACTCCTCGGAGTCGCCGTTCTCGCTGCTGTCGGCCTTGGCGCTGCTGTCGGGCGACGAGGAGTTGAGCACGTCCATCCCCTCCAGGTTCAGGTACGAGCTGAACAGGTCGTCGCCGTCGCCCCACCCGCCGGCCTCCGCCTTGGGCTGCGGCAGCTGCTGCGTCGGCGGCGGGAAGTAGCCCGCGAACGGCACCTCGCTGCGGGACCGGCGGTGCGCCGGCACGGCCTGCTTGCGCCCCGCCGCCCCCGAGGAGTCGTCCATGCACACGTCGCCGCCCCCACCACCCCGCTGCCCGGCGAAGGACGCGGGCGGCGTCGGCGGCAGCCCCGGCGCCCTCGTCTTGGTCGCCGCCGCCGCCAGGACGGAGCGCTCGACCACGCCGAACGACTCCGCCGCCGCCACCCCCTGCTGCTGCTGGACCTGCTGCAGCTGGTGCACCTGGTTGGCCTCGCCAATGCGCTCCATGCTTACCTGCACGCTGGCGTCCGTAGTAGTGCGAAGCAAGCAGCGCCGCCGGCGGAAATGGGTCGAGCTGGTCGAGACGGTGGCGAGGTGATGGATCGAATCGCGAGGGAGGGAGGGAGGGAGCGGTGGGAGACGACGCGCTTTTAAGGGCGGCCTTTAATCGCCGTCCGTTGGGACGGTGCCGGTGGCTCGTGTCCGTCCGGCCCGTTCTCTTTCTTTGGTGAGCTCGCCTGGGCCTCGCAAGCCGCCACTTTTGCACCGCGCCGCACAGCCTGGCGACGCACCGTTTTTTTGGCAACCTCCATCGGCATTCACTCTACTGCCCTGGCAGTGGCCGCTTGCGGAAACTTCGCACATACGGATCATCGGATGGACGGCTGTGGGCCGGCCACCTGACCTGACACGCAGTACACACACACGGCTGCGGCTGTGGGGGCGGCCTCATGACCCAGCAGGTATGTATGTTACTCGCGGGGCTTGCCTTATGGGGCACTTGCCACGTGTCACCTCTGCTAGGGATGCAAGCGGGCGCCGTGCCAGCTGGAACCTCGTCGATGACCTCACCCGTGAGGTCATCGATGAGGTGTGGAAGAAATAAACGGTAGGAAACACATTTTTTCTTTATAATAAAGAGATATATACTTTGCGTGCGTCTTGAAAAGGAAAAAAACTTTACGTAACAACAGGGTATGAATATTTTAATACGTTAGCTCATGATTATCTGTCGACGTTAATGTGGTCGTATAAAAAGATTTTATTTTGTAATAAAAACTTATTTGGTATTCATTTATTGGCTTACCAAAAAAATACAATTTTATTTCTAAGTTGATAATAGGTAGGCTAGCTGGATCCTTATAAATGACTGGTGGAAGAGATAAGCGATGGGATTTTTTTTGCTGAAATAAAAGATCTTCCATTATTCTTAATTTACAAGAAGTAAATACCATACACACCAGGGGGTAAATTACAACAACGCACCAGATAACTTATGGCACTCAGCCACATAGGGAGAGGCCGCAATCATATGGGCCCCGTAGCTGAATGGCGGTGATGAAGACGACGGCCGACCACCGAAGAGAGGACAATGACAACTTCGCCTGGTGGCCTCTGGACAAGGAGGGCGACGAACTCGCCGACGAGGAGGAGCATGCATAACACCATAAGTTGGAGAGAAATAAGCCCCTTGTACGGGTGTTTGCATACCTCTGGAATATGAACCGACGACAAAGACCTGCTTGGCGAAGATCTGGATCCAAAGACCACGATGTATGCTTCTAGCGAAGGAGGTTGAGCGGGCTGGCTGCCTCTGGACACACAAGGGATTCCGGCTAAGACTCCACTCGAGTCATAGTAGAAGATGGGGCATGATACATTCCCCGACTCGAGTGAAAATAATCGACACCAATCGATGGAAGATAGATCATGTAATGGTTCCACGACCGCTTGCTTCAGTTTCCTCGAAACCAAAAGTGAAGCACGGGATCTTCGTATAAAGAAGATTTCTTGTGTCTCCCGAGATGGGATGGCAAGAGCCTGACAGGAGACTAAGGGATATGGAAGGGGCATCGATCCAGTGGGATCCCAGATGCAGACCTTAGCTGAGGGTCTAGGACCACCGCGGTGCCAAGAACCAAAAGGGGAGAAAATATCTAGGGAATGCAATGAATAGGAAGGAGGGTTATTTTGAAGGGCACCTCTGGGACGAACCGAGCAGAATTCATCGTCAAGGAAGACCATGACGGCGACCATGCCGAGGAAAACCATGAGAGGAGCTCGACAGTGCCTCCGTCCCATCGAGGAATACCGAAACCTAGCCATGAGGCCGCCAGATCTGGTGGAGAAAGGGGTCTGGGTAGGTGGAGAAACGCGAGAGGGGTGAGGAGGGGAGAGGCGGATATAACGAGGCGGGTTGGTGGAGGGGTAGGAAACACGCCAAGGAGGTTGTCGACATGCGCATGGACAGTTGGGTTGAGTGTGTCACTATCGAATGGCCATCAACAACCTAAAATGAAAAAAATGGGATTTCTCATATACAACCTACACAATTGTTAAACCACATCTGTGTATCATATATTTACCTGCATATTTACCGACGTTGATTTTTCTTAAAGAAGTGCACTGGTGCAGTGCGTTATTTCTCAATGGCCGGAAACAACATCCACACACCCATGATATCACAGCGATCTCATCCATGCTGCAACACTAGGTAATTGTACAGTCACACAGTCATCATGTGATTTGGGATGTTATTTTGAACCTTTGTTCCATATTTGTTTCCTAAAATGGTAGTGATCACAATGTATGCCCGAATGCTCCTCTCGCGCAACATCATGAGATGTGTTGCTTTCCCTATACATTTTCGTTTCCACATTACTACATCTTGCGCCATTGAAATGTGTGAAAAAAATGTAAAGAAACATATATTAGAGAAGATGGTAATAACACTACACACTATTGAAAGTGCATTTATTTCTAAAAGGTATTTCGGTGTGATGACAATGTGGTTAGTGGAATTAATGACGATTGCTAGGGTTTATCTCATGTCTTTGGTTCCTTGGATGTTTTGGTTGAGATGGTTGACCCCCACTCCAAAAAGATCAAAGGTGTGGTTTTTCGGCTACTCGAAGGTTTTATTTTGGTTTGATATGAGTCGTAGGGTAACCAAACTATCAAGAGGGGCCAAGGTGGGAGAATTACGGTGTGGGAACACTCTAAAACTAAACAATTGCCTTTCTACACCTATCACCAAAAAGGGAGCCTTTCATTCATCATTTCTATACCATCTTAGTGCCCTAGAAAATGCCCAAAGTATCTAGAGACCCCGTGTGCATGGGGTCTTTGACCCCGTGCACACAGGGCACTACATTCACTCTAGACACCCTATGCGCATGGGGTCTCAGGACCCCGTGCACAAGGGGTAGTGATACGTCCAAAATGTATCTATAATTTCTGCTTGCTCCATGCCACTTTTGGGTGATATTGCTATGATATTCATACACTTCCATACACTTTTGATCATATTTGGACTAACTTACTAATCCAGTGCACCCCAGTGCCAGTTTCTGTTTTCGTCTGTTTTTGTATTTCAGGTTTTCACGTTACGAGAACTGCCAGGAAAAATCCAGAAAAATTATATAAAAAATCAGCGTTTCGGAAACTACCGGGCGTCCGAAGGGCAGGCCCCGGGGG